>OX637391.1:14317050-14917050 GCA_951799425.1 Ilex aquifolium | reverse complement strand
AGCTGCACCAGGAGGACCACCGCTAGAAGGACCACCTAGAGGGAGATCAAATTGTGGCACAAACTGGTCAAGGTCCAGATTAGGAAACTTTTCATTCGCCTGAACAGCAAAGTTAAAGAACCCATCTACAAAAGCCTTGACAACCTCCATCCTGGCTTTCTCAATCTCCCTACGCTGCTCCTCAACCAACCGACATTCGACAGACAAAGAGCTATTCAGGTCGGCAATCACAGCTTGAGACTCTTTCAATTGCCCCACCAACATTGCCCTGTCGGTATCGGAGAAGATCAGATCGTCAACCGGAGCGTTAAATTCTTGCCGCAAACGAGCTAACTGTTTAGATTGAGAAGCCAGCTATTCCCGGAGAGAAATCTCGGAGGTGGCGGTGGCGATCAGCTGCTGAAAAACTCGAGCCCGCTGGTCAATAGTATTCTCCACCTTGAACTCAGTAGCTAAACCCTAGCTCAACAGCTCGACATTCTGTCGTCGGACCTCTTGGAGCTCAGCCCTCCTCCGAAGAGCATCCTCCCGTAAATGGTGAACCTCCCCTCCAAGGGCACAAACATGCGTCGCCGCCTAAGGGAAAATAGAAATATCAAAACACTACAGGGTTAAAGCAATAGAAAATTAAAGGGAAAGACAAACATTACCTCGAGCAGTGCGTGTAGTGCATCTCAACTCCTAGCTCGGTAAGGTCGGCTGACAGAACGACAAAAGTCGACCTGATGGATTAATTCTATGAG
This sequence comes from Ilex aquifolium, assembly GCA_951799425.1. Classification (NCBI taxonomy): domain Eukaryota; kingdom Viridiplantae; phylum Streptophyta; class Magnoliopsida; order Aquifoliales; family Aquifoliaceae; genus Ilex; species Ilex aquifolium. Next base: position 14,916,307 of record OX637391.1, on the reverse strand, counting down.
CGCGCGACTGCTCAAAGTCACGTCGTCCGGCAGGCTCCCCTCAAGATCGACAATCGGAGCCGGAGCGGCAAGACCAGAACTGGGACTCACAACCCCAGGCAGTAAGAACCACACCGAATTGGCCCCCTCACAGGATTGGGCGCAATCATGCCTGTTGTCGCTTCTCCAATGCTAGTCTCTGACACTTGCACCTCATCAGCAATGGGCATAGGCTCAGAAATCGGCGCTTCAGCAGCACCAGGCAACATCTCGGGCAAGGGAGGGAAGCTTAGTGTCGGTAAAGCCGCCGACGCCTTGGCAACAACACCAGGAACCTCGGGCTTGGCACCTGAGCCTGAAACTGGGTTTGAACTGCTCTCCCCCAGTCTAGCCCTCTTCGTTAAAGGCTCTAAACCCCTGGCTCGCCTCCTTTAGCCCACGTGTTCCATGATCACATTTCTCTGGCTGATCAAGTACATAGGGACTGAACAGAATAAGCAGATAAGGGAATAAGATCTTTTGAACACATTAAAAACAAGGCAGTAAAGGAAAAGAACATAAAATACTCACTGGTGTTCGGCACTGAAGCAAGCTGGGGATGCATCAGCTCATTGAAAGAGAATGGCAAACGAGCTCAAACTTGGTTGACCATAGCTTGCTCCTCCATAGATAAGGCCAGAAGCTCATCTGCATCACAAAAAAGAAATAAATACCGTCAACGCAAAGGAAAAAGCAGTAAACGTCGCAAGAGTAAACCAACAGAAGGAAAGCTCACCAAGATTCCTGCGCTCTCCCCAAGCCAGGGGGACTTTGACCGACAATGAAATGTGAAACGCAAACTCCCAACCATCTCCAGAAACAAAGAAGTATCTCCTCCTCCATCATTCTGGTTCAAAAGGAAGGTCGATGATAGGAATTTCTCCCCCCTCCCCCCCCCCCCCGGCTGGGGGACAAAATAGTAGAACTCAAATACTTTCACTGGGCAAAAAAAGTTGAGAAATTCAACCAAATTGACCCTAGACTAGGGAAATAACCTCTCCCACATCACCATAAACGCTAGTAAGATCGCCCACACGGATGGGAGAAGCATGGCGGGGCAAAAACTAAAAAAGTGTAAAATTCCTTGGATGAAAGAGGGAAGAGGAAACTGAATCCCCAACAGAAAAGGGATTTCGAAGAAGCAGACTGAGTCCCTCAGGGAGCTATGAAACCGACGCCACTCGGCGTGGTGAACGATCACCCCGCTAGGAAACTCGAAGCACCTAGCGATAGCCTGTGCCTCTTCTTCATTAATCTCACTAGCCTCAGCATTGGGGAAGATTCGCTCCATAGTATCATAGCAAGAAGGAGGAGTCCTAGCCATGGGAACCGAATACCTATGGTTTTTCTAACACCAATAGAAGAAGCTTCACACCAGGAAGGCACGATGGAAAAATTTGGTGCTCGAAGTAGAGCAATCATTCACCAAAATTGGCCTATTTATAGAGGAAGCAGACATGTGTTGCCTCTACAGGGTGCAGTTAATGAGCGTCCATCACATTTATGACGAGGGACACGTGGCGGTTATAATAACCTAATGGCGCAGCTTTTGAGGAGCCACTACCATCATTGACGACCCAAGTTCTCAACTGAACAAAACCATCAAGTTTGCAGTACATGAAAAGGAATGGAAAAAGTCTAAAGTAACCCCCTCATATTGGTCAAGTCAGCTCGAAAAAGTTAGCTCAGTTAATTGACGAAGTCATTTAAGGAATCACATTCGCTCTTAACAAAGTTACCCTCAAAGGCAACTTGATGATCACAGATAGCCCAAAACGAGCATTTTCATCTGTTCAAGTAGAAAAGAGGCAAAGCGAATCACAACACATTCATGGAAGAAGCTGGTAAGCCAAATCGGTAACATTGTCATTAATAAGAAGAAGATAGTACAAAGTAGAGATCATCGACAAGTTACAATGCGAAGAAAAAAAGATAATAGCAAGCCAAGTTCAAAGAACAGACTCTCCACCACCATCGACCCCCTTCAACAACTGTTTCTTTTTGGGCACCAGGCTCCTCATTCACCGCCTCTTCAACCGCAGATCCCTTCTCAGTACTAGACGTCTTAGTCTCTACAACCATTTTCTTCGATCCGAGCTGTGTTATGAAGGAGTCCAGATCAAGGTCGGGATAAGCATCCTTGAATTACTCCTGGAAGTTCATGAACCCCTTCACGAAGGTGGCGACACTCTCTTTGAGGAGTTCAGACATTTTAGCCTTCAGAGTCGCCACTTCTACGTCCTTCACCGCCAGCTCGGCATCTTTGGCTTCTAGTTGGGAATCCTTGAGCCTGGTGAGGTCTTGATAGTGGATGTTCAGCTCGTCATAGATCCTCTTCAACTTGTTCGCCTCGGCGGTTAGAACTGTCACCTTCTCCTCAACAACCTCTTTACTCGCCACCGCAGCATCGAGAGATTCTTTGCCCTTTATCAACTCCTGTTCGTGATGAAAATTCATCATCTTAACACAGGCAAGTGACTAGCAAAAAAAAAAAGGAATCAGTCAGCACGGGAAAATGACGAAAGAAGCCTTAGAAGGAATATTTTAAAGTAAAAACATAAGGAAAGACAAAAGATACCTCGGCCAGACCTTGGATGTCGTGTTGGGTCTTTCTTTTGAAAGGAACTTGCATGGCCACCCTTGGGTCAGATGTGGGAACTAGCTCTAATAGAGCGGTCACGGTGGCCTATGGGTCACGAAGGAATCCGCTCCCTTGGGCCTTGGAGTGGGAAGGGATGGATTCCCCCTTTTCAACTTTCTACGAAACAGGCTAAGGAGGGACATGAGAAGTCGTTGCAGTCACGAGTTGTCCTGATGAAGACCCCTCGGGTAGAGATTTGCTCTTAGGAAGCTCGGGGGGCAACGAGAGCAAGGTGACACCTTCAAGGGAGGCAAGGCGGCCCTCACACTTCTGCTCTAAGGTGGTAGGCGTTGGCCCAGACGCTGACACCTCTTTGGAGGGCGACTATGAACCTTTACTAGCCTCCTCTTTTTTCTTGACTTCTCGACATCCGAGAAAGCCGTCATAATAAGATCCGAGTCCATAGATTTAGGCTAGGGGCAGGCAACGATGCTGATTCCGGGGCAGGTTCAACGTTTACAGGTGGCCCGAGCTCGTACCTCGCAAGGTTCTCGTCGGTAGGGGTGTTAATCGAGCTGAATTCGAGCCTAATTCAAGCCTAATTTACACATAAACGAGCTGGCTCATTTGACTATTTACACATAAACGAGATTAAAAAAATGTTCAAGCTTGGCTTGATTAACAGCCCTACTCGTCGGTCACCAGGTCGAAGAAGGATTACAAGCCAAAAGGCTTCGGCTCTAGCCACCATGGTCGCCTCCTCTGCGTTAAGAGTTGGGCAAAAACCTACAAGACAAGTCAGAAACTAAGGCAGATAAACAGTGAAAATGAATATGAGAGGAAAGGTATAGCCAAAGGATTGGGCTTACTGATGTTCCTAGGGATCCTCCAAAACCTGGGAATGTGAGGGACGTCACCAAGCTCCCCCGACAGCTCTCAAGAGTCGCCTCTAACAATGAAAAACCTCGGTTTCCACCCTTTGTTGGAAGACGGGAGCCCAGAAATCATGTTCTTTTCCTTTACCCTCTTAGCAAAATATAGGAAGGCCAAAGAAGGGGAATATTTGAGTTGAAAAAGGGAGACAAATTCTCGGATGGTGGGTCGAGAGTCATTTTCACTCTTGAACCAGTGGATGAGGAAGCTGACCAAAAGGCCCCAGCCATTCGGAGAAAGCCGAGCCAGGCAAACATTATAAAAAGCAAGAATGTCCTGAATAAAGGGATGAATAGGAAACCAAAAATCGGCACGGAAGGCAGATTCGAAGAAGCAGGTCATCCCAGGAATACAGGAGTTGCACCTCTCATCCTCATTGGGAGAGTGTAACAACACAGATTCAGGAAAATGATATTCCCCCTCATCTCCTCCAAATCCTCGTCATCGAGGTGACAAGAAGTTGACTTGGCACAACAGGTCAGGTCGGATAGATCCTGACGAGTCTTCTTCTTTGGAATAGAAGACAAGGCTGCTTTAGCTTTCCTCTTCCTAGAATGACCAGAAAGAATGGGGGAGGCAATGCTAAGGGAACCTGAGCTTCTACCAAAGGAGCCGAGGTCGAAACCTCAATGGCTGACCCCAGAAACCTCTTCAGTAGGCTCCCTAGAAAGAAACTCTAAAGTTTCTGCTAAAGAAGGGGAAAACCGATCACTACTGACTGATACATTGCCGGTGGTGTAAGAGGATGCCTCCTCCTCGGAACGGCCACTAGTAAAAGCCGCGAAAACCTCCTCGAATTCAAAATTAGAAGAAGAAACAACCCTCCTCATTGTTGACCCAGACTGCAAACCAGAATGAAGAGAGGGTAAGTGTAAGATACAGTCCGTCAAGAATAAAGGATTCAGGCACCAAGTCCTAAGTAAAGACAGCCTCAACAACAGAAAATGGTCCACGAATTGTGAAAGGGAAGAAAAAATTGTCGGAATGACTCCTAAAATAACTAAACCTCCAAACCAGGAAACGAAACCCAAAACCCCACCAGTGAGGGTTGAAACGATCCAGGTCGAACAAAAAAGAAGGAAGAAAGAGAGACGTACCTAGTTAGACGCTAAAAGCAGAAGGGAACTAGGAGCGAAGAAACCCTAGATTACTGAAGAGCTTGGAATAGGCGCCTTATAAATCGAAGGAAGAAAGAGAGCACGAAGATATGAGAATTCAAAAGCACAAAGTGGGAAAGGCGAAGGAATTTTCTCTCTTTTATACATGGCATTTAATTTGTGATAGGACGTGGGACAGCGCACGCAAAGGAAACCGTACCAAAGGACTCTCCTACAAGTGACATATGTGTCTCTCTTTAAGCATAACCGTCTCATCACAGCCAGCACAGATTAACTCAGCACGACCTAGGGCAGCCTCGTCAATCAAGCACAACCCTCAGTTAGGAAAACCATGCCAAATTCAGGAAAAGACGTTTTTAACCCCAGGTCAGAGCTGATATCATTCTCGTGATCTCGGGCTGAGGGGCAACTGATAATTATGGAAATTTTGGTATGGGCCGCCATAATCAAAAGCCCAATAAGTCCAGGAGGCCTCTACTTATACAGTGGCCCAAATTAATCGCTCGCAGCAGCTTGTCCACGACAAGAGTAGAATGAATCGTGCTCAAAGGATAAAGCCCAACAGTACCAGAAGGCTTGAAGTTCAGCCCAGCCCCAATCCAACTCAGCTGGAGGTCAGCTCGGGATAAATGAGCTCGGCCCAATGCGAATCCTGAAGCGCCCCCGTCGCGCCACGTGTCCTGAGGGCAAGGGGACCACTTCTGACACCCATAACGAACACGCACTCTTTGCCACAGAAAATATTGGTGCGTGTAACCGCTCAAGGACTGTGGATGCAGTGACGTCATGTGACAGATGTCGCTACAGTATAAAAGTAGAAGGGTACACAAAATCAATAAAAAGGAAAAAGAAGCCACAGGAAACCCTAGAAGAATCACTTGTATAAATAAGACACTATTACACTACAGAGGACACAATCATCATCTTCCTCGCAGTACTCTAAGCCATCTACACAGCCAAGTTTACGTTATCTAATCATTTTTTTGTAAAAGCCATGAACCAGCAATACCTTTGTAATCACCTATTTCGAGTAATACATAGCCCTCAAGAGCAAGAGACTCCCTTACAGTGGACGTAGCCTTAGAGCAACTCCAAGGAGGCTATGTAAACTAGCTAGCCAAAATATATTTTTTTATTTCATTATCTACTTTAGCTACCCACTTTTTTAAACTCACTCCAACAACGCTATCTATTTTAGCTAACCACTTCAACTAACTCTTAATTATTAAAATATAAAATACTATGTAGCATACCAAACACAAGCTTTATTTTAGTTCTTGAATATAGAATCAAACACATGGCAGACAGTATAGTGTGTGCAGACCTCAAATCCATCAATGAATAAAGAAACAAACAGCCAACATCGAACCATTTCCAATTGGAAGATCCAACACAAATAAACCAGCAAAAGTGCCCAAAATGATCAAAGTAGGGAGATCATAACCAAATCAAGAAGGAGAAGAAGAAAAGAATTTAAACTTATAATTATTTAGTCACCCAACCAATTAAAACCCAGAAATACAGCTGTAGAATTGAAATAAATAAATCGAAACAGATCGTTTTCTTTTGCCACCAAAAATTTTCTAGACTCCCCAGCAAGAACAGATGTTTGTAAAACAAATAAAGCACAAACACACACATACCCACAACCAGAGAGAGAGAGAGAGAGAGAGAGACTTACAAGTTGAGCTTTTATAGTTAGATGATTTAGAAACTGTATACAGAAATGGGTTGGGAGTGAGATCTTGGAAGAGAGAGTTTAGAAACTAGAAATGGAATCAATAGGATGATCCCAAGGTGAGATATTGGGACAGTGGTTCTAGTGGCTGACGTTGGGCCCCTTTCTCCCATTTATTCACAAGGTCCTCTCCCTTCCCAGCCATACCAGAATTATCAGATAGCTCAAATCAATCAGACTTCCCATGCTATAACAGTCGCACATAGAATAAAGGCCCAACAAACCCCATCGTAAAGACACGAAGGATCCAACAACTGAACTAAAACAATGATGACGCAACACACAGCAAAGAAGATAAAGAAAAAAGGTATTGCAAATTAAACATAGAATTGAAATACTTCAACATGAGTGTCTCTATACACACGTGTTCATATCGAGAACTCGATCGGCGAAACATACCTGAACTGAGAGATAAGGCAGCAAGAGATCGCCGAAAGATTCGAAACATACTGCTTATACAATGATACAACCAGATTTGGAAACAAATGAAAGCAGTAAATTTGAAATTAAGACCTTAAAAAATTGAAGCTCTAATCTCTTGCTACTTGAATTTGTTAATTGATTTTCCAAGCTTTCGCAAAACCTTTCACAGGAAATGCAACAAACAGGTAGAATGCATTCCAACAGGCACATATTGGTGATTGATCTCAGAAAAAAAAATGGAACTAGTATAGACCCTCCATTCAACACCAATACCACTATGAACCACAATATAACAACAGAAACCGATCACATTAATCATGTTCCTAAATTTCTGTTCGTCATTGAAGGTGGTAAATTTATGTTCCTAAATTGAAGGAGGTCGTTTCAATCGAAAATCTAAAACCAAAAACCGAAACCCAAATGAAGTTTGAAATCAAAAATAGAACACAAGCATAATATAAGTCAAATCTCAGGTACCTGAAGCAAACGGTGGACCCTTCTGCGATGAGGCTTTAGTCGGTGGTGTTGTGGAGAGCCTTCTGCGATGAGGCTTTAGTCGGTGGTGTTGTGGAGAGCCTTCTGCGATGTAGCTTCAGATGCAATGCGATGAAGCCTTCTGTGCTGTGGAGCTTCTTCTGTGTTGTGGAGCTTCAGTGAGAAAAAGAGAGAGAGAGAGAGAGAGGGCCAGCGAGAGAGAAGCTCCAGTCGGTGGAGCAGATTGTTGGCGCAAAAAAACTGACTACCGAGCGGATTGTGGCTAGCTACATGGAGCGAGTGAAAATGAAGTTATGTATTTTAGATAGCCTTTTAGCTAGTCCATTGGAATCATATTTTGGGGAGAGGTTATCTAAAATAGCTAACAAAAGCCTTTTAAATAGTCCCTTGGAGTTGCTCTTAGTCCTCTAGTTAAAGTGAACCATTTACACTGTGCTCTAATTTTCCTCTCACTGTCTTATCCATTTCTAGTCCATATCTTTACTCTGCATCTTCTCTTGACCAACTAGCCTCGATTCTGAACTTGGACTAATATTTCCGAGCACCATCACTAACATTGTTTTGTAATTAACCATTGGTGGCGGCCCTAAACGTCATCCAGATGACACCACGAAACTTGACGAGGAACCAATCAAAAAAGCACACGTAATCAATCGTGTAGAGTTACCTCTTTAAGGACGCGTAGAAAAAGGGGCCGTGTTGGGTCGCCCGTCGTGTATCTGTAAATTTAGAAGATATTACAATTAGAACACTGAATAACAACTTATCATTCAATTGGGCCTTACTTATAAGTACGGAAAAATAAATAAAAAACTTATATTATTAATAAAAAATGCAAAGCACTAATAAAACAATATACATTTTAAATAAATAACTATCACCTATCATTTCATCAGTTTTTATTTTTAAATATTAATTTATATGTCGCACAAGTTAATTATTTGGTACTTTTCATTAACTATGTACCTATATCACGAGAAAATATTCAATATAACGGTGATATCATATTAATATTGATGACATGGTATTATCAATTAATAATAAAATTCTAAATAAATAAAGTGAACTCCACTTAGATAACATAACTAGATCTAATTAGTTACAGTACTGTTATACTTACCAAAATTAGTGATAAAAAAGAATGACCAAATGACATAGCAATTGACGTGGAGAGTCTACTCTTCGAGCAAATCAAGGAAAGAAGTGAATTAATGCAACAATAATATTATGCTGGCCAAATTTTAGGATCAAATTAAGAGCCCAAATGACATGACATCATATTATTTGATGTCTTTATTGGGGCCCAAATGACATGACATCAAATAAAGAAGCTCAAGTCAACTGTCATGTAATTTGGGCTCTTAATTTGATCCCAAAATTTGGCCAATATAACATTACTGTTAATGCAAATACTCTTCATGATTGAATACTCATATTGTGTAAATCAAGAAAAGAAGCGAAATAATCTTACCTAATTAGTTTCTACGTTAGTCGTCATGTCATTTGATCTTTTTTTTCCTATTAGAAAAGTGTGTAGTTATTATTTTACATGGATCGATAATTATTGATTTATGTAAGACTTTTTAATTATTTAAATATTATTAATTAGTGATATTATATAGTAATATTAACGAAATATCATTATTACAATGAATATTTTTTAATCACGAAAAAATATTCAAAATTTTATCCACTAGGCATCATGACCCCCACTGACGGTTATCCCTTTTACCGAACACACGCCATGACAGGTATAAGTCTTCATCACAAGCCACGCCCTTATACGAAACCCTTTCCTTTACTCCACCGCGTATAATTAGAATAATTGTAAATATCATTGGCCAATTTGATAGTATCAAATTTTCCAATTAGTAGGTCCGTGATAATTTTAAAAACCATTGGCCAATTTTCACTCAATTATTACCTTGTGGCCAATTAGTTTGTCCAAGGTAATAATTGAATGAAAGTATTAAATTTTATTACACAAATATATTGATATGAATTTAATAAATACAATATAAATTTACTAAGTACGTTATGCACACAATTTATACACACAAAAATCTCATTCATACTTCTTTGCTATATTTTTACATAACGGAGAAGATTATAATGCTAAAATTTTTTTTTTGAACCGTACCATAATACATATTAAAAATTATTTATAATTTTTGAAAATTATTTATTAATTTTATGGATCATTTATAATTTTTGAGGTTTACCTTGGTGCCAATACGTAGGTGTAAATAAATTCCAAAATATTATAACTTAATTGTTATAATCTGACTTAAAAATTTATAAATTTTTTTTATTATAAATAAATTTAAAAATTTGTATATGATACCCAATTTTATTTTTCATCATAACACAAATTAGATGCCACACAAATTATTTTTCTCTATTTCAAAACGTGCAAAACAAAGTCACGCCACATCACAGCCTGATGTGAACATCAACACACCTGATCACTTCTCTTCTAGAATCCGCGTCCCCAAAAAAATAAACCTCGCTCTACGCGTCCCAACCGCGTAAACCTTCCCTTATATTTGACCTTCTCTCAACATAATCCTAGCTTTACTGCTTAGTCTGCTGTTTGCTCTCTCTCTCTCTCTCTCTCTCTCAGTGTATATAGCGTCTTCTATATTTGCTGTACTTGAAAACGCAGTGTTCTACTCTCTGCAATGTCAAACGGTGCGACTAACCCTGATCAGTCCTGTTCATTAGGAGACATGAGTGATGTAGAGAAAGTTTTCAAAAAGTTCGACGCCAATGGCGACGGAAAAATCTCACTAACCGAGCTCGGCGCAATACTCGATGCCCTGGGCTCCAAGACGCCACCAGACGAGCTCCAACGCACAATGACCGAGATTGACACCGACGGAGACGGCTTCATTGACCTGAAAGAATTCACCGAGTTCCACAGTGCAGGATCGGATGCGGACGGTAACAACAAGGAGCTTCGCGACGCTTTTGACTTGTATGATAAGGACAAGAACGGCTTCATCTCCGCGACTGAGTTACACTCGGTGTTGAAGAGCTTGGGCGAGCACTGCTCGTTGAAGGATTGCCGGAAGATGATCAGCTCCGTTGACGTCGATGGTGACGGTAACGTTAATTTCGAGGAGTTTAAGAAGATGATGAACAGGTCTTAATTGTAGTTTTTCTTCAATATTTACTGTAGATTAGGGCGAATATGTACATAAGTTATGCTTCTCTGGAGTTATATTTGGCAGTATGGAATTGAATCCTGCAAAATTAGTTTTCAACTATTTGTTAACCTAGTTTTGAAATTCATACTGCCAAATTGATTTCGGAGACAATTGCAATGTCAACTACTGCTTTTGTTAGGATTGTAAGTGGAAGAAGCAAAATGGTGGTGAAATTGGGGAAATGTCAGTATGGTTCGTTTTATAATTGCCTTTTAATTTTAGGGTAAATCATACTTTGAACCCTAAAAGATCTCTAAATTTGTAATTTACACTTTAAAAGATTAAAATTTTCTAATTATACTCTCAATCGGATAAAAAGTTAGGAATACGTTCAAAAACCAAATATTTGTAGCCTTGTCCTACAAATTTATCTGTTGTATTTCTACTTCTTTATTTGATTGAGGTTACAATGTAAAAATTTTAATTCTTCATGGTATAAATTGAGAATTTGAAGATCTTTTGTCATACAAAGTGTTATTTTATTGGCCTTTAATTTTAACAGTTGACATTTATTACGAATACTGACTTTGCGCGGGATTTGTACTTTGGGTGGTTCACGAAATTGTGACTGGCGTGGAGTGCTGGACAAGAAAAGTATGCTCTTTACGATATCTTTAAGCCAGTCTTCACGCGGAGTTTGTTGGGATTACCAATCGCCATTCGCCAGTCTTTTTGATTCACTTTTGTTTTTGTTTTTTTAATGAGAAACTTCTCCAAATCAAAGATTATTTTGGATCTGTTTTTACTGACTAAAATTTTTGGGTACCCGTGATTACCTTTTATTCACAAAAATTAATTAGAATAATTGGGTTTACTAACGTTAATTGAATACAAAACGACAAGTTTACTATTCATTTAAAGTCTAATCTGATAGATGGGATTTTTTTGAGTAAGTTGGGCGATTTTTATTGTAGGGAAAATTTCAACCACACCCCCTCTAGTTTATCATATATTCAAGGACACCCCTTCTAGTTTTTAAATCTTCAATGACACCTCCTGTCAGATTAAAAATATTAATTATAATGTAATTTTATTAAATTGCCCATGATATATTTGAGCACAAACTTCATTCACACCCCCTCTAGATAAGCATATCTTCAATGAGACCCCCTCTAGATAAGCATATCTTCAATGAGACCCCCTCTGTTTTCTTATTTTTTTTACGTATTAAAATTGGATTCAAACTAATTAAAATTTATTTTTGTACATATTCAAATTTGAGCCAAAAAAAATTTATATTTTTTACATATTAAAATTTGGGCTAATTAAAATTCTATTTGAGCCAATTAAAAATTATTTTTAATCGACTCAAATTAAATTTTAATCAACTCGTATTTAATTTTAATCAATCCAAATTTTAATACATAAAAAATATAAATTTTAATTGACTTCAATTTTAATAAATCGAATTTTAATTGACACGAATTTTAATAAGTAAAAAAATATAAATTTTGATCGACTCGAAAGCGAATTTTAATCGGCGCTAACAACTCGGGTAGAGTTCAAATCGACTCAAATTTTAATATGTAAAAAATAAAATTTATTCAACTTCAATCGAATTTTAATTGGTTCAAATTTTAATATGTAGAAAAATAAATTTTAATCGGCTCGAATTTTAATAAAATTTTATGTAGAAAAATTACTTGAGATTTATGTAGGGGCATTTTTGGTATTTTAGATTATTTTTTTTTGTTAGAAATGATAGTTTAATGGTAGGGGGTGTTAGTGATATTTAAATATAAACTAGAAGAGGTGTCACTGAAGATTTAAAAACTAGAGGGGGTGTCCTTGAAGATATGATAAACTAGAGGGGGTGTGGTTGAAATTTTCCCTTTATTGTATGGCTCCATCAAAACTGTGAGGTTTTGAATATGACATCTGGGGCATGTTTGGTATATAAGTTTAGATGAGAATAAAAAAGATTGAATTTTGTGAAAATAGTCTAACACACATTATAAACTCATGATTGTTTCAAGACTTGAGATTCGAGATATATAAGGAAAATGAATTCTGGCATGCTCCTTACCTACCATGAATATTGCATTAAAAGTTAAGTATGGGAGTTTGATGAAATCTATGGAGGGAGTGAGTTTTAAAAGTGAAATATTGAATTTGAAGAGAAAAAGATTATTTTATAAAAAAAAAAAAAAATTTCACGTAATAATGAATATTTTAATAAATTGAATAATATGATTTGATATGAATTTATGAACTACACATATATTTATGTCATCTACTAAAAATTAAATTGAATTTGAAGAGTTTTTGTAAAGAACAATGTTATTGAGACTTAATTTACTGACCTAATTTGCTGACTTAATTCACTATAACATTTGGATTGACTGTGAGCCCCATCAAATATTGAAACTTGGTGTTAATTCAATGATTTTAATGAAATAACATCATTAAGTCAACAAATTATATTAATTTTTTAGGTCTAAATAGTATTACCATTTTTTAAAATCAATCAATCTCCGTGTTGATTATCCAAACATTGCCCTAGTGTTGTCTTTGGAACCTGTGTTAACTTGTCCTTTTTTATTTCTAGTTGACTAGCCTTTAATGTACGAGTGTGGACCCACGCGTACGACCGGTCTTGTTTCTATAACATGGTCTATAAGTTTGATAAAAGTCTTTGTATGTTTGTGGAATTTACATATGTGGTCCAAAATTTGAGTATGTGAACTGCTTTACTTCTCGTGAGACCGTGTGCAATGGCAACCAAAAGAGTGTGGCCCAGCTTATTAAATGTCATAAGTGCCAAAAAAAAAACTTAATAACTCTGGCTCAAATGGTTAATTGTGAATAATTAAAGTTAACACTTTGTTTGGGAGTTTGATATTATGCCTCGAAATTGAAATCTAAAAGTTGACTTTTGGTGGTTGACCCTATTTATACATCTTCTATGTCTATTCTATTTTTCCTAAATAAAGGGTCATTCTCTAATACAATCATATAATTATTGAGCTAACAATCGTAAATTATTCGTTAAAAAAATAAGGTCGTAAGGTACCAAACTAGTTAACAAAGATGAGGTTGTTGTAAGGTACCAACAACCTCATTACTCTTTGAATAAGAAGTGAAGATGACCTGATTCATTATAGTCTTTAGATTGATTGTGGACATCAAACATTGAAATTTGTTTTTCATCCAATGATTTCAATGAAACCACATCATCAAGTCAATAAATGAGGTCAATTTTTAGTACCAAATAACATTGTTCTAACTCAAACTCAAACTCAAACTTAAATTTGGGTAAAAAAGTCTCAAAAACTCTTTCTGATCTTTGAGTCAAATTTATTATCTATAATATAAAATAGAACACGTTTCAATAAAATCATCCGACGGTCTCAAATAGATTAATCCAATGACCATTAATATTCTCAAAATTATCCATATTGCACTGTATTTTCAGGCACGAGTTATCCCTAATATCTAATAAAAATAATTTTTTTTCTTGACCCAAATTGAGGTAACATTAATCCTTTACTTAAATTTTTTTGAGCCAAAATAGACCTTCTCTACCGTCTGTGAAAAAAGAAACCACGTCAGCCTCCATATTTGCTCCTCCCTGTCCCATCACCTCCACACGACAGACCTTGGCAATAGAGGGAAATGAGAGGGAAAGAGGTTTTGCAGCGAAAGAAATAGAGAAAAGAAAAAAATGTCTGGAGAATTTTTTTTTAAGAAGTGAGCTCTTGGATCATATGAGAATTTTTAAAAAAGATTTGAATATAAATTTAATTTTGTTTATTAGAGAGGTCTACATCAAATCAAACTTTTTACTCATTTTTTTTACCCAAACTTGAGCTTAAGTCAACATTAGAAATGCCTCAACAATCCCTATTCTACTTTCGCAAGAGTAAAAATCAATGAATTTGAAACTTGAATTAAGCAACTTAGGGGGTCAACAACAACAATTTTTGACACGATATGAGTCTGACACGAAATAGATAAATTAAAATTGACAAATTTCTAACACGAGATCTAGTAATCTTATAGGTTAGTCTCAATCAAACACGAATAAGTTTTTTTTCGTGACAAATTTGTTTAGGTAATACTGTACAGAAAAAATATATTTTTTTTATATTTTAGTTAGGTATTAAACGAATTCTTCTAGAAATAGAATATTAGTGCACTTTAGTTAATGGATCAAAGTTGGGTTTGATTAAATGAATCAAATAAAAGTTAAATAACACTCGATACGATAATAGTACAACATTCAACAAACCAGCTGATGTTTAAAAAGTGATTATTAAGAAACTCATGAAACATTGTCCCACACGTTTACAGCCGTGCCAACCTTGTTGGTTGTGGAGATTTTGAATCTCAAAAGGAATATAAAACATGATTAGATAGCAATAATCTACACGCATACGCATACACTTTCCCCAATTTAGAAGCCTTCTTTTTATTCCTTTTTCGAAAGTTCCGTTGTTGTGTCCCTAACTCATGTGATTCTTCTGTACTTTTTTAAACTTTTGCCCGACAAGCTAACATGGATTTCTAACAGTTTTAGTAGTTGGGTCGTTCCAAACTTCATTAAAAAGGGCAAGGCAAATGTTAATATTATTGCTAATTATTTTCTTAATTACGTCTCTAATAAGCCAACCCCCATCTCTAATCCCTCCGCCTCACTCCCATTCCCGTTCCTCACAGCACATGTGCGTGTGCACACATTATGTACCCACGGGTCCCACTTATCCGAATTCCAATGACCGATGACCAGTTCAAGGGCTCAACGGATGACAGCACCATTGCGCTGCACAGGGGGCCCAATCATAAGGCCGACAAAACTTGGTCTCTAAGCTTTATATTTGAAGAAGGCTTCATAATTTTTAGGTGTATAGTTAGTCAAAATTAAAAAAATTTAGATTAAAAAAAAAAAGCCCTATGAAATTTAAATCTATTCAAATAAATTGGGGCTTAGGGAGACCGGTACCTCTATAAGGACTTAATAGGATAAAAGTCTATTTTTTAAAATAATTTGGACAAAAGTCCATCTGCTAACAAAAAGACATAAAACTCCTCGAATATGAGAAAGACGAAGAGACCTCCGGTTTTGGGAAACAAAAGCATCGCCGGCTTGTTAGGCATCAATTACCAAGAAGACATTAATGTCAATTTCCAAACTCAACATTCAACCGGAAAAATTCCTAAAATTTTTGAATTTAAAAAAATTAGGAATTTCAATTCAAATCTTGGATTCACCATATTTATAGAAGCATAAAATATTGGTGTTCTTATATTTGAGATCGTTTATATGGAGAATGAAGGAGAAAGTGTGCTGATTTAGTTTTTCTATGGTATTTTGGAAGCTTTTTGCTAGAATCTTTGTGCTACTTCGCCGGAATCTTTGGGAAGCTTTACTTCAGCTTCATTGGGTCATCTCCAACGGTATTAATTTCAACTATTTAAATTTTATTTTTATTTAATAAATCCCCAAAATAGAAAAGAGTAAACCCTAATTTGACTGAGAAATTAAGTAATTCGCTATAATTAATGGAAAACGAATGTATTTAACATTAAGAATCAGATTTTAAGAAATTTCACAATTGTTTTCCATTAATTATAAGGTTTCACATTCAATGAGCCCTAAGGGTCTGTTGTCCAAAGTCTCTTGGTTTCACTGCAAACTCTAGCATGCCTATAAATAGCATATAAAGTGGCAGTTACAAGCTCAACCGCCTAACAATGCAAGACACTAGTCAGATTCGCCCATAAAGCTTCCTGCAACCGGCTGATCATGGTTGAGTCCCTCTACCACTCCCACAATGTGCTAATCATGGCAGAGGCAGTTGCAACTATTGGCTAACGTAGCCAGCAACTGCCCATAACTGCTCTATATGCTGTGTGCTCATGCCAACAACTACACAAAACCGCCCTGCATGCCATACACGAGCCAGCAATCTCTTAGAATCGCCACCATCTACAGTGCACATGCCTTAACTATTCGGAACCACCTCACTTGATGTGCACATGCCTTCCTTGCGAGCCCATAACACTTGATTAGTCTTGCCTACGTGTCAAGCCATGCCCAACCCATAACTTGGTCTTTCAAGCTAGCAATGCCCCACAATTCGAGCCTATCAGCTAGCCTTACTTACTTTGCTTGCTTGTTTCCAACGTGCCCATGCATCTTTCTCAGTCATGCATGGGGCTTCCCTCAACCCACTGATCGTGCACCACTTTGCACCAAGGAGTTGCTTCATCAAGCACACTCTGACTTGGCTAAGGCATGGGCGGCTTTGGCGAGGCAACCATATGCCCTAGCTGTGTCAACCCGCTAAGGGGATAACAAACTACCCCCACCAGAATAGCTCGACGTCTTCGTCGAGAGGTTGTCCCAATACTCCTCAATCTATTTCTCAAACTACCAAAGAGTCACATCTATTTCCCAACTCGCGTCTGTCTCGGAACCACCCTTCCAATGCACTAAGAAATCAGTTCTACAATTATTTTTACTCTGACCCATGGTCATGTGAGACATAATCTTATCGACCATCATGTCAAACTGTTTTCTGATTATAAGTGGAGCCCTCTTGGCTTGTTTCCGTCTGGCATTTAGCAAGTCTTCATGAAAAAGCTTCAGAAAACTCACACCGAAAGTTAGGTGAATTTTCACTCGATCGGGCAACTTCAAGCAATAGGCAACGTTTATGACCTTCTTTATTATCTTGAAGGGGCCATTGTATTTGGGAACCAACCCGCGGTGCACTATTTTGCTGTTGATCCTCTTCCAAATTGTTGGAGTCAATTTCAGCAACACTTGATCACTAACTTGAAATTATAGTAGCCTACGACCATGATCGACATACTTCATCATGCAACGGGCAGCTCTATCCAAGTTGTCCTTTGCCTCGTTAAGAAGCTACTGCTTGGAACGGGCAAACCGATATGCAACGGGACATCTACCTCCGATTCTCTGTCCAAGTTGTCCTTTGCCTCAGTAAGTGGTTGATGTCCCATAGCCAATTCGTAGGGACTCATTCCTGTAGGGGAAGATAGATGCAAGTTGTAGCAAAACTGGGCAGTATCCATCAACTTACTTGTTGTGACATAGTACCGCAGATAATCCTCCAACAAGACATTAACCCGTTCCGTCTGACCATCAGTTTGCGGATGACTTGCTGTGGAGAACTTCAACTCAGAACCTATGAGATTGAACAACACAGTCCAGAATCTGCCAGTGAACCTTGTGTCGCAATCACTGACTATGTCTTCTGGTAAGCCAAAGTGCTTCACAACATACTTATAGAACAGTTCTGCAGCAACATCTACAGGGCAATCATAGGGTGCAGGAATGAACACCACATACTTGGAAAAATGATCAACCACCACCATGATCAAACACATGCCATCCACCTTCGACAAATTGCATATGAAATCCATTGAGGCTGATTGTCATGGTCTGTCAAGAACGGGCAGTGGCTACAATAAAATCATTGCTTTCTTCTTTTCAACTTTGTCGAGTTGGAAAACAAGACAAGTTTTGACATACGCCTCTACTTCATTTTCCATCATGGGCCCGTAATAGGAGCGAGACAATAGTGCAAACATCCTCTCAACTCCAGGATTTCCAGCCTATTAAGAGTCGTTTGTTTCACGCAGCAACTCTCACCTTAGTTCCCCTCCCAAAGGAACATAGAGTCTACCTCCCTTGGCATAGAGCATGTTGTTATCCAACCAATATCTCCACACTAGAACTTCGCCAACTTGCTGCTTCAATTTGTCATAAGCAACATCAGTCTGGACATGCTCTTTGACTCTTGCAAGGAAGTCAATCTGCAAACTGGATAGTGCAGCGACATAGTCATGGACCTTTGTCCTACTCAATGTGTCAACAACCTGATTCTGCCTTTCGGGCCTATGCATCTACACAAAATCAAAATCAGCGAGGAATTCTTGCCATCGAGCCTGCTTTGGGGTCAGTTTCTTCTGGGACTTGAAATAGGTGTTCGCCACGTTGTCCGTCCTAACGGTGAACTTCGTTCCCAACAAGTAATACCTCCAAATTTCATGGCAATGCACCACATCAGTAATTTCCTTCTCATGTGCTGAGTATTGTTGCTCAGCATCTTTCAACTTTCGACTTCAAGGGCGACAGGGTGTCCCTCCTGAACAAGGATTCCTCCAATGGCATGGTGTGATGTATCAATGTGCACTTCGAATGGGAGATCGAAGTCAACCAGTCTCAACACTAGTGCAGAAGATATTGCATACTTTAGTTTCACAAAAGCTATTTTACAGGCACCATTTCAATCCCATTTTTGGTCCTTCTTTAGCAAATCAGTTAGGGCATTGTAGTTTTTTGAATATCCCTAAATGAACTTGCGATAATAATTGGTTAGGCCAAGGAACGACCGCAGTTCAGGCACCTTGGTTGGTGCAGGCCAATCGACGATTGCCTTCACATTCCTCTCATCCATCCAGATCTGGCCTTTGCTAATCCAATGCCCCAAGAAACATCACTTCTTGCCGATAGAATTCACACTTTTCCTTTTTAACATATAGCTAGTGCTCTCTAAACCGTGAGAACATAGTCCTTAGATGGTCTAGATGATCCTCCAATGTCTTACTATAGACAACAGTATCATCTAAGTACACAACTATAAAGATATCAATATACTCATAAAAGACGTCATTCATTAGATTGCAAAAAGTTGCCGAGGTATTTGTGAGCCCAAAAGGCATTATAAGGAATTCAAAAGACCCATAACGCATCACACACGCATTCTTGGATTCATATCCCTCTGCAATCCTAACCTGTCAATACCTAGTCCTTAGGTCCAGCTTTGTATATAATGTTGCCTTGGAAAGCCTATCGAACAGATCAACAACGTTTGAAACAAGGTACTTGTCCTTGATCGTCACTTTGTTCAATGCCCGATAGTCGATGCACATTCGCAGCGAAACATATTGTTTCTTTTGGAACAGAACTAGGGTTCCATATAACGCATTGGAGGGCTTCATATTACCAGAATCTAGCAATTCGTTCAATTGCCTCCTTAAATCTACCAGTTCAATAAGCGACATCTGATAAGGGGTACAGGCTGGAGGCTTTGCACTAGGCTCCAATTCAATCTTGTGGTCAATTGCGCGTCTGGGCGAAGGCTCTTGGTGAGTTCTAGGTGCATAACATCATCAAATTCCCTTAGAATTTCTGTCACTTCACCAAGCACTTCAACCAACACATCTGGTTTGATCTCCACCAAGGCTATGAGGTATGTCATCTCGCCCTTGCGTTGTCTAGCTTTCACTTGCATAGCGGACAAATTTTCACCTTCCACTTGCCATCTTTACTTACTTTGGTCTGCCATCACTACAGACACAAGTATGGTGTTCTCTCATTCGAGATCAGCACCCCATTCAGATGTGGCATCAGCGCCACCTTCGCCTTGATGAAAAACTCATTTCCAAGGATAACCTCAAAGTTATTCAAGGGTACTGCCATTAAACTCACACTATCTTCCCACAGACCCACCTTAAGGTTGATTTCTACCATGCCACGCATCGGCATTGCCTCAGAATTGACAGCCTTGAGTTTGCTAGTGTTTTCCGTCAATTGTAAGCTAAACGATCCCACCTCCCTCTGGGTAACGCAGTTATGTGTGGCACCCGTGTCCACCATGGCCAAAATTTCCTTGGCATTCACCCATGCTTACATGAACATCAAGCCCTTGTGAGGTTGCTGAACCTTTCCCACGGTGATAGCATTCAGCAATTGCAGAGGATTGACACGAGTGGGACACGCGTCATCACCGTCACTATTTTTAGTAAAGAGGGTGCTTAATTTCTCCCTTTTGGGGGTAGTCTTTGACACAATGAGGGCCACCATAGAGAAAACAGCCATAATTAAACATTTTCTTCTTTTGGACATTGTCTTACTTTTTAGAATCACCACTGTTCTTATTTTTCTTCCAGTCCACCTTCTTTACGTCCTTTGAAGGGCCAACACAGTCTTTCTTATCGCCAACATTTTTCTTCTTCTTCTTCTCCGAAGGGCCTTGACTACTGCCCATTTCTTCTTCTCCGAAGGGCCTTGCGTAGATCACGCACCCCCTTCCTACGCAACTCAGCATGTGCCTAACCTTGTAACCCAGACATGAAATTAAAGAGCTTGTCCTCCTCGGACATGTTCTTGATGTCCAACATAATTGAACTGAACTCCTTCACATAATCATGAATGGTTCCAGTATACTTGAATTTCTTAAGCGAATTCATAGCAATCCATATCATATTACTAGGGAGGAATTGATCCTTTAATTCCTCTTTCAGTGTTTCCCATGTCTCAATCTTTGCACGTCCCGTCGAAGCATCGTCTTCATTTCGAGTTCGCCACCAAATCTTGGCATAACCTGAGAGGTACATGCTGGTTATGGTCACCCGCAGGCGCATGAGTAGCTTTGAAGTACTGCTCCATGTCCCATAGAAAATTCTCTAATTCCTTGGCATTCCGAGTACCTCCGAAGGCCTTGGGTTCATGAACCTTGATCTTCGAAGAAGTCTCCCCATAGTAGGTCAATAATGCATATCCCTTTTCATAAGGGTTAGTTCTTCTTCAAGATCCTTGAGATTGTTCTTGACAACATTAGTGAGGGACAAAACTTCCTCCATCATCGTCGCAATCTTAGCGTCGGTGTTTATCACAAAACTGTCGAAGTCCATTCTTAAGCTTGTGATCTGAACAATGTGTTGCTCCATTTGCACAAATACACTGGTTGCAACATCATCAACAGGGGCACCTAGAAAATCCTCTAGATAGGTCACACGTTCACATAATTCAGCAGCGTTTCCACTAGCTATGATAAAAAACTGTAGCTTTGATACCAACTGTCATGGGGGTCAAATTTAGCACTCAAATTTTTTGCCTCATGATGGCACTGATCTACAAAGAACAAAATAAGGGCAATCAACAAACTCATAGCAGGCACTTACCAAATTACATGCCAAATGGCCAAACTTTTTACTTTTCAATAAGTCTAAAGGAAACCAGCTAAGGGTCTGCTTACAAATTGTGCTCAAACTCTATTGGTTGCACATCAGACCCTAGCATGCCTATAAATAGCATACAAAGTGGCGGTTACAAGCCCAACTTCCTAGGCAATGCAAGACACTAGTCAGATTCACCCACAAAGCTTCCCACAACCTGCTGATCATGGTTGAGTCCCACTACCACTCCCACAATGTGCTGATCATGGGAGGGGGTAGTCGCAATTGTTGAATGACCTAGCCAGTAACTACCAATAACCACTTTGCATGCTGTGTGTACATGCCAACAACTTCCCACATGTTGCGCACATGCCAGCAACTGCACAAAATTGCCTTGAATGCCAGTAACCACTCAGAACCGCCACTATCTATAGTGCACATGCCTCAACTGTTTAAAACTACCTTACATGACGTGCACATGCCTTCCTTGCGAGCCCACAACACCTGATTAGTCTTTCTTGCGTGCCAAGCCATGTCATGCCCTGCCCATGGCTTGGTCTTTCAAGATAGCAATGCCCCATAATTCGAGCCCATCAGTTAGCCTTGCTTGCTTTTCTTGATTGTGTCCAACGTGCCCATGCATGAGCTACCTTTCTCAGCCATGCATAGGGCTTCCCTAAACCCACTGGTTGTGCACCACTTTGCACCAAGGAGTTGCTTCATCAAGCACACTCTGACTTGACTAAGGCATGGACGCCTTTGGGCAAGGCAGTCATATGCCCTAGCCATGTTAACCCGCTAAGGGGGTAACACTAGGGAAGCACCACGTGTCTGGTATTGTTTTTGTTAATATTGATAGTAAAACAGTACAACCAGTGAAACTGGTGGCTCCAATTACCTTGAAATTTGAACCAGATCTTGGTACCCATTGATTGATTTACAATTGTGGTAAACTCACCTTCAAAGGTGGTAAATCTACCCTTAATTGTGGTAAATTGTTCACAATCTTGATAAATCTTATCACAACAATAGTAATATCATTCTTAATGATATTAAATATAACCAATATAATGGTAAAAATATGATTGGCTCCTTTAACCACATTTGTTGTAAATATGACACTAATGCATCGCACCGATGTCGTACATTTATCTTTAAGTATGTATTATTATCGGCGGTTATCGTAAAATTAACCAAAATGAAAGTAAAATTCACTTATATACTAGTTGCATTATTCACAATCATTCTAACTTAACCCTAAACTATAGTAAATTTTTCCTTTGATATTGTAATATTGCCCTAGTTGTGTTAAATTCATCCACCATGGTTTTAACTCAACCTACTTCTGTGATAAATTTACCTTTTATCTTCATAATGGTGCCCAAAGTTATCATGATTTTAACCAAAGAAATCATAAATTCTCCTCTAAAAATAAAAATTTATCCACAATTGCAGTAAACTCACTCTCAAAGGTGGTAAATCTGCCATTAATTATGATAAATTGCCCACAGTTCTAATAAATCTTATCACAACAATGATGATATTATCTGATATTAAATCTAACCAATATTATGGTAAAAGAATGATTGACACTTTTAATTAAAATTTACTATGAAACCTTAAACTTGGAGCTAAGGGTCCCAATTAGCCTGTTTTTGCTCCGTTTGCCATAAAAACAGACGGAGACCCACAATTTGAACATAGAAACTTGTAGGAAAAAGCATCTCGATCTGAAACCCGATTTGAGAGTTGGACAAAAAACTAAAAATTTTAGCATTTAAGAATTATGAAACCTTAAAGTTGGAGCTAAAGGTCCCAATCGGCCAGTTTCACGCCATTCGCTATGAAAATAGACGAAGACCCACAATTTGAGAATCGAAACTTATAGAAAAAGATGGTATCTCGATCTGGGATCCGATTTTAGAGTTAGACGAAAAATTAGAAATTTCAACACTTAAGAATTATGAAACATTAAACTTGGAGCTAAGGGTTCCAATCGGCCTGTTTTAGCTCCGTTCGCCGTTGAAACAGACGAAGATTCACAATTTGAGCATAGAAACTTGTAGGATCAGGCACTATCTCGATTCGAGACCTGGTATGAGAGTTTGACAAAAGACTAGAAATTTCAACACTTAAAAATTATAAAACTTTAAACTTGGAGTTAAGAGTCTCAATTAGCTCGTTTTCACTCCGGTCACCGTGAAAACAGACGGAGACCCACATATGAGAATAAAAACTTGTAGAAACAGACGACATCTCGATCCGAGACCAGATTTAAGAGTCTGACGAAAAACTAGAAATTTTAAAACTTAGGAACTATGAAACCTTAAACTTGGAGCTAAGGGTCCCAATCGGCCCATTTTTGCTCTGTTCACCGCGATAACGGGCGGAGATCTACAATTTTGGTATAAAAACTTTTAGGAAAAAATGGCATCTCGATCCGAGACTCTGTTTTAGAGTTTGACGAAAAAGTAAAAATTTCAACACTTCAGAATTATGAAACCTTAAACTTGAAGTTAGGGGTCCCAATTGGCCCGATTCCACTCCGATTTTGGAAGTTTTAAATTTATTTTTCCTTGTTTCAAGTTCGTGCTCCAATGGCATCTCTGTCAAAGCGTCCAATACATGCTTATTCCAATGTTATGGTAAGTTATATATATATATATATATATTTTTGGACATAGCAATGAACAGATTATGTTTTATATTAGTACTTTTATGGACTCTATTTTATAAATTACTTATTTATAATGCAAATCATTTTTTTTTGCAGGTTGTAGAGAAAGCGTAAATGTTGCGCATGCCATCATTTATTTATGTTTTTGAACTATATATGTGTACTTAAATACTTTTGACAATTTCAGAAATGTTCAACTATTGATATATAATTAAATTTGAATGTTTGTTGTAATTATAATATTGTTGTGTTTATTACTTTTTTTTTTAATTAAAATCATTTGTGCTAGAGTCTGAGAAATTTATATGAATGGACATGATACATAATTATATTTATGAATGGACAGGATAAGGTGCCTATTTTTGTAGAAAATAATATTTGGAGTAATAGGTGAGCACTTGCATCAGCATGAAGACTTTTTGCTTCGGCATTTTTGCCGATACAAAAAATTGGTTATTTGTTTTGGCACTTTTGCTGATGCAAAAAATTGATTATTTGTTTCGGCAAAGTGCTAAAGTGAAAAATTGATTATTTTCTTCGGCAAAATACTAAACTAGAAATTAGGATACTCATTCTGAAGCAAATACTTCTGTTTTACTTCAAGGCTTTTGCGTCAGCTATTTGCCAAAACTAATACGTTTTTGCTTCGATAGTAGGCTAAAGCTAACTTTTTGCTTTGAGGCTTTTTTATTACGCCCTTTTTGTTGAAGCAAAAAGTCTTAGAGCCAAAGCAAAAACCCCTTTCTCTTGTAGTGAAAATTGCCTTGTCCACAATTGTGGTAAATCTTACCACAACAATGGTAATAGTATTCTTAATGATATTAAATCTAGCTAGATGTGACAATTTTAACTCATTACCCATTAACTCGTTCAATCCGCCCATAAATAAATGGGTTGAGTACCTATATTAATTAATGCGAGTTCTAAATGTGTTGGGTAATATGATTCATTTTAATTAAACAAGTTAAGATGAATTACAAATGGATACTCATTGAGTTGAATACTTATCTTTCTATTAAATAACACAAGTAATAAAATCAAATAAATATAGTACTCTACCAAAAAATACACACACGCACACTAATACTAGAAAATACAAACACATACACTAATACACCAAAACACACATACACAAACACTAGTACACCAAAAACACACATATTATGTGTTTGTATTTTGGTGAAAAGTGTACGTGGATAGAACCATGACCCATGACCTGCGGATCGACCCATAACCCATGACCCACGGGTTGACCCGACCCAACCCATTATGTGTGTATTTTGGTGAACAGTGTATGTGTGTATTTTGATTTTTTATTAAATGTGTTTGTATTTTTTGTGTGTTAGTATATGTGTGTATTTTTGGTGTATTAGTGTGTGTGTTTTGGTGTATTAGTGTGTATATTTTTGGTGTATTAGTATATATTCATTTTAAGAGTTTTAATTATTTTATGGGTTAATGAGTTTAACCCAACCTATTATGATCCAACACATTATAAAATATTTATTAAGCGGGTTGGAAATGTATTAGATTTGTTTTGCACCCAACCCATATTGAACCAACCCAACCCGTCCATTTGCCACCTCTAAATCTAGCCAATGTGATGGTAAAAATATGATTGACTTATTTAACCACATTTGTCGTAAATATGACACTAGTGCATCCCACTGATGTCATACATTTATCTTTAAGTTTGTATTATTATCTATGTTCATCAAAATATTAACCAAAATGAAGTAAAATTGGTCTACATACTAGTAACCTTATCTAGAATCATTCTAAGTTAACCCTAAACTGTAGTAAATTTTTTGTTTGATGTTGTAATGTTATCCCAGCTGTGATAAATTCATCCACTATAGTTTTAACAACCCACTTCTGTGGTAAATTCACCATTTATTTTCATAATGTTGCCCATAGTTGTCATAATGTTAACCGAAGAACTCATAAATTCTCCCCTAAACTTATAAATTTATCCACAATTGTGATAAACTCACCCTCAAAGGTGGTTAATCTTGCCTTAACTATGGTAAATTGCTTACAGTTCTAATAAATCTTACCACAACAGTGGTAATATTATCTTTAATGATATTAAATCTAACAAATACAGTGGTAAAAGTATGATTGACACCTTTAACCATATTTTTCGTAAATATGACACTAGTGCATCCCACTGATGTCATATATTTACCTTTAAGTTTGTATTATTACCCACGGTTATCGTAATATTAACCAAAATGAAAGTAACCCAATCAGTGGTAAACCACCTTGATGAGTTGTAAACAAGCCCCATGAGTGGTAACGTTGCCCTATGAGTACAGTAACCATATCCTCATGAGTTTTTATAACCCTAAAAGTGGTAAACTACCCCGCATGAGTTGTAACCCTATCCCCTCAATTTGTAAACAAAACTACAAGAGTGGTAAACGACCACATGAGTTGTAATCATGCCCATGAGTGGTAACCATATCACTATGAGTTGTACACATAACCCTAAGAGTGGTAAACGACCACATGAGTTGTAACCAAGCCCTATTAGTGGTAAGCATATCCCCATGAGTTGTAAACATAACCCCATGAGTGGTAAACCACCTGCATGAGTTGCAACCAAGTCCCATTAGTGGTAATCATATCCCCACGAGTTTTAAACATAACCCCAAGAGTGGTAAACGACCTCGTAAGTTGTAACCAAGCCCCATGAGTGTGGTAACCATATCCTCACGAGTTGTAAACATAACCCCAAGAGTGATTAACTAACCCCCATGAGTTGTAACCATGTCTATCCCCACGAGTTGGAAACATCACCCCAAGAGGGATAAACGATCACTATGAGTTGTAACCCAGCCCCAAGAGTGGCAATTATATCCCAATGAGTTGTAAACATAACCATGAGTCGTAACCAAAACCTCATAAGTTGTATTATCGTAACGCCCCAAAATCCATGCTAGAAGGGCATTAACTATCTATATAACATTCAATTATGAGAGCATTTAAAATAATCCACAAGTGATAAAAATCAATCCATTTATCAAATAAAAAGGAATCCAACTCCCGAATCCAACATAAATAAATTATCAAAGTTACATCCAAAACCTGAATAAAAATATTCCAACTAACTAGTAAAAGTATTAATCCAAAAACCATGATTCCATCAATCAGAATTCAGAAATTTAAATTACAACCAAACACCACTAAGCATCCACTCCCGGATCCACATACTAATCCGCCTAAATGTTCCAATCAACATGCTCACCTAATGAGATGCCTTCCTCAAAGTCTAAGTCTGCAAAAATAGATTTATGTCGTAGGATGAGCAAAAATTCCAGTAGAAAAACCTCCTCAAGCCCAAGCAAGGTTTCAAAATAGTTAAATCGGTAGGTCTCATTTGATAAAATAATGTAACATAGTTTTGAAGTAAAACAAGGACAATTTATGAGATCTCAAGTGTGCCGTAACAAACAGTAAAGTTTATATAGAAAAGGACAATTCTCAAGATATAGTTTAGTTTTCACAAATATATATAATGTACGCAGGTAGACTTAGCATGAATAAACACATCGAGAATATTCTGACCCACACTCATGCACATCTAGTCCTCGCAAGGATACAATACTTTAGGACGTATATCACCGCATCGGCAATGACAAATTCTCCCTAGAAATACTATACTAACTCCCAACCTCGATCCCCGTGGGCAAATAGTGCAAATCCTTGAACCTCGCAAGGAATCAAGCAATTCCACTACGAGTGATAAGGAAATTTCAAGCCTCTCAAGGTAAGAAACACATCTATGCACTATGCGATACCCGGTCGAAGGTAACCCATGTTCATCACGCCAACTAATACAAGAGATAATTTCAAAAATTTCACATAAAATCACGAGTCACAATTCCACAATTGCCAAAATAGAATAATTTCAAGAAAATATGAAAGAGATCCCTAAAAACACTTTTACATTGATCATAACCAAGAGTTAGGATTTTTGAAATCCAGAAACCAATCATGTTTTGCGCAAAGAGTTCTAAAACATTGTTTATCTATCATATAATAGTTTTGTAAATCAAGAACTACAATTTCATTATCAAAACAAGCAAATCTTGTAACAAATCATATATTTTGTTTAATAAACATAACCTAGAATCGAATCAACGTTGAAACATCTTAGAACTAATATTTATTCCATAATAAAGATGAAAAGATGTATATATACACATCCCTAATCCTCAATGAGTAAACTTGAGAAAGAATCATACCTTTAATCCGCAATTTGATACAACCCTAGCGTATTCAATCCATTCTCGACGTGAAAATCCCACAAAATCTTGTGTTTTTCCATTCTCTCTCACTCTCTAGGGTTTTTTAGGGCCAAAGACTGCTGAAACTGGCCTAAGTGATGTTCTTGGTGTATTTATAGGGTCATAATTTGAACAGTCGGTGTGTCCCTGATTGTTGAAAAAATTGCACTCATGTTCAAATGGGACTGTCATTTGAACACTCCTTACTCCTAGTATCTCGATTTATGTCCGACTTTCTGTTAGGCACAAAAGTACTATAGCTTAGCTCCATTCGAACGAGACTGGCATTCGAACATGACTCCCCTTCCCTAATAGAACTTCCAATACAGTTTTGACCTACTTAGAAGTTGATTTTCGAAATTTTTGTGAGCTTTTGAAACTCTTGGAATTTAGTTTCTACTGTCCAAAAATCAGGTCAAATTAATGTCAGAATAAAAATTTATGGATAAAATACCATGGAAATATCTAGTTATTCTCTTCTTAACTTCTCCCAAAGAGATCCTTTCTCAACTCCACACAACTCCTGTGAAGAATTCAACATATCAGTATAAAAAACAGCTTTGGAGTTCTAATCATCATGAAAAAAATTAACTAAACAAACTTGCAAACTAAGTTACTCGATGGGGTTCTTCTCCTAGGGCTACCTTCAATCCACTAATCGATTCAATCATGGCTTCTGCCGATCCGTTGATTCCTAATGCCTCTCAGCCAGATGGGATCTGCTGCCCTTGGGGATTCATGGCGTCCTTGGGTGGGGGAATCTCTGATCCTACTAACCTAAATTGTTCTGATAAAGGTAAAGTTTCCTACGCTGCTACTCTTAAACATAATGTAGTCGATGAACCTTTGTGTCAAATCCCTCCGCCAGTCATGGTAGGGGATATGGTTACTGTTAAAATTTCTGAGGACACTTATCGATCTAAATTGGAAGAGTGTAAGAGGAATGTGATTGGTAGGCTTCTTCTTCCAAAGGGTACTAATCCTTTGACTATCTTGGAATTGCGTGCTAAATTGGTGTTTCTCTGGAAGACAATTGGTGAATGGAGAATTGTGCCTTTGGGAAAAGGTTATTTTGATATTCATTTTTATCACTCAGAGGATATGAAGAAAGTTTGGGCAGTGGGTAATTGGAATCTCTCCCCTGGGGTTTTTAGAATTTCTCAATGGGTTCTAGAATTCAATCCCTATAATCAAGTGCATTCCCATTCCCATGTTTGGATTCGGTTGTATGGTTTGCCTCAAGAATATTGGCACAGACAAAATTTATTGGAAATTGCTAGGGGTGTGGGTATTCTTCTTCAAATTGATAAGGCCACTTTAAATCAAATTTATGGCCACTATGCTAGAATTTTAGTTGAGATTGATATGACTAGGCCTATTCCAGATTGTGTTCGAGTGGAAAGAGTTGGATTTGGTTTTTTTGTGTGGATGTTTATTATGATAATCTCCCTGCTATTTGTCCTCATTGCCATTTGGTTGGTCACGACATTTCCAAATGCCGTTTTATTAAGGACATTGGTGTCAAGGGTAATGTTAAAGAAGGTCCATTAGACAAGGTTGATAAGGGGACTGCTCATGAGAGTGTTAAGCCTCATGGTGTGGTTTATAAACCAAAGCAGGTAACGGATGCTACTGATATGGTAGTGCAGTAGACTGCTCGTGTTCCAGATTTGACTAATAGTGTCACTCATATTAGTGATACTCTAGGAGCCAGTACTTCCACTAAATGGGCAGATTTGTCAGATGAAGAAAATTCTGCAGTGGGTGGTGAGGTTTCATCAGGCCTTGCACCTTTGATAAATGATGGGAATGTCAGGGTTTGTGACTCTTCTATTGTTTAGCTTGATAATGTCAATAGTGATAATGCTGCTGGCCTTAATCCGGTTAGTGGTGCAGTTGACGGTCCAATTCCAGATTCTAATATCGTTGCTTCTCAACCAGTAGATGTGGGCATTTAAGAGGGTGATGCATTTACCATTGTTCTTTCTAAATCTCAACAAAAGAGATTGAAAAAGAAAGCTAAGTTGCCTCAGCAGACTCCGCATGAGATTCCTTATTCCCTCAGGGGTCGCCACTCTGATCAAATTTCTTAATGAAAGTGCTATATTGGAATGCAAGAGGCCCAAGTAATAGGCTTACATTAAGAGAATTAAGCAATTTTTGTAACACTCATAAACTAGATTTTCTTGGTTTAGCAGAGCCTATGGTAGACTTCTCCTCTATTCCTGTTTACTATTGGAGAGCTTTGGGTTTTAAACTGGTGGCTCTTAACAATCGAGGCTCCCTTCTTCCTGATTTATGGGTCTTATGTGCTGATTCTATCCATGTTCCTAAAGTTCTTTCTATTTCTGATCAGCATGTTACTTTTCAATCTTTTTTTAATAATAGCTTATGCACCTTTACTATTGTTTATGCTTCTACCACCTATACTAAGAGGAGAACTTTGTGGGATGCTTTCTACTCTCTAAAAACCTCTATTACTGGTTCTTGGATGGCTATCGGGGACTTTAATGCTGTTCTTGGGGCCCATGAAAAAAGAGGAGATCTTCTTCCTAATAGGATTTCTTGTGCTGAGTTTTAGGCTATGAGTGACTATTGTGATTTTTCCCACATGGACACCAAGGGAGTTTTGTTTACTTGGGCGAGGGGTCTTCACTCCAGGGTTGAAATGAGGTTGGATAGATCTTTGTGCAATTCTCTTTGGTTGGATAATTGGTATGATAATTTTTGCATTTCTTTGCCTAAGCTATGTTCTGATCATCATCCTCTTCTTTTCACTGCTACTAAGTCAGCTGCATCAGGTCCAAGGCCTTTCCGATTTATTAATTCTTGGGTTTCTCATCCAAGTTTTAAGTAGTTTGTGGGTGATACTTGGAATTCATGTTCTTTTACTAGTTGCCCCTTTGTTGTTCTTAAACAGAAGTTGAAAGTGCTTAAAATTGGTCTCAAATCATGGAACAAAAATGTCTTTGGTAATGTTGATGAGAGAGTTAGGTTGTCTGATGAATCTTTTTCCTCTGTTCAACATGATATTGACACGATGGGGCCCTTGGATCATTTGTTAGAGAAAGAATCTGATGCGAAAAAAGAGGTGTTTGATGCTCTCAAAATTCAAGAAGGTATTTGGAGGGATAAGTCAAGGATTAAGTGGGTTAGTGATGGGGACAAGAATACTACTTTTTTTTCACAAAATGGCTAAGGTTAGAGTGGCTAAAGGTAAGATTCATACTTTGCTGATTGATGATAATATTGTTTAAGATCCTAATATTATTCAAGACCATATTGTCTCCTATTTTCAAAATCTATATAGTTTTGCTTCCCCCTTTTATAATAATGGTCTAGTGGAGTCAACTATTCCTACTATGGTGACCGATGCTGAAAACTCTATGCTGACTTCTATTCCTTCTGCTAGCGAAATTAAAAAGACTGTATTTGATCTTGATCCTCATAGCGCTCCTGGTCCAGATGGTTTTGGAGGTTCGTTTTTTCAGTCTTGCTAGGATATAGTGGACACTGATGTTATTAATGCAATTACAAAATTCTTTACTCTTGGGTGGCTTCCTCCAACTTTTAATTCTAATTTTGTGTTTCTCATTCCTAAAGTCCCTAAGGCTGATAATATCACTCTATTTCGCCCTATTGCTCTTGCTAATTTTTTGTTTAAAGTCATTCCCAAAATCATTGCTGACAGGTTGAGTTCTATTGTAAGCAGAATTATTTCTCCTAATCAGACTGCATTTATTAAAGGTAGAAGCATTGTTGAGAATCTTGGGTTGGCTTCTGAGTGCTTTAATCTTTTGGATCTTAAATTTTTTGGGGGTAATGTGGGATTAAAGCTTGATGTTGTCAAAGCTTTTGATACTCTTCATTGGGGGTTCTTGCTTAAAGTTATTCAGCGTTTTGGGTTCTCTGATAAGTTTTCTCAATGGATTTCTACTATCTTATCTTCTGCTAAATTGTCTATCTTAATCAATGGTTCCCCGTTTGGCTATTGCTCTTGTCAGAGGGGTGTTAGACAAGGTGACCCCTTATCCCCTATTCTCTTTTGTTTAGCTGAAGAGGTACTCAGTAGGGGGATTTCTTTATTGGCTGCCAAGGGTAAGATTGCTCCTATTTCCTCTCCTTAAGGGTTTAAAGCTCCCACTCACTTGTTATATGCTGATGACATTTTTGTCTTTTGTAAGGGTACTTCCTCAGCCTTCATTCTTTTCTGAATTTTTTGGATCATTATGGTCAGGCGTCTGGTCAAATAGTTAGTAAAGCTAAGAGCAGATTTTTTATTGGGAAAGGGGCAGTCCATCGACGGCATTTTATTTCCTCAGCTCTTGGTATTAGTGAAGGCTCTTCTCCTTTTACTTATTTGGGGGTCCCAATTTTTAAAGGCAAACCTAAGAGGATACATTTGTAGTGTTTGGCTGATAAAGTTAAATCTAAACTGGAGGGTTGGTACTGTAAACTTCTCTCCTTAGTTAGGAGAGTTCAGTTATTGAAAACAGTGATTTATCCTATGCTTTTGCACTCTTTTAGGGTGTACCTATGGCCAGTTTCTCTGTTGAAGCAACTACAGTCTTGGGTTTGCAATTTTATATGGACAGGAAATATCAGTACTAGAAAGTTAGTCTGTGTTTCTTGGGCTCGTTTATGTTCTTCTCTTGCAGAGGGTGGTCTTGGACTACATTGTTTTAAGGCACTTAATCGTGCTGCTCTCATGAAGACCTGTTGTTGTATTTTAACTGATAATAGTGCCTGGAGTGGACTTATGCATAATAGATTTCATTTATCTTTATCTAAAACTGCATATACTTACAAGATTTCTTCTATCTGGCCGGGTTTAAAGTCTATTTTGCCTTATATTGCTCTTCATGCTCAGTGGGTAGTTTGTGATGGCAGGAAAGTAGATTTTTGGAACGATAATTGGTTGGGGGAGCCTATTTATCAACAACTTCAGATTCTTCCTTCTTTGGCTGCTGGTTTAAATTGTAATGTGTCCCATTTTATTTCCAACCACTCTTGGTCATTGTCTTCTAATTTTTTATTGGCTTATCCAGATTTGTCTAATGTTATTCAAAGGACGACTTTTCCTGTGGATGATAGAGCTGACTTCTTAGTTTGGCTTTATAGTAATACAGGTGCATTAACATTCTCTGATGCTTATTCCCACTGTCGTGATCAGATGGCTATTGTTCCTTGGGCTCGTTTATTATGGCATCCATTCATTCCTCCCAAGCTTTCTTTTTTGGCATGGAGACTTTTTTTTGGAATAGACTCCCTACGGATGATCAACTTCAAAAACAGGGATGCTCTTTCTTGTTGTAGTTTATGCACTTCTAGAGGTCATTGGGAAGATGCCTGTCACTTGTTCACTTCTTGTGAATTTGCTATAGATTTATGGAGGTGGTTAGCTTCAATTTTCCAGGTCTATGTTCCTACCCAGAATATTTCTGTTTTGGATTTTTGGCAGCATATTCTCTCTCGCAATATGAACTCCCAGGTATACAATCTATGGATAGCTACGGTGCTTTTGGTGTTTGAGGCTATTTGGTACTCTCGTAATTCATGTCATTTTGAAGGCCAGAAGCCATTTCTCAAACGGTCTTGCCTTTATATTCTTTCTATGCTTTCTACTATTGGTAAAAGTAGTGTTGGAATAATGGATAATTCCGTTTCTGATCTATTGATTCTTAGATCTATTGGTGTTCAAGGTCTACATAGAAAGGCCCCTTGAATTATTCCTGTAAAGTGGTATCCCCCTCCTAGTGGTTGGATTAAATTGAACACGGATGGTTTAGCCAAAGGAAATCCTGGGCCAGCTGTTGCTGCTGGTATTTATAGAACTAATAGGGGTTTTGTTAAGGGATTTTTAGTGAATCTTTGGGTGTGCAAACTGCTTTCTATGCTGAATTGGTCGTAGTTATTATTGGTATTGAACAAACTTGGCAGAAGGTTTGGAGATACCTCTGGTTGGAGTCTGACGCTCGCTCTATCATTCAATGTTTGGCTAATCCATCTTATGACCCACCCTGGTCCCTTAAAATTCACTGGTTAAATTGCAAGTATTATTTGCAGCATATGAACTTCCGATTTAGTCATATCTTTCGAGAAGGAAATGTTGTAGCCGATAAATGCGCAAATATTGGTTTATCCTATTCAGGTTTTCAATGGTGGCGGGCTGCACCTACAGTGCTTGCTACTCAACTCTGTAACGACATGTATAGCCTCCCTTTGTATAGGTTTAAACCATAGGGTGGTTTTGAGTCCTCTGTGAGCTAGATTGTGGCATTTTATAAGCTACCGGGACCAGACTTTTCTTTATTTTTCCACTTCTTCCATGTATTCTCTTTTTCTTTCATTAATAATATTCAAGCCTATAGCACATGATTCGGGATTTCCTGGGGTGCCAACCTAGTTGGGATGCTAGATAATCCTATGATGCTTGAAGCTCTATTTTATGAAAAAAAAAAACTTCTCCCAAAGATGTTTTTCAAGATACGAAACACCTCTAATACACCCTATATCCCAATTCTTAAACCATTTAGTATTCATGAAACACGTTTTACACAATATGCATTATTATAAATAAATGCAGTTTTATAATTATCACCCTAAATATAAGTAATTTTGATCGATCACATAATATCTAGGCTATAATGAGATTGTGGCAATTACCAAGAATTGAGTAAGGAAATTAGTTGCAAGGCAGACTCTAGTGACCTTGTGATCGATCGTAGATATTTTTCCCAAACTTTCCCTATTCCAATGAGATGGTTAATTCTGGATATGGGGTGAAGAAACCACTTTGGGGGGAGACTACAGTAACCTTGCGATGGATCCCAAACTCTTGGGTTAGATCACAAACTTTTTGGAGATTAAAAAAAACAAATAACTTTGTCATATTTTAAATAGTGCTAGTTATACCCTAAAAAGTGGTAACATTCGAATTCATCTAATTAACAATTTATTTCATCAAATTAACAGCATATAAACATTCAATTTCACCAAATTAATAAAAAAATTACCTTCAATTTTATTTATTAAAATTCAAACAAAATTAACCGTCAATGTTAATTTGATGAATTGAATATTAATTAGATGAAATTGAATGTTAATTTGGATGCTAATTTGATAAATTTAATGTTAAATAGTTGAATTTGAATGTTAATTTGATGAATTAAATGCTAATTATTTGAATTTGGATGTTAATTTGATGTCAATTTGATTAATTAGATGAAATTGCATGGTACTTTGGTTTTGATTTGATGAATTGAATGTTTATTGGATGATCTTGAATGTTAATTTGCGCAATTGAATGTTAATTGGATGAATTTAAATATTAATTGGATGAATTGAATGTTAATTTGATGAATTTTAATGTTAATTAGTTGAATTCAATGTCAATTTGGTGTTGATTTGATGAGTTTGAATGTTAACTTGATGAACTGAATATTAATTGGATAAAAAATACCATCGTTTGGGATGATATTACAACGATTTGGATGAATTTACCAATATTCGAGTAATATTATTACTGTTTGGGGGTAATGTTACCACTTTTGAATGACACTACTAGTATTTAGGGCGAATTTACCACCATTTAGGATAAGGATACCAAAGCTAATATACATATACATTTAAATTGTAATATTACCCACATATATCATAACTTTAACTAATATGGTAGTAAGTTTGGCCTATACTCTTGGAACTTTCTCCACTATTGTTGTAACTTAATCCTAAACTATAGTAAATTTACCCTTAATTGTTGTAAGTTTACCAAAGTTGATGTAAATTCGTCCACAATGGTTGTACTTAACCATTTATGTCATAAATTTACCCACGATTTTTTAATGTGACCTTTAAATAGGGTAACTTTACCCAAACTGGAGTGAAAAATTACCAAAGTTGTTGTAAATTCATCCACAATGGTTGTAAGTTAACTAATTTCTTTTGTAAATTTACTCATAATCTTTGTAATGTGACTTTTAAATGTGGTAACTTTACTCACAATGGTGGTAACCTTACTGTAAGCCTCCCATGTAATTATTTTATATTATATTATACTATCATGCATTGCATTAATATAATTGAATTAAGGATATGTGATATGGGATGTATTAGAACATTGAATGTGTTCCGGAGCTAAGACATGTGTTTGAGAGAATTTGGGTAGAAAGAAATTAAACACTACCTTAATATTTTTGCCATAACTTTTTATTGAGCTGATTTTTGGACATTAGCAACTTCACTTCAAGGGATACAAAAATGTATTTCATGAAAATTTCGTGAATTGACTCCTAACTAGACCAAAATAACCTTGGAAGTTCAAGCCAAAACTGGAGTTACGTTCGAACGTAGTTCAAATGCAATTGACGTGAAATTTAGCCCCGAACGTTTAGGCCTGACAGACAGAACATGAGATACTGAGAATAGACCACGTTCAAATGCAATTGACGTCCGAATGTGGAGCATTTGAATGCCAATCACGTTTGAGCATGAACCAAGAGAGAAGTTTTTTTACTGCAGTTTTCAACCCTAGGGAGCCAAGAGAGGGTGATAGGGAAGAAAAATGGCAAGATTGTGGGGAACTAACTCCTAGGAAACAAATCAACGCACACTAGAATTGATTAAACTACGGATCAAGGTCGGGGTTCTTTCTCAAATTCATTCATTAAGGGTTATGGTTAACTATATTTATGTTTTGATTCCTATTTACTTAAATATGATAGATTTACAATGTTTTTACACTCTTTTTGATAATATGATTCGTTTTTGAAAGAAATACATGTTTTACATAAAAAATCACATGTTCTTGATAAAAACCCTAGATTTTCATTATTGCTAACTTGAATGATTTATTCTACAATGTCTTGCATGTGTCGATTGAATTACTCTTGAGCTTTGATAGTTGTGTGATTTTTAATGTTGGAAAATGTGAGTTTTTACGAAAATATATCTCGTGTGATGGAATTGATGAACTAGGGTTACATGCGAACCTATATCGTAGAGTGTTCACATGTATCTCTTACATTAAGGGGTTCGAAGATTTTCTATCACTTGTAGTAGGTTTGGTTCCTTGAGG
Organism: Ilex aquifolium; assembly: GCA_951799425.1. Taxonomy (NCBI): domain Eukaryota; kingdom Viridiplantae; phylum Streptophyta; class Magnoliopsida; order Aquifoliales; family Aquifoliaceae; genus Ilex; species Ilex aquifolium. The sequence goes on along the minus strand of OX637391.1, from coordinate 14,878,815 downwards.
GGTTTCCAAACCACTATTCGTTCCATAGGGACCGAGGTTGAGGATTGGTATACCATAATCTTATGAAGGATTCGTCATTACTGATACGTTAGTATATGCCCTTCCTGAACTTTGTGACCCTACGAGGTGTTATTTTTTAAAAGGTGGAGTTTTTTGGGCTAGATGTATTCGTTATGTGAATTCTTGTTTATTCAGCATATGTACATGAGATATTGTGTTACGAAATATGATTTTATGAATGATTCTATGCTGATCCAAATTTTAATGTTCCTATTGCGTAAACTTGAGATTGTTACTTGACACTGTTTTAATTAAAAATTATAAATGGTATTTTACAAACTGAGACTAACCTATTTTTTAAGATTTCTAAACCTTGTTTGGGTTTGAGAAGGTTTTCTTACTAGACTTTATTGCTCACCCTACCAAAAATATTTTTCAGATTTTGGTATTGAGGAGGACCCAAGACTAGGTGAGCCGGTAGATTGGGATACTGAGGTGGATCATGATGTAGATCCGAAAGTGGACATTTAGTTATACTTTCCCTAGTTTATAGTTCTTAATTTTAATGAATTGATATTTTCATGGATGTTCTTTAGTTAGTTGTAGAAGAATATTTACTTTGGTTTGCATTTAACCTTAATGATTTATTTAAGTTTTGTTTGAGATTTATCTAATTAGATATTGAATGATGAATGGTTGTATTTATTTAATGGTACTTTAGTATGCTCTCATGGTTTAATGGTTGATAGATAATTAATGTTTTCACTGTGAATTTCATGATGTTAGAAGTTGGTATCAGAGTCTAGAGATTAGATCTTACATGGGAGCTGTAGGTTTTGGGATCACTCACTCGAAATGTTAGTATAACTTGGAAGAAACGTTAAGCTTGAATCGTTGGGAGTTATGTGTTTATGAGTTAAGCATGAGTTGGTGTTTATAGCTTTATAGAGGAAACTAAACTGCGTTTTAATGTGCAGAATGGAGGATAAGAGAGGATGTGGCCGCCCGACTATTCCAGCTGGAAACCAAGCCCCACCACCACCTCAAGATTCTACAAGCGACATCTATCAATGTTTGAGGGAGTTGACCACCTTAGCACAAAACTAGAACGAGAATAACAACAATCACAATGGGGTTGTCCAGCCTTTAGCTCAAAGACAGATCATCGGGAATGAGAACTGGAGGATGATGGTTCTCTGGGAATTTTTAAGGCAACATCCACCCACTTTTCAGGGAAGCTTTAACCCTATGGATGCTAACTAATGGATTAGACGAGTTAAGATGATTAATATAGTATGGGGATTGCTGAGGATCTCCGAGTCGAGATGGCTACCTATCTTTTGGGAGGAGAGGCAGACCATTGGTGGGACTCGGTTAAGAGGATGCGAAACATGGATGCCATGACCTGGGAGGCCTTTGACGAAGTATTCCAAGACAAGTACTTCCCTGAATCTGTAAAAGACAAGATTAGTGAAGAGTTCTTAGCACTATGACAAAACAATATTACCGTAGCTTAGTATAAAGGAAAGGTTGATGAATTATCCCGCTACACTACAAAGTTTGTTTCTACCGAGGCCAGGAGGGCCAAGAGGGCCATGAGGTTTGAGCAAGGCTTGAGACCTACCATTCGAGAGAAGGTCGTTGCTCCCAAAATTAGAAAGTATGGGGGACTTGTTTGAGAGGGCCACATTGGTAGAAAGGGATATTGAGGATAACTAGAGGAGACATACTTTGGCAAGGGGAGATCCAATTAGGACAGGCAACAATAGTGGAGGAGTGTAGAGGGTGGTCCCATATCGTAGCCCAGATCAAACTACTGGGCAAAGGAATCCACCGGTTCGGGGAACTTGGGCTTGCCAAAGAGGAAAAACATGGATACCCAACTATGCTTTGGTTGTGGAGGGTTTGGGCATCTTAGGAGCAACTGTCCATCTGTTCCACCTCTGGGACAGCCTAACCGTGGACAAAATCAGTAAGAACACTCAGGCTATGGGACAATCGCATCAGAATAAGCTACCACCACAAAAGCAACTACAGTAGATAAACCATGGAGCTAGAGCAATAAGTGGAAAACAACCAAGGTCAGGTTTTTGCTATGACCCAACAGGATGAGAATGCTTCCAACACCGTGGTGGAAGGTATTGTTCTTTTGTATAATTCATGGGGATGCATTCTATTTGGTTCTAGTGTCATAAACTCTTTTACATGCACGACCTATGCTATGACATTAGGGTTGGAATTTGAAAGACTAGAAAGTGTTTTAAATATTGATTTACCTACTAGGAATGGTTTGATACATTTAGTGTGTGTAGGGGTTATGTGTTCCGGATTGGGGAGCAAGAGTTGAAGGTTGATTTGGTGGTACTTGATATGAAAGGGTAGGATGTGATATTCGAAATAAATCTATTGTCTACTTTTCATGTTTTAATGGATTATTTTCGGAAATGGGTTGTATTCCAATTACTGGGAGGGGTAGTTTTTCGCTTAAAAAATGAGCGAAATTCTTTCCACCCATTTTTCACTACGGGTAATCGATTTATGAAAGTTAAGGGAAGGAGTACTTTGAACTTTCTAGCCAGCTTAATGGGAGATGAGCGAGTTGAATCTCAGTCTGACTGCATATTGGTGGTGTCAAATTTTCTGGATGTCTTCCCGGATGAACGACCTAGATTACCCCCACAGAGTAAGATCAAATTTGCTATTGATTTATCTCTGACTACTAAACCCATATCCATTGCTCCTTACCGCATAGCACGTTTGGAGTTGAAGGAGCTAAGGAAGCAATTGGACCAACTGTTGGCTATTGGGTTTATCCGTCGAAGCATTTCACCTTGGGGAGCACCAGTCCTCTTTGTGAAGAAGCATGATGAGACGCTCGGGCTATGTACAGATTATAGGAAGTTGAATCAAGTGACAATAAAGAATAGGTATCCTCTACCTCAGATTTATGATTTGTGTGATCAGCTAAGGGGTTCTAGGTACTACTCTAAGATTGATCTTCGTACTTGGTACCATCAGCTGAGAATAAAGGAGGAGGATATTTGATTAGCATTTAAAGTTAGCATTTTATTATGCCATTTTAAGACTGATTGTGCTTTGATGGAGTTTAAGTGATGTCATTTCAGGCCCTAAACTGAACAATGACTCAAGAACAACAAGTATCACACTTGAATGTAACACCAGCACATTAGGGCACAAAATTGGAGAAGCTTGGAGCACAGCCAGAACGTTCGAACGCCAACTCACGTTCGAACGTCCACATTGAACTGTAGCAGACCTGACTGCTAAGAGAAGGCGTGTTGCAGCTAGGAAAGAATACTCTGAAGCTCTGAGGCACTTGAGTGTCACGTTCGAACGCCAACTCACGTTCGAACGTGCACTTAAGTTGATTGAGGACCAGACTACTGCATAGAGTGTGGAACTGAACTTCACAGAAGACCACAGACCACTCGAGTGAGAGGATCAGAGCACATCTGGCATTCGAACGCCCATAAGGCAAAGACAGAAGAAACGTTAGAACGACAGACAACGTTCGAACGACCATAAGGCAAAAACAGAGGCAACGTTCGAACGTCAACTAACGTTCGAACGTTCTCCACAGACTGGCTGCAGAGTAGTTGGTTTTTCACTTGGACTTGGGCGGCATACACTATTCCTTCACCCCCTCTTGTCTCCTTCTCTTGCCTATAAATACTCCCATTGTTGGAGCACAAAGGAGGAAGTAGGGAGGTTGATGGAGGCTTAGACTCCCACTCACATTGTAGATTTAGCTTGCAGTTCCTTGTATGAAGTAGTTATTTTAGAGATTAGTTTGGCTTTAGTCCAACATCTCTTAGCTTGTTATAAAAGTAGTTTTATGCTTATGCTTTCACTTCTATGCATAGAAGAGAGTTAATTCATCTTTTGGTTGAGGAAGCAACCCTCCATTCCTTGGTTGAGGAAGCCACCCTCCAAATGTGACTAGTTTTCTTCTACTTTTATTGTTTATGTACTTCACTTCCATTGCTTGAACTTCTTTTTTTCTTAGAGGAGTGAAACTCTTCCACTTTTCTAGAGCTTTACCAAAGTCGTGAAGAGTGGAACGTGATTCACTCATTCTTTGTTAAAGATTGGCTCCTTGTTTATTGTTATTTCGTTTTGTAAGTCATCTACTTGGAGAGATGAGCATCACCCACTTTTCTAGTTTTACCAAAGCCATAAAGAGTGAGTAGTTTCTCATTCACTCTTTAGTAAGATGAGAAGGACATGTATAAATTATCTGGGAATTATATTTGTGCATTGTTCTTATGCTTAACGTTTATTTCTCCTTGCTTATTGGATGATTGATTGCATCTAGCAAAGCTAAGGTATTTTGTATAACCGTGGGCTCTTTCTATGACACGGATGACTCTTGCATAGAAAGACTCATCGGTTCAAGGCAAGTACCCCGGCTAGATCTTCATGACTACCCTTCAATCCTCCCCATTATTGTGCTTCACTTAAAGAATGGAATATTAATGTCATGGTTGGATGTCTTGTAGAAACACTTGCTTGTTTGTAGACGGGTTAAGTCTCGGCAGAGACAATTCTTGTAAACTTCTAGAAAGACATCGGAATCATGTTCTTAATTCTCACAGTCCATCTTTATCTTCTGATTAACTTGCTGTTGACACGGAAGTTAATTGAGTTACCAAGCACAAGTATAACAAACCGGATAATTAACTATATGTCCAGATCCTTGAACTAAAAAATGACTCTTTTTCATTAGCGTTTATCTCATATTTTGTTAAGAAAATTCTCTTGGAAAGAATCTTATATTCTGTCCAGGAAATCTCACACCTCACAACAAATCTCAAGGGTTACAATCAATAGGTCTCCACCACTGCTTATCTCAAAAATACCAACAAAAGTTCCCTGTAGATTCGACTCCGGACTCAAACCGGATTATTACTACAACTTGACCCCCTGCATTTGGGTGTACACATTTCGGATCAAGTCAAGTTTTTGGCGCCGTTGCCGGGAACCTTTGAAATGTCTTTTAAGGTAAAAGGTAAAAAGACCTTCATCTTTGTATATATTCTTTGGTTTACTGTAAATAACTTTGTTTTATTTTCTTTATAACTGAGGGCACTCCTCACTATCAAAATTTGCCTGCAGAATCTTGTATGTCTGTGAATCAGCCTGAACCTAATTCACCTAGATCAGTAGCAGTCTCTTGTGAGAGTAATATGGCAAATAATGAAAGAAATGGAGAAATTCCTATGACAGAGGAGGAAGTGCCTAACATCCGAACTTTGCGGGATTACTTAAATCCCACAAGAAACAGTGTCTCCTCATATTTTATATTTCTTGAAAATGCTCCCGTCTTTACTGTAAAGTCGGGGACAGTGCAGTTATTACTCGTGTTTCATGGATTGGATGCAGAAAATCCATATCTGCATATAAAATATTTTGAGGAAGTGTGTGGAACATTTCAAGATAATTCTGAACTAGCCAAGATGAAACTGTTTTCTTTCTCTTTAAGGGATGAAGCTAAACAATGGCTAAATTCTTAAAAAGCTTTTTCAATACCTAACTGGCAGGCATTGCAAAATGAATTTTTTAGAAAGTTTTTTCCTCTACACCGCACAAATGCACTGAAAAGGCAAATCATGAATTTTGCGGTTAAAGAAGGAGAAAATTTTTACCAAAGTTGGGAGAGATTCAAAGATCTGCTACAATCCTGCCCCACATCACGCTTTTGAGAATTGGACTTTGGTAGGATTTTTCTATGACTCCTTACCCTCTAGACTACGTCAGTTTGTCGAAATGATGGCCCAAGGAGAATTTATGAGAAAAAGTCCGGAGGAGGCATTTAATTTTTTTGACACCATATCTGACAGTTCTCAGATGTGGGACTCAGCCTCTCCTACCACTGTAGAAGCCAGACCATCTACTTTCCAAGGAGGTAAGTATGTCTTGAGAGAGGATGATGACTTGAGAGCAAAAATGTCTACGTTGTCTCAAAAGCTTAAAGCTTTAGAGATGAAGAAAGTCCATCAAGTTAATGTTAGCTCTTCCACAGAACAAGTGTGTGAAATCTGTGCGCTAACAGGACACCCTACTGGAGAGTGTCCTACCATCCCAACATTCAAAGAGGTCTTGTTGGAACAAACACATGTAGTTTCCAACTTCAACAAACCTTACTCCAACCCATACTCTGAAACATACAATCCAGGGTGGCGGAACCACCCTAACTTCAGTTGGAAGAATACACAAACAATGCCCATGAACCAACAACAAGGTTCATATCCACCACCTCAAGGACCTCCTGCATATCAACCATACCAACCACCACAAAAGAAGAGCCTTGAGGACACACTGAATCAGTTCATGCAAAGCCAAATGAACTATGACAATAATTTCACACAGGCTTTCACTGATTTCAAAACCCAGACCACTCAATCTTTTGAGGATCTTAAAAGCCACATCCAAAAATTGACCCAATCCATGACCACACACGAAAAGGGCAAGTTTTCTGCCCAACCAAAGCAACCACAAGGCCAATTCCATGTAGGGAACCCTTCAACAACAGGAAACACACAAGACCAAGCCCAAGTTGTCACTACACGAAGAAGTGGCAAGGTGATTGACAAGACCATCAGAGACATACTCATTCCAAAGCCAAGACCTGAGTCAATCTCAGTCAACCCATCATTTGAGCCTGAACCAATTGAGACTGAACTTGAGGGAGAACCTGAGCCTATGATTGAACAAGAGCCAGAACCTTCTGAAGAAAGAGAACCTTCATGTTCCATTCCTGCTCCTTTTCCTCATAGACTCAAAACCAAACAGAAGTTGAAAAATCAGCCTGAAATTTACGAGTTTTTCAAGCAAGTAAATATCAACATCCCACTTCTGGACGCAATCAAACAAGTTTCGTCTTATGCCAAGTTTCTAAAAGACTTGTGCACAGTCAAGAGAAGCCAGAATGTCCAAAAAAGAGTCTTCCTAACAGAACAAGCCAGTGCCCTTCTTCAACACAAAACCCTTCCAAAATACAAAGACCCAGGGTATCCGACTATGTTATGTATCATTGAAAATTTCAGAATTGAACAAACATTGTTAGATCTTGGAGCTAGTGTTAATTTGCTACCCTACTCTGTCTACCATCAGTTGGGTCTGGGTGAACTCAAACCCACTTGTGTCACACTCCAGTTGGCCGACAGATCTGTCAAAACCCCTAGAGGGATTGTTGAAGATGTGCTTGTCCAAGTAGACAACTTTGTCTTCCCTGTTGACTTCATTGTTCTGGATACTCAGCCAACAATACATTCGGAGAACCAAATTCCCGTCATTCTTGGTCGACCTTTCCTAGCAACTTCCAATGCACTAATCAATTGCAAGAATGGAGTCATGAAACTAACCTTAGGGAATATGACTCTCGAACTGAACATTTTCAATATTGCTAAGCATCCAGAAGAAGAAAAGGAAGAAAGGAAAATAAACTCCATTGAATCTTTGATACAAGAACATCTGAATGACACATTTTGTGAGGACCCTACTGAATCTTCTCTGTTAGAGTTCATCTCATCTGAAACAACAAATGATGGCCCAAATCCACAAAGTTTCCCCACTCATGTTGTTGAGATATGGGCCCCCAAATTCGAAGAGATTTCATCAAGTGGCACAAAGCCAATCTTATCAAGTGTTAGGCCCCCAAAGCCTGAATTAAAACATCTCCCATCTGACCTCAAATATGCATTTTTAGGAGAGAACGAGTCATTCCCAGTGGTAATTTCATCTAAGCTCACAGACTTGCAAGAGTCTAAACTGATTGAAGTTCTTCAAAGCCATAAAAACACCATTGGGTGGACCATTGCTGATTTAAAAGGTATAAGCCCGTTAATCTGCAATCATGCTATATACCTTGAAGATGACTCAAAACCCTCTCGTCAAATGCAGCGTCGACTAAACCCTCACATGAAGGAAGTTGTGAGAACTGAGGTACTTAAGCTCTTAGATGCAGGGATAATCTTCCCCATCTCTGACAGCAAGTGGGTTAGTCCAACCCAAGTTGTGCCCAAAAAGTCTGGGGTCACAGTGGTAAAAAATGATGCAAATGAACTAGTACCAACTCAAGTTGTCATAGGATAGCGAATGTGCATTGATTATCGAAAACTCAATTTGGTCACTAGAAAAGATCATTTTCCTCTTCCATTTCTTGATCAAGTCCTAGAGAGAATTGCAGGTCATGCATTCTACTGTTTCCTAGATGGGTATTATGGATACAATCAAATTGAGATAGCACTAGATGATCAGGAGAAAACAACCTTCACATGCCCCTTTGGCACCTTTGCATTCAAAAGGATGTCATTTGGACTTTGTAACGCTCCTGCAACATTCCAAAGATGTATGCTAAGCTTGTTCAGTGATATGGTTGGAAATTTTTTGGAAGTATTCATGGATGATTTCTCTGTATATGGTGACTCATTTGATTTGTGTCTGACCAATCTGGAGAAAGTGCTAATCAGATGTAAGGAAGTCAATCTAGTGCTCAATTGAGAAAAATGCCATTTCATGGTAACACAAGGCATTGTCCTTGGTCACATTGTTTCGTCTGAGGGTATGAAAGTTGACAAGGCAAAAATAGATCTGATTGGAAATTTGTCTGCTCCTAAGACTGTAAAGGATGTCCGATCATTCCTAGGGCATGCAGGTTTCTACAGGAGATTCATAAAAGATTTCAGTACCATAGCAAAACCCATGTGTCATCTTCTAAGTCAGGACGTAATCTTTGATTGGAATGAAGCATGCCAGAAAGCCTTTGACAAGCTGAAAAACATGTTAATTTCTGCTCCAATAATGCAACCCCCTGACTAGAATCTACCCTTTGAACTAATGTGTGATGCAAGTGATTATGTTGTAGGTGCTGTATTGGGACAGAGAAAATATAAGAAACCCAATGTGATTTACTATGCAAGCAAAACTTTGAATGATGCTCAAATGAATTATTCAACAACTGAAAAAGAATTGCTTGATGTAGTTTTTGCGCTGGAAAAAATTTGTTCTTATCTTGTTGGTTCTTCTGTTACTGTATTCACTGACCATGCAGCCCTAAAATTCTTGTTCACAAAGAAGGACGTCAAGCCAAGACTCTTGAGATGGATACTCTTGCTCCAAGAGTTTGATCTTGTCATCAAGGACAAGAAAGGTGTCGAGAATGTGGTGGCAGATCATCTGTCTAGATTAACTTATGAATTTCGTGAGGATGGACTGCCAATCAATGAGAAATTCCCCGATGAACAACTATTCATGATTGATAAGACACCATGGTACGCGGATATTGCTAACTTCCTTGCTACTGGTACACTCCCTCCATCCTTTAACATGATGGACAAAAAGAAATTTCTGAGGGAGGTTCGTAACTTCTTTTGGGAGGATCCCTACGTATTCAAGTACTGTAAGGATCAAATCATAAGGCGTTTGCATCCCCGCTCATGAAAGCAGCCAGGTAATAACATTTTGTCATTCTGAAGCATACGGTGGCCATTTTTCATCAAGAAAAACCGCTGCAAAAATATTGCAGTGTAGATTTTACTGGCCCACACTTTTCAAAGATGTCCATGCTTTTTTTTAACTTGTGATAGATGCCAAAGGTTGGGAAACATTTCTAAAAGAAACATGATGCCCTTAAACCCCATTCTGGTAATTGAAGTTTTTGACTGTTGGGACATCGATTTTATGGGACCGTTTTCCCCTTCCTTTGGCTATCTATATATTTTAGTGGCTGTAGACTATGTATCCAAATGAGTTGAAGCAATTCCATGCCGAAACAATGATCACCAAACATTGATCAAGTTTTTGAAAGAAAATATTTTGTCCCAGTTTGGAATTCCGAAATTAGTCATAAGTGATGGGGGTGATCATTTTTACAATCGTCCCTTTTGGAATTTGATGAAAAAATACTTGATTTTTCACAAAATTACAACCCCTTATCATCCACAGACTAGTGGACAAGCTGAATTAGCTAATCGGAAGATCAAATTAATTTTGGAAAAAACGGTGAATCAAGACTGCAAAGATTGGTCGTTAAGACTAACTGATGCACTCTGGGCGTACCGTACTGCTTTTAAAATAATTTTAGGCATGTCTCATTATCGATTAGTCTATGGAAATTCGTGTCACCTACCTGTGGAATTGGAACATAGGACATACTAGGCTATTAAAGCAATGAATTTTAACTTGGACAAGGCTGGACTAGCAAGGAAAGTTCAGATAAATGAATTGGAGGAATTGAGAAATGAAGCATATGAAAATGCTAAGATTGCTAAAACCAGGATAAAAATTTTTCATGACAAAAACATTGTGCGGAAATCTTTTGAGGCTTCTCAAAAAGTCTTGTTATTTAATTCAAGACTCCGCCTCTTTCCTGGTAAGTTGAAGTCAAGATGGACTGGGCCTTACATTGTCAAAAAGGTGTTTGGACATGGAGCAGTTGAAGTGGAGAATCCATCGAACGGTAATATCTTTAATGTTAATGGTCAGCGGTTGAAACCATTTTTGGAGGATTTTGCTAAAAATGTGAAAACCATTCTTTTAATGGAACCAAAATACTCCTCCGAGATTCGTGCCTACTGACACTCAAGTGGATCGGGTCAGGAAAAATCTAATCCAACCCGACCCACTGGAGCGCCTTTATAAGGCACCCACTATTTTTCTTCTTTTTTCTCCCAGCCGCCGCTGTTGGCCCCCCTACTTCTTCTTCTTCTTCTTCTTCTTCTTTCTCTTATTCTTCGTTTTCTCTGTTATCTGATAAACAAATCATGACCACACACTCCACAAACACAATCTTTTGCTTCATGTTTTGCATTTTAATCTTATATTTGCTCACGGGTGTTCTTCTCTTGTTCGCACTCACACACAAGGATTTTCAACCTATCCGAAACCCAGATATGCGCACAGATGAGTAATTCGTGTAGTTTTATTTGTACGTTTCAGCAGATGAATAGATCTCTACTATTCAACCTCATCTCTAAGATCTGTGAACTGGTAAATTCGAAACATTGGGGACAATGTTCAGTTTAGGTTGGGGGGGTGAGAACTACAGTTCATATTTGCCCGTAAATTTTTAAATTTTGTTGTTTTTGCGGTTGTTGTTGTTGTTCTGATCATTTCATGTACCTTGCCTTGTATAAATTGATGATTATGTATGTGAGTCAGCTTCAATCGTCTTTGTGACTAACAGATGTTAAAGAACCAGATAGTGAGTCTTAAAGCTTAGAAATCATAGATGTTAAACTTTTTTGGTTTAGTCTAGGAGTTTTACGTACTTTTCCATCTGATGTGCGTACTGTAATCATAAGAAAAGCAAGACTGGTAAGGAAGGCCGAAATCCAAGAAAAACAAGCGAAACCCCTCTGTGGCAGAAGCACCTTTGCCAAACGCCGTCGTGCCAAAAGACTTGGTGCTTGTAAATAGTGTGGCAGAGTCTTTCACGAGAAAAGATACAACCAATGTTCTGAACCAATTTTCGGTCGCGCACTCGATCGATTAGACTGGATAGTGAATGGGCTGAGTAAGGATTACCCTGATACACCATGCTATTCTGGTACTCTGCTTAACCGGTTTGTGAGAGAGGAAGTTGGGAGAGTCACTAGTTGTCCGTACTACACAGACACAGAGGGAGACTCGGATTAGATAATTTTCTATAGGAAATTGTACTTTTGTTGGAATGAAAGCCAAAGGTCCGAATTTTTGTAAACAAATGTAAAAATCTTCTTGTACAAACTCTTTTGATTGAAATGAAAATATGGGCCGAGTAAGGAATGTCCCAGAATACCAACCTGAAGCGTGGGTAGGGACTTATCCTGAGACGCCATAGGTTTTTGATTTAAAATTGTGTGGTTAGCTCTCTTTGATTGTGTATAGTGTAGTGTAGAAATTTTTTTTGATTTTTGATTCAATGTTCGAACGCCAGGTGATGTTCGAACGTCAGCTGCTTACAGTACTCAACCTCTGATGAAGCTTCTGATGAAACTAAAAAGTACTGGGAGCTCAACTCGTTCGAATGCCAATAGACCGTTTGAACGAAGAGAACTTACAGTACTTTGGCCCCTGACAGAACTCAAAAGTACTGGGAGCTCACCACGTTCGAACGATCTGTTTAAAATCCTTCTAGACACGTTCGAACGTCACGACTCATGCTATAAAAGCCTCGTTCGTCTTCTTCATTTCAAAACCACCCAAAACCCCCCAAAAACCGAAAAACTCTTGGTGACTCTTCACTACCCAGACCCCAAAACACCTACCATTCTCCATTTTTACCAAAAATCAACCCTCCCAAGACTATTCCCATATCAAAAATCTCCATTTTCACAAAGAAATTCAAGATTTCAAAGCCCTCAAACTCAAAAACCGAAACTACCATGCCAAGAGTCAAGCTCCCTGCCAGGTGCAACCCAAACACCCAAGAACCCAACTTCGTCGAGGAGGTGGTCGAAGAAAGAGAAGGAAGACCCACTGTGAGGAGGTATGACAAAACCCGATTCCCTACGGCTCTAAAAATTGACAGGTATGAAAACTTCTACCAAAACAAAGCCATAGATTGTGAACGGGATGTGATCTTGGCTGATTTTGCGGAGTTGGGGATCTTTGCGGATATGGAGAGGAGGGGTGGTTGTTTTATTTGAGGAACGGCGGGGAGGCCGTGGTCGACTTGGTGCGGGAGTTTTACTCCAACGCCGAGATCATCGACGGGAAAATTCGAACATATGTAAGGGGAGTCCATGTGGACGTAGATGAGGATTACATTTGGGGGATAAGGCAAGAAGTGCCTCGGGTACCAAATCCCGCCTATCCCCCGAGAAAGAAGGTGGCAATGAATGAGGTGGGGAAGGAACTGACTGGAATGCCTAATTTTTCTTGGACTGGGAAGAAATTCTTCAAACAAGGAGAATTGACTGATAAATATAAAATGTTGAACCTGATTGCGGTTGCCAACTTTGCTCCGATAGGAAGAAAAAATGAAATCCTCCCCGACATGGCCCGACTTTTGTATGCAATTGGAAAAAGGGCAAAGCATTTACGTCCCCTCCCTAGTGTTGACAGAGATGAAGAAAGGGTGTGACGTGAAGCGGAATTCACTTCCCTTCGGCACCCTAGTGACTGAAATATGCAAAGACCATGGGGTTAGGGTGAAGCCAGAGATGAAGATTCAAAAGCCAATGGGGCCACTTAACAAGGCATCCTTCCGGAGGAGCCAAGGTCATAGTGGCGGCCCAGCGGCCAGACAAGAGATGCCCCTACCCATGGAGTGGACGAGGTGCAAGAAAAGCTTGATGCGGAGGAGGAGAGAGAGATGGAGGAAGAGAGAGAGCAGCCACAGGAGGCAGGCCCCAGCACCAGCAGTTGGAGATCGCTGAGAGACATTATGATTGGCATCGAGACCAACCAAGACAAGATTCTCCGACAGCAGGAGGAGATCCTTGGCCTTCTGAGGGGAGGAGCTAGTGGAGATGGAGGAGAGTGAGAGAGAGGGATTCCTGTTCTTGATTATAGTTTTTGTGTGTTTATTGCTTCTTTTCATGAGTTTCTTCTTTCGTAGTTGTTAAAGATATTGTAAGTTTTTGTGTGATTGTGGATGAATTGGATCATTGATGTTAATGTTAAACGACAATATTTTGTGAAATGAATGGTTCAATTTATCACTTTTATTTGTTTTAAATGCATATGTAGATTTAACTTAATGATGGAACGAATGTGGATGTTAAGAATGTTTGTTAAAGTAACTACGCACATGATCGGTTTGACACCTCAACCTATCAACCGAGACTTAAAACCACATTTCTTGGAAAATTGATATTCTTTCTATGCTTAAATTGTCAAATGTGCATCAATATTTGTTATTTTCAAGGAATAGGATGATCGGACTCGAAAATGGAATCAGTATATAATCGACATTCCGTGGAAAACCCGACATAACCAGTGGAGATAACAAAGAATATCATGGTAAGTTTCGAGTCTTACGATGCTTTCGAGAGACAATCAATGTTTACTCAAGTAAAGTCTTTCACTCTCAATTTTTGAATAATCTCATTAACCTTGCTTTGATTGACGCAATTAAAAGTGATCTATTGACATATCCCACAGGGAACCTTTGCATACGAAACATACATGTGCACATACTTGAGAAATGATCTTAGGCCATCTTTGATTTGATATTGAGCCTTAGCCATTTCTTTTATAAAATTATTTCCCTAGTTAGCCATGCTTGAGCCCTCAATATATGATTTCTTCTTCGATAAACCCGTATGAGTACCAAACCACAAGAGAACATACTTGACATACCTTTGCTATCTAATTTTCTTGCACCCTCTTATAAATCAATATGACACAGAAATGCAAGGAAAAGGGAAAGGCTGTGAAGGCTACTTTTCAATGACAAGAAGAATCAATGGGAACAATTGAAATAGAAAAGAAGCAAAAAGGCAAGAAATTGCCAAGAAAGTGAAAAATGAAAAAAAATGAAAGAAGGAAATATCATTTCTAAGCAAAATATCGAAAAGCTAGAAAGAAGTGTGCTACACTACAGAAGATAGCTTTTGAATACTATTGACGTCATTTCATTAGCCATTGACCTCTGGCCACATTACAACCTATGAAAAGCCCTAATTGATCTCAAGTATGTTGCATGCATGTGTTGTCAATCAAAATTGGGATATGGTAAATAGTATTTCTTTAAATTGCATCAATATTCTTTCATGAGATTATGCCAAACATGAGTAGTTGCTTCCTTAAAATTTCACTCCCTTCCTAATTATGCATGTGATTTTTTTGATTGGCCACCTTCTGATCACATGACCCGTGAGAAACAAGTCATTATAATCGGAGCGAACTTTTGCTGAGAGCATTCTACGAGAGGTTTGTGAAATCGAAGCTATCCATGGAAGGTGATAAAATGGAATGTTTGTTATACAACGATTCTTGCTGCTAGAATGATCATTCCTACTACACAGGGAATTCCAAATACCAATGTAACAAATGCTAATTTTTGCATAGAATAGATACCTATGAAAGAGGGACATGCGGGATATAAGTCGAAATTGAGAGTTGGGTGTCCCAACGACCATGATGCTAATTTACTTTAATCAGCAATCTCACATACACATCTGTTCGACTGAAGTTTGTGGGTAGCTTCGCTGAAAACCCTCACGAGACAACACTCGTCTGCTAGGGTAAACCTAGTGGTTCAACGACTTGTTGCATAAGCTAAATGCAACCGGATGACCTACGAAATTGGCATTAGGAGTAGATTTTTTTTGTATTACTAGAGACTAGCAATATTTAGGTTGGGGAGTGTGATTAGCACTTAAAGTTAGCATTTTATTATGCCGTTTTAAGACTAATTGGACTTTGATGGAGTTTAAGTGATGTCATTTCAGGCCCTACACTGAACAAGGACTCAAGAACAACAAGTATCACACTTGAATGTAACACCAGCACATTAGGGCACAAAATTGGAGAAGCTTGGAGCACAGCCAGAACGTTCGAACGCCAACTTACGTTCGAACGTCCACATTGAACTATAGCAGACCTGACTGCTAAGAGAAGACGTGTTGCAGCTAGGAAAGAAGACTCTGAAGCTCTGAGGCACTTGAGTGTCACGTTCGAACGTGCACTTGAGTTGATTGAGGACCAGACTACTGCATAGAGTGTGGAACTGAACTTTACAGAAGACAACAGAACACTCGAGTGAGAGGATCAGAGCACATCTGGCGTTCAAACGCCCATAAGGCAAAGATAGAAGAAACGCTCGAACGGCAGACAACGTTCGAACGACCATAAGGCAAAAACAGAGACAACGTTCGAACGCCAACTAACGTTCGAACGTTCTCCACAGACTGGCTGCAGAGTAGTTGGTTTTTCACTTGGACTTGGGCGGCATACACTATTCCTTCTACCCCTCTTGTCTCCTTCTCTTGCCTATAAATACTCCCATTGTTGGAGCACAAAGGAGGAAGTAGGGAGGTTGATGGAGGCTTAGACTCCCACTCACATTGTAGATTTAGCTTGCATTTCCTTGTATGAAGTAGTTATTTTAGAGATTAGTTTGGCTTTAGTCCAACATCTCTTAGCTTGTTATAAAAGTAGTTTTATGCTTATGCTTTCACTTCTATGCATAGAAGAGAGTTAGTTCATCTTTTGGTTGAGGAAGCAACTCTTCATTCCTTGGTTGAGGAAGCCACCCTCCAAATGTGACTAGTTTTCTTCTACTTTTATTGTTTATGTACTTCACTTCCATTGCTTGAGCTTCTTTCTTTCTTAGAGGAGTGAAACTCTTCCACTTTTCTAGAGCTTTACCAAAGCCGTGAAGGGTAGAACGTGATTCACTCATTCTTTGTTAAAGATTGACTCCTTGTTTATTGTTATTTCGTTTTGTAAGTCCTCTACTTGGAGGGATGAGCATCACCCACTTTTCTAGCTTTACCAAAGCCATGAAGAATGAGTAGTTTCTCATTCACTCTTTAGTAAGAGGAGAAGGGCATGTATAAATTATCCGGGAATTATATTTGTGCATTGTTCTTATGCTTAACATTTATTTCTCCTTGCTTATTGGATGATTGATTGCATCTAGCAAAGATAAGGTACTTTGTATAACCGTGAGCTCTTTCTATGATACGGATGACTCTTGCATAGAAAGACTCATCGGTTCAAGGCAAGTACCCCGGCTAGATCTTCATGACTACCCTTCAATCCTCCCCATTATTGTGCTTCACTTAAAGAATGGAATATTAATGTCATGGTTGGATGTCTTGTAGAAACACTTGCTTGTTTGTAGACGGGTTAAGTCTCGACACAGACAATTCTTGTAAACTTCTAGAAAGACATCGGAATCATGTTCTTAATTCTCACAGTCCATCTTTATCTTCCGATTAACTTGCTGTTGACACAGGAGTTAATTAAGTTACCAAGCACAAGTATAACAAACCGGATAATTAACTACATATCCAGATCCTTGAACTAAAGAGTGACTCTTTTTCATTAACGTTTATCTCCTATTTTGTTAAGAAAATTCTTTTGGAAAGAATCTTATATTCTGTCCAGGAAATCTCACACCTCACAACAAATCTCAAGGGTTACAATCAATAGGTCTCCACCACTGCTTATCTCAAAAATACCAACAAAAGTTCCCTGTGGATTCGACTCCGGACTCAAACCGGATTATTACTACAGCTTGACCGTCTGCACTTGGGTGTACACATTTCGGATCAAGTCAATATTCCTTAGACAACTTTTCATACTAACGTTCCTGCAGCTTTTAAGGTGTTTACACCTTATCTAGATCAATTTTTTTTATCATTTTCATTGATGAAATTTTGATCTATTTAAGGACACACGAGGAGCATGCACAACACATCCGGTTGGTGCTACAAAAATTACGGGGGCATAAGTTGTATGCAAAGATAAGTAAATGTGAGTTTTGGATGAAGGAGGTTAAGTTCTTTGGATACGTGGTGTCGGAATAGGGAGTAGCAATGGACCAAGCAAAAAATTGAGGTAGTAATGAAGTGGGAACGACATCAAAATGTGACAGAAATTTGTAGTTTCTTGCGTCTAGCAGGTTACTACAGAAGGTTTATGGAAGGGTTTTCTCGGGTAGATATGCTAATGACATGTCTTATGAAGAAGGGGGAAATGTTCTTGTGGACCTACGATTATGAACAAGCCTTACCATTTTGAAGTAGAAGTTGACTACCGCACCAGTATTCATTATTCTGTATAGTGATGAGGGCTACTATATGTACACAGATGCTTCGCTATAAGGTTTGGGTTGTATGTTGATGCAGAAGGGGAAGGTGGTTGCTTATGGTTCGAGATAGTTGAAGATCCATGAACAAAATTACCCTTACCCATGATTTGGAGCTAGCGACAGTGGTGTTTGCTATCAAGTTATGGAGGTGTTATTTGTAAGGAGGGAAATTTTAGGTTTATTCCGATCATAAGAGCCTTAGGTAAATCTTCACTCAAAAGGATCTAAACCTTAAAAAAAGGCGATGGATAAAGTACTTGTAAGATTATAAATTCAAGTTGAATTATCATCTAGGGAAGGCTAACGTTGTGGCAGATGCACTGAGTAGGAAGTCCCATGGAGAAATGAATTGTATGACGATAAATAAGTGTAAGATGGTGGAAGCTTTGGAAGAATTTAATCTTCGTGTTGGAAAGAATGAGAATCGACCAAGTGTGTTCAACCAAGTAGCTCAACATGTAATCCAACAAAGGGTTGTAGAGTTACAACGATTGGATCAACAATTGGAGGCGATTTAGAATCGATTGGAT
This sequence comes from Ilex aquifolium, assembly GCA_951799425.1. Taxonomy (NCBI): domain Eukaryota; kingdom Viridiplantae; phylum Streptophyta; class Magnoliopsida; order Aquifoliales; family Aquifoliaceae; genus Ilex; species Ilex aquifolium. Next base: position 14,860,515 of record OX637391.1, on the reverse strand, counting down.
AGAGGGGAGACTGTAGAGGATTGGTCCTTACATAAGGATGAGTTAAGTTTTTGGGGGAGATTGTGTATATCAGATGATAACCAACTCAAAGAACATGTTTTGGATGAAAGCCACCATTTGAGATTTGCAATCCATCCAGGTAACAAAATGTATCGGGGTATGAAACACTAGCATTGGTGGAAGAGGATGACGAGAGATATAGCTAAATTTGTAGCTAAGTTTACCAACAAGTGAAGATTGAACATTAGAAACTGGGAGATCACTATTGAGGAGGACCTCGGACTAGATGAGCAGATATATTGGATGCTAAGGTAGATCACAATGTAGATCCAGAAGTGGACGTTTACTGTTCTTAATTTTAATGAATTAATATTGTCATGGATGCTCTTTAGTTAGTTGTTGAAGAATATTTACTTTGGTTTGGATTTAACCTTAGGGATTTATTTGAGATTTATCTAATTAGATATTGAATGATGAATGTATTTATTTAATGGTTTTTTAAAATGTTCTCATAGTTTAATGGTTGATAGATAGTTAATGTCTTTATTGTGAATTTTGGGGTATTACACTTACTCTAATAGGTAGTAACCTTACCTATTTATTTTAAATGCACCTCCACTGGTAGTACTAAGAGCATCTCCAATGCTTACCTTTTTTTAAATTTAGATACAAAAAACCCTTAAAAATATTCTCCAATACTACACTTATACCTATATCAAATGAAGGAAGACTAATTTTTTTACCCAAATTAAGGGAGACTCAAATTTATACATAAATCTTTAATGGTAAAATTTCACTCTTTTAAAGATCCAATTATCATAGTTTACCCTCTTTTAAATTTAGGTTTGTCCTCATTTAAATTTAGGTTTCTTTTCCTTTAAATTTGAGTTTCTCCATGGAAAAATCTATACCAAATCTAACTTTTTATCATTTTTTTAACTCAAATTTGAGTTACCATTGAAGATGATCTAGCTCGTCACTTTTATTGTACAAACCAGGACAAATTAGATTTGTACTATCTGGCATATAGAATCTTCTTTTCTCACTTTTAAACGAAAACCAGTTTAAGAAATCACCGGTTAACTGGTTGGGAAACTCAAAAAGCACAAGCAATGTTTATCTCCGGTCTCAATTGCAAGACAAGCTCACCCACAGCCCCATTGTTTTTTCGGTATAGTACCAAAAAACTAAAGGTCTGTACCGTAGTCGGGTCCCAATCAATAAGAGAATAACACTTTCTCGATGACCCGTCCCAATTCCTAGCTGGGGTCATCTGTGTACACATCAGTTGCACTTGAGACGAGCAGTAAGATGGAAAAGCTCCCATCTTGAATTGTATGACTTGAGCAGCTGTGCTTACCAGCCTCCCCCTCCCTCTTCCCTCCCCCTAAATGACAAAAAAACTCTCGAAAAAAAACAGAACAGAAAATGGAAGGATGACTTACGCCTTGCACCAAAGACCAAAAACAATGTCCAAAAGCACAAAGTAGCCATATAGTTTGGTCATGGTGGAAGTTTGGAGATATATCAAGTTAATACCACACCCGAAAGACATTAATCGTCAAAATATGTACAGAAACGGCTACTCCCATCGAAAACAGGCTCCTACTACCTTGAAACTATCAGGATTCCGAAGCGGCCATGAATCAAATCTTCCAGAGATACTATGGAAGATCAGACTTCTATCCCTTGTAACCCACTAATTTAGCAGAAAACAATCAAACTAGACACTCAATGTCGCAAAAACAATCCTTCAGGGGAGAACTAGACAATCATTAGGTAAATGCGAGACAACCTGGGATGGAAGAGAGTTGTGAAGATCTTTCTCCAAATTCAAGCTACTATCCTCTGACAACCGAACCTCCTGTAAACAAACTGCTTCAGAAATGTAAATCTTCAACTCTTGAAACCTCTCCTCTGGTAGAGAAACCTTAGAAAGAAGTCTCCAAGCATAATCCTCAGAGGCATCATCATAATCCTTCCTTCTCTTGAGTACCATATGCCCACTGATTTCCCACACAGCAGGGTTCACTTGGGTGTCCAGAAGTTCCTGGCTTACTTCTCCGAGTGCTTGTTGCTCTGCATAGCACTGATATCCAAAAGCAACAAATCACTTTAGGTCTTAGAGATGAAACTAGAAAATATAATTAATAGCAAATAACTAAACAGTTATAAACCCCTCCCCCCAAACAATGTAAAACTGACAGAGGTGTGCAGATTTGCGAGATTGTGTGCCTCTGTCTGCATACATCTCTTTGTGTGTGTATGCATGGGTGCATGCAATCGTCTTTATATGTGGTACTGAGAATATGCCAAGAAGTTCAACCCTGAGGGCTTTTGCAAGAAAAAAAAAATCATGACTCCAAAATATGTTTGCCAACCAAGATGTGCATGCTGAAATTAAGGAAGTTCAGGGTAGTTTTTTGTGAGAAAAATATTAGTTATACAAAGAGTCACTAAGATCAACCCAAAGATCCATGTGATTGATTTCAAACTTAGAACCAAAATCTTCTCAAAGGATCCAGCTTCATGAAAAAGCCAAATGTCCTTGAGTAATGACAATGAAAGATATTCAGAGAATATTAATAAGATTATTGTTAAGAGTATTAGGGTAGTATGTGTAGTTTGTTAATAGTGTTAGGGTATTATGTGTAAATACAAGAGGGTGTATGTGTAATTCTTATTATTGTGAGTTAACTATAAATACAAGTGATGTATGAGAGTTAGGTTAAGTTTTTAACCTCTGTCTTTCTCTCTGATATTGTCTCTAATATTGTGTTATGTTAATTCTCTCAACTTAACATGGTATCAGAGCAAGGTTAATACAAATATTAACTAGTCTAGTTCGCGGCTGTGTGACCATTGTTACTGTGTTGTTCGTTGTGTTGTACTGTCGTGGCCTTGTCTGGTGGTGGTGGTGGTAGTCAACTGGTGTGGTCGACGTTGTACTGTTCATCGAGTTTTGATATCTGGTTTTTTTTTGTGGTGGCTTCTGTTCTGCTTCAGTGGTGCTTCGATGGTGTAGTCGATTGACTATCTGGTTGTTCGATGGTGTAGTCGGCGTTGGTGGCTGCCTGGTTGGTGGTTGCCTGGTTATTGGTGAAGGGGCATTAGGGTTTGTTGTTGAAGAAGAAGACCCATTCGAACCGGGTCGGTTGCGATCCAAGCCCAGTCCAATCAGATCCAAGTCAAGAACCGATCCATATTCGGTTCAGACCCAGATCCAGTAGCCTTAGACCAGACCGGTTCAATCCTGGTTCAGTACCGGTTCAGTCAGTTTTAGACCGATTCAGACCGGTTCCATCTGTTTTGTCTCCGGTTCGGCGGTCCAGTGGATTTCTCTGGTCCGGTTCAACATTCCAGTACACTCATTTGGTCCGGTTCAGCAGTCCAGTGGCCTCCTTTGGTCCGGTTCAACAGTCCAGTGGCCTCCTTTGGTCCGGTTCAGCTGACCAGTGGCCTTCTTTGGTCCGGTTCAGCGGTCCAGTGGCCCTCTTTGGTCCGGTTCAGCGATCCAGTGGACTTCTTCAGTCCGGTTCAGTGATCCAGCAACCTTCTCCTCTTCGGTTCAACAGTGCAGTAGGTGATTCTTGTCCGGTTCAGTGATCTAGTGATTTTCTTTTTCTATTTGCTGTACTTATGGAACCCAAGCAAGATGCTAGGTCCCTTACTCCACCTTTGCCACCCGGCAATGGATTGGTTACTATTACACGAGAGGAGTATGCCCACTTCCTGTCCCACCAACAGGCTGTTCCATCTTCTTCCACTGTTACTTTTGCCCAGTCAGGTAATGCTTCCACTTGTTTATTGTCTTCTACTCGCAGTCCTTGGATCATAGACTCTGATGCTTCTGACCACATGACTGGTGCGTCTAGTGTTTTTTCTACTTATTAGCCTACTAGTTCCACACGTAGTGTCACTCTTGCTAATGGTATTTGTTCTAAAATTTCAGGTTTGGGGACTACTCACTTGAGTCCTGATATGTCCCTATCTTCCGTGTTATTTGTTCCTCAGTTTCCTTTTAGTTTACTTTCCATTAGCAAGATTACCCATTCTCTCAATTGTTCCGTAACTTTTTATCCCTCTTATTGTGTATTTCAGGATCTCAAGACGAAGAGGAAGATTGGTACGGGGAATGAAGCTGGTGGCCTATATTACTTTGATTTTTATTCACCTACTCAGGCTCTACAGACCTCGTTGTCTCCTTTTCAATGGTATTGTCGTCTTGGATATCCCTCTCTCCAGAATCTGAAATGCCAAGTTCCTAGTCTTAGTTATGTGTCGTTTTTGTCTTGTGAAGCTTGTCAACTTAGTAAGCATCACCGTGTGTCCTTTTCGTCTAGAGTCAATAATCGTGTGTCTAGTCCATTTGAGTTGGTACATTCTGATGTATGGGGTCCAATAAAGAATATTTCATCTAATAAATATCCTTATTTTGTGTCATTTGTGGATGATTATTCTCGTGTGACCTGGTTGCTTCTGATGAAAGCTTGTTCTGAATTATTCTCTATATTTGAGACTTTTTGCAAGGAAATAAAAACTCAGTATGGTTGTCGTATACGTATTTTACGTTCTGATAATGCTCGGGAATATGAATCTGATTCTTTTTCAGCTTACCTTAGCAAAACTGTCATTATTCATCAGACTTCCTGTGCTTACACCTCTCCACAGAATGGTGTTGCTGAACGCAAGAACCGTCATTTGTTGGAGGTCACCCGTACCCTGTTATTCCAGATGAATATTCCCCGATATTTTTGGAGTGATGCTGTTCTTACTGCTTGTCATCTTATTAATCGTATGACATCCTCTGTGTTAAATAGGCAAAGTCCATATTCTGTTCTTTTTCCTGATAAGCCCTTATTTTCTCTAACTCATAAGGTTTTTGGATGTGTCTGTTATGTTCACAATCTGGGTCCTGGGTTTGATAAATTTGACCCTCGAGCAACCAAATGTGTATTTCTTGGATACTCCCGCACACAGAAGGGGTATCGTTGCTATAGTCCTTCTCTGCGATGATACTTCACCAGTGCAGATGTCAAGTTTGAGGAATCTGTTCCATATTTTCCGGCACCTACTCAGCCTTTGGATCTGGATTTTGGGTCGTCTCTTGTACCACCATCTCTTCCTTCATCTTCAGAATTTCCGCTGCCTACTGTGTTACCATCTACTTTACCTCTTCGTGTATACTCTCGTCGTCCTCGCCCATCGACTGAGGTGCTCGTATCGTCTTCCTTGCCGCCTTCTGATCCTGATACATCAGGTAATTTAGACTCTTTACCTATTGCTCTTCGAAAAGGTACTCGTTCGTGTGTTACTAATCATCATATTGCTCATTTTGTTTCATATGATGTCTTGTCTCTTGTCTTCTCTTGTTTTACCTCTCAATTATCTGCTATATCTGTTCCTAAGCACTTACAGGATGCATTATCTGACCCTGGTTGGAGGAAAGCTATGGAGGAGGAGATGGATGCCTTACATCATAATGGGACTTGGGATCTCGTTTCTTTACCTCCTGGTAAACGAACTGTTGGTTGTCGTTAGATGTATACAGTTAAATTTCATCCGGATGGTTCTGTGGAGCGTCTCAAAGCCCGGCTTGTTGCAAAGGGCTTTACTCAGACCAATGGTGTTGATTATGAGGAGACTTTCTATCCTGTTGCCAAAATTTCCTCTGTTCGTATCTTGATTTCTTTGGCTGCTAATCTTGATTGGCCCTTGTTTCAGTTAGACCTGAAGAATGCCTTCCTACATGGTGACTTGGTTGAAGAGGTATACATGGAGCAGCCACCTGGGATTACTGCTCAAGGGGAGTATGGTAAGAGTGTATGTCGGTTAAAGAAATCTTTATATGGTTTGAAGCAGTCACCGAGGGCATGGTTTGGTAAGTTTTCAGATGCAGTTTTAGAGTTTGGTCTTTTTCAATGTCAGACAGATCATTCTGTGTTTCATAGACAGACGGATGCTGGATATGTTCTATTGGTGGTCTATGTAGATGATATTGTGATTACTGGAAATGATTCTGAGGGGATTGCCAAGTTAAAAATCTTCTTACAAGATCGATTTCATACGAAGGATTTGGAAAAACTCAGGTATTTTTTGAGTATTGAGGTGGCTCGATCTAAACAGGGTATTTGTTTATCACAGAGAAAATATGTACTTGACATGCTAGAGGAAGTAGGTTTGCTGGGTGACAGACCGATTGATGTTCCTATGGATCCGAATCAGAAGTTGTTGATGGATGATGGTGCACTGTTTGAAAATCCAGGTCGATATCGCAGATTGGTTGGGAAGCTCAATTATCTCACTATTACTCGGCCGGATATTTCCTATGCGGTCAATATAGTAAGTCAGTTCATGGGGTGTCCTAGAGTACCACATTGGGAGGCAGTTACTCGTATTCTGCGATATCTCAAGCGAGCTCCTGGACTTGGACTGTTATATCGAGCTAATGGACATCTTAAGGTGGAAGGTTTCTCAGATGCTGATTAGGCTGGCTCTCCTTCTGATCGGAGATCAACCACTGGTTATTGTACTTTCTTAGGAGGTAACGTTGTCTCATGGAAAAGTAAGAAACAATCTGTAGTAGCAAGATCCAGTGCTGAGGCTGAGTATAGGGCAATGGCGCATACGACGAGTGAGTTGACTTGGCTACTACACTTCCTCCAGGAAATTGGGTTTCCAGTTCAATCTCCTTTACAGTTGTTCTGTGACAACCAGGCAGCTATCCATATCGCTGCCAATCCAGTGTTTCACAAGAGAACTAAACATATTGAGGTTGATTGTCACTTTATTCGTGACAAGATAGTAGCTGGAGAGATTACGACTCCATTTGTGAAATCTGAAGATCAGCTTGCAGATATGTTTACCAAAGCATTGATATATTGAGTCGTACACGTCTTTCAGCGATTTGTTCCAAGCTTGGATTATATGATATATATAGTCTAGCTTGAGGGGGAGTGTTAAGAGTATTAGGGTAGTATGTGTAGTTTGTTAATAGTGTTAGGGTATTATGTGTAAATACAAGAGGGTGTATGTGTAATTCTTATTATTGTGAGTTAACTATAAATACAAGTGATGTATGAGAGCTAGGTTAAGTTTTTAACCTCTGTCTTTCTCTCTGATATTGTCTCTAATATTGTGTTATGTTAATTCTCTCAACTTAGATTATGATTACTTACAAGGAAAAATAATTATTTTCATGCCAAAATGAAAGTATGAAGACTTAACAAAAGGAATGATTATTTCACCAAATTTTATCCAAACACAGCAGAAATGCATGCCAGAGTGCATGCAAACTGGTGTTCTTACTTAGTCCACAGATTTTATACAGAATAAATCATAAGTGTTTCATGGTGCCTAAATTTAAATGCAAAAGCCAAATTCTACATTCCCATAACACCAGTCAACTCAAGTGTTCCCGCCAGCATCCACCAATGTAATATAATATTACAATCCAAGCAACCAGTGTGAGAAATATTACCTGAGGGAATAAAAAGATTTTTTTCCCACAATCAGAGATGAGGACATTAAAAGGAATGTTGCGATTTTGAAGGCATATGCAAGAATTAGCAATGGCATCACACAAATCACGCATTGTGTTTCCACCCTCAAAAACAAGACCTCGTATAGGATAATTTAGCAGCTGTGAAACCACCACTGCACCATCACGCAGTCCCTTCCCAGTCATTATTCTCTGAGTCGGTGCCTTCTCAACCGGAAATGGCACAGATAGGTAATATGCCTGTTAATCGCATACAATTAGGAAACTAGTTAGTCACAACCAAAAACCATAGAACCGGCTAAAAACATCACAACCTGAGATTACAATTCCACCTTTCAGTCTATTACCTGGAAGTGGAGGTGATTGATGGTGGCAAAAGCACCCAAGCTGTTGTAACCCACCCTGAAGAAGGGATCTGCTGCTTCTTTAGCCAAGTGAAGAGCCAGCAAGCAGCTGTCAGGATCAATCCTCTGAGGCAAGCAATCAAGGACACGGGGTATCAGAAGGACGTGCCCATACTCGATTGGGCTCACCTGAAGAATTAAAATTCAGATATTGCATGAGCCAAAACATATACTACTAATTGCATAAAACCGAGATAAAAGGGCTGGATTGCTTACGTTAATCACAACAACACTTGGTGAAGTTGAATCAACATTGACTGGCACACTAGGATAGAAATGGGACTTGCTAGAATTGCTTGGCTCAAACCTGAAGAGCACTTCTTCCTGTCCAACTTTTGTGAAGTTGAATTTGTTCTCATCAAAGGGTTGAAGAACCTGGTCAACACGAAATTCAGTGGGTCGTTTCTTCGAGTGGCGTCCCTCGTTCAGCTGTGCAATGAAACTGTATGTCCCTGGGATGACCTTTGTCTCACATGTGGTCACGTCATAACAGAACAGCCCCCGACTCATCCTGTCCTCCCACTGTCCAAGTAACAAATTGCTCAAAAAGGACACTGAAGGTTCCTCAATTGAAGAAATCAGGGCAATCTTTTCAGCGGGTTCAAGCTGCTCAACCTCATCGTTGTTGAATGCGTAAAGGGGAAGCTTAGAAGCTGAAACCATCAATCAATTCAATCAAATACAGACCCAAAAAGAAGATGCAAAATCAGGAGATTAAGAGTATAGTTCTCAAAAAAAAAAATTTCCAAGTTTCTCTCCCCTCAACAATTTTAGGTTGTGAGGAAAATCTGTTTCTATTTTCTAGGGAACTTCTGAAGAAAAGTGTTTAAATGTTAAATTATGCCAGAAGAAAATAAATCCCTTGGCAGTTATACCAAATACAGCCACTAGACTTGTGAAAGGACAGGCTCGGATATTTCAACTATAAAACAATGAAAACCCAAAATTAATCCATTAACTTATATTTTCAACTTCCTTTTGCCGGTCTATCCTGGGCAAAATCCACTTTTAACACGAAATCTGTTCAATTGCTCGGAAAAGACATGAAATTACTTAGAAATTACAGGAAAATCTTTTCTTGGAACTCAGAGATTATGTTTCAAAGTAATTTAATTCCAAAACACTTCTAATTCAATGGATTTCACAGCAACTAACTTTGTTTCTGCACAGAAGTTTTTCTAAGACGGGAAAAAAACTTTCCGGCCATACAAGCAAACAGCTCCAATACACTTTATTGCAATGTATCAATTTAAATTATATTAAAAAAACAGAGGAAAAAAATACGTACCAGGGAAGCAGCACTTGCCGAGGCAATTGCGGCCGCAACCGATTAGTGTTTCGGTTTGGTTTGGGGTGTTTTCTGAAGCATCTTCTTGGTAGTTGGAAACGACGGTGGGAACCCGTTTAATAGTCAACATAAATGTTTTGTATGTAATTCAAGATATATCTATACGTATATGACTGTAAAATTAGGGGCAAAAATTGATTTCCCGAAAAAAAGGAAGGAAATTTCAAGAAAAGAAATCAATCAGCAAGAAGACAACGTCGCCGCCGCCGGCGAGGAACAGAAGATCGGAGGGGCAACCGCCTTCGGAAGGTAGGGCACCCCTGCCGCCGTGTGCGGAAGGGTTCCGGTGCTTTTCCGGCGTCGAATTCAGTGATTGATAAATCGTTGGGTTTCGTTGATGATGATCGGTTAGGTGGATTTTGAAACCGAAATTTCCAAGTAAAGCCGTGATGAAAATTTTGGTGGGTATGAATGAATTCTCTCTCTCTCTCTATTTGTGGGAGGTGTTTATGGGTGGTGGGTGGTACGTTCCTTCCTCGGAGTCCTCTCCTTCGCTGCTTTCTTCGTTTTTTCAAGTAATCTGAGTTTGGCTGGGTGGGAATAGCCGAATAGGAGAATGGGTGTTGACACTGAATATGGAATGGCGGCCAAATTCTTGAATTCCCAATTTGTTAAGGGTCCAACTACCGTACTACGCGTTAAATTTTGATACTTTTATTGTTTTTTTTTAAAGATTTTAATTATTACCCTATCAGAAAAATAAAATTATACATTATGCTATAGAAATGAGAAAATAAAATAAATACAACAAGAACATTTATGAAAATAGGCAACAAATATTTGCTTTTGAATTACATTGTTTTTTTTTATTTGATTGCTTTCAAGGTGTAAATTAAAATTTTGAGAATTTTTTAAGATATAAAGTGTCATTTACTCTTACAAATAAAGTGAAATACATTAATGTATTCGAGTATGATGATGAAATAAATTTTGATACTATAAATTATGTTTTCTTAATTCTTTTCCCTCTAAAGTCTAAACCCTTATTTTGCAATAAACGTAATTTTCATTCTTTCAATTTTTTTCTGGAAAGTCGTCCTTTCAATTTTTTATGAATGAAAGAGAAAACAGTTTTATTCGACAAGTAGGTAAAATGAGCAGGCTTGGACCAAAATAACAAAAAAAGAAAAAGAAAATTCTACATATAATTAGTCTTGAAAAAAATTGGGGCCCATATCCCATGGTGGCCCGAGCAATGGCCTACATGACCTTGCCATTAAGGCGAATCTCCCTGTTTTCAAAATCTTCGTTACGTGACTAGAATTTATAGGTTTTTCGATGATTTGTTCAAATTTTATATAAAATATAAATATTTCATAACATAATGGTTTTACAAAGCATCGCACTTGATTATGAAATTATAACGGTAAGAATGTAGTTGGTGTTCAATGAGAAATGGAAAATTTGCAACAATATTTACTGTTATAAATATTTCATAACATAATGGTTTTACAATGCATCACACTTGATTATGAAATCATAACGGTAAGAATGTAGTTGGTGTTCAATGAGAAATGGAAAATTTGTAATAATATTTAGGAAAAATTTCATCCACACCCCCTCTAGTTAGGCATAAATTCAAAGACACCCCTTATCCATTCTGAATCTTCACTGCCACCCCCTGTCAGACATTGTCTGGTAACGGCGTTAATGGCTAGGGTTAATTACAAAAATAACCCTGAGTATTTTATACGTACTATGTATGTATACATATTTAACTTATACTACTAACTATGGTTATGTTTAGTTAACCCCACCTATTTATTAAACCTAACCCAATCCAAGTGTCTATGTGCATTCCATGGTTAATCGGCTGATGCATGAACATAGAGAGAAAGCGAGAGAGGGGGGGAAGAAAAGGGGAAGAAAATTGCTGAAGGCTTGGAAGATCTTTGCGATTCCAAACATCGAATGATTTGAAGAGTGAGCATCGAAGATTCTGTGGTATGTACCGAATAAATTTATCTTTTTTATGTATTTTTGTATCTAGGGTTTTGTTCATCTTTTATGGATTTGGGGGGGTTTTGTTCATCTTTATCGTCTGAACATAATTTAGGGTTAGTGACAGAGAACATAGTTGAGTAAGGTTTTGAACAGAGTTCATATTTTTTTTTTTTTTACATTTTTTGTATATAGGGTTTATATTTTACGGATTTGGGGGTTTTGTTCGTCTTTTATCCTCATACTGAACATAGTTCAGGATTTTCTAATTCATTCTCCATAGATATTGAGTAAGGGTATGGACAGATCTGGATTTTTTTTTACGTTTTTTGTATCTAGGGTTTATATTTATTTTATGGATTTGGGGGTTTTGTTCATCGTTTATCCTCATAGTTCAGGGGTTTCTAATGCATTATCCATAGATATTTGGGCTTATGACAGTGTTGAAATTAGGGCTTCAATTTTTTACGTTTTCTAAAAATCCTTCTTGTTTCAAACATGCTACATAGATGATTTTCTTCATTTCTTGAATGTGTTATTGTGTTTGAAATTGTTGTAGAAATGACTGCTAAGTTGATTGACTTGTTCATACACTTTGATGGGCAACAGTACATGGCACAGAACGTTGACCCAGATAAATATTGTCATGTGCACCTATTATCAAATGTATTTATGTTGTGTTCATCAGCATTGACCTTAGTGTTCAAATTATTTTGTGAATTGTCTGGTCCAAATGACAGAATGCTATTAGATGATGACAAAGATGTAATGAAGATGTTTAGTAGGCACAAGAATAGAAAACACATAAACATACATGTTATTTCACAAGAAATTGGAAACATTGTTGTTAATAGAAACAGTGTGGACAATCTGGGTAGTTTGGAGAATCAGGGCAATGTGGAGAGTCTGGCCATTGTGGAGCATGTGGAGAGTTTGGCCAGTGTAGAGAATCAAGGGAATGATGAAGCTGGAAATAATGATGTATGTTGATTTTGAATCTGATGATGTATATGGGATTAGGTCTGAAGATGAAAACTATGGAGAAGAGCATGATACCATAGATGAAGAGTTTAGGGTAGATACAGATTTAAACAATGATGATGGGTTGTCAGACTATGCATCTGGGGATGATGATTATATTAATTCCGGCTCTGAGTCAGATGATAATGTGGACAGAGCAAGACACAAAGCTACTGCAAGGACATTTGACATGGACAGATATGAGAGAGAGTTTGAAATACAGCATGATGGGACAGTGCAGCTGGAGGTTGGTCTACTGTTTATGGATATTCATCACTTCAGGGAGATTTTGAAAAAATATGTTGTGCAAGAGGGATTTCAGCTTGTAAGGGATAAAAATGAGAGGAAAAGGATTACATGCCACTGTGGAAATGGGGGCTGCAATTGGAGGATCCATGCATCTCCACTTCCTGATGGTGTTACATACAGTATTAAGACATTGGGAGGTCCATACACATGTGTCAAAAACAGTTACAGTACTGAGGCAACTTCCAGTTGGCTTGCTAAGAAATTAGAAAATGAAATACGTACTAATCCTGAAATGAAACTTGATGCTCTTCAAGAAACAATCAATGCTAAGTTGCACATAGAAACAGATTTGCAGAAGTGCTATAGAACAAAGAGGAAAGTACTAGATGACATTGATGGGAATCATGGAGAAGCTTATGAGAAAGTGAGGCAGTATGGAAATGAAATCATTCGAAGTAATCCGGGTAGTCTTGTTGCCATAGAAACTGATGATCAAAATGCAGATGGTAAGAGACCTTTTAAGAGGATTTTCATAGCTTTTAATGCTCTTAGCAGAGGGTTTATCAGTGGATACAGACCATTCATAGGCCTTGATGGATGCCATTTGAAAGGGCCATATGGTGGTGTTACATTATCTGCTATTGCCCTAGATGCTAACAATGGTATTTTTCTTGTTACATTTAGTGTAGTGGAGAGTGAGAGGTATGATAGCTGGAATTTCTTCATTGGTCATTTAGCAGAAGTCATTGGACATCATGCATCTCCACTTTGTTTCATGTCTAATCAACAAAAGGTATGTACTGCTATTACTACTTTTTTTGTACTGTTATTACTTTGTGTTTTTACTGCTATTACTGTTTTTTTGTACTGTTATTATTGCATTCTTTTACTGCTATTACTGTTTTTTTGTACTACTATTACTGTTTTTTTTACTGCTATTACTACCTATGCATTGACTGGCAGGGACTTGAACACGTGTTGAAGAATAAATTCCCACATGCTAGTCATAGAAGGTGTTGTAGGCATTTATTTTGCAACTTTAAGGCAAAATTTCCTGGTGTTTTGCTTAGAAGGTTATTTTGGAAAGCAGCTAGAGCATATAATGAAGAGGACTTCAATGAAGCTATGCTAGAGGTGAAGTCCAAGTCCCTAGATGCATACCAATGGATGAGTAGGCTGCCATCTAGTTGGTGGTCTAGGCATGCATTTGATACCATAATTAAGAGTGATCATGTGACCAATAATTTAAGTGAATCTTTCAATAGTTGGGTAGGATCTTTGAGGTCAAAGTCTATTATTAATTTGTTGGATGACATCAGGACTAAATTTATGACTAGGATTCAACAGAGGCAGGAGAGGGGCAACAGTTGGGAAGGGTTAGTGACAGAGAATGTCAGGAAAAAACTTAACAAAATCATTGTTGAATCAAGATCATGTTCTGTAGTGCATGCAGGTGGAATGCAGTATGAGATAATGGATAATGGGATAAGATACATAGTGATACTTGATGAAAAAAAATGTGACTGTATGGCCTGGGGTATATCAGGCATACCATGTAAGCATGCAGCACATGCAATTGCACACAAGAGGTTGAATATTGAGGAATACTGTGATGATTTCTTCAGGAAAGAGGCATTCTTAAAAATCATCACAGTATTCCTCAATATTCAACCTCTTGTGTATCATTAGCTTATGATACACCCCCTTCAAGACCAGAGAAAATGGCCACATGCAGTTGGTGATATGCTATATCCTCCTCCTTTGAGAAGACTCCCAGGCAGACCCAAAAAAAACAGGAGGAGGGGGGCAGATGAAACAACATCACAAACTAGCTTTGCTAGGAAGTCTTTAAGTGTGAAATGTAAAATTTGCAAAGAGTTTGGTCATAATAAGAGGACATGTCAAAGAGCTCATGTGAGGGCAGAACAGACAGCTCCTGTGAGTGCACAATAGCCAACTCCTGTTATGGCAGAACATACAACTTCTCAAGCAGAATCTGGAATTGGACTAACAAATGAGCAGGTAGTAATTCATTAATTTTTTAGTTACTTAGTTTACAAAATACACAAGTTGCTAATTCACTTTTCCATACTTATTAGGTATCTGCAACTGGTGGGACTGGTGTAGGCAGAGGAAGAGGAAGGAAGAGTAAGGGCAAGGGAAGAGGAACACCAGTACAACCTACCTTACCACCACAAAACCAGAACATTGAAGGGACAACAACACAGAACATTGAACTGGCAGTGGACACAGGAAGAGGACGAGGCACAGGAAGGAAAGGCAGGTGCAGGGGCAGGGGCAGGGGCAGGGGCAGGAGCATGGGGGAGACACAAACTGCTGTGATAGAGTAGGAAGAGGACGAGGCAGATGAATGACTTTTTGCTTGTTTTTGTTCCTGGTGTGAATACCTGAATATAGTTGCTTTAACACAGGAATAGAGTAGGACTTTTGTGTAGAACAGATGGTTTTACTTGTAAATTTTTGTGTAGAATACCTGCAAATGTCACAACAGAATAGTTGGAAATTGAGGCAAATTTTGTAACTACTATGAATGTATGGAAATGGAGGCAAATTTGAACATTCATGAATGTAACTATCAGAACTATTATGAATGTAACTATCAGAATTGCAATGCTTAACAAAATAATGTGCATTCATATTACATAGAACAAAAGCATCAGATTAGAACAACCAGTCAAATTACATAGAACAAAAAGCATCATATTTGAACAACCAGTCATATTACATAGAAAACAAAAGCAACAGATTTGCACAACCAAAAACATAAGTCTGCAACTACTTCATTTCAACCAAAAGCTGTAACACTAAAATCACAATTATAACTGCCATAATCTTCTTCATGCATTGTAGGGTGTCCTCTATTGATTTCACTCTTGCAGGCAACTTGTTTAGTTCAACATTTGTCTATGTGTTGCGATGTCCCATTCCATACCCTTCAAGTTGGGCGATCAGTGGCACAATAGATATCGGAAGACACCATTTAAAAAATCTGCAGAACCCTTTTTCACAATTGTAATACAATCTTCATTTACTAGGCTTATCAGATTCCACTATCTTCACCCCAACTTTTTTCTCACAAAAACATGGTACATAACTATATCTTATGTCAAACTTCTCCTCCCCTATATCTCTACATCCACCAACAGTTGAAGAAGACATGAATCCTACAATAATACATCACAATATACTGACATTTAAACATCTAAAAAAAAAAAATTGGCATGAAAAAATTTAAAAATATAAATTGCTTGAAAAAAATTTGATTGAACAAAATAAAAAAAAATTAAAACTATCTACATGAAAAAAAAAAAATTTGAGTAAAAAAAAATGCATGAACAAATATTAAAAAAATTGAATGAAAAAATTTAATATATCTGCATAAAAAAATTTAAAAATTTATTGAATGAAAATTTTTTAAAAAATTTGCATAAAAAATATTTACAAATCTGTAAGACAAAAAATATTTACCAACTTTTGTAGTGAACGATCAGTGATCAGTATGGAAAACAACTTCCAGCCAACCTCACGTTTAGTTTGGTTTCAGCCAACAAAAAAGGGTTATGGTGTATATATCTATATATATAGGGAAAGGGGTTGAGGTCATTTTAGTACACTTATATAAGGAGGGGTAGTTTGGACATTTTCAAAAAAATTGAAGGCAAACCGTTCATTTAGCGTAAACCAGAAGGGAGTACAGTGAAAATTCAGAATGGGTAAAAGGTGTCATTGAATTTATGCCTAACTACAGGGAGTGTAAATGAAATTTTCCCTAATATTTACTGTTAAAGGGCATTATGTTAAAATTTTTGATAGATCTTTCTTAGTTTATAAATTTTTTTCAAACACTTTTAAATAATTATTTATAATTATTGAACAATTTTGTAACAAAACTATATGAAAATGTTCATAGGTCTTTTCTAGTTCACGCTACCTATTAACGCGTAATTTTCTAGAATTTGCTAATTTTACCTTTGAAGTGTTCACAATTTAACAAAATTGATATATACAAATCTTCCTTTTCAACTCTTTATCTTTATATTTTCATTGCCGTCTCATGCCTGACTCTTTGGAAAGTATAGAAATATTGACATAGTTCAGTTTGAGGACACTGGTGAAAAATGAAACATCCATACTGTCCTACTAAAGAAGTTTGCAAGCAAGGGGGATGTGTCAAACACTTACCTTTCCAACTAAGTCCAGTGCGAGAATCCTTTAATTGACATCGTGTTTCGTCACAAGCAGGGCAGCTCAATTCAATTTGAGGCCTAAATCGAAAACATTAAATAATTTATTTTTAGTATTATTCTTTTAAAAAAAATTAATTTATTTTTAATTTTCTATGTAAGAGATACAGACAAAAGAAGGATGTGTTAATATTGTTGAGAATGAAATTTTAATTTTTGTTTACTGTTTTTGTCTTGTGTTTTGTGTTTTTGTTTTTAATTTTTGTCAAAAATGAAAACAAGAATATGTTTGGGTAATGTTTTTATTCTGGTTTTATATTAGTTGTTTTGGAGACAAAGACAAAAAAATGGGAACAAAAAATTTGTGTTCCAGAAAACAAGCAAAACAAAAACAAGCGCTAAAGGGAATTAAAGAGATCCGGGTTTCGAACTTCCTTAACAGCAAAAATAGTCTTTTTTTCGTGAAGCTATTTAAACCCACCTCATTTTCTCTGCCTTACTCTCTCATCTCCATCGTTGCCTCACTCTCTCCATTTTCTCACCATCACCGACGACCCCGACGAGGAGCAACGATCTCCTCTCCTCTCTCTCACCGACGAAGAGGTTAGCCCCTTCTCTTTCTCTCTCTCTCTTTCTCCCTCTCTCATCTCATCTCCTCGCTCTCTCTCTATATATACACACAGATCTGTGTATATATGTATATATATACACACAGATCTGTGTGTATATATGCCTTGCCAGTTGAAGCTTGCGGGTAATACTCATTGGAACTGGAGCATTGAGGGGATGAAATTGGTTGATGTTCAGATTGATCCGGGGCTTCTATTTATTATTTAATTTTAAAATGTTATTTAAGAAGGATTTGATCTTAATGTTCAAAATATTTTATAATGATCAATTTTACTCTCAATTTGATATTGGTTTATTTTACAAAAAAAAATATATATATATATATATATACACACACAGATCTCTGTGTGTTGCGTGTGTGTTCCATGTGCTGTATGTGTGTGTGTTCTGTGTGCTTGGGGTGTGTGTGTGTGTTCTGTGTGTTGGGTGTGTGTGTGTGTGTTGTGTTCTATGTGTGTGTGTGTTGTGTTTGTGATTGAATTGAGATTGAGATTGTGATTGAATTGCCATTTACTTTAGGATTGAATTGGGGGTTTTGTACAAAAAAACAAAAAAAAGAATTGGGGGTGGGATTGAATTGGGATTTATTTTGGGTATGTCTATGCATTTGCAATTATGGGTATGAATTTACATATTTGATTTCCATAAGCTGAAATCTGATCATAGTTGATTGAGTTGGAGTATGCTGCTGGACTGAGGATGCTAAGGTGTGAATGAGGTTGGGTTGCAAGGAGATGAATTCTGGGAGAAAGGTTGCTGCCATGGAAGTAATGAAATTTTTTTTTGGTTTTTTTGTTGAAGGATTGAAGCCTTGGATTGTATTTTTGGTTTTCCAAAATTCTTGTAATTCTTTGTTGTTTGTTGAATTAGTGGATATGTTGGGTTAAAGAATTTTTGGATTTATATTTTGTTGTATGAGATATTATAAAGCATATTTAAGATAAAACTTGAAGTAGGTACCAAACATGTTTTTTGTTTTTATTCTTATAATTTGATAGACACAAATGACTTCCAAACATGTTTCTGTTTCAATGTTTACCACAAAACAAAGACAAAAATTGTCTCTGTTTTTGATTTTTTTGAAGACACAAAAACAAAAACGTTACCAAACGACCCCTTACCTTTCCAACTAAGTCCAGTGCGAGAATCCTTTAATTGACATCGTGTTTCGTCACAAGCAGGGCAGCTCAATTCAATTTGAGGCCTAAATTGAAAACATTAAATAATTTATTTTTAGTATTATTCTTTTAAAAAAAATTAATTTATTTTTAATTTTCTATGTAAGAGATAGAGACAAAAGAAGGATGTGTTAATATTGTTGAGAATGAAATTTTAATTTTTGTTTTTTTTTTTACCACAGAGAGTGAGAGAGAGTGTTTAATTTTAACTTTTATTTTATTTTTATTTTATTTTTACCAAAGAGAGAGAGAGAGGGAGGGTGAGAGTAAATATGAGAGAGTGTTTTTTTGTTTTTATATTTTCATTACCATCTCATGCCTGACTCTTTGGCAAGTATAGAAGTATTGAAATAGTTCAGTTCGAGTATATCGGTGAAGAATGGAACATCCATACCGTCCTACTAAAGAAGTTTGCAAGCAAGGAGGACGTGTCAAACACTTACCTTTCCAACTAAGTCTAGTGCGAGAATCAAGTTTTCTTAGTTCACAAATTAGTTTAAAACACTTTTAAATAGTTATTTTTCACCAGTTATTAAGAATTATTGAACCATTTTGTAATAAATTATTTCAAAATATTGATAGGTTTTTTCTAGTTTCCGCTACCTGTCAATTGTATTTTTGTAGAATTGGCAAATTTTACCTTCCAAGTATTCACAGTTGAACATATTTTGATGTGAACATGTATTCTTTCTTCGGATTTTTATCCTTATACTTTCAATATCGTCTCATGCATGACTCTTTGGAAAGTACAGAAGTATTGAAATAATTAAGTCTAGGACTACAACAAGGAATGAGACATCCAAACCGTAATACTACTGAAGTCTGCAACCAAGGGACGTTGCGTTCTTTTAAGTCTTTTCCAACTAAGTCTAGCACAATAACCTTTTAGTTAACGTTGCGTTTGGTAACCAACAAGTGGAGAAAATATTCATTACAATGGGGATACCACGTGACAATAACGTGGTATTAAGGGTGTTCACCCTACTTTACAGGTAGAAATTATGGTATTCCATTTTCCTACCTGATAATTTGCAGAATAATTTTTTCTTAGTCTACCCTACCCAATCAAGTGTACTATTTCTACTCGAATTTCATCCAAAAGAATCGGGTAAGAAGTCGGATAGGAAATTGAGTGAATACATATTTTTTAGTTATTAATTTTTGGATCATTTTAACAATTTAATTAAGTAATATACACAAGTTTTAACACACTAAACCAATAAAACTAAAGAAAACACAATAAATTCGATAATACATAAACAATTACAATAAAACATAACAAGAAAGCCATAAATATCAATATATCATAAGAAAGCCATAAATATCAATAACACACACACACACACATATATATATATAATAAAATAATATACAAATTAAATTCCAAAAGATAAATAAAATGACTTTTACTTTTCGTGGTCCAGATCATTTTAAATTTTATTTTAGAGTTAACCTGACAGCTAATATTAACTTCTCAAATTTAATAGGAAAAATAGACTCGCTAAAGGTGTATTTGAAGTGACTTTTAAAAAGTGTTTCTCATAACCACTCTAAAAAAAAAAAAAAATTAGTATTTGGAACTACCCTACCACCACCACCACCACTACCGCTACCATCGTCCCACCACCACCACCACCGTTTCTGCCATCCTACCACCACCGCCGCCACTACCACCGTGACCCCACCACTACCACCACCACTGTCGCCCTATCCTACCACCACCACTACCACCATTACCATCGCCACCCCACCACCATTGCCACCACCTTACTACCACCATCTACACTCAACTCCTACCACCATCACCACTACCGCCACCCCACCACCACCTCTACCATAACCACCATCGTTGTCGCCACCGCCGTCCCACCACCGCCACCCCACCACCATCGTTGTCAGCCCATCACCATTGACATCGCCATTGCCATCGCCACCACTTATCACCCACCACTACCACCACAACCACCATCGTTACCCACCGCCACCATCCACCACCATCATCATCATATTCTTATATTTATTATTATTACCACCATTATCCCACCACCATTATCCCACCACCATCGTCGCCCACTGCCACCACCCACCACCACCCACTATCATAACCCACAACCCCCCGTTGCTCACCACCATCCACCACCGTCGTCGCCCCACCATCGTCGCTGCCTCACCACCACTACCAACCACCATCATTATTGCCACCCACAGCTGCCATCACCACTACGGTCGTCGCCACCCACCACAACCATCACCGTCTCCCACCACCACCATTACTACCGCTCTCTCCCACTACAACTTGTGCTTAAATTCACTTCTCTCTCATCTATATTTGTAATTTGATTTTGGATGTGAATATAAATATATTTATTGTTGACCATTTTTTTATTACTCTGTGCCTTCAGGCAAGGGAAATAACTAAGTGTTTGAAACTTTATTCCATACATTTTCCCCCCTAAAACTATCACTTCACTTATTTCTATCACATACTTAATCATTTAATATTTAATTAATTTGTAATTTAACATAATTTTTATTTCAGACATTATCCATACACGATAGTATACATATGTTGAGAAAATTTGTCGAATTACGTATTTTGTCAATATTTTTTAAAAAATAAATTTTAAATGATGTAATTAAATAAATGAAGGAAAGAAAAATTATCATTTAATGTAGTGTGATCGATTTTTTAGACACTCGAATTTTATGTTTCATCGTGCCTGAAAACACGAGTTATGACTAGTATATGTATATGCGAGTAGGATAGGGTAGGAATACAAAAATTTTGTAGGTATTCTGTATTCTTACTCGATTTTTTGCGGAATACCAAAAAATCTTCTGTTGGCCTATCCGATTCTTTTGGGTAGCCGTTCAATAGAGTCGAATAGGGTAAGATAAGATTGAAATTTGCAGGTAATCGAAAATTTGAACACCCTTATGTGGTATCATCAATCAATACTATCAAAACAAATAAAAAAAATGGGCCCTACTAAACTAATAATTACACTTCATGTAAGCAAATAAATACTCACTCTTCTTCCATGTAAGTAAATAACTACTTAAGTGAGGTTCAACTTACCTACTTAATATTTTATTATTGATTGGTAATACCATATCTGCATTCCTAATATGGTATCACCATTACATCTCCAACAAGTGGTGACTGATAAAACACTTTTCCCAAATATCTTGGGAGGCTAGGCAAGTTTGGTATAGAACACAACATATCATATAGTCGTCACCCTCGATTTTATTTTTTCCTTTGTTTTTTTCCTTTTTCTCTTGCTCCAATTGTATGGTACCCAACAACTTTTTATGGCAGTATTCATGTTTTTCTTCCATTGCTGATAAGGTCTTGCCACTGAATTGTTCTTTGTTTCACGTATTTACGTTTATCCTATGGAAATTGCATTCATGATTGTGTGCATGTGAATGTAGATGTGTGCGTGTATACACGCAATGTTGTAAATTATTATTATTATTTCAAAATACGAAGTTTAAGTTATGGTACATTATCATGTTACATTATTTTGAACTTAAAATTATTATTATCATGAGAATATTTTAAGTGGCATGCTAAATTTATAGGCTGCCAAAGTTATCATGCTTAAACTATTCAATATATGCATACTATATGATTATGTCCGTTAGTTATAATATATTAGAATAATATATTACTAGTTTAGATGTGAAGCACTTGACTAACCGTTGGAACCGTTGAATTTTGCAATTGAAATTAAAACAGTGTGGTCAAGCCGTTGGATGCCAACCAATGCATCCTTCTGTTCACGACAACTTTTCAATCACTATTTAACACATCCATAGGTGGACGACTTCGGTACAAAAAGAATTAAAAACAGAAAAAGCCTACAGTTAAGATCTTGATCAGAGACATCATTTTCCCAAAAACTTTGACACATTCGTTTTGTTATCCAGTGAATTTTCCTACGCAGTGGATTTTCATACACAGTAGATTTTCTTGAGTTGTTTATCAAACTGCTAGAACCTAATTTTGATATACTTTCAAATATATTATTACTTGAGATCTTGGTATTCATTTGAGAACAATCAAGAGTTGTTCGAGACACCTCTACATTTGCAAGTGCACTCTTGTGGAGAAGCGATAGTTGAATCTTGGAGGATAGGACGCCATAACCTGTTGCACCGAGTTTCGTACTCAGAGGGGCGGAAATCTATTCTTAAGGACAGTGACTACACGGCTCTATCGATAAGTTTTCTTACCGTGTTTATTTTATATTTGTAGCATTCTAGACTTAAAAGTTTTACAACAATCTTAAGAATAAATCAATATGGATGCTACAATTATAAACAAGACCATTCCTGATGTGACAAAAATTGAGTCTTTTAATGGGTTTAATTTTAAGCGTTGGCAACAGAGAATTATGATGTCACTTGATATAGCAAGTGTTGCATTTGTTTTGGCTGATTTAAAACCCGAAGAAGATACAGAAAATTATGTAAGAGAAAAAGAAAAATGGGAAAAGGCTGATAAGGTTTGTCGGAATATTATCTTGAATGCTCTATCAAATGAATTGTTTGATGTTTATTATAATTATAAGCATGCTAGGGAGATTTGGGATAATTTGGTGAAAAAGTATATTGTCGAAGATGCGGGGATTAAAAAATATGCAATAGAAAATTTCTTAGACTATAAGATGGTTGAGGAGAAGGATGTGTCTTCTCAAATTCATGAGTATCATTTGATTATTAATAAGTTGAGGAATGAAAAAATTACTTTGCCTGAGTCATTTGTAGCCGGTGCTTTGATTGAAAAATTACCCGATTCTTGGAAAGTTTACAAGAACAATCTTAAACATAAAAGGAATGATATGTATTTGGAAGATGTGATTATCCATATTAGGATTGAGGAGAAAAATCATTTGAAGGATAAAATTGAAAAGGCCAAGGAAAATGTCTCTAAGGCCAATGTTGTGGAGACTACGAATAAGCCTCAATATAAGCATAAGAAAAGAATCACAGTGGAAAAATCTCCATATGGCTCAAGGTTCTAGTTTTAAGAAGAAAGGTAATTGTTTTATTTGTGGAAAGGCAGAACATTATGCTCAAGAATGCCAACACTGAAAGCGGAATGACAAACCTACCAAGCCGAATGTTAATTTGGTTGAGACGGATGATATTATTGTTGTGGTCGTATCCGAGGTTAACGTGACTGCTACATGGCGCTAACCTGTGCAAAGGTCGTCGCCATCGTGCCAATAGCCTCCATGAAGGTTTGTTGGTCAAAGGACGGTGGTGGTTCGTTGTTGTTCCGTCCACCTCCTCGGCCGCGTCTTCTTCCTCTATTTGCCATCTACACACATGTCAAATAGCAATAAAGCACTAACTTAGTATCCCAAGATAAGGATCAAGTTCAAACTTTGAGATTTTTCTCCTTGTCTCACTAGTAGAGCATGTGCCACCACTAGTAGACATCTACACCCTGAACCGTCTCGCTCCTTTGCTTTCCGACCCCCAAGGTTATGTTCTCTAACCCTAGTGTCTTTTCCATATACATTCAATCATGAATATTATTTACATAACATATAACACATAACATGTAGCATTTAAAACACATAACATGTAATACACAATGGATGCAATGGTCTAAACTCATGCCCCGCAAGTCTTAGGTAAATCGTAAATCTAGGTTCTGATACCAAACTGTGACGCCTCTAAAACCGGGGGTCCTTTGTCAACCCATTGATCAACCGTCAACCCGCGAAAACACCCGTGAATGCCACATAACTCGTCATCACGGCACAACATCCCCTTTACCGGGATCACAATAACTCAAAGTTTAGGCAGAGTCTCCCCTGTATCGGGCTCTCCCAAACGTATATCCTGTATACATTTAATCACATGACCCATCCGAGGTCCAATATACCACAATTTATACTTCATTATTGTCCATTTACATCATTTGAATAAAAGAACACAAAGCCCGAAAGAATGACAAAATATTCTTAAAAATTCAGATTTTTGGAAAACCTATCGGTAGGTTTGTCATCGTCCTACTGGTAGGTTTTGCCCACTAGAAAAGTTCTACTAGTAGGTTTTATAGTTCTACCGGTAGGTTTATCATCGTTCTACCAGTAGGTTTTGCCTATTTTCGCCCATTTTCATCCTTTTTCAATTCCAATTCATTCCAACTCACTCCATATCAACTCAACACATGTACAATGAAGTTTTTCATGTCAAACATGGTCCATTCAAGTTCTACTACAATCATTTCCATAGATTTACATGCCCAAAATCAAATTTCATAAAAGTTTTACAAAATATGTTTTAAAAGCCACAAGTCAGCTTTTCTTCATCCTTGAGGCCCCGAATGAGAGCCTTCCACCGGTGTATAACCCGCACCTGAAATATTTTCCCACAAAGGATGAGTCACGCTCAATAGGGTATCTCCTAAAGAGGCTACTCCTCAACCTAGATGCATATGATATGTTCACATGCACAATTTCACAAGCAACAAACCTTCCAATCAAGGATATGCAATTCAATGATAGGAATTACCATGCCATGCCATGAAATGAGATGAGACTAACTCATGAACCTCAACCCGAGCCTTTACCGGCTCTCACAACTCATGCAATGCCATGAGTGTAAAATCGGGCATTCCAAACCCTTGCCATTGATGTTGCACATCCAATGACCATTTAAAAATAAATAAACCATGTGTCTTTGTTGTGTATTCGGATTTTAGAATCTCACCGCCAGTTCCGTACACCGTTATACTTTTTTAGACTTGCACCGACGGAAGTGTATAAACCAGTAACCGGGTTTTGCACCCGAAGGAGTATCTAGCCCTTCTTGCTATACCCGACACAAGTTTTTCATGCAACCGTGCGACTCTGTCGGACCTTGGTCTGATTGTACCGAGTCCACTTATCAACCACAAAGAATGGTGTTTGATTCAAAAACATGCACACACACCCACACTCATGTCCAATGCCCACGAATGCGATGTCTCCGTGCATATACAATATAATGAACAATTGCAATATCAATATCATAGTCATATGTAATGAATGCCATATGAACTACTTCAACCACATTTCAACACATTCCATGACCAATTATATCCAATACATCATGTAGCATATATCAATATTTTCATCCAACAACAATTTTCCAAGCATGTTATACATACTCTATGCAATAACACACTTAATTTCACATAGGCAAAATATAAACACATAGTATGCCCACATAACAAAACTTTCAATATATCACAAGTTAGCAATTTCTAATTACCAATTCATATTAGAATTGAATTTACCCATTTTTATTACACATTTTATCAATTTTACAGCAATAGGCAAGTGCTAAAGGCATCTAACACCCTACCCATTCCATATAATCATTCTAAGTTGAAAATAAACCTAGTTAGGGTGAAAACCCTATCTCTTGAAGCATAAGACAATGCTAGGAAGCTCCAAGAACTCAAATCTCGCCCAAGACCCTTGATTTCTTCAAGCTTGTTTTTGGAACTTCGGTGAAATCCGTCCTTTTTGGTATGTTTTTGTAGCCCTCGTCGCGTAGAACAATTTTTGTTCTTGGCTTGAGTCAATTCGAGCAACGAATCTCCGTAGATCGTAGAGAGAATGTGGAGAGGACTTGAGCTTTCCCTCTCTTCTTTTCTAACGGATGAAAGGCTGAGAAATGGGGAAGAAAATATGATTTTCTTCCCTTTTTATACTCCCCAAATACTTGGTCCACAATTCGCCACATGTTCTCATTTCTCGGGTCTGATTTTAACCCGAATCGATTAAATTTCGTCTCGGTTCACAAAATATTTTTATTTCAAGTTTCTTTAAATTATTATCCAATTTTCAAAATTTTATTTTCGGGTTCGTTTATGAGGTCACCCGACACCCGATCGCTTCGTAAAACGCAAAAAATACGACTATCTCGAAATTTGATGAAAATTAACAGGATAACTAGATTTCGCGATATGAATCCAACGATGAGGTCCGTTTCGTCATCCGAGCTCTATAAAAATTCAGGTTTTCAACTCGTATTGTAGTGACAAATTACCGTTTTGCCCTTTTTCATAAAAAAATCAAATTTACCCGGATTTTACATTTGTTCATCCTCAATATCCCAGTCATGTATGCAAACTCCATAAGTCACTTTATGGCTTTTGTCAAGCGCCACGAGCCTGGTTTTCTACACTAACAAAGAAGCTTCTATCACGTGGCTTTCATGGAAGCAAAGCAAACATTTCTCCTTACATCCTTAAGCAACAATCGTTAATTATCTTTTTTTTAATATATGTTGACGACATTATAATCACTGGTTCTAATTCTACAACAATTGATCGTGTTCTACAACGGTTACAAGCTAAATTTCATGTTAACGATCTTGGGGAGTTCAATTTCTTCCTAGGTGTGGAAGTCTTGCATACTAGCCAAGGACTTTATCTCACTCAACGAAAATATATAGTTGAGTTATTGAAGAGATGTAGATGGAGAAAGCAAAGCCTTGTAGTAGTCCTATGTCTACAACCTGCTCAATGACTGCCTTAGAAGGAAAGTCATTTGAAGAAACCAATCTCTATAGAAGTGTTGTAGGAGGCTTGCAATACTTAGCCTTCATGAGACTAGATATGGCATTTGTTGTCCACAAAGTCAGCAAATATATGCACGCACCACGAGTTCCACATTAATAGGCTGTGAAATGGATATTGAGATATTTAAAAAAATACCGTTTTCACATGGACTGTTCATCTCAAAGCAAAAAGGTTTCCAGCTTTAAGCATTTTCAGATGTGAACTGGGCAGCAGATAAAGATGACAGAAGATCAGTTGGGCCTATTTGTATTTGCCTAGGCCCCAATATAATTTCATGGAGTTGTAAACAGCAACAAACGGTGGTCCGTAACAGCACCGAGGTGAAGTACAAGTCTCTTGCCAACACAGCAGTAGAGCTCCAATGGCTACAGAGTTTAATGAAAGAATTAGGCCTTCCAATAGAAACTCCACCTGATCTCTGGTGTGATAATATATGAGGAACATATTTTTCGTCTAATCCCGTGTTTCATGCACACACAAAACACATCAAGATAGACTTTCATTTTGTGAGAGATCAGGTGCTCAAGAATTACATAAAGGTCCAATTTATTTCTAACAAAGATCGACTGGCAGATGTTCTTACAAAACCATTATCAACTGCTCAGTTCATTCAGTTCAGGTCCAATCTCAATGTCTGCGAGCTCCATTTCGAAAGGATAAGATCCTGCAAAATTTGAGTTATACAATTTGCTTTCAATTCAAACTCTATAAATATAAGCATGTGATTAGGAATCTGTTACTCACACCCTCTTATTTAAACACTCACTTTGTACAAAACATTGTCTGACAGAAATACAAAATATTTTTTCCATATATTGTCTTTTAATCTTTACATGGGATAGTGTCGTGGGGTTAGAGACGGGTTTCATGGGGGATCTCAATCCGGTTTTGATGTCAGTTGAAGGAAGTTGGTGGTGCTTTAGAAGAGGAGGTGGAGCTGGTTGTGGTGCAATCGGATGGTAGAGTCGGTGATGGATTTGGATTAATTACTTAATTAACGATACAATGTAATTAGTGGATTTGCAAGCTATCACAATGAATTTTCAACCAATCTATACAACATAATTAGTAGTGTTAACCAATGGATAAATTACTTAATTGATAACGTTAATTACTAGGATTAATTAGCTTAATTAATGACTTAGTTAACTACTGACTTAATTGATGGGCTTAGTTATAGAAATTTACTTAAAAAAGTAATGATGTTAATTAACGTGTTAATTACTTAATTGACGAGTTAATTACTAAGATTGATAAGGTTATTTAATGGGATAGTCAATTGATGGGGCTAATTTGTGTTAATTGCTTAATTAACTATTTTTTATCATTTGAAACTTTACGGAATAATGAAGCTAATTAGCTTAATTGCTAGGTTAATTAACTTAATGAATACAATTACTTAAATTAATGAAATACATTATTTTAAATATTGTGGTTAAGTTTTAAATTAATGGGGTCTATCAACTTAGTTATTTAGATTTGTTGGGGGTTTTATGAAAATTCAAAAATTAACTTGGTCAGCATTCATATTATTTGACATTAATTGTGTGTTGTAAAAAATAAAAAAATAAAAAATTGTTTGCTTTTGTGTTGTTAAAAAATGGATTAAACAATATTAAATTAATAAAATGATTAAACTAGATATCATATACTAAATCAAAATTTTGCCGCTTTAAATAAGTACCGTTAAATTTACGGACTTCATTATTAAATTTCATGATTGTCCAAATTACTACTCATTCTAACCAATTTTAGCTACCATACCCATCCAAAGTTGGTTTAGCATTGAATTACATTTTGTTACAAATGGTGCAATGGTCATTTCATTTTCTTTAATTTGGACATGTGCATGAGACCCACAAATCATATGTTCTCCGTCCAAAGGAAGGATTAGATAGTATAATATGCATTGGATCCAAAACAACTTGGACAACTTTGTATTGTGTTGGATTAAATTGGGTTAAAAATCCAGTCCAACCCAGTCCTCTCATTGCAAGCCAAACACGCCCAATGGAGACAGTCAGTACACCAAAAGAGCAGCAGCCTACAACTGCATCTGAAACGAGCAAGAGAAGCTGAAATGAGAAAGTTCAGGAGGCACTTCCCACTCCACAACAAGAACCACAGGTATCTAAATCTCACCAAAGCAGCAGCAATCATACTTCATCTAATTTTGTGCCCATCACTTCTCCAAATAAATTCTACTGTCTTGAGGAGGGCCAAATTGTAGTGGAGCTGAAATAGCCAAATAGAAAATGCAGATGTTCCCACTAATATGAGCTCCAAGAAGAAAAAGGCCAAGAAAAAGTCCACTGAGCAATCAAAAGTCAAAGTGCCTGGACACTCTAACCTTAGGAAACATTCCTCCTCATGATCAATTTTGCATGTTGGAACGTGAAAGGGCTAAATAGCCCCTCCAGACAAGAAGAGGTGATGAAACTTATTTTTGAACAACACCTTGACCTCATAAGTTTTGTTGAAACTAGAGTTAGACCTGTAAATAAAAATATTATGAACCGCATGTTCAGAAACTGGGAGTTCACTAACAACTATGACAATCATGACTTGGGGAAAATCTGGATTGCTTGGAACCCAGGAAATGTGAGGCTTGAGAAGCTTTTAGAAACTGATCAAATTATAAACTGCAAGGTATTACACTATGAAAGTAAGACCAGTTTCTTTTGCTCATTTGTCTATGGAGCCAATGAGGACCACACAAGGAGAAGCCTTTGGGGAAACATATTTCATGAAGCTTGCAATTTCAAGAATGATCCCTAGATACTACTTGGGGACTTCAATGCCATCAGAAGTCCCCAGGAACACAAGGGACAACATTGCAAATGGAATCAATCCATGAGGGATTTTGAAGTTTGCATTCAAAATTCAGAGCTCATTGAGCTGAGATACTCAGGACTGCTTTACACATGGAAAAGTAACAATGTGGCTAGGAAGTTGGATACGGTGCTTATTAATGAGGAATGGAATGTCAAATTCCCACATTCAGAAGTAGAACACCTTCCACCTGGAGTTTCTGATCATTGCCCTTCACTTGTCAAACTAGTCACAGCGGCTAGTAAAAGGAAATCATCTTTCAGATTTTTCAATTTATTTGCCGACAGAGAGGACTTTATCTCCACTGTAATCCAAGTTTGGAATGGAAGCATACAAGGCACCTTGCAATTCCAAATCTGCTCCAAATTGAAAAGGCTTAAATCCATCTTCAAAGAGAAATGCAAGGAGATTGGTGACATCTCAATGAGATCCAAAGAAGCAAAGAGTGCTCTTGAAAACTGTCAAAGAGAACTTGATCACGACCCTTCTGATATAAGGCTAAGGCAAAAGGAAGAGCAACTGCTTGAAAACTATTTAAGAGCTGCTCAGGTTGAAGAAGGTTTCTACAAACAAAAAGCAAGGGTCCATTGGCTTAAGGCGGGGGATCAAAACACCTCATATTTCTTCAAAACTATGAATAACAGAAGAAATAGGAAGAAAATTCTTTTGTTAAAGAGGATGAATGGAACCACAGCTAAAACAGAAGAGGAGATAAAGAGGGAGGCTATAAAATTCTTTCAACACTTATTGAAGAAAGATTCCCACACTGTCAATAGAATTGAGAGACTGCAGTACTTAAGCTCACTTGTTCAGAACACTATTGCTGAAAATCAAGCAACTGAAATGGTAAAGGAGGTAACAGCTGAGGAAATCAATGATGCATTCTTCTCAATTGATAGCATGAAGGCCCCTGCGCCAGATGGGTTCAATGCCTATTTTTTTATGAAATCCTGGAATTTTATTGGTAATGATCTCATTGGTGCAGTCAAATAATTCTTCTATAGAGATAAACTCCTCAGAGAATGGAACAACACTCTCATTACTCTTGTTCCTAAAGTCTCCAATCTATCCACCATGGGTGATTTCAGACCAATCTCCTGTTGCAACACATTATACAAAGTGATCTCTAAAGTGCTAGCAAACAGATTCAAATATGTTCTGCAAGACATCACTAGCCCAAATCAGACTGCTTTTGTCCCTGGCACGTATATTAGTGATAACATCCTCCTAACACAAGAATGGCTAAGAAACTATCACAGGAACAAGAGGCCATCCAAATGTGCAATCAAGGTTAACTTGATGAAAGCCTTTGATACCATTGATTGGGATTTCATATTGGACACATTGGGAGCTTTTAAGTTTCCAGCTGATTTCATAAAATGGATCAGAATCTGTATCATCACTCCGAAATTCTCAGTTAATATCAATGGTGAATTAGTTGGGTTCTTCTCAAGTGAGAGACGTCTAAGGCAAGGGGACCCACTATCCCTTTACCTGTTTGTTACAGCCATGGATGTTTTACACTTGAGTATTCAGAGACAAGTGCACAGAAATAGGAGCTTCAAATACTACTGGAGGTGCAAACAATTCAACCTTACTCAGCTTACCTTTGTTGATGACCTCCTCTTTCTCTGTTATGGAGACCTGAACTCTGTGAACATCCTCAGGGAATCACTTCTACAATTTCAAACTCTCTCTAGTCTTCAAGCCAATCCATCTAAAAGTCACATATATTTCTAAATGGTCCCTCCAAAAGTGAAGATGCAAATTATTCAAAGCCTAGTATTTATGGAAGGCTCAATGCCCATCAGATACCTTGGCATCCCAATCATCACAGGAAGACTCCACTCTCAGTAATGTGATGAGTTAACAAGCAAGATCGAAGCTAAGGTGAGGAGTTGGACTAACAAATTTTTGTCTTATGCAGGTAGACTTCAACTTATAACTTCACTACTTAGCATCATTAAAATCTTTTGGGCTTCACATTTGGTAATACCACAACAAACTTGTGATAAGATGGAGTAGATAATGAGAGCCTTCTTATGGTCAGGCATAGAACTGAGAACCTCCGCTGCAAA
The DNA here is from genome assembly GCA_951799425.1 of Ilex aquifolium. Classification (NCBI taxonomy): domain Eukaryota; kingdom Viridiplantae; phylum Streptophyta; class Magnoliopsida; order Aquifoliales; family Aquifoliaceae; genus Ilex; species Ilex aquifolium. The sequence goes on along the minus strand of OX637391.1, from coordinate 14,828,533 downwards.
AGTCTCTTGGCATGATGTATGCCTTCCAAAGAAGGAAGGAGGACTAGGAATTAGAAGGCTTAAAGAATGGAATACAACCATCTTCTTCAAACATCTATGGAAGTTGTTCCATGATAAAAACAACCTCTGGGTTAAGTGGATCCACATTTTTCATTTAAAAGGGAAATATCTCTGGGATGTCAAGACTCCTCAATACTGCTCATGGAATTGGCTCAATTTTCTTAAGATGAGGGAAGCCTTCAAACCTTTCCTCCTCCACAAAATTGGGAATGGAAATGACAAATTTCTTTGGCTTGACAATTGGCATCCATTGGGGCCTTTGCTTCAGAGATATGACCAGAGCATCCTCCAGTCCACAAACACCTCAAGGGCAACAAAAGTCAGCACCATCATTCATAACAATCAATGGAGATGGCCACCACATCCATCAGGGGAAGCTTTGGAAATTTCAAACTCCATGCCCCTTTATTTGCCAAACCAGAATGCATTTGACAAAGTCAAGTGGTCCCTCACCTCTAATGGATCTTTTTCTTCAAAATCTGCATGGGAACATCTTAGAACAAAGGCTGAGGTGGTCCCTTGGCATGGACTTGTCTGGTATAGTCAATCTATTCCTAGACTAAGTTTCATCATTTGGATTGCAATAAGGTAGAGACTCAAAACAAAGGACAGAATTCATGTTTATGCCCCTCCCCAAGACCTGGAGTGTGTGTTATGTGAAGGTATTGAGTCTCATTTTCACCTATTCTTTGAGTGCCAATACTCTAAGAGAATCTGGAGCTTACTCACCCAACACTTTAACTTCTCTTGGCAATGCATGCCTTGGACTAATTTTGTCTCATGGGCTGCACATCACTGGAAAGGGAAGTCATTATTCACAGTCCTTCAACAGTTGTGTCTCTCAGCTGCTGTCTAATATCTATGGATAGAAAGAAACACCAGAATTGTCGCTAACAAGGCAAAGGATCCAAGCACTATCTTCAAAGCCATGTTGCAAACTATAAGGGACAGACTTGCATCTCTGAAATTCAAAAGCTCTCAGCTGAATCTTGCCATTTCTAAAAAACTGCAACTCCCAAGCAACTGTATTGTGTAACTTCCCAGTTTCATCATAGTGTTTCTGCTTCCTTTCATATGGAAACTATTTTTTGACAAATCTGTCTAAGGTGTAGCTACTTGCTCACACCTCCCACAAATTTGTTTTTTTTCATACTTTGTAATACCATGGGGATTCCCCTGCTTTTGTATCTCTTTTGATATGCAATTCATCTTTACTTTCCGGAAAAAATGACCAAATTGAACAAAAGGTGGACTAAATTAAAACCATATCAAATTTTCTCTCCCCTTTAAATCTCAAACAATGTGTTCACCCTCCCCAAAAACACAAATTATGCATGTGCTTCAATGATAATAATCACAATGAAGATGGACAACGTAGAAATTTCACAGCTTGACTCTTGAATGACGGTTTTTATGTGTTACATAGTACCTTCAAACATGGATAGTAGCTAAAAAACACAATTCAACAATTAGAATTATAACCCAATGTACCATCGTACTCTCTTTTTTTATCAATTAATGAAAGTCATTTTTGATCAAAATAGAAAACAAACTAACAAATGGCATAGAGAATAATTAACTCCAGAAGTTCCTTGTCTTTACCTACTTAAGCATGTATTGCTATGCAAGGAAGTAACAGTAAAACTTAGCCGAAATATTGAAAACGGCTAACTATTTTTTGTAATAATAATCAGGACTATATGTCAGGCTTTGGTTCGATATACCAACCCATTCAAATTAATCCAATGCATAAACCACCACTCTCCTATGTACTCCAAACACACCAATAAACCACAATCATTCGTCTCCTATGAATTTAACAACCTCTCTTCTCCTATGTATTTGAATGTAGGCCTAACAAGCATAATAACAAATAGGTGGTGTGTATCTTTGTTTTTTTTTTTCTTCTGGGAATGTGTATTTTTGCTTGACCCAACAGATTAATAATGAAATAAATAGTAAGGCTGCTATTGAAACTACAAGAAAAAGTATTTTTAGAGACGAAATTTTTTGCAATGAAATGAAAAAACTTCGCTAAAATTTAACTTTTCTGTGATTATTTGAATATATTGTCGCAGACAATGATTTCGGTAAATTTATCTGTGACCTTTTTATATTTTCGTCAATGAGATTTCCCACCAATGAATTTTGGGACAAAAAAATGGCGGGAAATAAAACTACTTTGCATCGCAAATATTTACCAATTGTCACATAGCCCCCCAAAAAAAAATTTAATTCGGAGGTGAAACAGGAAAAAATATTGACGACATTTTTATTTACATTGCAGAAGAGAGTGGTAAAAAAAATTCTTGGCGACCAATAATACATCGTAGTAAATAAAAAATTTATTTTATTATGAGAAACAATGTTGTTTTGGGGCTGTGGGAAAAAAATAATAGGTTATCAAAATGACGTCGTTTTGATTACCCTAAACCCTTTGAATCTATATTTTCCTTTTTTTTTATTTTAAAATTTATGGTATGTTTATTTGTCTTTGTTTTCACAAAATGGAGCTCTGCTAGCTGAGATCTTAGTTATGCATGAATTTCAATGCTTTCATCTGTGCTTCCGCTTAGCTCTATTGATAATGTCTTTGTGATATGCATTTGTGTTCTATAATTTGTTTTTCTTTTTACCTGTTATATTTTCTGCGCTTGTGATGCATTTCTCACTTTTCTTTTAATTTTTGGTTTTTTTTTTTTTTAAGATATGGAGGATTTTGGGATTCTGGATCTCTTTAGCACCAGATTTTTGTGGCTTGAGTGTTTTCTAGTTTTTGAGGTAGCAGAATAATTTGAGGAATTGGTTTTAATTAATGTATTTTTTTATACTACTGCAGTATTTTTAAGAAAAATTTTAAAATAAGGGGACTTGTTAAGATTCAAAAAGGGAACTAGTTAAGAGTACAAGAAAGAAAAATAAAATAGGATGTGAGGCTATCAAGCCAAACTAGTTTAGAGGGATCATTAGAGAACTTTGTGAATTTTATGGTAGAATATTAAAGAAAAGAATGAACTTTCACAAAATCTAGGGTGCATGAAACTACAACCATCCATTCACCATAGATAAAAAACAATGCCTTGCATTTTTTAAAAGAAAACCCTTGGATGAGTGGGCTTTATTAAAACAATTTAACATACCCACTAATTCAAAGATTCTTCTGATTTGGGATATAATTTGGGATTTTAAATTTGAGATCTCTAGTATCTATATAATAAAGTAGACATGAGTTTGAATTTTAGAGACAAAGAGAGGTCCAGATCGTTTTGAGATAAAACATAAACACATCTAACAGACAACGTAATCCCAACATAAAAGACGATTCAGATCAGCTCATAAATATTGATCTTACGGTCTACAGTGAGTACCGAATTTTATTTTCCCGCCCAACAACGTTTCCTTTTTTAATTATCAGAGATTTTAACTTTCCCCAAATCTCTCTTCCTCATTCCTTTATTGCCACCGATCAAGGCCAATTTTCTTACCATTAATCAAGGCTAATTACCTGACTCACGCCTCTCTCTCTCCTCCGAAATCTCTCAAATCTTCCCCAATCTCTCTTCTGCCTCTCTCTCCCAATATCGCCCAATTTAAACACACATACGCCACCCAGTCTAGCACACAACCCAAGCCAAGCATGCTCTGTCTCTCTCGCTCTCTGTCTCTCCCCCCTTTGGCTCTGCCATGGCCCAACCCAGTCTCCCCCTATTTGCCATGGCTCCTCTGCCGTCGCCCAGGTATTCCCCCACTTTTTTTTCTCTCTCATCTGGCTTTGTAAGCCACCAAGAGAGATAGACCCACTAGTGACATCCACCGGAGTCACCAATGCCAACCGTATGGTATTCTCTATTTCCCTCTCTCTCGGTCCTCTCTACTACTACACACACACCCACACTCAGTTTCTCTCTTCTCTGTCATGTGTGTGTTAACCCCTTTCTCTTCCCCACTTCTCTATATGATCTTTCTCTCTCCACTCTCTCTTATCTATTAGCCTGAACAACGACTACCACCATGGAAACCCACCAGCGACCTCACCAATAGTCACCACCGCTCCTCTCTCACTCTCACTCTCACTCTCTAGGTATATCTCTCTCCCTTTCTCCCCTCACTTCCCCTGCTCCACCATCAGCTTTCCATAGCCCCTAACCCATACATACACATCAATGATGCACAATACACACCCCTATAGCCACCTGCTAAAATAGAAAATGCCACACTCACATTGACAAACACCCACAGAATAACATTATCAGTGTAGACCTATAAGCTGTTCGATGAAATGCCCCCAGGGTTTTGACACACACTCACTTAATAGACCCTTTGAACCACAGTCATGAAGGTAAATTGATTGTTTATAACCATTTCTGTGTTCATCTCCTCTGTTAACAATAAATTGACATGGTCTCATAACCCATGTTTTTGTGTTTATTTTCATTTGTCTAGTAATTTTTTTTTTTACAATTTTCTTTATGGATTGGGAAACTATATGCACATTTTTTTTTCATTTTTGAATTAGTAATGAGCAACACTCTGCAGGTAGAAGGATATTCATTTATTGATGCATTTGTTAATGTTCACACTAATGAGGAATGTTGATTTTCAGGCATGCATTTGTTAATGTTAGCAATACATTATGAGCAAAGTTACAAATTGTGTAAGTATAATCGGTTGACTGCTTTTACATTAGTTACAATTCAACGCCCTTTGATTGAGCATCTCACTCTTATTCAATTGCAATTTTGCTTGATATAAGTGATGAATGGGTTTTATACCAATGAATTGAGTATTTTCGGCTTGATGAAATTGTAAGTTTTCAAGTATTTTATGTTTCTTTTTATTTGTTTTGTGTGTTTTGATGTTATTTTGTAGGGGTCATCATTTGAAAGGAAACAAGAACATTTGGAAGGAAACAAGGTCAATTTGGAGCCTAAGTGCTGAATTTTTGAAGGCTAAGCAACAAGGGAAGCTCTAGGCTTAAAAAAGGATCAGCGCAGCTGCGCTAGGACCAGCGCCCCTGCGCTTGAAAAGTAGTAACTCAGCGCTCTTGCGCTGATTTAAAGCGCTGATGTGCGTGTGTTGGCTCTGGACGCGAATTATGACTTGTTTTTGACCTGAAATTGAACTCTAATGCCTCATATATGCTAGGGTTTGAGTGGGGATATAGATATACTGATTTTGGGGGCTACTAATAGGAAAAAGATCAAGGATTGATAGAGAATTGAAGGCAAGAATCGAAGGAAGCAACACGAAGAAAATCGGGATTGAAGGCTACATAGAGATTGAAGATTGCAACTAAGTTTTCATTCATTTTCTCTTACTTTTAGTTCTTGATTTTTTGACATGTTGATTAATTTGAGAAGGATGTTTTTCAATTACATTATGAACTAAATTTTTATTAAGATTGCAACGGAACCTAATGTTTAGTTAAATTGATTTACTCTCGTTTCTAGTTCTTATTGATCATATATGAGTTGTTTATCATATTTTGTGCTTAATATATGATTGTGTGGCCACCAATTAATTTGATAACCTAGATGAAATTATGAGATGAATTCTAGGTTTAGATCGGAATATGATGACATGCGTCTGGTTGATTCTTCTTAGGATTGAATAGCTGGGTTTGTGTATAGGATATGAATATACCTATATGCCGTGTGTAACTTTTATGAGAGTTTGAACTTAATGAATCTATTCCAACTTATTTTGCATAGGAATATAGTAATTTAATTGGGAGAGATATTTTTATCTTACTATCGGAAGAGATTTGATATATAGTTTTGAAGTCTCAGTTAACAACTTATTTTGATCAATTAACTGGAAAGAGAGTGGAAAGATTTATATGAAGTATTAGGGGAAATTGTAATATTAAATTCTTTTATCCGGTAAAATTACTCATTGTTCAGTAATTTTAGATTTAGTCTTAAATGAGTAATTTCATAGTTCAATTCCAATTGTTTAAATAAAATTGAATTTATATAAAGTTAGTACTTGGAAGTTATTAGTAATAATTCTCTGTGGGAACGATACTCTACTTATTACTTTATTACTTGTTGATTGTGTATACTTGCACGTAAATTGTCAATACCAAATTCGGACAACAAGTTTTTGACGCCGTTGCCAGGGATTTATTCTAGTAATTATTTCAATATTAATTTCAATCAATTTGATCTTAGTTTAAACTTATTTAATTTTCTGTTTTAATTGTTTTCACAAGCACTCTTGAATTTTGTATGCTAACACGATCTAAAGGTCAGGAGCTACTACCGTACGGAGACGAAATCGAGAGAAGTAAACAACCAAGAAGCTATGGCTGAAGATGAACATAAATCGTTAAGAGATTATTCTATGCCGCTTGTGACGGAAATACAATCGAGCATTCAAAGGCCTGCAATTCAAGCAAATAATTTTGAGATCAAGCCGGGTACCATCCAAATGATTCAGAATTCAATGCAGTTTGGGGGTTTGCCTAATGACGATCTAAACGATCATTTGGTGAGTTTTCTGGAGATTTGCGACACGTTCAAATACAACGGGCCGAAGATGCAATTAAACTCCGACTTTTTCCATTTACACTTCGTGATAAGGCAAAGAGTTGGTTGCATTCATTGCCGGCGGTTTCTATTACTACGAGGACAGATTTAGCTCAAAAATTCTTAGCTAAATTCTTTCTACCAGTCAAAGCTGCAAGGATGAGGAACGACATCACATCATTCGCACAGCATGATTCTGAGACTCTATATGAAGCTTGGGAGCGATTCAAGGATTTACTCTGAAAATGCCCTCACCATGGTATTCCTAAGTGGTTGCAAGTTTAGATGTTCTACAACGGGTTGTTTAGTGCTACCCGAACCAGTATCGATGCAGCTGCAAGTGGGGCATTAATGGGGAAAATTTTTGATGAAACATACGAGTTATTAGAGACGATGACTGCAAACAATTATCAGTGGCCTTCTACAAGGATCAATCAGCCAAAGGTAGCAGGAATTTATGAAGTTGATGCGGTTACTGCATTGGCTGCACAGGTTGCTACATTGACAAAGAAGATTGATGCTTTAGGAGTGCAACCTATTCAGAGTGTGGCAGTTGTTTGTGAATTGTGTGTCGGGAACCATCTGAGCAATCAATGTGCAATCAATCCAGAGTCGGTACAATACATTGGTAACCACAACAGGCAGCAATATAGCAATAATTCCAACAATTATAACCCTGGTTGGGGGACTCATCCGAACTTTTCTTGGAATAATAATCAAGCCGAACCTTCTGCTCCAAGACAATCATACCCACCAGACTTTCAGAATCAAGCTCCACCACAGCAGGAAAAGTAGTCAAATTTGGAGGAGCTGTTTTCCAGGTACATAGCACAAAGTGAGACAAGGATGAACAGTATGGAAGTATCAATCCGAAACCTGAAAAATCAAATGGGTCAGCTTGCTAATGCCATTAACAAACCAACCTCAAGACACTCTACCTAGTGATACGGAGATCAATCCTAAGAGGGAAGGTAAGGAGCACTACAATGCTATTACATTACGAAGCGGAAAAGAGTTACCTGAAGTTGTTGGTGGAACTCCAAGACAATCACATGGAGATGATAGTGAGGGTAAAGAAATAAAAGATAGCAGGAATGTGGACCATGAAAATAAGGAATGTGGTCAAGTGGTAAATTCTGATTAAGGCAAGCAGAGACCTATTATGTCTCCCGTGCCGTTTCCACAACGTTTGCAGAAAAAGAAGTTGGATAAGTAGTTCTCAAAATTTTTGGAAGTATTCAAGAAGCTCCAAATTAATATCCCTTTCGCAGATGCATTGGAGCAGATGCCTAGCTATGTGAAATTTATGAAGAAAATTTTGTCAACGAAGAGAAAACTAGGTGATTTTGAGACAGTGGCACTTACAGAGGAGTGTAGTGCTATCCTTCAAAAGAAGCTACCACCAAAGCTCAAAGATCTGGGTAGGTTTACAATTCCATGCACAATAGGCAGCCAATTTTTTAGGAAAGCATTGTGTGACTTGAGAGCTAGTATTAACTTAATGCTGTTCTCAATTTATCAGCAATTGGGGTTGAAAGAAACAAAGTCTACTAATGTCACATTGCAGCTTGCAGATAGATCACTCACTTATCCAAGGGGCATAGTTGAGGACGTTCTAGTTAAAGTGGATAAGTTCATGTTTCCAGCAGATTTCATAGTCTTAGATTGTGAGGAAGATAGGGAAGTACCTATTATTCTTGGGCGACCATTCTTAGCAACGGGGAGAACACTTATCGATGTACAAAAAGGTGAGCTAACTATGCGAGTCCAAGATCAAGAGGTTACATTCAATGTATTTTCAGCTATGAAATTTTCAAAAGAACCGGAAGAATGTTTTCGAGTTGATTTGGTGGAAGATGTAGTGAATGGGGTATTCGTAGGAAGTTGTATTTCAGATCCTCTCGAGAATGCCAAGCTATATAAAGAGGAGGTGTTCCCGCATGGAGCGGTTGAAGTCGAGGAAGCCAATTCGAAGAGAACCTTCAAGGTGAACGGGCAGAGACTGAAGCACTATTGGGGTGGCAATATTGATCGCCAAAAGACCTCAATTAACCTAATCGACCCGGGATGAAAGAGGAAGTAGTCAGGCTGAAGACTATAAAACAAGCGCTATTTGGGAGGCAACCCAAATTTTAGCTTTTATTTTTTAATTCATGTTTATGTCAATTTAGTTTTTTTTTTAGGAGTAATTATGATATTAGATTATTAGTGCATTAGAAAGAAAATACGGTAGCTTGCACAAACCAAAGAAGGAGTCAAGACCAGTAAATCAGCGCCCCAACGCTCAAAACAACGCCCTAGCGCTGACCTGCTGCTCCCAAAGTTGTCCCAAGCAATAAGGCATCGCAGCAGCGCCAAGGACAGCGTAGCAGCGCGCACCTGCTGCCCAGATTGCAGTCCACAACAGAAAAAACAGCGCCCCAGCGCCCCCAAACCAGCGCAGCTGCGCTGAGCTACTGACTGGCCAGCGCTGCAGCGCCACAGGCAGCGCAGTAGCACCTGCCAGCATGCCTACAGCGCTGTCCCAACGCCTCAAACAAGCGCCCAGCCTTCCAAAATAGCCCCCAAACGCAGCTACCCTTGTCCAAACGCAACTGCCCTTGCTCTTGAAAAAAAAAATCAGCATTAAAACCCATACTTTAGCGCTACGTTCATGGAAAAGAAGCTCACCACATCAACTCCTACTCTTCCAAAATTTCAAACCTCTAAAAATCTATTCACCCCAACTCATCTTCACCCATAATTCCATTGAATCATCTTGGATGTCCCAAACTCCTTTACACAACAATCTTACCTCTCAAGCGGCATCTATGAGTATCAACTAGCACCAAGGAATTGTCCATTCTCCATGGGTAAAGATTAAGCTTTGCAACGTAAGTTTCCTAGTCCACCTATGTTTCCCGAATACATTCCCGACTCAGCGGACGACGCTGAAGATGATGCCAACTAGCGAAGTCTCAGGGAAGTCCTCTATCTTAATTTTTCCTACTTTATACATTGAGAACAATGTTTAGTTTAAGTTTGGGGGTGTATTCTTGTTTGCATTGTCAGGTATGCATTTAGATAATATGTTTGGCACTTAGATAACATGTTTTAGTACAACTTGAGCAATGGGTTGAGTGAATTTGATTATGGCCAATGATGAATGTGATTAATTGTCAATTCAAGGGAAATTGATGAACATGTTGAGTTTGTAGTTTGACATACTAGTTAGTTTTACACTGTTTGTGATCCTTTCATTCATGAGCACATATCCATCTGTTTAGTTAGTTATTATTTAGAGAATTTATTTGGTTAAGTGCTTGTGGGAGATATTAGTGAAACTCTAGAAAACTTATTTAAGCATTATTCAAAGCAAAATTTAGGCATTCATATAAGTTTGGGGGAAATAGTGGTTATGATGGGTTAGTAAAAAAAAAAAAAGAGGAAAAATTTGGAAAACTATTTTGATTTGATCCTTCGTGAGTTAGAAGAAAAGAAAATATATATATATATATAGGAAGACAAGAAATAAGAAATGGGGCATGTGGTGAGTAGAGACGGAGCGTAAAACGCACTCACTCATAAACACATGTTGAGAACGAGATAGAGCGTAAAACGCACTCGTTCAAGAGAAGGCGAGATGGAGCGTAAAACGCACTCGCTCAATAGGAGGTGAGATGAAGCATAAAATGCACTCACCAAATGAATGAAAAAGAAGAAAAGAGAGAGAGAGAGAGAGAGAGAGAGAGAGACGAAAAATAAAAATAAAATAAAAATAAAAATCTTTGTACCTTCTAATTATATGTTTTGCCTTTATTAGCAGAGGTTGATGTGAAACGTAAGTTCATAGAGTTGATGTTGAGTATCTCTTATGGAGCGCTTGATTACGTAAATTTATCTGGGTAATGGCTAGTTTAAACCGTTCGGATATGTACATGTATTTAAAAGGTCATGAGCGAAGCTAAAATTAATGAGTATGTTGAATTGTTAGAATTTGCACTGTTTTGAAGTTTCCCGTGAATTATTATCTATAGTAACTTTTGGGGTCATTATTCATATTCATATTGATCCATTGTTTGAGTAGTTGGTTGTTAGGGTTAATTTTATAGTTGTTGTTCTTGGTATATTGCTTGAGGACAAACAAAGATTTAAGTTTGAGGGTATTTGATAAGTGGGTTTTATACCTACGAATTGAGTATTTTCGACTTGATGAAATTGCAAGTTTTCAATTATTTTATGTTTATTTTTATTTGTTTTGTGTGTTTTGATGTTATTTTGTAGGGATCATCATTTGGAAGGAAACAAGAACATTTAGAAGGAAACAATGTCAATTTGGAGCCTAAGTGTTGGATTTTTTAAGGCTAAGCAACAAGGGAATCTCTAGACTTAAAAAGGGATCAGCGCAGCTGTGCTAGGACCAGCGCCCCTGCGCTTGAAAAGCAGTAACTCAGCGCCCCTGCGCTGATTTTAAGCGCTGCTGCCCGTGTGTTTGCTCTAGACACGAATTCTGACTTGTTTTTGACCCGAAATTGAACTCTAATGCCTCATATATGCTAGGGTTTGAGTGGGGATATAGATATTCTGATTTTGGGGGCTGCTAATAGAAAAAAAGACCAAGGATTGATAGAGAATTGAAGACAAAAATCGAAGGAAACAACACGAAGAAAATCGGGAATGAAGGCTAGAGAGAGATTTTGCAACTAAGTTTTCATTCCTTTTCTCTTACTTTTACTTCTTGATTTTTTGACATGCTGATTAATTTGAGAAGGATGTTTTTCAATTACATTATAAACTAAATTTTTATTAAGATTGCAACGGAACCTAATGTTTAGTTAAATTGATCTACTCTCGTTTCTAATTCTTATTGATCATATATGAGTTATTTATCATATTTTGTGCTTAATATATGATTGTCTGGCCACCAATTAATTTGATAACCTAGATGAAATTTAGAGATGAATTCTAGGTCTAGATCGGAATATGATGACATGCGTCTGGTTGATTCTTCTTAGGATTGAATAGCTGGGTTTGTGTATAGGAAATGAATATACCTATATGCCGTGTGTAACTTTTATGAGAGTTTGAACTTAATGAATCTATTCCAACTTATTTTGCATAGGAATATAATAATTTAATTGGGAGAGATATTTTTATCTTACTATCGGAAGAGGTTTGATAAATAGTTTTGAAGTCTTAGTTAACAACTTATTTTGATCAATTAACTGGAAAGAGAGTGGAAAGATTTATACGAAGCATTAGGGAAAGTTGTAATCTTAAATTCTTTTATTCGGTAAAATCACTCATTGTTCAGTAATTTTAGATTTAGTGTTAAATGAGTAATTCCATAGTTCAATTTCAATTGTTTAAATAAAATTGAATTGATATAAAGTTAGTACTTAGAAGTTATTAGTAATAATTCTCCGTGGGAACGATACTCTACTTATCACTTTATTATTTGTTGATCGTGTATATTTGCACGTAAATTGTCAATACCAAATTCGGACAACAATAAGACTACCTAAATTAAAGTCTATTGTATCGCATCTTCTATATCGCAAATAAAGCCTAATGAGGTTTTTGTTTACGCCATGAGGTTTTTGCTTAATGAGTTTTTTTGTTTTTGCCACTTTTGTTAGTTGGCAATTTATGGTGTTGTGGTAATTCATTCATTGTTTGTGCAATTCGGAATGGTGTTTTCCAGCATGGAATTCCTGCCTAAATCAGTAACTACCTTGCCTTTTTCCCCATTCCTAAATTGTGCGCATGGAATTCCTTTCGATTATATACTGAACAAATGCCACGTCTTTGGTTATACACATGGTTTGTTTGATGAAATGTCTCGTGGAAACATGGTCAGTTGGATTGAATGAACAATAGGTGCACTTTTAACAAATTAACAATAGGCGCACTTTCAATTTCTAATTAACAAATTAATTAATCGATGAGTTGTGCTTATGTGTGACAGAGAATTTTAAATTGGTTATAAGTTGAATTTTTTTTTTTCAGAGCATCTTTCTAGAAAGAACTTTGTATAGATTTTTTTTTTGAGAGTATTGGGTTTAGAATATTAAATCTAAATAATTTAAAGAACTTCGCAATGTATTTTCAAATGGATTCTCTTTTCTTTTTTTTATCCTTCTTTTTTTTTTTTTTTGTTTTGTAATTGGCAACTTTTTTTTACACAATGCCTTAAGTGAGAAAGGTTAATTTGTGTAGGTGGTCGAAGCATTGGTCGATGGTGTTGATTAAAGGCTGTTGTGGAGTAGGTTAACTTTGTGAATACAACAATATTGAGGTATTATTCTTGATATTCTATGTTGTACTTCTTCATTTTAGTTTTGGTTATTGTAGTACATTTTTAAAATTGGGGATTAATTTTTCTTTTATATGAATTGCTAATGTGTATCGAAAATCGGGTAGTTTCTTTTAAGCTTAATTTAATGGCCTTGACTTTCTTGATTTAATGCATGTGTTTTAAGGTTTCTTGGAATTCTATACATGAATGTGTGTATTGGATGCTACAATCTATCGTATTGTGCTTTTTTTAATTGATTTTTGTGGTTAATTGTTTGTATTTATGATTGATTTTGATTTTTTGATTTTCTGTGTGAAATATTTGTTGAAGGAGACGTCCAAGTTGAAGTTAAAGGAGACGTCCAAGTATTCTAATTTTACTTTTGTAAGTTTTTTTATTCTATATATTCAATTGTAATTTTGATTACGCTATTGATTGTATGAATTGAAGTGGGTATATGACGGTTGTTAAAACACAAGCTAGTTGTGGGCCTAACATTAGTTTGTTCTTTTTATGTAGATTTTTATCCTATGCCAAAATTTGTGCCTGCGCGTGGTTTCGACACTCTATTCCCCATTGTGGACTACTCTCAAGCAGCAGATCGATTCTTGGGACAATTACACTAGGACCAACGCTTCTGCAACTGTCTCTCAGGTACTCTAACATCGCAGTCTCTCATGCTTTGAATATTGGGTATTTGCTCATTACCATTAATTGTGTCGGACAAAAGCTTCTCAAGCTTACACACTGCTAGGCATTTATTATGTTAATGTTCTTTTTTTATTGGTTCATGTTATTATTGTATTTAGTTCAACTTTGAATATTCTGAAACACCTGTAATATGTTTTGTTGGTCAAGCTGATTGTAATATGTTTCAATGGGAATACAACATGCTTTGATCATTAATTGATTTTCATATATAAACAGTAATCTCAATGACTATTTAACATTGACAGCAATCATAGTTCGTAGAGTTCATTAATTTTTGGTCAGTTTGATTTATTATAACTTTGTGAGTCTATTATGTTTTCAATTTAAAGTCTTGAGTCCATGATCTCTATGAACTATGAGTTAATTTAGTTCAATTTAAAATCCTGAGTTCATCAATTATGTTTTCACATTACACAACACGCAGGACACACACAAAACACATAACACACCCAAGATGTTTGACCAAATGTCCCTAAAACAACACTTAGCGGACACACACTCACACAACACGTGTAATTAGTATTTTATAGGTTGTCTATATTTCTTGAGGTCCTATTTTTAGAAGAACCTTTCAAACGTTGTCAAAATTGTGTAAAAGAACAAAAAAGATGTTATGATTAAATATTGACTATTTTTTTATTCATCATATGTATGCAAAGTGTGGGTGTGTTAAGGATGTAATTTAGGTTTTCAGTTTAGGTAGTGTCCATGTCCAGTGTTTGATTTTTGTTGAGTCCACAATCAATGTTGAATTTTTTTAGGAATTGTATGATACCTTTAGGCAGAGGTAATCGCTATCTATAATAATAAAACATAACCTAAATTGAATTAGTTAGAACTTAGAAATACTTAGACGCCACTACTCGCACATGCATTTGTGCATGCTCTCCTTGATGTTTACGACCGACTAACTAGATTGAGAATTAATGATGATATACGGTGTTTATTTTTCTTCTTTCATTGTGTTCAAGATCAATGGTCACTTTTTTTGAATTACATCGTGCTTTTAGATACGGGTTAAAGTTAATTCCAATAAGACATTTGTGTGGTGGTAACTCCTAACTTCAATGAAGATGATGTTGAAGGAAGTTCTTTATATCTTTGTGCATGTGTGTTTTGTGTGTGCACTTTGCATTTGTTTTGTTTCTTCCGTGTTTAGTATGACGAACTAATTATACATGGTTATGAGGATATGTTTGGTTTTGATGTGAATTTGATGGTTGGGTATGGAATTGAGTTGTGATGTATGATGATTGTGGTGGAAATAGAATTGAATTGTGGTGGTACGGTATATTATTATGATTGTTATATATGATTGTAAGTGTTATAGACATGTTAAAATCTTCTTGGACTCCTATTTTTAGAGGAAGTTCTGCCGAAATTTCTGAAAAATTAGTGGGGACTAGATTGATTTCAATTTATTTAATTGAAGCAAATGATGTAAACATTATTTCAAATTGACGATTTATTTTAGGTTGCAATGTGCCTTTAGGCATGGTAGTATTCTTCAAGATTTAATTCTATTTTTCGTTACTTCATGCCTTTAGACACGGACAATTATTAATTACTAAATATGATACTTGACTGGAAAAAAAAAAAAAAGAATGTTAAGTTGGATAAAAATCAATCCAACGGAGTTTGGTTGTTAAGACATCAAACTTTAATATCAACTATATTGGCATTGAACATGATCAATTATCTACTGTTAAATTTGTGGGCCTAATTTTTTGTTCCTAGAGATAGTTCGTGGGACCAAATAAACAATCAGAAGTCATCTATTTAATACGCATCTAGCCTACATGTGGCTGCGCATGTAATTTTTTGAAGTATTTCCGAATTGTCCAATTAGGTTTTGGGCCATTTTATGCCAAAAATACTCTGCGAAATTGAGTCGCCGACGTAAAGCTCCCATGCTAACTTGGTGAATTATTCTGGGTAAACCAACACTTAATTTGGATGATAACAGGTGTGTCGATTTATTTATTTGATGAGTCTAACGAATTCATCTGTTTATCAAATTTGAAAAACTTAAATCTAATTTGATTAATTTTGTATCAAATTTGCAAATCATATCAAAAATTGGCTAGCCCGTGAGTAGGTCAAATTATGGTATCATCGGCAGAACGAACATTTACCCAAATTAAGCAAAATACAAATACATCAAGAAATTTTGAGTTAACAGTGCCAAAACAATGATATCTTTAATAAAATTGAAGTAAATTAAAAGTAGGCATGAGTATAAACATTTAAATTTATAGTAAACATTATATGAGCTCAAATAAAAGATCGAGGAGTTCCTATTTAATCCCAATATATTATGAAATTATTTGCAATGCTGCTAAAAGAATTATTCATAAAACTAATAAAACTATCATCCAAATTTCGTATGAATCTCACATTTTACTCTGTTCAAGAACATGCGGAAACGTTATCATCGATCCAATGCGATCAGGTTGTCAGCGTGTACTTCTTGCCTGTGAATGGTTGGAACTTCTTCTCTTCTTTGCTTGAAGTTACTTCTTCTTTTCTTGAAATCTCTGCTGACAGTTTTTTAGTCTGAGTCGCATTGGATCCAAAAACAAGTTTCCCTGATTTTCTGCCGGCGCCGGAGTTTGCTACAGTGTCCATCCTTTTCCTAGTCGTAGCAATCAGCCGCGGCGAGTCCTCGAGCATGGAAGCTTTCCCATCCAAGCGCCTCCCTAGGCCTTGGAATGGCCCAAACTTGTGTTCTTCTTCTTCTTCTTCGTTTGGCTCCTCTTGAACTGATTTCACTGGTTTTTCCGGTTCTTTATAATCCAAGGGAGGAGCAAAATCCACCTCACAGTCTGTCTCAATGACACTAACTGAAGAGAATGGCTTGGTTTCTACTATATCAATGTGAAACTTCTTATCACCATGAGTGATCATGATGGTATCTCCAATAGTCAAACACGAAAAGCTTCTCAGAGTTTCTTCCAATACAGCTTTAGGGTTCGAAAGCTCAATGAAATCCTTCGTGTGAGGCTGCAACTTCATGTAAGTCCCCTTCTGAAGGCTGGCGCTCTTGAGCACCACGAGATCTCCATGTAATACTTTCATGTTCTTCATCATCCACTCGGGCATGAAGATTAAACCCTCTTCAGCAATGAACTCATAAACACCACAATGGGACACGCGCCCGGTGTTAGGATTTTGGATTTCGAACAACATCGGATAATCGATCTCCAGAGCCACGAGACGATTCAAAGCCGAAGGCGGCATCAAAATTTTATTGCCACTTTCCAGATGAGATTTTTCAGGAGGGAGAGGGTAACAACGATAAACTTGTTCGAATCGGTCACCGTCTTGGCCACCGTCTTGAAACGTCATTATCGTTAAATTTGCAAGATATGTAATGCAAACCCTAAAAACCTCTGCAAAACCTAAAAGAGCCTGCCAAATTCTGAGAAAATCAGTATGGGAAAGAAAATATCTCATCGTTTGAAACTTTATGTGAAACCTATTGTCCTTATATAGAGCAACTTGTGATAAGTTCATAAATCCAAAAGGGTTTTGGAAAGGTGAGATGGTTTAGGAAACGAATTTGATTTGCTCCCGTGGAAAACCATGGGGACCAATGGACTAGTTGGCTTGGGCTGTCACCTAATAATCAAAACCAACTGGAATTGGGATTTAAAGGTAGTTTTCCCGATTGCACAAGACACAAGTCGTATTTAAGCAAAATTTTTGAAACTTAATCTATGGATCTATTTTATGGATTAATAGACTATTGCTATTGAATTGATAGTGAACTCTAATATTAACTATTATTCAAAATATAATAAAAATAATAGATCAATTAATTTAACAAATTATATTTAAATAATATTATTAACAATTTTTTAGTACGCAGAAGCAATCCCATCCGTACTTGGATTTCCATCTTCAAAAATACCATTTGATAATATTTTTTGTAAAAAATAATTGTATTATAACCAAAGCATACTTGGTCACTATATGATAAAAGAATCCATTTGAATCTTAGTATATGAATGACATGATGATATATGCATATGTATATTTGAGAGGGAGGGGTTATTAGGATGTTTCTGTTATTGTGTCTATGTACACCTACAAAACCTTTTATTATAGGAAATCAATTATTTGATTTGCTTTCACTAAGGCAGCCACAAAGGCTTTGTCTAAGGCAAGACATGTACTTCCAATTGTATGTAGTTTGTAGATAAATATCTTTGTAATACAGGAATGCAATACATGATTTTCTCACTAAACTTTTTTAGGAGGGGGTGTTCAGAATCCCTAACCCATAATATGACAATTATATTAAGACACGTGGCAGAATCACGTGCTGAATTAATTGATTGGTTCGATCGTGATGGAGCACAAGATGGGCTCGATATAGCATGTTGTGTTCAAGCAAAGCACTCCTTAGCGAAAATGTGGCACTACAACAAATAGGAGTATTAACAATGAAATTTTTAACAACAAAATTTATTTCGTTACATAAAGTTCCTTATAGTGACGAAAAAAAATTGTGGTTGAAGTAAAAATTTTCGTGATGAAAAACTAAATTTGTCACTGAATCATAGCTTTTAATGACGTTACATGTTTTTTGTCACTGAAAATTTAATTTTTTTTAGCAAGTTTAAAATTGTTCGTGACAAAAAATTAAATTTGTCGTTGAAGCATAGCTTTTAATAACATAATTTTTTTTTTCATCACTAATAATCTAATTTAATTTTTTGTCAATGTTTAAAGTTTTCCATGACGAAAAATTAAATCCGTCGTTGAAGCATGACTTTTAATGATGTTACATTTTTTTCACCACTGAAAATCTAATTTTTTGGCAAACGTTTAAAATTTTCCATGCCGAAAAATTAAATTCGCCGACGAAACGTGACTTTTAATAACGTTACATTTTTTTCACTAAAAATCTTATTTTTTTACAATTTAGCGGTAGTATTTGCCGCTTCGCTTCTGCTGATAATTCTTGAAAGTTTTCAATGACGAAATTGTAAATGGTGGGAAAAATATTTGGCGCCAAGGGTGCTTTCAACTTTTAAGAGGAGGGAAAGGATTTTAGAGGTGAAATTGACATTTAAAGTATCCAGTCAAATTAATACGATGTCGTTGGGAAAGAAATTTCGTAGATAACCCTTCCAAAACTCTCGTATTTTGCCTCTCTCTCTCTCTCTCTCTCTTGACGTACACAGACAAAAAAAAAGCGGTAAACCACGGGTGTTCACGAGTTATTAAGGGGTTCTGTTATTTGACTCGAAATTCGATAAGTTCGATAGTTGGTCCGCCCAAGCCTGAGTCCAATATCTTTAAAAAGAGGACTTGAGTTTGCCCCCAAACCCATTGCCCGACCCAATAGTCCGCCCGGAAAAATCCCATTAAAACCCCGCCCAAGAGCCTAGTCCGCCCACTATTCCTTTGAAAAAAAGTTATACTTTTAAACCTTTAAATTTAAAATTTTAAAAAAGTCTCTCAATATCGGAATTTGAAATTTTAAAAATTTAGTTAATATAAATAATGTATTATTTTCTTTTTCATGTATTAAGCATACAACTTTTAAATACTAGAGTAATGCAAATGATAGATAAGTGAGTAAGTGTCAACCTAGTTGGAATGTATTCATTTTATTGGATGTAGTTCATTCTCTAATCAAAAATAAAATTATTTATTATTTTATTTTTATCTATTTTGACTGTACTGTTGATTCAAAAATATAAGTTACAAAAATATTCATTATCTATATAATACAATTCAAATCTCAAAAGATAAACAAAATGACTTTTACTTTTCGCGGTTAAGATCTCTTTAAATTTTACTTTAAAGTTAATCCGACGACTAATATTAATACCTCAAATTTAATAGGAAAAAAAAAAGCTCCTAAGAGTGTGTTTGGGATGACTTTTTAAAAATGCTTCTAAAACTTATAACTTCTAATAAGTATTTTTTTTTTTTAAAAAGTAGTGTTTGGAACCGTCCACCACCACACCCACCACCATCACCACGACCACTACCACCGTCCCACCACCACCACAACCGCTGCTGCCACCACCACCACTACCGCCACCCCTATCGCCCCACCACCACCATTCCCACTACAACTACCCCCACCATCACCGTCACCACCACCATCGCCACCCCAACACCACCACCACCACTATTGCCGTCGCCTTACCACCATCGTCACTGTCCCACAACCACCGTCACTGCCCTACCACCACTGTCCCCATTGCCCCACCACTAATTGCTACTATCATAGTCCACCGTCACCATCGTTATCTTATTTTTATATTCATTACCACTATTATCATTATCTCACTACCTTCGTTACCCACCGTCCACACCCACCATCACCATTGTTGCCCACCACCATGCACCGTCACCCACTACCACAACCCACCACCACCCGTTGTCGCCCACCATCGCCGCTAGTCACCGTCACCACACCTCCCACCAACACCACCCTTGTCATTTGTCACCACCTATCACACTGTCGCCTAGAAGCACCTGTCGTCACCCACCACCACTATTGTCACCGTCCACCACTATAACCCACCACCACTGCCAACCACCACCACCCACACTCACCGTCGTCACCCATGGCTACCACTATCACTAGCGTCATCCAAAACCCACCACCATCATCATTGTTCCCACCCACGACTATCACCATCACCACGGTCATCGCCACCCACCATTACCATCCGCCACCACTGTTTCCTACCACCACCACTACCACCGCTAATCCCCATTACAACTTATGCTTACAATTATTTTTATCTCCTCTATATTTGTGATTTAAGTTTGGGTGTGAATACAAATATATTTATTGTTAAACATTTTTTTATTACTTCGTACCTTCAGGTATAGGTAATAACTAGTTTTTAAATAAAGTTGTCTATAAAAAAGCCTGTGAGCAGGCACGCCCAGCAAGCCTGCCTACAAGCCTGCCCAATAGGCTTGCGGGTTGGGCTGTGGGTAATCTATTCCTACCTGAGGCCTGGCCAGGCCCGCCCGATAACTCAATTGAGTAAAAGGCTTGGGCCTACAATACCCAGGTCCGATCCAGCCCAAAAAAATTTCGCGGGCTTAACCCGGCCCGACCCGACCCATGGACACCCCTTCTGCTATCACTGATGAACGACGACATCGCCAAAGTTCACAAGCTGCTATTTACCGTAGAAGTCCGCCTCTACCATTGGTAGGTCTTTCTTTCGTTGTCTCTCTCCACCGCTTCTCTCTGCATTCTCCCCAATTGGAAAAATCTATAAATAAGGGGTTTTTAGACATTTGTGATAAATTTCTAATGATTCTCTTGATTGGTTTTAATTGTGTTGGATGTTGTTTATCTTGTTTCAATTGTCTTGGTAATTGAAGATTGTTGGATTTATATAGTCTTTGAATTTTTTTCCCAGGTATTGATTCTGGTTATTGATTCTTGATTGGTTTTTCATATTGCCCCCCACTTTTAATTGATCTCTCTATCAATAGAAGATATCTGGTTATTTACCAAAAACAAAATAGAAAACATATCGGTAAAAAATAGAAAACAAAATTCTTTTCTTGTTTACTTGATTTTATCATGTTTCTATGATGCTAATAAATTGCAGAGTGATGCCAACTTCTTTTCGATCTCTAATGGTCTGAGTAATGAGGAGTTGTAGAGTGGTTTTGTCAATAAATTGGCTTCTAAACATCATTTGGTTTCTCTTCATACATAGTTGACTGTGACGGCTAATGGTCTGAGTACCCAGGTTGCTTGCATGAGATTGGATCATATCCTTAGTTAATTTATATGCATTATTGAATATCTATGATCTACCTAAATGCATGGTGTTTTTTTCCGAAACAATACAGACTATTCTCCACTTTCAACTTGAATTAGTTTTGATCTAATTGTTTTTCTTAATATTATTGATGATAAAATTTGCAGTCATAACAGAGTATTACTTGTGACTTTTATGAACATGGCGCATTTGGATACTCAATTGTTTTTTATCTTCATAGACAGTGTTAACCATTATGGATGATAATTTTTGACACCACACGAAAATACGACTTGAAACCGATACAAAGTGAGTGAGTTAAGGATGACCATTTATTGACACAAAATAAGTTTTGGATAAGAGAGTTTTTAGGTATAAAGTTGTGATTAAAGAAAGTAATGGAGATAATTCAGGAACTTTTAATTAGTGTTGAAAATATTTAAATAAATTGCAATAAAATTGTTGTAGTCTTCAAATTGCAGGAGCTTGTGTTGATTTTGATATGGGTTTGAAATGATTACAGAAATTGTTAGTGTAAAAATATTAGTGACTTGTCCGTTGTTTAGGTTTTTGGGAAATTAAACATAAGAGTGATGATGGATTGTACATGCTCAGAAGATGTATAAAGTGAAAAAGAATTCCCTATCTAAAATTGGCCCTGCGGTGGCTTGGGTCGAGAGGGAAATTGATCATTCTTAGTGGTACTCAAAGACTGGGTCAATTTTGCCATGTGACTCTTAATATCATCCATAGTTTGAGAAGTTTGGGTCTTGAACTCATTAAAGGCTTGGGTAGTTTGATTATTAAAGCTCATCTAATCCTACATAAATTGATTCAAGGTATCTTCAAGACTCATTTTCTATGGGTTTGGTAGGGTGGATACTGAGGGGGACCCCGTTGTGGTGTTGGTTAACCGGTGGCTGTGAATTGTTTCTCTAACCAAAATTCAGGTAGTTTTTCCTTCATGGATTGTATGTTTTAGAATAGAGGTTAGAATTTGACTTATTCAAATCGGAGATCACATTGGATTGCTCCAATAGGACTTCCTTAAATGCTGAAATCGTAGGGCACTCCCCCGTGGGATACCTGACAAAGAATAAATCCCACACATTTGCTCTGTAGGAGGAACAACAGCCACCTCATTGACCCATTTCAGCTCTAAGCCTCAAGTTTGTGTGAAAAGAATGTCATTTTGGCACGTAGGTCATGTTCCTCTTTCAACACATACTTACCACCCTATGAGCCAGTGGATCTAGACTCTGACTATGGAGTTGTTACAAAATCCCACATCTGGGCACTCTCTGTAAGTCTATTGAAATAATTGAAGGCTTCATCTGAACTTTTATTCATGAATACCCCTTTGGACATCACTTCTACAAACTGACGTAGGGAGGTGGGAAGTGAATCATAAAAGAATTCTATGAGACGCTAGTTTTCAAAGGCATGGTAAGGGCATGATTGGAGTAAATCTTTGAAATGCTTCTAACACTCATAAAAAGCCTCACCCTACTTAACAGTAAAATTCATGATTTGATGTTTGAAAGCATCAGTTCTCTCGAGAGGGAAATTCTTGAAGAATTCCTTTTGTAGTCCTTGCAAGTTGGCTATGGACTGTGGTTTCAAAGAATTTAGCCATATTTCTGCTTTATCCTTCAGTGAGAAAGGGAAACGTTTCAAACAGCTAAATCAGAATTATCTTGGAATATGTGACATATCTTGAATTCTTTGATATGCAAATAGGGAATTTTAGACTCCATGCCATGGAATTGTCGCAACAACTAGATAGACTGTGGTTTTATGGTAAAGTTCTATGCATTAACTAGAAGGATGAAACAAGAAGGGACACTATTTCGAATAGGGTACTAGTAATCCCTAAGGGTTCTACCCTCGTGACCATCAACTTCATACTCCCTATCAACCATTATGCTACCTGTTCGACTAAGATTAAAAGTGGAAAGTGTGGCAGCTTTATTATTGGATGGATTAGACGGACTAACATAACTTGTTGACTCTTGTACTGAAAGTTAGTCTGTGTCTTTTTAAAAAACAGCAATATGCCCACCAGACATACAATCATTATGGAGATTGTTAAGTGTAGAGAATTAACACAATATTAGAGAGAAATAGAGAGAGGTTAAAAACTTAACCTAGCTCTCATACATCACTTATATTTATAGTTAACTTACAATAATAAGAAAAACAAATACACCCTCTTATATTTACACATAATACCCTAACATTATTAACAATTTATACATAATACCCTAATACTCTTAACACTCTCCCTCAAGCTGGACTATATATATCATATAATTCAAGCTTGGAACAAATTGATGTAAGACGTGTACGACTCAATGCTTTGGTAAACATATCTGCAAGCTGATCTTCAGATTTCACAAATGGAGTCGTAATCTCTCCAGCTACTATCTTGTCCCGAATAAGGTGACAATACCTCAATATGTTTGGTTCTCTCGTGAAACACTGGATTGGCAGTGATATGGATAGCAGCCTGGTTGTCACAGAACAACTGTAAAGGAGGTTGAACTGGAAACCGAATTTCCTGGAGGAAGTGTAGTAGCCAAGTCAACTCACTCGTCATATGCGTCATTGCCCCTATACTCAGCCTCAGTACTGGATCTTGCTACCACAGATTGTTTCTTACTTTTCCATAAGACAACGTTACCTCCTAAGAAAGTACAATAACCAGTGGTTGATCTCCGATCAGAAGGAGAGTCAGCCCAATCAGCATCTGAGAAACCTTCCACTCTAAGATGTCCATTAGCTCGATATAACAGTCCAAGTCCAGGAGGTCGTTTGAGATATTGCAGAATACGAGTAACTGCCTCCCAATGTGGTATTCTAGGACACCCCATGAACTGACTTACTATACTGAATACATAGGAAATATCCGGTCGAGTAATAGTGAGATAATTGAGCTTCTCAACCAATTTGCGATACCGACCAGGATTCTCAAAAAGTGCACCATCATCCATCAATAGATTCTGATTGGGATCCATAGGAACATCAACCGGTCTGTTACCCAGCAAACCTGCTTCCTCTAGCATGTCAAGTACATATTTCCTCTGTGATAAACAAATACCCTGTTTAGATCGAGCCACTTCAATTCCCAAGAAATATTTGAGTTTTCTCAAATCCTTAGTATGAAATCGATCTTGCAAGAAGATTTTTAACTTGGCAAACCCCTCAAAATCATTTTCAGTAATCGCAATATCATCTACATAGACCATCAATAGAACATATCCAGCATCCATCTGTCTATGAAATACAGAATGGTCTGTCTGACATCGAAGAAGACCAAACTCTAAAACTGCATCTGAAAACTTACAAAACCATGCCCTCGGTGACTGCTTCAAACCATACAAAGATTTATTTAACCGACATACACTCTTACCATACTCTCCCTGAGCAATAAACCTAGGTGGCTGCTCCATGTATACCTCTTCAACCAAGCCACCATGTAAGAAGACATTCTTGACGTCTAACTGAAACAAGGGCCAATCAAGATTAACAGCCAAAGAAATCAAGATACGAATAGAGGAAATTTTGGCAACAAGAGAGAAAGTCTCCTCATAATCAACACCATAGGTCTGAGTAAAGCCCTTTGCAACAAGCCGAGCTTTGAGACGCTCCATAAAACCATTCGAATGAAATTTTACAGTATACACCCAACGATAACCAACAGTTCGTTTACCAAGAGGTAAAGGAATGAGATCCCAAGTCTCATTATGATGTAAGGCAACCATCTCATCCTCCATAGCTTTCCTCCAACCCGGATCAAATAATGCATCATGTAAATGCTTAGGAATAGATATAGTAGATAAGTGATAGGTAAAACAAGAGAAGACAAGAGACAAGACATCATATGAAACAAAATGAGCAATGCAATGATTAGTAACACACGAACGAGTATCTTTTCGAAGAGCAATAGGTAAAGAGTCTAAATTACCTGATGAACCAGGATCAGAAGACGGCAAGGAAGACGGTACGGGCATCTAAGTCGATGGTCGAGGACGACGAGAGTATACACGAAGAGATAAAGTAGATGGTAACACAGTGGGCAGCAGAATATCTGAAGATGAGGGAAGAGATGGTGGGACAAGAGATGACCCAAAGTCCAGATCCAAAGGTGAGAAGGTGCTGGAAAATATGGAACAGATTCCTCAAACGTGACATCGGCACTAGTAAAGTATCATCGCAGAGAAGGACTGTAGCAACGATACCCCTTCTGTGTGCGAGAACAATCAAGAAATACACATTTAGTAGCTCGAGGGTCAAGTTTATCAAACTCAGGACCTAAATTGTGAACATAACAGACACATCCAAAATCTAAGGAGTTAGGGAAAATAAGAGCTTACCGAGAAAAAAGACAGAATATGGACTTTGCCCATTTAACATACGATTAATAAAGTGACAAGCAGTAAGAACAGCATCACTCCAAAAATATCGAGGAATATTCATTTGGAATAACAGGACACGGGTGACTTCCAACAAATGACGGTAACAACAAGAAGTCTGACGAATAATGTCAGTTTTACTAAGATAAGCTAAAAAAGGTTCAGATTCATATTCCAGAGCATTATCAGAACGTAAAATACGTATACGACAATCATACTAAGTTTTTATTTCCTTACGAAATGTCTCAAATATAGAGAATAATTCAAACCGAGCTTTCATCAGAAACAACTAAGTCACACGTAAATAGTCATCCACAAATGACATAAAATAAGGGTATTTATTAGATGAAATAATCTTTATTGGACCCCATACATCAGAATGTACCAACTCAAATGGACTAGACACACGATTATTGACTCTAGACTGAAATTATACATGGTGATACTTACTAAGTTAACAAGCTTCACAAGACAAAGACGACACACAAGACACAACTAAGACTGGGAACTTGACGCTTCAGATTCTGGAGAGATGGATGTCCAAGACAACAATGTCATTGAAAATGAGACAACGAGGTCTGTAGAGCTCGAGTAGGTGAATCAAAATCAAAGTAATATAGGCCACCAGCTTCATGCCCCGTACCAATCTTTCTCTTTGTCTTGAGATCCTGAAAGACACAATAAGAGGGATAAAATGTTACAGAACAATTGAGAGAATGAGTAATCTTACTAATGGAAAGTAAACTAAAAGGAAACTGAGGAACAAATAACACTGAAGATAGGGACATATCAGCACTCAAGTGAGTAGTCCCCAGACCTGAAACTTTAGAACAAGTACTATTAACAATAATAACACTACGTGTGGAAGTAGCAGACTGATAAGTAGAAAAAACATCAGACGCACCAGTCATATGGTTAGAAGCGCCAGAGTCTATGATCCAGGGACTGCGAGTGGAGGACAATAAACAAGTGGAAGCAATACCTGACTGGGCAAAAGTAGTAGTGGAGGGAGATGGAACAGCCTGTTGCTGGGACAGGAACTCAGCATACTCCTCTCGTGTAATAGTAACCGACCCAGTATCTGGTGGAGCTGACTGATGTATGGAAGCAACAACAGAGGTGTCATCCTGATAGGAAGCCTGATTCGCAGCACCAGAAGGTTTTCCATGTAATCCCAACAGAAATCAATAGTGTGCCCTCCATGGCCACAGTGAATACAGGAATGAGATCCACTACGGCCCCCACAACCACCCGTACGACCTCCTGTACGACCACCATGACCACCTCGATGACCACCAATGTGGCTACTAGGAACCACAAGAGCTGAGCGATCAGTGGGGATACCATGATTGATGCCTGAAGTAGACAAAGTAGCACGCTATACATGAGAGAAAACCTCAAGTAGTGAGGGAAGACTAGAACCACCCAAAATCTGAGAACGAATAGTCTCATATTCAGGTGTCAATCCTACCAAAAACCTAACAACATTCATGTCCTCATGTTGCTTCTACCAAACTGCTACATTAGTAGTAAACGGATGGTAGGTTTTTTATCTCCTCGCAGACTCCCCGAACGTGAGAGTAATAATCATCAATACTCAGAGTACTCTGTTCCATCCGGAAGTACTCCTTGCACACCTCATAAGCTCGGGTAAAATTACCTGTACCAGAATACATAGTGGCCAAGTGATCTCATATCTCCTTGGCAGTGTCAAGGTAGAGCAAAGTAGAACTAATACTAGGCTCAATGATATTCAATAGTAAAGAAATGATTTAAGCGTCCTCTTGTTCCCACTGATCATACCCAGGAGTATCTTCCTTGGGTTTAGGATCCACCAAATATTTCTTAAATCCTTTACCTCGAAGAAAGATTTGAACGGATCGGGACCATAAAGTATAATTGATCTCATTGAGTTTAACAGAGGTCATGAGACCATTGATAAGAGTCGGAGGAGGCAAAGATGGAGTAAGAGACCTGGTATCTTGCTTGGGTTCCATAACAGTGCAACAAATAGCAAATAAGGAGTGCTGCAATGTTGAACTAGAAGAAAGAAGATGCTGGAAGACTGAACCGGGTTGGAGAACCTAGCTTGACCGCTGAACCGGACTGGCTGGGCTCTCTGGACCGCTGAACCGGACCTGCTAAGGCTGCTGGAAGACTGAACCGGAGGAAAGATAGCTGCTAGAATACTGAACCGGGCTGGAAAACCAAAGACCACTGAACCGAACCTGCTAGGCTCTCTGGACCTCTGAACCGGGCAAAAAAACCTAGCTGGATCACTAAACCGGACCGGCTAGGCTCTCTGGACCTGCTGGACTCTCTAGACTGCTGAACCGGTTTGAAGATGAACCTGGATTGATCCGTTCTAAGCTGGACCGGGTCTTGGGCTGGACTTAAAACAATTTAAGACCGTGGGCTTGACTCGATCTGATCCAGACCCGACTCCACGGGTTGGATCCCTTCTTCTTCGTTGATTAGGGTTCCAAGAGAACCATCTGGTCTTCGACGGTGCCACACACCACGACAAAGACAATAGCACACCACGACAGCCACACCACCACCACAAACGACGCTACTCGACGATGAACAGAGACCACACCACCAGCACGAACGATCACGCCACCACACCAACATGAACCACCACACCACCACGATGAACAACACTGCTCAACGATGAACAGAGACCATGCCACCACCACAAACGATCACGTCACCACACTAACAGGAGCCACCACAACAACAGTACCACCACACGCCACCACAATAACAATACCACACCACCACAAAAGTGTTAATATATTTAAGATCGTAATTGTTTTGATACCATGTTAAGTGTAGAGAATTAACACAATATTAGAGAGAAACAGAGAGAGGTTAAAAATTTAACCTAACTCTCATACATGAATTATATTTATAGTTAACTTACAATAATAAGAAAGACAAATACACCCTCTTATATTTACACATAATACCCTAACACTATTAACAATTTACACATAATATCCTAATACTCGTAACAGAGATGAATAAATGTGACCCCTAAAAGAAATAAAAACTAGAATGCAAGGAATGTTATAAATACAAAATATAATAATATAGAAGAATTTACCCAGGAAAAAAATTTTTTGTCTCCAAGTAACTCACAAGAGAAGGAGGATTCCTCCTCATCGTCTCCAAATTAAGTCCATTTTCCGGCAATAGTATCAAAAAATTATTTGAATCCAAATGTGGTACACACTGTGTTTGGAGATATTGAATTTGTTCCAAACGATGGCAGCATAGTGGACCTTAGGTGGGTCTGCCTAATGAGGTTCCAGGCTGTTTTGGAGTTTGTATAGTTCGATGTTGATCCTCAAGGAATGGGTAATTTGAACAAAGTCTAAGGAAATAATAAATTTTCTAAAAGTAGGATTTATTGGAAAGAAATGTATAAAAGTAAATTTAGGGTAAACAATAATTTGACAAGCAGCTTAGTTTCGGGATCCAAATTTGTTCATATTTATCAAAAAATTATATTTATGCAATATTGATTATCTTAGTTGATTTCTAATGTCAGTATAATCAATCAAAAAATATTTCAATAAACAAACAATTAATTAATTTGAAAATGAAATTTGAAGAACTAATTAAAATATTTGCAGGGAATTATAAACATTTTTCATAGCAAGAAATCAATGATGCTGATTAATAATCAAGTGATTGTAAAGAGTATTAAACTTTACTAAGAACATTTAGTATATCGCCTAAATAAAAGATTTAACATTAAGATCAAAATATAAATTGCATAAATATAAAGATCCAAATGCATAATTACAGATCCTTCGACTTAACTAAAAAGTACAAAAAGACTATTCACAATTCGTGGTTGAATCTCCTAGAATTATGATGAAGAATAAAATAATAAAATTGATCAAAAGGCTTCCTACCCGCTCTCCGGTAGGAAGAAGAATTGATCTCTTTATCTCTCACAAAAATGTTATTATATTAGTCTTGTACAAGTGAAGAACAATTGATCCTTTTAAAAGGATCCCATATCTTAACCTTGATTTGACTCCTTGGCTTGGCTTGGCTTATATGGCTTTTAAGTGGTGGCTTGGATTACATGGCTTGGCTCCTAAGTCATGAAGAGATCGCTCTAACGAACGCTAACGAGCATAGGGCGGTCCTTACTGAGGTTTTAAGCCAAAAATCAAGAAAAAAACTTGTTCTCTTGAGCACTAGAAGGTGCTGCTCAAAAGGAGTCCGCCAATGGTTCAAACTATGTTTTCAAAACACAATTATTTAAAACAAAATTTTCATTTCAAAGCTCCTAGGAGCCATACACAAATTGCTTACAATTTCATTTAATCCTAATCATCCTAAATTAAAACAACTAAGAGTTCATCTTAGGTGTCTAGGTCGTTACCTTTGTCTTAAGCATGAAAGTGCATACGAAATTTGAATGATGTTACTTTTGACGTTTGATTTCCTCCCTTCAATGACGTTTTCTGATCTTCAACTTGATAATATCATGACCATGAAAAAATGTTGAGATTTTAGAAGGTATAATATTCATCACTACCCATTATCTACCAAGATCCTATTAATAGGTTGTCCATTGATATGATTTTGTATCTATAATAGGCACAAATGCCTGATAAGTTCCTTTTCAGGGGGTTGTAACACTACTCTGTCAGAACCTCCATCCTTCATTTCGATGATTATAGACCTCTCACCAAGTCAATTATTGTCTTGGTCCGTGAAATTAACTACTTCTTCCTTGGTATCCTACATATCTCCTTGAAGGTAATTTGTTTGATCTAGCTTAGCCTTAAAAGTTTCAGACAATTCCATATCCATTTCACACTGGACCTCTTCTTGAATGAAAGTCAAGCCTTCTCCAAAATCCATGAGGTCATCATCTAAACCCATTTCTTCATCTTCTTCAATTGGTTATTTTAATTTTGAAGTAGGACCCCCAGTTGTTTCTCTTTTTTCACCTTCTTTCAAATCCAGAATCTGTTTAAACTCTACAATCTTTTGATCCAGAATCTCTTATCGATTCTGAACTTCTCTAACTTCCTTTTGACATGCTTGTATTTTTCTTGGAAGCTAAAGATCCCTAGGTCAGCATCGTCAAATATTTTATGCGTACCATTCAGAGTTGGATATCACCCTCTCCTCTGGTATTGATCAAAAGCCCCCTATTTTTGGTTGAGTGTCAAAATGAATTATACCAATTACAATATTTGTTTCCTTTTTTTTTTTGTGGGGGAATGACTTGTCCCTGAGATAAGGATATAAACTTCTGACTGATCATTTTATCAAATAGAGCATCAGACATGGATAAATCAAAGGAATACTATCAAAATGTCGATAATGAATCCTTTTTAAATGGGTGGTTTGATGGCATTCGTACAGGATCCTCTATCCTTTTCAAAGTGTCACACGCAATGGTAGACTTTCCTATAATTTGTGCAACATCAATCTTCTTTTCTCCATCAAAACCTTGTAATATTTGTCAAGTGCGTTGATATTTCATTGTTGCTCTTGTCTGAACAAGTTAAAAAAAGTCTCTAAACTCCATCCCCTTCAATTTTTTTCCTAAATTCGAAGTCATTCTGAGCTTATTTCACAAGTTCTACTTCAAGAATGTAAACATTTGTTTCTTTTCTTTTTAAACCTATCGATATATTATTATTCAGATTCATTAGACTTGGATCTTCATTTGTCATTGACACCTCTAGTTCATTTCCAAAAAATTGAGCACTAAATTGTTCTTCCATCTCTTGCCAAGCACCTATTGAAATTTGTTGGTGGATTTATGAACCATGAAAATGTAGTTTATATTAAGGATTGTGAGAACAGTTTCATTTTCAATTGCTTATTATTTTCAATTTCCCCACATTGAAATGTAAATGTCACACCCCATCTCGGAAGAGAGATAGGGTGTGGATAAGTCTAAACATGTTAACCTTTAATCCACAATTAAACCAGAGTAGTTAACCCTGTTCATTAATCTCTAACAAGAAAACTCTGCCAACATTAATTAATTTGTGTAGTAATTTTCAAGCCATTACTTTATTATGGAAATATAACATTTACATAGTACAATGTTACAACACGATTAGGGCACCACTCCCTTTAACATCCTTAACAACCATCAAAACCTATGTACAATTATACTACATGATATATTGTACATTCTAACGTCAACCTCTCTACGTCAAGCTAGAATGTCCAGTGGACCACCTTTTACTTTCCATGTTCCTAAAAAAAATCAATTGTGGAGGGGTGAGCAAAATCACACGCTCAGTGAGTATATTTAAAACATATAGAAAGAAAACACCCAAGCGCAGTATTGTAATAACACAATCCACATAATAGGATTTAATATCAATATCTGACTAAACAACAATAATTAATGCTATCTGTTTCTGCCCGGGTGTCACGACAACCACATCGCTGCTGTTTATACCTAGCAGTCTCAGCAATTTCATCGCTACCGTCTAAGCCCAATAGTCTTAGCTTTTACATCGCTATTGTAAATGCCCATTATCTCAGGAATTATGATCACAGAAAATATCATAATCCTTCAATTCGTAACTCAAACTCATAACCAAATATCATTACACAATTCAAGATCCATCAACTCACAATTTAGCTAAAATCACATAAATATAGTTAATAATATTCATACACATTTCCAATCAATATGAAACAATACACTCACCTCGGGTTCACTTCTAAACTTGAACATACATTATCACAAATTACATAAATATCATTTACAAACAAATAATATTAGTGTCAATCGTGTCGTGTTCATGTGATCCGTATATCTTGTTATTGGTGTCATGTCATTGTTATTCGTTGTGTTCGTTTCAAGACCCATGAAAAAAATATATATTTAATGCGTTATAAATATTAAAAATTAGTCTAGACTATTTATTACGTGTATTTAGTAATCATGTTAATTTTATAATCGTTCGTGTCGGGTTTGTGTCAACAAGTCAGAGTTGACACCCTTACTACACATGTATAAGTGATTAGTCGAGCTTAACCCGATATCTTCCTAATATCTCCTTTTAGTTACTGTAATGTATCTAACCCTTAAGTTTAATGACGTTTTTCTAGGTAAATAAAATCAACTAAAATTGATTCAAACCCATTAAAGCATTTAAAATTTTTTTGAGGTTTAATGGACAACGAATTACAAACGTTACAACAAAACAGTGAAAATTTCATGTTTCTATCAGTAGAAGTCCTTTCAAAATGTCATCCTACCGGTAGGACACTATTTACTACCAGTAGAACTTCTAACAGATTATCATTCTAGCAGTAGGACACCACTTCCTGCCAGTAGAACTTCTCAAAGAATGTCGTTTTACCTGTAGGACACCATTTTCTACTAGTAGAAATCTGGCAGAAACCCTTTTTTGTCCCATCTTTTTCCCAAATCTATCTCTCTCAACCCCACAACTTCTAACATATATACCATCAATTATAAACCGCAAACACATGATATTTCATATCTTTTATAAACTCAACATACAAAATTCACAAAACAAAACTAATATCAAAACCATACCCTATAGCCAAGATTTTCATACACCAAAACCCAACCATTTTTCCTATGCTCTTAAACAATAAAAAACAAAGAATGATTAACATAATCTCTTACCAAGAAGATTTACTCTCACAATTCTTCAACAAAGTCTATATGAAATCAAAGAAACCAAAAAATTGGTTCGTTCCACGCCGATTTCAAACCGAAAGATCAAAGCTCCTCCTCCAGTTTATCTTCCCTCCCAACCCCACTCTTCTCTATCTCTTCACTCCCCTTCTCTATCTTTGTCTCTCCCTCTCTCTGAAGCTCACATTACACACACACACACACACACACACAGGTAAGAAAATGAGCTGATGAAGAGACGGTTGTCTCTTGTGAATTACTCCTTTCCCCCTAATTACACTCCAGGCCCTTTTTGTTTCCTTTGCGCGTGCACACACACAACCCTTAATTAAATCACTTAATAATTAACACCCAGAAATTCTAATAACTATAATTTAACCCCTACAATTAATATCACAAGTTATCATACATTACGCATTAGCCCCTATCATTTAACAAAATGTCATGCAATGCATGTACAGGTATCACAGTAATTATAGTTATAAATTACATTTAGGAATTTAGTATCCTCTAGGGAATTCCTCAAAATCAACCGATTGGGGATATGACTTTCTAAAAACTGGTCTTTATGTACTTTGATGGCCAGGACCGTATAAATCTTGAATCATTTTTATTAACTAGTTTCAATTGACAGTCATATTATTATGAATTTCAAGATTTTCAACTCGTTCCAAGGGTTACCCTCTCAGTCTAGGGTTCATTTCCTAAATTGAATTCATAGACGGTGGAGGATGCCTCTCACAATTTCTCCCATGATGATCTTTAGCCATTCTTGACCTATTTCTACCCCTAGGGTTTTAAGATGATACAAGTTCCGGAACCTCGACTGGCTCACCTTCAAACATTATGTTGAACACCAGGCCCTATGTTGGGTACGATAACCGGTGGCCCTTGGTTTTGTATAGGAAATACCATTGGGTTGGTATTTTTTTCTTCTATTGTTTGATTTCGAATCATATTAGAGAATCTCTGATTAATATGTACTGACATATTTGTCTAGCCACTCAACAATTCATGCATGACATTTAGCAACCTTATACTCCCGGTTGCCAGAGACAAAGATAACATCATTTTCATGGCCTTTATTTGAATTAGGACGGTGAGTCATCAAGTAATGGTCCTTCATCCTCACAGCCAGATAGTAGTTGTCACTAGTAGGCTTGATAATGTAGCAGAATAGTATCTCCCAAAGACCCAGACTCACGTTCAAAAGATTATTGAGGGTGGCAACACCCATTACAATCCTACAAAAATTAGGACAGCACTGTATGGGGTACAACTTCAAGGCTGAGAGCACCCACAGGAGAAAAAGTTGAAGAGGGAATCTTATGCCACCTTCGGTGATGGCTCGGGTATAAATAGGGGTGGACTCTCTGGTGCCAATCAAAGGTTTATCGGCGCCAGCAACGCAAACATGAACGTCCTCAGGGATTTGGTACTTATTCTTGAAAGCAGGAACTTCATCTAAAGTAAGGGGAGCCATTTGAGAAAGAAAAGCAAAAATAGAGGCAACAAAGAAGTTGGAGGCGAAAAGTTCAGGGTGTTGAAGCAAAGGTAGAAGAAGGATGCTTAGCATCCCCTTTTAAAGTGGGTGATCAGGCGCCAAAATGGACAACACCTGAAGCTTAAAGGACAAGGGCATTAAATACAAAGGAATGACGTCTGATTAAGAAAAGGCGGTTGTATGGTTCGAGGAGTCATGTAATTATCAGTATTTGTAATATGAAACGACTGGCAGACGAAAATCACCTGACACTCATTTCCTAGGGCAAATGAAGGGACATAAATCTATACCACGTGTACAGACAATGATTTACGCACATGCCCACAACAAGGCACCTCACGTGAGTTTCAACTCAAATAAAAGTTATAGCAATGCCAGAATCGAACCGAACAAAGGGAGGTACATGGAACATATTGCTGATCTAAGCCAAATAAGCTCGTCCACGAGAGATCTACGAACGTTCAATTTGCGAGACCGAGCTTTCTTTCAAATAAAGTTCAAACTAAGAAAGTGCCTATGATTCAGGAGATCAAGTTGCTATGATAAAGGGAAATATGGTCTGTGTTAAACACGAAATTGACATGATTAACATGTGTTAAGTAATATTATAAGAATAAAAATGTCAATTTTTTATTATATTTTGTCAAGTAATGACCTAATTTTTTTTAAAAAAAAAAGATATTTTTACTCATTTTTATTATTATATTTATTAAGTTAATTTTTAGTTTAGAGAAAAAGTATGAGCATATGCTCGATTAAGGGATAATGAAATTTTAAATGTAAAACTGAATGTTAAATTTTTTATTTACAGGTTATATAGATCAACATGAATACGATACGAAAATAAATAGGTCGACATAATATGATACGATTAATTAAACGAATTGGGTTAAAGTTGGCTAGTATTCGACACGACACAAATAATGACCGATACAAGGTGATTGTCACCCTTAATATACATGACATATACCCCACAAAAATTCCACACAATACAAATTTCAAGACTGCACAACTTATTGTAACACGAGAATCCAACACAGAACCACCTAGCGGCACTCCTAGTTGTTAATAAAATATTGAATGTAACTGTTACATCAAATCATCAATGTCACATAATATTATCAATAATGATAGAATATCAAGTGTACTTAGTAGACTCTGCTATTTTAATAACTATCAAGAATCATTTTATCTAATAACTATCATGTTAGAATAGTGGGATTTACTAATCCTATTTTTTATTTTATAATTTATTAGTTACACCACGTATTATTGATGACGTAGTGTCGCCGTTGCACTCAATATTTGCTCTAGTAGTTATTGTCATTAACTAACGTCACACTCATGACGGCCCAGCCCAGATTGGGCTTTGCATGGCTCAGTTATTTCCATACTCTATGAAATGGATGAGCATGTAGTAACTGTTCTAGCATTGGGCCCATTACAGATCACGCCGGTTCTTGCCTCTTCTACCAGGAGGGAGGAAAAAACTGAAGCAACATTGAAAGGTCAAACTCAATTCGACTCGATACCAAAAAAAAAAAATCAACACAATCGAGCTTGTAATAGATTAGCTGGCTATGGATAAGAGTTCTTTATCGATAATTTGAATCTGAATATCAATATGTAGTGTCGCATCTATATAGATGAGTATCGAAATTTTATATCCAATTTAAATGTAGTTAGCTTATAGAATTCTAAATCTTGAATGCTAATTTTGAGAATTTTTTATTTTTTAAATATATTTTAGATTTTTAGAATGTTGAATTATTTAATAATAATGTATTGATCAGATGAAATTAAATCATTTCATGTGGCTTATGTGACTATTCCTATAAAATTACTTTAAATTTGAATTTTTCATGCTTTTTAATTTAGCACAATAGGGGTAATATGATTTGTGATGAGAGATTAAAAATACCAAGCATCACAAGAGACACCGCCAATTATGGATATAAAATGTTGAATTGAGAGGTTATTAAATAAATTTGATTGAAAATTCAGCTTAATGGAGTTATTTGAATTAGATAAAGTTTATAGATAAAATTAGCAATATCCTGATGCTTAAAAGATACTATGTAATACTATAAATTAAGCATTGATCGTATAACATTTATATTTTAAATAATTTTTTTCCTTTTCTTTGATTATGTGAATAGAAATAAAATAAGCAAGAGGTAGGTCAGGAGCGAGAAGAGAGAGGTAGGTATGAATTAGTAGAATTGTCTGTGTGTTAATTGAATTGTGTGATATTGGAAGTTGTGCAGAGAAAAAGATGTTTTTGAATGAGAAAAAGAAAATTTAGAATGAATTTTATACCATTAAATTAAAGTAGATAAAAATTGGATCAATCTTAACAGTTGTAATATTTTTATAAATTGAGAATTTAACTTTTTAACTATTATATTAGATAGATTACCCATTTTTTAAGGATTCAAATTAGCTTGACCAAAAAAAAATAAATATTCAAATTAGATTCGGTTTCGGAGCGATCGAAATCCAATCGGTTGAAAACTTCTAACCCAAGAAAATTTGAAGCCATACTAAAGGATTAAACTTAACTTTTATAAAATCTTGTCCTAATATTTTTTGATGGACTATACGAATTGTATTAGGCCAGTATTTTTAACGAAAAGCCAACACACTTCTAGGAAACAAATAAAATCAAACGGACAAAATGATCTGAAAAAACAAAAGTATGTTTGAAAATATTAGAAGTCGAGTGGCTTAGGATAGGGAAAAGAACCCTTTGTTTGCAACGAAATTATGCTTGAAAATATTCGAAATCGACCGGCTTAGGATCTGGAGTACCCTTTTTCTGCATTCAATCAAGCACTATCATTGAAGGTGGTGGCGATTTTTGACACAAATCCAAAAATAACATGACCAGCAATATGATTAATAAACGGGTCAAGTTAGTATGAAACATGAATAATTTTAAATTTTACAATTAACACGTTTAATTAGTGTTGTATGAATAAAATGCCAAAACTTTATCATGTTTTATCAAGTATTGACATGAATCCATCTCGAAATGATTTTCTTAATTCTTGTTATTATTATGTAGATTTAGTGAATTTTTAGTTTAAGAAAAATCTATTAGTGTGGGTTTGTTTGAGAGATGAAGTTTTAATCTTAAATTTTTAATTCATAGTTTATACAAGATTCAGATTGAACAACAATATAATAGTAAGCATGTCAAGTTAGCATTATGATATCTGACACAAGTAATTAAATGAGTTGGATTAAGGTTGACTAGTACTCTATACAAACCTGATTAATACGACCCGAATACGACTTACCACGGCACAATCGTATTCGTAGTTATAACTGATGTTTAAAATAAAGGTATGAGTGTGGAAGAACCAGAAGGGGATTCAGAGTTTGTTAGATGGTGCGTGTTTGGGTGTGGGTGATCGATTCTGGGTATAGAGCTGAAGAGCTCTTAGGCGCAATAGAAGTCTAAAAGCTCAAAGAAATGCAATGACACAGTGATTATAGTGGTTCACCATGCTAAAAAGCTTGACCAGTCCACTTTAATAGAAACTTTTGCTCTCTAATTTCTATTACTTGAAGAATAGGGTTGCTACAGTAAGTTTTTTTATATCTTTCTTGAGGGGGTATCCTTCTATTTATAAGAGTTAATTTTTTTTCCTTATCCTAGATTGTGTGATCTTCTTAATTGGTTAGAATCATTAGGGGAATATCATTCTATTAGAATATATCTTCCAATGCTCCACGTGTCCTTCCAGAAACAGGGTGACGTCATTCGGGAAAGCTAAACTCTTAAGGTCATTGGACGAAGGGGTTGAGATGTGTTTGTGATCTGTAAGATCTTTCCTCCAAAGAAACCTGTTAATGGCAAAAAGTCGTCTAGGAAGGTCTTCAGGCATGAGCTGCGTTGGATGACGCTGGATTTGTTTCTGCCATTGAGGAGGTCACGCTGTTTATTGGCTGTCTCCACTCTAGTTTTTGAAGGTCGATATGTTCGAAGTCGAGCTACGATGAATAGATAATGATCTATTTAATCATGGTATCATCGATCACTAATGATGATGTTCGTAACACGACAAAACAGGGTGGTGAATACACAGTGCACTGAACAGTTCAGTCTGAGCTCCAAAGCTCTTGAGAATAGGATCAGGAGAATGGGATTGTCACACAATAGATTTATAGTGGTTCACTATCTCGGGAGCTCGGCTAATCCACTCTCAAATGAGTCTCTTGCTCCTGAGAATATATTAATAATAGGGAATTTTATAGAGAATATTTGAGTAAAGCTACAATTGCTTGTCTTTTCTGCTAGGGGTCATGTCCCCTATTTATAGCTGATCCGGAGCTTTGTTTGATCTTCGGCGAGATTCCTACTTTTCCTCATAACGGTTGCTTTTATTAGGCGGCGACTGCGGTGAGTGTTGGGGTAGTTACGAACCTCCTGCCTGGATAAGCAACTGCCGTTATTGAGGTGATGCTTGGTGGGAGCTAGTTGTCTTATATGTTGCCTTCCCTGAGATGCAGATGTAAGGAGCTCGGGGTCTGAAGTCGAGGTCTATAGGCAACTTAAATGAACTGAGCTCCCGACCTAAGAGAGCATGACTTGTGTTACTGCTCTCAACCTTGGGCATATTCGAGGTACAATTAGTTGCCCCCCAGTCCCTGTTCAGGCAATGTAGTATGAGTTGGGACTGAGTTCTGTCTTGTGTAAGTGAGGTTATCTTGGATCGACCTCGAGATGCGCATGACGGGACGTTTTTCGACTGTTATGGCGAACGTGCACTCATTACCTTGTCGTTTCTTGCGCACGTCCCTTATCTTAAGACTCCACGTGTTCGTCCATGCGCTTAGCTTTAAATACATCACCAGTTGAAACCCTCTACTGAACTCTCTTCGTCTTCTCTCTTTCCAAATTTTTCTCTTTTTCCTTTCTCTCTCGATTTCGCCTTCCCCAATTCACTGAGACCTAGAGTTTTGCAGGAAATTTCCCAAATTTACTCCAAAGGTTCTGTGAAGCCGGCTTAATTCATTCCTTGGATTTATCCTGGGTTCCTGATTTGTCGATCGTTCTCAGCTAGGTACGTCATTTGCTTTGCTCGTTTCCCTCTTTTTAAGCTTCCATTCGTTCTAGATCCCTCGAATTCGAGGTGGTGGTTTAACTTCTGGACTTTTCGCTTCTGTTATTTTAAGAATCGAGGTCGTTCCTTGTCCTTCCTTCCTCTTTTCTTGGACCCTTATTCTACTGCTATAATTTTTCTCTTCGGTCGTTGGTGTCTCGACCCTTTGGCTCTCAAGGATTGCCTTACTCGTGTTCCCTCCCTCTATACCTCTTTCAATCTTCATTTCTCCTATCCAATCATGTATGTTTCCTTTGAAGCCACTACTTCGTCCGTCTCCCTTGCCATGGGTGACAGGTCTCTAAACTAGAAGATGACAACCTGGGGGATGTGGGTGATAAAATAGACAATTTTTTCGGTGTCATTGCCCCATCCTGCTCCGAGATCTAAGAAGTTTCAGAAAGGAAAATCCAAGGTGAGTGATGTTAGAGTTTGCAGCAATGTTGGGGATACAAAGGTCACCCCCAGAGCCTCAGACCTCGTAGGGTTCAGAGAAGTTACCCCTCCCTTATTGAGTGTCCTTCCAGCTCGATTTGGTTTCCCAAGGGGTATGAAGTACTGGTCTCCCAATGTGGACATTCGGTATGATACCCAGGTCCCAAAGAAAGTTTGTTTCTTTGTAGCTTCTTTCGAGAATGGTCTTCGGTTTTCTATGCATCCTTTGCTCAAGAGCGTTCTCCAACATTTCAATGTTTGCCCTGCTAAGCTATCTCCCAATTGTTGGGGTGTTCTGGTGGGCCTTCTGGTTTTTTTGAAGAAGAACGAGCTAGGTGTCCCCACGGTACCCTTGCTCATGAAGTTCTTTAATGTCAAGGTTACCCCTTCTGATGGCTTCCTATATATTGCCAAACAGGTGAAAACCCGAATTCTAATCACTGACCTCCAGAGCTCCCTGTACCTTGGGCTTGGTCTGCCCCTGATAATTTGGGTAAGTCTTGACTAGGAGGGCCTGGTCTAGCCTTACCGCCTGGTGTTTTATTCTGCTGACTTTGTCTCTGTTATTATTTTTCAGGTATTTGACCCGATCTTAGCGCTGACCACATGATAGTCTTGCTGAGCTTGGAGAGTTGTGAACCAGAGAAATATTCTAAGCTTCTCAGGACTACAGTGCTTAATCTGTTCAGCTTTAGTCCCCCTG
Source organism: Ilex aquifolium (assembly GCA_951799425.1). Lineage (NCBI taxonomy): Eukaryota > Viridiplantae > Streptophyta > Magnoliopsida > Aquifoliales > Aquifoliaceae > Ilex > Ilex aquifolium. The sequence goes on along the minus strand of OX637391.1, from coordinate 14,787,352 downwards.
TAGAGAGTTGAGACACCCATTCCCATATCTGTGGTTAGTGCTGAAGATCCTGTTGGTAAGACTCATTCTCCTTCACTTCTAGTTCTTTCTTCTTTCTCCTTCCCTTTTTTTTTTTTTTATAATCAACTTACTCTGATTCCTCAGGTTCAAGATCGATGGCTCCTGATGCTGAAACTGTGAGGGCTAAGGTGGCCTATCTTAGGAAGGGCAGATCTGGGAGAAAGCACAAGGTCATGGTCGGCCCTAGGGGAGATCCATGCTCTATTCAAAAGGCACCCAGAGTGAGCTCATCTTCTCCTCCCCCTTCCCAAGCAATCTCTTCACCTCAGTTGGCTTCTCATAAGACTCCTTCATCGGTACAGATTGCAATGGTCTCCGCTTCTCAAGAGATCTCTCTTCCTTTGGTGACCCTAGCGATGTCTTTTTTTCCCTTCATGGGGTCCTCTAGAAAAGCTGAGACCTCATCTTCCCCTTCATCAACAGAGGTTGCTAGGGCTCTTGAAGTCATAGCTCCTCACCTGCGAGAGCCTTTTTCCTTCTCGGCCTATCGAGAAGGCTCCTTGCTTGCCTGTGGAAAGTTTGTTAGGAAAGACAACGAAAGGCAAGGGTTCACTTATTAGGAACGTGAACCTTGCTGCTGAGGCCATTGCATTTGTCATCCCTGAGCCAGATATGTAGGAGGTCTCGATGGTCCCTTTGTCCACCTCTGCTACCACCGTTTTGTATGGAGCAGCTTCAGTAAGTTCTGATTCCCCTAAGTTCTATTTTTTCTTTGAGTATATAGTTTTTTTTTTTTTGACCTTAGTTTTAGTTTTTTTTTTTTTTTCAGCTGGCCATTCATGTGAGTGCCCTTGTAAGTAGAGTACGAGCCCTGGAAAGTGCTGCCGAGGTTTCGTAGAAATCATCCAAAGCCTTCGAGCTCAAGGTCACTGACCTAGCCTTCACCAACGAGGACCTTAGGGCTCAGGTACACGATCTGAAGGCTTGGGTTAAGGAGTTGACCTCAGTAAACAATGGTCTGGAGGTCGAGGCTAAGAAGTTGAAGGAAGAACTCAAGCTTAAGGCTGATAGCTTACTTTAGGCGCGGAATGACGCATTTGAGGCTCTTGATTCTCTTCAGTCTATGAAGAAAGAATACGACATGTTGGCTGAGGTCAACGTCGTGCTACTGAAGGAAATCAAGGTGGAGAAGGCCAAGGTGAAGACAAGGGACACCAAGGTAGCAGAGCTCCAAGATGAATGTGCCACCAACTGGGATGTTAGGTATTTTTCCTTTTAGGAGCAAGCCATGAAAAAATACCCAGACCAGAGCTTCGATTTCGACCCTCCTCTGGACAAGGAGAAAGAAAATTCAGCTGCTGATAAGGGGGTCGAAGCTCTTGTGCCAGTTGTTCCTGAATCTGAGGCTCAAGCTCCTAGGCTGGTTCCTTCTGAGGCAGAGGTGGGAGTTTCTGAGGTTGCCTTGCCCCCAGCTGATCCTACAGAAGTTGATACTCCAGTTCTTATTTCTTTTGAGGCCCCTTTTGACCTTCCCGTTGTTCCTTCTGAGCTGCCTGAAGTCACTACTGAACCATGTGTATAGACTTAGGGCTTCTGCTATTTTAGGACTTCTCATTTTTTTTTGTAATAGTTTTTGAGAAAAGACTTTAATCTGGTATTTTGTCTTTTTGAGGAAATGAAAAGACCTTCATCTTGTATTTTGTTCTTTCCCCTTTACCCCCTGCTTCAAGGAGAACTCTATTCTTTTGGAAGTGAACTTTTTGTCAAGTATGAGATCCGTTTCCCTTCTGAGGAACTTAGCTTTTTGAAGAAGTCGCTGCAGCTTGGTAGGCTGAAGGCTCATCATTTTATGAGCTAGAGAGATCTCTTATCTTTGTTTTTATGGGCTGAAGAGCTCATAGTTTATTTATAAGCTAAAGAGCTCGTCATTTTTTTATGAGCTGGGGAGCTCATCATTTGTTTATGAGCTGAAGAGTTCATCATGTATTTATGAGCTGAAGAGCTCATCACTTGTTTATGAGCTGAAGATCTCATCGTTTATTTATGAGCTGGAGAGCTCATCGTTTGTTTATGAGCTAAAGAGCCATCACTTGTTTATAAGCTGAAGAGCTCATTGTTTGTTTATGAGTTGAAGAGCTCATCACTTGTTTATGAGCTGAAAAACTCATAGTTTATTTATGAGCTGGGGAGCTCATCGTTTATTTATGAGCTAGAGAGCTCATCGTTTGTTCATGCTAGTAATAGAATGACGATCGAGCTGAAAATTCATCGTTTTTATTGCTGATGAACTGTTACAAGTATCTTGGTTATTAAAAGAATCTTTTCAAATGGTCAGCATTCCAGGAGTGAAGCAATATTTTTCCTTCCTCCGTTTGTAGCTCGTAATTCTCAGGTTTGATCACTTTGGATATGATGTACAGACCTTCCCAGTTGGGTCCTAGCTTTCCATGAGTGAGATCCTTTCCTGCAGGGAGGAGTTTCTTGAGGACCAGATCTCCTACTTTGAAACTCATGTGTCTGACTCTTCTATTGTAATATCTGACTGTCTTTCTCTGATAATCCAAGATGCGCTGCAAGGCTTTGTCCCTCTTTTCATCTAAGAGATCGAGGTTAAGCAGAAGTGACTCATCGTTATGCTCAAGGTTGGAGAGCTCTATTCTTGGAGATGAGATGCTTATCTCCACAGGAGCCACTGCTTCAGTCCCGTAAGCCAAGGCGAATGACGTCTCTTGAGTTGCCGACCTGATTGTGGTTCTATAAGCCCATAATTCTTCTGGAAGATGTTCTACCCATCATCCTTTTAAGGCTTCGAGTTTGGTCTTCAGAGCTGTTTTTATAGTTTGGATAGTTACCTCTACTTCTCTATTCGACTGAGGATAAGCTGGAGCTGAGAAGTAGCTTTTTATGCCCAGCTCGACACAGAATCTTTTGAATCTGGGATTGTCAAACTGATTTTCATTGTCTGAGATGATTGTCATGGGTATTCCAAACCTGCAGATTATGGATTTCCAAGTGAAGCTCTGGACCTTCTGCTCTGTAATTTTTGCAAGAGGCTCCATCTCAGCCCATTTGGTGAAATAGTCTACTCCAATTATAGCAAATTTGCATTGTCCAGCACTAGTAGGAAGAGGTCCAAGTATGTCTAATCTCCACTATTGGAATGGTCATAAACTAACCACCTATGTGAGAAGCTCTGGTGAATAGTGCGGGATATTGGCATGTAACTAGCAAGTATTGCACCTTTTAACTAGTTCTGTTGTTTTTTTGAGCAAGGTGGACCAGAAATATCCCTGCCTTAGAACTTTACCTGCCTGAGCTCGAGCTCTGATGTGGTTGCCGCAGATGCCTTCGTGGATTTTTCTTAGAATATAGTCAGCTTCTTCATCCCCTATACACCTCAGGAGAGGTGTCGAGAAGCCTCGCTTGTACAGGTTTCCTTTGTAGGAGAATGAATCTGGACGACTTGGCTCTTAGCTTTGCGGCATCTTTGGAATCTGCTGGTAAGGTTCCATTCTGTAGGTATCCCTTGATTGGATCCATCCAAGTTGGCTAGAACTATACAGGGAACACTTTTTCATCCTCGAGGCCCATCGATGGCTCAACTAGGTGCCCAACTGGAATCAGTCTATCCAGATTCTCTTGAGAGGCTGTGGCTAGCTTTGCTAAGGCGTCAGCTCAAGAGTTTTCAGCTCTGGGGACATGCACGACTTTAATCTGCACAATTTTCTTCATTAGCTCTTGTACCTTCCTTAGGTATAGAGCCATTCTCTCTCCCTTAGCTTCATACGTTTCATCAATCTATTTCACAACTAGCTGGGAGTCGCTGTAGATCACGAGCTGCTCTGCCTCCATGGAAAGTGCCATGTTGAGCCCGGCGATTACGGCTTCGTATTCAGCTTCGTTATTTGAAGCATTGAATCCGAACATGAGGGCGTATTTGATATATATTTCGTCGGGGGAGGTTATGATCAACCCAGCACCGCTGCCTTGGGTGTTGGTAGCTCTGTCTACTGAAAACTTCCATGTGGGAGGTCGGATACCAGTTGGGTTGCCTCTATGGATGCATCTAGACCTGTTGTGAATTCTACAATGAAATCTGCCAATATTTGCCCTTTGATTTCGGTCTTGGGTTTGTATCTGATATCGAACTCGCTGAACTCTATCGCCCATTTGACCAGCCTCCCTGATGACTCTAGTTTGTGCAACACCTACTTCATTGGTTGGTCTATAGGGACCTTAATCGTATGAGCCTGTAAATAAGGTCTGAGTCTTCTTGCTGCTATAACCAGAACTAAGACTAGTTTCTCCATTTTTGGATATCTCTCATCTGCCCCCTTCAGAGTTCTGTTACAGTAGTAGACTGGTTGCTGAGCTTTGTCTCGCTCTCTAACCAATGTTGCGCTAGTTGAGAAATCTGAGACAACAAGGTATAGGGTGAGCATCTCTTCCTCTCTAGGGCTCACAAGGATTGGGGGAGAGCTGAGTTATTCCTTGAGAGCTTTGCATCCCACTGGAACGCCTTTTTCAAGATTTGGAAGAAGGGTTGACACTTGTTGCTCAACTTGGAGATAAAGCGACTTAAGGCTGTTATCCTCCCTGTTAGTCGTTGAACATCTCTTGTGTTTGAGGGTGATTGCATGTCTATGACAGCTCTGACATTCTCTGGGTTAGCCTCTATTCCTCGGCTATTGACTATAAAACTTAAGAACTTTCCGGCGGAGACCCCAAAAGCGCATTTGGCTGGGTTGAGCTTCATCTAGTATTTCTTAAGGATCTAGAAAGATTCTTCGTGGTGTCTGATATGGAGCTCAACTTTCAATGACTTTACCAGCATGTCATCGATGTACACCTCCATTGATGTCCCGATCTATTTCTGGAATATTCGATTCACCAGACGCTGGTAAGTGGTTCCAGCGTTCTTCAGCCCAAATGGCATAACCTGGTAACAGTATGTCTCCTGCTCAGTCATCTTCTCTTGGTTGCTAGGATCCATCCTGATCTGGTTGTATCCTGAAAAAGCATTCATGAAGCTGAGCAGTTCATGCTCAGTTGTGGCATCCAAGATCAAGTCAATCCGAGGTAAGGGGAACCTTTCCTTTGGGCAGGCTCGATTTAGGTGAATAAAATCGATGTAAAGACGTCACTTTTCGTTGGTCTTCTTTACAAAGACCACATTGGCCAGCCAAGTCAGATAATCCACCTCCCTGATGGCATTGACATGGAGGAGTTTGGAGACCTCCTTGTTTATTGTTTTCTGGCGTTCTGGGGCAAAAATTCTTTGTTTTTGGTTGATAGTCTTGAAGGTTAGATTCACACTGAGTTTGTACGTGATGACTAAGGGATCAATTCCCTGCATATCCTCTTGCTTCCATGCGAATACCTCCAAAATCTTCTTCAGAAATTGGATAAGGAGGTCTTTGACTTCTTTGAGCAGTTTCACTCCCACATACACCAAATGTTCTGGTTTTTCATTAAGTTGGATAGGCTCCAGCTCTTTCGAAGGCATAGGTCTTGTCTCCAGTTCATCTCTCGTGTCGAGCTCATCCAGCTGTATGGCATCGACCTCTTTTTTTTTCATAGATGTCATGTAGCAATCTCGTGCCACTCATTGGTCTCCTCGAACCACCCCAATTTCATTCTCGATAGAAAATTTCATTATGAAGTGGTAGGCAGAAGGAATGACCCTCATGGCGTTGAGAGAAGGCCTCTCCCGCAGAACGTTATATGCTGAAGGGGCGTCAACTACCAGGAACCTCACTATGGTGGTGGATTGGCAAGGCGGGTCTCCCATGGTGAGGATAAGCTGGATTGAGCCCAAGGGTAGCACCCACTTGACTTGATCCGAAATGTGTACACCCAAGTGCAGGCGGTCAAGTTGTAGTAATAATCTGGTTTGAGTCCAGAGTCGAATCCTCAGGGAACTATGGTTGGTGTTCTTTGAAGTAAATAGTGAGAAAGACTTGTAACTGGAAATATTATGATTTTGAAGTTGTGGGAAGTTTTGGATAGAATGTAAAATTCTTTCCAATGGGTATTTTTCTAGACAAAATATAAGATGATTAAATGTAACAAACACTCTTTGGTTCGGGAATCAGAATATGTAGTTGATTATCCGGTGCATTATGTTTATGCTTTATAACTCAATTAACTCCCGTGTCAACGGCAAATTAATCGGAAGATAGGAATGAAGTGCAATAATGGTGGACATTGAAAGTTTGTCATGAAGAGTTAGTTAGGGTACTTGCCTTGAATCAATGGATCTTTCCATGTAGGAGTCATCCATTTATCATAGAAAGATCCGTTGATTATACAAAGTACCTTTACTTTGCTAGGTGCATTCAATCACCCAAAAATCAAGTGGAGTATAGAACATTTAAGCATAAAGGTGATACACAAACATAATGTCCGGATTAATCTTTTACATATCTATCATCCCTTCCCAAAGAGTGAATGAGGACTACTCACCCTTCATAGCTATGGTAAAGCTAGAATGATGAATGGTACTCATCCCCAAAAGGTGTTACAAAGTAAAATGCTCAAGCACTAGAAGTGAAATGCTTTAAAGTAAAATAGCTAAACAAGGAGCCGATCTTCGACAAAGAATGAGTGAATCACGTTCCACCCTTCACGGCTTTGGTAAAGCTCTAGAAAAGTGGAAGAGTTTCACTCCTCTAAGGGGAAGAAGGAAGCTCCAACAATGGAAGTAAAAGAAAACAATACTTAAATTAAAAGAAAGCAATAAATACTTGGTGTTTAATCCACAACCAAGAGATGATAATACATAAAAGAAAACAACAACTTCTTGGTGTTTAATCCACAACCAAGATATAATAAAAACATAAAAGAAAACAATAATTTCTTGGTGTTTAATTCACAATCAAGATCTAATAAAAAGAAAACAACAACTTCTTGGTGTTTAATTCACAACCAAGATCTAATAAAAAGAAAACAATAACTCAAGAAAATAAATAAAGCAATAATACTTGAAAGATGATTCAAGAAAAAGATTCAAGACCTTTGGAGTGTTTTCCACTAGGAAGAAATGTTCTTTACAAGAAAAATGAAACAAGAGAAGGATTTTTCTTACAAGCCCCCAAGGAGGGTATTTATAGGCATCCAAATTACAAATATCCTAAAATATATTTATCCTAAAATATATTTAATTACAAATATCCTAAAAGATATTTATCCTAAAAGATATTTAATTACAAATATCTTAAAAGATATTTATCCTAAAAGATATTTAATTACAAATATCCTAAAATATATTTAAATATCCTAAAAGATATTTAAATACAAATATCCTAAAAGATATTTATTTACAAATATCAAGAAGATCTTGATTTACACTTTGATCTCCCTTTGTTTTGAGCTTTAATAATTTACACCCTATACTTTGATAAGTTGTTCTCCATGCTTTGATAATTGGCTTCCGTCGTTTTGACGCATAAAAACCTGAAAAGAACAACATTCAATGCATTATCCTTAATTCACACATTAACCCTAATTAGATTTATTTTGACTAGTTTAACTTTATTTAATTACACAATTGACCTATTAATTTAATTACATTTTGCATTAATTAGGGTTAATCACACCCCCCCCAACCTAAACATTACTAGTCCCTAGTAATAAATAACAGCATAACAAAATCACTTTCGTAGATAACACGATTGCATTTAGCATATGCAATAAGTCGTTAAACCCCTAGGTGATTCCTAGTGGACGAGTTTTGTCTCGTGAAGGTTTTCAGTGAAGCTACCTACAAACTCCATTTGAAAAAATGTGTATATGCATTAGCACCATGATAGCTGAGACGCCGAATTTTTTTTTTTTTTTTTTTAGCAAAATAAAACACTTCTCTGTCATTGGTACGTAATATATGCAAAAATAAACACTTGTTATATTGGTATTTGAAATTCCCTATGTAGTAAGAATGATCATTCTAGCAACAAGAATTGTTATATAACAAACACTCCACTTTACTACCTTCCATGGATAGCTTCGATTTCACAAACCTCTCGTAGAATGCTCTCAGCAAAAATTCACTCCGATTATAGTGACTTGTCTCTCACGGGGCATGTGATCAGAAGGTGGCCAATCGAAAAATCACATGCACAATTAGGAAGGGAGTGAAGTTTAAGGAAACAAACTAATCATGTTTGGCATAATCTCATGAAAGAATATTGATGCAATTTAAAGAAATACTATTTACCATACCCCAATTTTGATTAACAACACACACATGTAAAAACAAACTTGAGATCAATTAGGGCTTTTCATAGGTTGTAGCATGGCCAAAGGTCAGTAGCTAACGAAATGACGTCAGAGGTTTTCAAAAGCTATCTTCTGTTTATGTAGTGTAGCACACCTAATTCTAACATTTTTTTTTTTTTTTGATTCTCCTTGTCATCGTAAAGTAGTCTCCACAATTTTCCCCATTTCTTTGTATTTCCATTTCTTTGCATTTCTGTGTCATATTGATTTATAAGAGTGTGCAAGAAAATTAGATAGCAATGGTGTGTCCAGTATGTTTTCTTGTGGCTTGGTAAACATTTGGGTTTATCAAAGAAGAAATCTTACATTGAGGGCTCAAACATGGCTGACTAGGGAAATAATTTTGTAGAACAAATGGCTAAGGCTCAATATCAAATCAAAGATGGCCTAAGATCCTTTCTCAAGTATGTGAACATGTATGTGTCGTATGAACAGATTTCTTGGGGGATATGTCAACAGATTACCTTAGTTGCGTCAATCAAAGCAAATTTAATGAGATTATTCAAAAATAGAGAGTGAAAGACCTTACTTGAATAAATGTTAATTATCTCTCAAAAGTATGATAAGGCTCAAAACTTACCATGATATTCTTTATCATCTCCACTGGTAATGTCAGGTTTTTTCATGGAATGTCGGTTATATACTAATTCTATTTTCGAGTCTGGTCATTCTGTACCTTAAGAATAACAAATAGCAATATACATTTGACATTTAAGCATAGAGAAAATACCATTTTTCAAGGAAGTGAGTTTTTTTTTTTTTTTTTAAAGAAGAAGAAATAAAATTCAAAATTATAAACATACTCATTTATCTATGAAAATTGAAAGAAGACTAGATGCACCAATTAAACTTGAAAAACTATGGCGTCTCAGGATAAAATCCCTACCCACACTACAGGTTGGCATTTTAGGACATTCCTTACTCAGCCCACATACTCATTTATCTATGAAAATTGAAAGAAGATAAAATGCACAAATTGAACTTGGAAATTTATGGCGTCTCAGGATCAAATCCCTACCTACACTGTTAGTTGGTAGTTCGGGACGTTCCTTACTCGGCCCACATTTTTATTTCAACAACAAGACTTTGTACAAAACTATTTTACAAAAGAGTTCAGACCCTTAACCTTCATTCCAAAACACATTTTTCCACAGCTTTGTCTTTATAGTCAAAATCTAATCCGAGTCATCGCTTGGATCTATGTCATTATCAGTGACCCTTCCAACTTCTTGTCGCACATAACTTGTAAGTCCCGGACTGGCATAAGATGGCGTGTCAGGATAATCCTTACTCAGCCCATACACTATCCAGTTTAATCGATCGGTTGCACGACCCGAAATTGGTTCAGAACACTGATTATGTTTTTTCATATGAAATATCCTGCCACAATGGTAACAAGCACCCAGTCGTTTGGAACGACGACGTTTAGCAAAATTGCTTCTGCCACACAATGGTTGTTGTTGTTTCTCTCGGATCTCAATTTTTCTCACATCCCTTGTTTTTCTCATTATCACAGCATGCACATCAGATGGGAAAATGCGTAGAACTCCTAGACTAAACCAAAAAAGTTTAGGATTCATGCTTGCTAAGACTAAAGACATTCTATCTGGTTCTTTAACGTCTGCCAGTCACAAAGACAGTTGAAGCTGCATCCGATGTGATCATGAAATACAGGTACAAATACTAAAAAAAAAACGCGATCCAGAAAAAATAAATTTTTTTTTTTTTTTTTTCAGATCTAAAACTAAAATTACAAATACGAAACTAGAGATACCAAAATACAAGCGGAAGGAAGAAGATTTAGGATGAAACAAACAAATTAACGAAGAAGGAATAAACCCAGAATACATAGGATTGAGGAGGATTATTTGGCAAATTATCAGATCTTACTCTAACAGCAATTACAACATAGTCATTGGAGGGCATAGCAAATTCACAAGGAATTTTAAAAAGACAAATAGCCATGAGAATCACAAGCTGTAGATATCAAATTTCAAATATATATATAAATGAAATTACAAACAAGCAATACTTACAACACTAGCACTAGTGGGCTAGTGGAGATAAGGTTGCAGTAGTGAAAGTGTATGACGCTTGGAAATGAGGTTGTAAGGTACAGATCTGTTCATCTGCCGAAACCTACAAACAAAATACAACAATTACTCAACTCAAGGAATATCTGGGTTTCTCTGGAAACTCCTCATCCTAAGTGTGAGAACACAAAGAGCACCCAGGTACAAATACAAACATATAAGACAAATTATTAAACAAAAGACTGGATCGTCGGCGTATATGGTCATGGATTTACAGGGGGTGAGTTGTTTTTACAGAGAACAGAAAGAACGACGACGAAGAAGAAGAGAAGAAAAAGAAAGAGAAGAAGAGAAGGGAAAGAGAAAAGGGGGGAACCAACACCGGTGATGGTGGAAGAAAAAGAAAAAGGTGGAAGGCCTAATAAAGGCATTCCTCAGATTTTTTTTTTTTTTTTAAGATAAGAAAGTGTCGGCAGGAGCTGGCAGGCAGAAGAAAAGAAAAAAGAAGAAGAAAGGCAGTGGGAGGCCCGCCCCTTTTTTTTTTTTTTTTTTCTTTTTTCTAACTTTACTTTCGGCAGTGTCGGCAGGCGCAATAATGGCAGCAGGCGCAATAATGGTGCATAGTAATAAAAATGAGTAGGGTAAGAGAACACCTCGCACTTGAGCTTTGACCCATGCACCGATATCTGAAACTAGGAACAACAAAACTATACAACAAAAGAAAGTGACATGCATTAAAAATAACATTAATAAATAAAAGCAACTGTACACTATTGTAGAAGGATTTTAGCAAAAACGTTCAAACGTGTTGTAACGTTCGAACATCGAATCAAAAATTAAAATTTTTTCTACACTACATTATGCATACTAAAAGGAATCAAAATAAACAATCTTAAGCCAAAAGTCATGGCGTCTCAGAACAAATCCCTACCTACACTGTTAGTTAGTAGTTCGGGATGTTACTTACTCTGCCCATGTTTTCATTTTAGTCAAAAGAGTTTGTACAGAACAATTTTTTACAGACTCGAACCTTCAGCTTTCATTCCCAACCTCAGTACACTTTTCCACAGAGGTCAATCCGATTCCCCCTTCGTATCTGTGTAAAATGGACAACCAGTAACTCTCCCAACTTCCTCTCTCACAAATCGGTTAAGCACAGTACCGGAATAGCATGGCGTATCAGGGTAATCCTTACTCAGCCCATTCACTATCCAGTTTAATCGATCAAGTGCGCGACCGGAAATTGGTTCAGAACACTGGTTGTACCTTTTTTCGTGAAAGTATCTGCCACACTGTTTACAGGCACCAAGCCTTTTTGCACGACGGCGTTTGGCAAAGCTGCTTTTGCCACAGAGGGATTTCGCTTGTTTTTCTTTGATTTCAGCCTTCCTTACTAATCTTGCTTTTCTCATGATCATGGTATGTACATCAGATGGAAAAGTACGTAGGACTCCTAGACTAAACCAAAAAAGATTTACATCCATGATTGCTAAGTTTGAAGACTCACTATCTGGTTCTTTTACGTCTGCCAGTCACAAAGACGATCAAAACTGACCCACAGATATTATCATTAATACAAGGTACATAATCTGAACAGATACAACAATAAAAACAAAAACAAAAAAAAATTTACAGAAAATTTTACGGGTTCAACCTGCGCAGATCAACTACTGTAAACTGCAGATCAACTACTGTAAACTGTAGATCTCACCCCCCAACCTAGACTGAACATTGTCCCCAATGTTTCGAGTTTTTCGGTTTGTAGAGCTTGAATACGCAGTTAACTGTGGAGATCTGTTCAATCGCCGATGACCTATACCAAAAAAAACAGAGATTAAGCATCTTTGGGGTGGTCTGGGTTTTCATTGGGACAAAAACCCTTGATCATCAGTGCGGCCCGAAGAAGAACAGCCATAAGTAAATAATACAAACAAATGTAGATCATGAGAAGGAGGATAGGGTCATCGAAAAATGCAGACATGGTACTGTTATGGGTTGGATCGTGGTACAGAAGACCAGATGCAGTGGAGAAGAAGAAGAAAAGAGAAGAAAAAGAAGAAGAAAAAGAAAAGAAAAGAGTAAAGGCGGTGGGGAAAAGAAAAAAGAAAAAAAAAAAAAACGATGGGGGCCTTATAAAGGCAGTCCATCGTGTCGGGTGTCTGATTGACTCGACCCTTTTTTGTGTCGGCAAGAGTAATCTCCGGAGTGATTTCCGGAGATACTTTCTGGATCCATAAAAAAAATGGTTTCCACATTTTGGACAAAATTCTCCACAAAGGGTTTTAATCGCTGACCATTGACGGTAAAAATGTTACCGTTTGATGGGTTCTCCACTTCCACTGCCCCATGTTCAAATACCTTTTTAACAATGTATGGTCCAGTCCATCTTGATTTCAACTTACCAGGAAATAGGCGAAGTCTCGAATTGAAAAGTAGAACCTTTTGATCAGGTTCAAAAGATTTTCGCACTATGTTCTTGTCATGAAAAATTTTCATCCTGGTTTTTGCAATCTTAGCATTTTCATATGCTTCATTTCTCAATTCCTCCAATTCATTAATCTGAAGCTTCCGTGACAGTCCAGCCTTGTCTAAGTCAAAATTCATTGCTTTAATAGCCCAGTATGCCCTATGTTCCAATTCCACAGGCAAGTGACATGGCTTTCCATAGACTAATCGATAGGGAGACATGCCCAAAATTGTTTTAAAAGCAGTTCGGTATGCCCAGAGCGCATCAGTTAGTCTTAATGACCAATCTTTGCGATCTGGGTTCACCGTTTTTTTCAAAATTAATTTGATCTCCCGATTAGCTAACTCAGCTTGTTCACTGGTCTGTGGATGATAAGGGGTTGCAATTTTGTGAAAAATCAAGTATTTTTTCATTAAATTCCAGAAGGGACGATTGCAAAAATGAGCACCCCCATCACTTATAATGGATTTTGGAATTCCAAACCGAGATAAAATATTTTCTTTTAAAAACTTGATCACTGTTTGATGATCATTATTTCGGCATGGAATTGCTTCAACCCATTTGGATACATAGTCTACGGCTACTAAAATGTATAGATAGCCAAAAGAGGGGGGAAATGGTCCCATAAAATCGATACCCCAACAGTCAAAAATTTCGATCACCAAAATTGGGTTTAAGGGCATCATGTTTCTTTTTGAAATGTTTCCCAACCTTTGACATCTATCGCAAGTTACGCAAAAAGCATGGACATCTTGGAAAAGTGTGGGCCAGTAAAATCCACACTGCAAGATTTTTGCAGCGGTTTTTCGAGATGAAAAATGACCACCGCATGCTTCTGAATGACAAAATGTTATTACCTGTCTACTTTCCTGAGCGGGGATGCAACGTCTTATGATCTGATCCTTACAGTACTTGAATACGTAGGGATCTTCCCAAAAGAAATTGCGGACCTCCCTCAGAAACTTCTTTTTGTCCATGGGAGTGAAAAATGGAGGAAGTGTTCCGGTAGCAAGGAAATTAGCAATATCAGCGTACCATGGGGTCTCATCAATCCTGAATAGTTATTCATCGGGGAATTTTTCATTGATTGGCAGTCCATCCTCATGAAATTCATAAGTTAATCTTGACAGATGATCTGCCACCACATTTTCCACACCCTTTTTGTCCTTAATGACTAAATCAAATTCTTGGAGCAAGAGAATCCATCTCAAGAGCCTTGGTTTGGCATCTTTTTTTGTAAGCAAAAATTTCAGTGCTGCATGGTCAGTAAATACAGTAACAGAAGAACCAACAAGATAAGATCGAAATTTTTCCAATGCAAATACTACAGCAAGTAATTCCTTTTCAGTTGTTGAGTAATTCATTTGGGCATCATTTAAAGTTTTACTTGCATAGTAAATTACATGTGGCTTCTTATCTTTTCTTTGTCCCAAAACAGCACCTACAGCATAGTCACTAGCATCACACATCAATTCAAAGGGTAGAGTCCAGTCAGGAGGTTGCATTATTGGGGCAGAAATTAACATGCCTTTGAGTTTGTCAAAGGATTTTTGGCACGCTTCATTCCAGTCGAAAATGACATCCTGACTCAAAAGATGACACATAGGTTTTGCTATGGTGCTGAAATCTTTTATGAACCTTCTGTAGAATCCTGCATGACCTAAGAATGATCGAACATCCTTCACAACCCTAGGAGCAGGAAGATTTCTTATCAAATCAATTTTTGCTTTATCAACTTTCATGCCTTCAGACGACACAATGTGACCCAAGACAATGCCTTGATTCACCATGAAATGACATTTCTCCCAGTTAAGCACCAGATTTGCCTCTTTGCATCTCATCAAAACTTTTTCTAGGTTAGCTAGACACAAATCAAATGAGTTACCATATACCGAGAAATCATCCATGAAGATTTCCAAAAAATTTTCGACCATGTCACTGAACAAGCTCAGCATACATCTTTGAAATGTTGCAGGAGCGTTACAAAGTCCGAATGGCATCCTTTTGAATGCAAAGGTGCCAAATGGACATGTGAATGTGGTCTTTTCTTGGTCATTCAGAGCTATCTCAATTTGATTGTATCCGGAATACCCATCCAAGAAACAGTAAAATTCATGGCCTGCTATTCTCTCGAGGACTTGGTCAAGGAAGGGAAGAGGAAAATGGTATTTTCTAGTCACCAGATTGAGTTTTCGATAGTCAATGCACATTCGCCATCCTGTGACGACTCGTGTTGGCACGAGTTCATTTGCATCATTTTTGACTACTGTGACTCCAGATTTCTTTGGTACAACTTGGGTTGGACTAACCCATTTGCTATCGGAGATAGGAAAAATTATCCCTGCATCCAGGAGTTTGAGCACTTCCAGTCTCACAACCTCTTTCATGTGAGGATTCAATCGTCGCTGCATTTGACGAGAGGGTTTTGAGTCCTCTTCAAGGTATATGGCATGATTACAAATTAACGGGCTAATACCTTTCAAATCAGCGATGGTCCACCCAATGGTGCTTTTGTGACTTTTAAGAACTTCAATTAATTGAGCTTCTTGCAAGTCTGTGATTTTTGAAGAAATTACCACTGGGTAAGATTTATCCTCACCTAAAAATGCATACTTGAGATCAGATGGGAGCGGTTTCAGTTCAGGCTTTGGTGGCCTGTCACTTGAAGATAGTGGTTTTGTACCACTTGATGAAATTTCTTCAAATTTAGGAGCCCATGTCCCCACATTGAAGGTAGGGCACTCAATGGAGTTTTGTTCCAGAGAGTCAGATGAGTCAGATTTTGACAAAGTTGATTCACTAAGATCCTCACAGAATGAGTCATTCAGATGTGCTTGTATCAATGACTCAATGGAATTTATTTCTCCTACCTCCTCGTACTCTCTTGGGTGTTTTGCAATGTCAAAGACGTTCATTTCGAGAGTCATATTCCCAAAAGTCAATTTCATAATACCATTTCTGCAATTGATTAGTGCATTGGAGGTTGCTAGAAAAGGTCGACCAAGAATGACAGGAATTGGAGTTTCTGAATGAACTTCTGGATGAGTATCTAGAACAATGAAGTCTACAGGGAAGACAAAATTATCCACTTGGACAAGTACATCTTCAACAATACCCCTAGGAATTTTTACAGATCTATCTGCCAATTGGAGTGTGGTGCAAGTGGGTTTCAGTTCACCTAAACCCAACTGCTGGTAGACAGAGAAAGGAAGCAAGTTGACACTAGCTCCAAGGTCTAACAATGCTTGCTCAATTTTGAAATTTCCAATGACACATGACACAGTGGGGCACCCTGGATCTTCGCACTTTGAAGGGATTTTGTGTTGAAGTAGGGCACTGGCTTGCTCTGTGAGGAAGGCTCTTTTTTGAACATTTTGGCTTCTTTTGACTGTGCACAAGTCTTTTAGAAACTTGGCATAAGCTAGAACCTGTTGGATTGCATCCAGAAGTGGGATGTTGATTTTTACTTGCTTGAAAAGCTCGTAAATTTCAGACTGATTGTTTGCTTTCTGTATGCTCTTGAGTCTATGAGGGAAAGGAGCAGGAATAGAACACGAGGGTTCTTCTTCCCTTGATGGCTCTGGTTCTTGTTCAATCATGGGATCACAGTCATTTTTTGTTGCAAGTTCTGGCTCACTTAATGGGTTGGCTGGAATTGAGTCTGGTTTTGGGTCTGGAATTAGCATGTTTCTGATGGACTTGTCAATCTTTTTGCCACTTCTCAATGTGGTGACAGTTTTGGCTTGGTCTTGTGGAGTTTCCATAGTTGATGGATTTCCCATCTGAAATTGGCCTTGTGGAGGCTTTGGTTGGGCAGGAAATTTTCCCTTCTCATGTGTGCTCATGGACTGGGTCAGCTTTTGAATGTGGCCTTTGAGATCCTCAAAAGATTGTGTGGTCTGGGCCTTGAAATCAATAAAAGCCTGAGTAGAACTATTGTTATAGCTCATTTGGGTTTGCATGAATTGATTCAATGTATCTTCAAGGCTCCTTTTGTGTGGTGGTTGATATGGAGGATATTGTGGAGGTACTTGAGGTGGATGTGGTGGACTTTGTTGATGAGGATATTGTGGAGGTCCTTGAGGTGGTTGTTGTGGACTTTGTTGCTGATTCATGGGGGTTGGTTGTGTGTTTCTCCAACTGAAATTTGGGTGGTTCCGCCACCCTGGATTGTATGTTTCAGAGTATGGGTTGGAGTAAGGCTTGTTGAAATTGGAAATGGTATTTGTTTGTTCCAACAAAACTTCTTTGAATGCCGGAATGGTCGGGCATTCCCCAGTAGGATGCCCTGTTAGCGCACAAATCCCACACACTTGTTCTGTGGGAGGGACAACATCAACTTGATGAACCTTTTTCATCTCTAAAGCTTCAAGCTTTCGAGACAAAGTGGACATTTTTGCTCTAAGATCATCATCTTCTCTCAAGACATACTTACCCCCTTGGAAAGTAGGTGGTTTGGCTTCTACAGTGGTAGGAGATGCTGAGTCCCACATTTGAGAACTGTCAGATATGGTATCAAAAAAATTGAATGCCTCCTCCGGACTTTTTCCCATGAACTCTCCTTGAGCCATCATTTCGACAAACTGTCGTAACCTAGTGGGCAAGGAGTCATAGAAAAATCCTACCAAAGTCCAATTTTCAAAAGCATGGTGTGGACAAGATTCGAGAAGATCTTTGAATCTCTCCCAGCTTTGATAAAAAGTTTCCCCTTCTTTGATCGAAAAATTCATGATTTGTCTTTTGAGTGCATTAGTGCGGTGCAGAGGAAAGAATTTTCTGAAAAATTCATTTTGTAGAGCCTGCCAATTAGGGATTGAAAGAGCTTTTAAAGAATGTAACCATTGTTTGGCTTTGTCCCTCAAAGAGAAAGAAAACAATTTCATTTTTGTCAATTCAGAATTGTCTTGAAATGTTCCACACACTTCTTCGAAGTCTTTGATATGCAGATACGGATTTTCTGCATCCAATCCATGAAACACGGGCAATAAATGCACTATCCCCGGCTTTACAGTAAAGAGAGGAGCATTTTCAGGAAAAATAAAACAAGAGGGGACACTATTCCTTGTGGGATGTAAGTAATCCCGCAATGTTCGAATGTTGGGTACTTCCCCCTCTCTCACATGATCTTCACCCTGCCTGTCAATATTTGCCATATTGAAGTTACAAGAATCGGCTTCTGATTTGGGTGAAGGTGGTTCAAGTTGATTTACAGACCCAGAAGATTCAGCAGGCAAATTTTGAAAGAGGCGATTGGTGTCAGTCATAAAACAAAATTATTCACAATAAGGCAAAAATATAAACAAAAAGAGAGGTTTTTTTTTTTTTTTTTTCACTTTTTTCTAAAAAGAGCACCTTTTATGATTCCCCGGCAACGGCGCCAAAAACTTGACTTGATCCGAAATGTGTACACCCAAGTGCAGGCGGTCAAGTTGTAGTAATAATCTGGTTTGAGTCCAGAGTCGAATCCTCAGGGAACTATGGTTGGTGTTCTTTGAAGTAAATAGTGAGAAAGACTTGTAACTGGAAATATTATGATTTTGAAGTTGTGGGAAGTTTTGGATAGAATGTAAAATTCTTTCCAATGGGTATTTTTCTAGACAAAATATAAGATGATTAAATGTAACAAACACTCTTTGGTTCGGGAATCAGAATATGTAGTTGATTATCCGGTGCATTATGTTTATGCTTTATAACTCAATTAACTCCCGTGTCAACGGCAAATTAATCGGAAGATAGGAATGAAGTGCAATAATGGTGGACATTGAAAGTTTGTCATGAAGAGTTAGTTAGGTTACTTGCCTTGAATCAATGGATCTTTCCATGTAGGAGTCATCCATTTATCATAGAAAGATCCGTTGATTATACAAAGTACCTTTACTTTGCTAGGTGCATTCAATCACCCAAAAACCAAGTGGAGTATAGAACATTTAAGCATAAAGGTGATACACAAACATAATGTCCGGATTAATCTTTTACATATCTATCATCCCTTCCCAAAGAGTGAATGAGGACTACTCACCCTTCATAGCTATGGTAAAGCTAGAATGATGAATGGTACTCATCCCCAAAAGGTGTTACAAAGTAAAATGCTCAAGCACTAGAAGTGAAATGCTTTAAAGTAAAATAGCTAAACAAGGAGCCGATCTTCGACAAAGAATGAGTGAATCACGTTCCACCCTTCACGGCTTTGGTAAAGCTCTAGAAAAGTGGAAGAGTTTCACTCCTCTAAGGGGAAGAAGGAAGCTCCAACAATGGAAGTAAAAGAAAACAATACTTAAATTAAAAGAAAGCAATAAATACTTGGTGTTTAATCCACAACCAAGAGATGATAATACATAAAAGAAAACAACAACTTCTTGGTGTTTAATCCACAACCAAGATATAATAAAAACATAAAAGAAAACAATAATTTCTTGGTGTTTAATTCACAATCAAGATCTAATAAAAAGAAAACAACAACTTCTTGGTGTTTAATTCACAACCAAGATCTAATAAAAAGAAAACAATAACTCAAGAAAATAAATAAAGCAATAATACTTGAAAGATGATTCAAGAAAAAGATTCAAGACCTTTGGAGTGTTTTCCACTAGGAAGAAATGTTCTTTACAAGAAAAATGAAACAAGAGAAGGATTTTTCTTACAAGCCCCCAAGGAGGGTATTTATAGGCATCCAAATTACAAATATCCTAAAATATATTTATCCTAAAATATATTTAATTACAAATATCCTAAAAGATATTTATCCTAAAAGATATTTAATTACAAATATCTTAAAAGATATTTATCCTAAAAGCTATTTAATTACAAATATCCTAAAATATATTTAAATATCCTAAAAGATATTTATTTACAAATATCAAGAAGATCTTGATTTACACTTTGATCTCCCTTTGTTTTGAGCTTTAATAATTTACACCCTATGCTTTGATAAGTTGTTCTCCATGCTTTGATAATTGGCTTCCGTCGTTTTGACGCATAAAAACCTGAAAAGAACAACATTCAATGCATTATCCTTAATTCACACATTAACCCTAATTAGATTTATTTTGACTAGTTTAACTTTATTTAATTACACAATTGACCTATTAATTTAATTACATTTTACATTAATTAGGGTTAATCACCACTCTCCTGAGAATCCGAGCAGGTGAGTTCTCACTAGTTCGAGCTTGTCCCTGTCAATGTCCATCTTGTCGAAGGCGAATGCGAAGATGATATCAGCAGAGCTCCCATTGTCGATTAGAACCCGATGAACAGTTCTGTTGGTGATGATAGCCCTCACCACCAAGGGATCATATTGGGGATATTGGCAACCCTCCAGATCTGCATCCGATAATGTTATGTCCATGCTCAGCCGAGGTGCTTTGGACATAGCTTGTACCTCCAGTACGTCTTCAGCTCTGACTTTGCGCATGTGGTCTTTCCTAGCTGAGCTGGATTCCCCACCTCCAGCAAATCCTCCTGATATTACTCTGATCTCTCCCAAAGGCTATTGGTGTTGTGCAGGAATTTGCTACTAAGGTGCTGGGGGTGGGTGAGCTCGGTTCTGATTATCTTGCGCCATAAAGCGGCGTAGTTGCCCCCTTTGAATCAAGAACTCTATCTTCTTCTTTAACTGGATACATTCATCAGTGAGGTGGCCATGGTCTCTCTGATACTCACAGTATTTCGTTATATCCCGTTTCGTGGGGTCTGCCTTCATTCAAGGTGGTCACCTCAGAAAATTCTCGTTCTGTACATCATAGAGGACCTCAGACACCGTGGCGTTGAGGGGAGTGAACTGTCGTGGTGCGAATCTTGGTTGTAACTCTTGGGGTGGGGGACTCAGACGATCTCTGATGTCTCCTCTTCTTTTTAGAGAGCGATCTCTGTCTCTTTGTGGAGACCTCTCGCGACTTCTCTCCTTTCTGGGACTTCGCACTCTCTTCTTTTCCTTCTCCTTATGTGTGGTTGAGCTTCCTACCTTGGAAAAGAGGGTTTCCTCGCCATTGATGTATTTCTCTGCTTTGGCAAGGACCTCTGCCATGCTGCCTTGTGGGTTTTTGGAGATGGAAAATATTAAGTCTTTTGACTAGACGCCCAGCCCGGCAATGAACGCGGTGAGGGCAAATTTTTCATCAGGGACGTCTACTTTCAAAGATTTTGAATTGAACTTCTAAACGTAGCTCCGTAAGGTATCATTGGGTCCCTGTTTTACTTTCATCAAGTGGTAGCTCAACTTTCGATTAGTCCGAGCACGTATAAAGTGCAAGACGAATGAGATAGAGAGCTCCCTAAATGAGGAGATGGATGTTGGGGTCAGCCTATTGAACCATGCCAAGGATGAGCCCTTTAAGGTGATGGAAAAAGCTCGACAACGTACTGGATCTTGATATCCATGGAGCTCTATCTGATTTTTGTAGGTATTAGGATGGTCCATGGGATCTTTTGTCTCGTCAAAGGTCTCCATCTAAGGCATCCTGAATTTCGGTGGAAAGGGAAGTGTAGCACTTCTGCGGTAAAGGGTGACTCAGTCTACTGAACTAAGGCGTCCATGGTCATTGGGCTTTTTCTTTTTACAGCCTCCTTCATGTGGCTGAGCTCTTGTTGAATTTCTCTGAAACGTTGTTCCCAATACTATTCACTCCTTTCCTACTGATGTTGAGGATATTCGTTCTTGTAGGTTCCTCTATTTTGACTCTGTACTTCCTCGTTGTATTCGTTCCTACTCGACGATGGGCATTGCCCACAGTCTGGCTACGCTCATCCCCCTCAGCGATGTCTCTTAGGGGGTTGGGGTGTTGTTGTCCCCCCCGTGGGGGATTAACTTGGGATGGTTGTGCCCTTTGGGGACGTTGAAGAAGGCTCAACAGGTCTTCATTCTGCTGGAGGAGGCATTGATTGGCTAGGCGAAGGGCCTTAAGCTCACTGTTCGGAGGGGGATCCATCATGGGGGGATCGACTTCAGGAGTGGGCAAGAAATCACGAAGATTTTCCCGCTATCTTCCGGTGACAACTTCTTGTTGGTTTTGTAACTGAATGGGATTGATTTGACTTATGCTAATGTTGCGTGTAGAAACTATCAATTACTGAAGAAGACCAATAGAATTTTAATAGGAACAGTTATTCCCACAGACGGCGCCAACTGATGATATTCGTAACACAACAGAACAGAGTGGTGAATACACAGTGCATTGAACAGTTAAGTCTGAGCTCCAAGGCTCTTGAGAATAAAATCAAGGGAATGGGATTGTCACACAATAGATTTATAGTGGTTCATCAGCTTGGGAGCTCGGCTAATTCACTCTCAAATGAGTCTCTTGCTCTTGGAGAATATATTAATAATGGGGAATTTACAGAGAATATTTGAGTAAAGCTACAATTGCTTGTCTCTTTTGTTGGGGGTCATGTCCTCTATTTATAGCTGATCATGAGCTTTGCTTGATCTTTAGCGAAATTCCTTCTTTTCCTCGTAACGGTTGCTTTTATTAGGCAGCGACTGCGATGAGTGCTGGGGTAGTTAAGAACCTCCTGCCTAGATAAGCGACTGCCGTTATCGAGGTGATGCTTGGTCGGAGCCAACTGTCTTTTATGTTGCCTTCCTTGAGATGTAGATGCATGGAACTCGGGGTCTAAAGCCGAGGTCTATAGGCAACTTGAATGAACTGAACTCCCGACCTAAAAGAGCATAACTTGTGTTACTAAACTCAACCTTAGACATATTCGAGGTACCATCAACTAATATTTTTTAGATACATGTTTTTCGCCCATTAGCATATTGTTGAGTTAGCTGCCAGGTTGTTGATAGTGGAAAAGCCTTAGTAAGCTCAGCCACAAATTATTATTCTGGTTGTCTTATCAACAATTCCCATGGCTGGACAAGAAAGGAGGTGGAGTCCAGCAGAAAAGATGAAGTGATTAGCATCTAAGGTGACGATGATGACAATTGTAACAAGCAGAAAAGAGGAATTTGCATTTATTTGTCATTTTTGATACACGACGTATTCGTGTCAATATTTATGTTAATAATAAATTATTTAATTTTATAATAATTCATATGATCTTATATAAAAAAAATATAAAAAATTATAAAATACATATTTTTTACTTACAATACTTTTTAATCATGTTATGTCTTAACTTTAATTTGATTTATTTATTATTTATTTTAATTTATCATGTCATTTTCAAAATTTATGTCAAATCGAGTTCATGTCGTATTCACGACAGTGGGTAAAAATTGACACAATGCTATCAAGGGGTGTAAATTGAGTCAGCTTCCACAATATGAGTATGCTTAAGTTCAACTCCAAAGTTTATTATGGTGTTTAAATTTGAGTCGAGCTTTGTACACCTAATTACATTTCTTGTTCCGGCATAGTTCAAAATGTTTTATGAGCTCGATTCATACTCCAATATTAGTGAGTTCGAACATGCAAGGTCAAGCTACTTATATGCTTAATATTTCTAAATATATATGTCGCTGCCTTATCATCAGATCAACGCACAAGTCATATCATGCATTCACTTGTGTCCACATTTACAATCTTTTCTGTTGCCATGTGATGCAAATTTATTTAATTAATATTAAATTTTATCAAATAATATTTAAATTTTATATATGAAGGGTGATATATGAATTGTGGTTAGGTGACGTTGTGGAGGACAGATGATAGCAGAGAAGTTAGAAATTGATGAAATTTTGACATTGATTTTATCGATTGTAATTTTATTATTGATGGTGTAAATCTACGCGAATGAGCTATTGAACAAGATTAACTCGTATGAACAATTTTCTTGGGGCTAAGTGGAGTGTCTGAGCTACATGGCTCATATATAATAATGTTGGTTGGTGTTTGGGGGAATGAGGATAGGGATGATAACACGACAGAATTATAGTGGTTCACCGACCTGAGCTCGGCTAGTCCACTCAGTAATGGAGTCTCTAGCTCCTTTTCTTCTTACTTATGGTGTTGAATGTATTACAGTGTGATCTGGAGGAAATTAGGATTTTTCGTGGCTCTAATGCCCATCCCCTTCAACGGAGGCCTCACCCCCCCTCTTATAGTCTCTTGCTTACCTCTAATCCGAATTTTCTTCCTATAATGAAGGGATTTCCCGTATCTTTCCCTCTTCGATCCCAGAATTACCATAACTCCATTCGATTGGCTTCCATGGTCTATATCCCGAGATCTTTGCCTCTTACCGGGGGATCCTCCTTAATCACTTAGAGAGGATCTTGGTTAGTTGAGGGTTTTATGCCTTGATTCCAGCTTGACCCCTACTTCAGGGGTGCCTGTTGTCATCTAGCTACCTTCTTGCCTCTCTCTCCTATTCTCTTACCTGGAGGAGCTCTGATACCGGCTGGATGAGCTCAGGCTATGACTGGAGGGGCTCAGCGTATCTTACCTGAGCTCCCGAGCTGAGCTCACTTCCCGAGCTCATGTCGGGGGTTTATTTTAGGTATCATCAGTTGCCCCCCAACCCTTGCCTTAAGTTAGCTTAGGCAGGGGCTGACCTGCTTCCCAAACCGAACTAGATCTGCATGTGGCTACTCTGGGCTTCGCACGTGACTTGAAGCCCTTTGACGGTTTGCAGCACTCATGACATTCCTCGATTCCCGCGCATGTCTCAGCCCACGTCTTTCAAGCTTTAAATACTCAAACGGCTACCTGAACCACCCCTTTCCACTATTCATCTTCTCATCTGCTACTCCGAACTTCTTGCCTCTACAAATTCTTGAACCCCTGTCTCGAAGCTTTCTGATTCTTGCCCCAAAACTGGTTTTTCTGTGTTCGATTCGAGGACTCGCAGTGCTTCCCCAACTAGGTACGTTTTTCCTATCCTCTTTTCGACTTCTCCAACTCTGGACCCTTCAAGTTCTAGGTGGTTGTTGCGTTTTTGGGCCCATAGGTTCTTTTATTTCTGGTCCCGTGATTGTTGTCTGTCTCCCCTCCCCCATTTTGTGGATTGGAACTCCATTGTGCATATTCTCGTTGTTGGGAGTTACTGCGCTGACCCCAGGGTTATCAGTGAGAGTTTGTTTAGTGTTCCCCCTCTTTACCTTTCCTTTAATCTTCCTTTTTCTTGCCCAATCATGTCTGCCTCTTCTGGTGCTACCCACTCTTCTGTTTCCCTATTAGGCGATCGTTCTGAGGACACCGATCTAGGGGATGTAGGCGATGAAATTGATAACTTTCCTGGTGCGGAGGCTGTAGAAGCCGAGGTTGGCATCGAGGAACCTCCCTCTACCTCATCTCCCGTACCCCCCAGACCTGACAAGGGCAAGGGCAAGATGAGCGGAGTTGGGATTGAAGAAAAAGTTTCATATTTGGGGCTTGCCTTCAGTCACGCCCAGTCTGTTGGTTATAGTAGAGAAGTTCCTGGGTTAATGATAGCTTACAAAGCTCGCTACGGTTTTCCTCCTGGTGTTGAACCCTGGTGTCCTCATAGGTCTATCTACTATGTAGAACAAGTGCGTAATAGGGTTTGCTTCTTCCTTGCCGCTTTCGAGAACGGTCTTCGCTTTCCTCTGCATCCCTTTATCAAGGCCGTTCTCCAACATTTTAATGTATGCCCCTCCCAGATTTCTCCCAACTTCTATGGCATTATGGTAGGCCTCTTAGTCTTATTTAAGAAGCATGACCTCGGGGTTCCTAGCATTTCTCTGCTCATGGAGCTTTTCAACGTCAAACTGACCTCTTCTGAAGGTTTTCTATATATCTCCAAGCGAACTAATGCTAGGAAGATTATTACCGACCTCCCCTCTTCTCACAAAGCGTGGAAAAAGCATTTCTTTTATATTGGGGGTACCAACTGGGAGTACAATCCTGCGGATAAAACGGATACTCTTGGTATCCCTAAAGCTTGGACTACCCCAGAAAACTTGCGTGAGTCTTTACTCGAGCTGACTGAGCTCTGATTTGGAATTTATTGGCCTCTAGCATGTCTCTTACTTGTATATATATATATATATATATATATATATTTTATTTAGGTGGCCGACCTGAGCTCAGCCCCGAAGATAAGAGAGTGCTAGTGAAGTTGGGGAAAATCAAGCCTGAGAGGTACGCTGACCTCATTGATTTTCGGAATCTGGTGAGGCTAGGTCTGAGTCCTCCTTCGGCAACCTTAGCTATTCCAATATCCGTTGTAGGAGCTGAAGAAGGTAATACCACTGTCAATTTCTTTCTTTTCCTCCTTCGTTTCCTTTTTATGTCTCCTGACTCCATTCAGATCTCCCAGGTCCTTCCACAATGAGGTCTACTCCTGAAGAGCTCCAGGCAAAGGTTGCAGATCTGATGAAGGGTGGTAAATCCAGCAAACGGAAGGCCCAGGTCGGCTCTGGGAGTGGCCCAATCACCAGGGCTAAAATCCCGAGATTGGAGATGCCTTCGCCTTCCTCCTCTGCTAAAGCAGTGGCTCCTATCTCGGCTCCATCTCCCTCATCCAGCACTCTTCAGACTGCAGACATCTCTTCCCCTCCAGAATCCCAGCCTGCAGTGAAGCAGGCTCAAGCGGGAGGTCAGGCTTCCCCTTCCTCCTCTGAGGTCGAGAAAGCTTTGGGAGTGATCCCTGATCTCCAACCCAGAGATTTCACATTCAGTGCTTCTAGGAAGATGGTTGAGAAAGAGAGAAAATCTAAAGAAGAAGATGAGGATTCTTTTTTTGACAACATGGATCTTGCTGCGGGAGCTCTTTCTTCTATTTTTTCTGAGTCTGACGTCCTGAAGGCCGCTTCTATGCCTCTTGAGGAGTCCATCTCTTCAGCTCTTCAGGGAGCAGCTGTTGTAAGTACTATCACTTTTCACTCTTTACTTATTTTCGTTTCGTGGTCTCATGCGATTCGCTGAACGTTCTTTGTATTCTCAGGCTGCCCTCCATGCGAGAGGTCTGCTGCACCAGATTCGGTCTCAAGAGAGCTCTTTCAAGGTTCTGAAGACGTATAAGGTCAAGGTTTCTAAATTATCTCTTGAGAATGAGGTCCTCAGGGCCCAGGTGGAAAGCCTCAGAGAGCAAACAGTGAAGCAAGCCTCCGACCTCAAGCACACATTAACCGTCAAAGTCAGAGCTGAGGAAAGAGAAAAGAAAGCTCGGGATGAGCTAAGGCTAGTTAAGGAGGATCTGCAGCTCAAGATTGAAGCGTGGTCCAAGGCTAGTCAAGAAGCTTTTGATGCCAAAAACTCCCTTACGCAAGAAAGGCATGAGTACCTTACTCTTAGCGAAGCCAATGGCAAGCTTTGCGAGGAGCTCGAGGTGCAGAAAAACCTGGTCAAGGAGAGGGACAGCGAGGTGGCTGAGCTGAAAGATGAGGCTACCACCTTATGAGCTACTGGGTGGCTAGCCTTTAGGTGTAAGGCTGTTAAAGCCTTTCCTGACCTCGACTTCAATTTCTCTATCTCTACTGAGGAAGAAATGGAGGGCTCAGACTCTGATAACGGAGAAGATGCCTTAGTCCCACCAGCTGAAGCCTTGAATCAAGACGTTCCTGCCACTGGTCCTTCTGGAGCTCTTGCCGTAATTCCTGAGCTCCCCACTGTAGCTCCTGCTATTCCTGTTACTACACCGTTTTCAGCTGACTTGGTGACTGAGGCCCTTGCTCAAGATCCGGGATCAACGGGAGCAGAGATCCGTGTAGCAGGCATTTCTGGAAGCTCTTCCCTTGCTTCTGTTGCTGAGGGCTCATCTACCGAGCTGCGAGATCCTTCAATCACTCATTCTTTAGATACTTAAAGCTCTTTTTTTTTATTCATGTAATCCTATCTTCTTTTTTATTCTTGTACTTCGAACTTGCGCTTTTGGAATACAATTCTTCATGAAGTAATTTCTAAATTTCATTTTGAATTGTGATGATGTGTTGCGACTTTGAGACATAACTCACATGGTTCTGTTTAGTTCTGTTTTTCTGAATTTTCTTCTGGGTTTTCTTATACTTCCCTTGCCCCCCTTGCTTTGAGAAGTGTTTCGGTCCTTCTTGAAGCAAGATTATGGACTCATGAACTGCCAAGCTCTTTTGATGACTGAGGAACCCATCAGGAACTTTATCCTTCTGGTGTGGGCAAGGTTCTTGGAATTGCAGGTCTCAAAGATGAGCTCAAATATGAGGAATACTCTGCTTGAGTGGGGTCAGAACTCTCTTCGGTTGTTTTGAGTGCAGTATGAGGGGTAATCTTGTGCGGATTGCTTTTCCCGCCTTTTTCCCAACCGTTTTCCATAACCGTAACCACCTGTATTAATTAAGAAACCAAAAAAAGATAGCCGACTCCCTTCTCGCGTGGCTCTTGGTTTCCTAAACACTTACAACCTTCTTTAAGTCCCCTATCATCTGCCGAGTTTCTTTTTTCTTTCTTGTGAAAAATACTTCTGAGTTCCTCTTTCTTGATCCTTCGTGGTTATCCTCTGTTTTCATCGTGATCTCCAATGGCTGCCCCTGCTTCTTCTTTGTTCGAGGGGCGCACTTCCTTTGGGATCGAATGGAAGTGGCACTATCGCTACCTGTCTCCTTCAACCTTAGAGTCCTCTGATTTGAAAGCCATCCAGAAACGGTTTTTTTCTGATCTTGACTTGCCTTTGCGAGTCCCTACCCCTGACGAGCCCTGCAACTTCCTTTCTCGAGGGGAAGTCTGCTTCTTTGAAGGTGCCATGGATATGGGACTTCGCCTTCCCATTCATCCGGCCATAGGGCGAGTTCTTGCCTATTATGGCCTATGCCCTTCTCGTCTTTCCCCACGAGGATGGGCCGCTATGGTAAGCTTCTTCCTGTTCTGCCGCCTACATGCCATTGGCAGGTTCCCCTATGTCTCCGAGTTTCTGTACTTCTTCGAGATCAAGGAAGACGATGCCCCCTACTTCAGCTTCTTCCGTTGGAGGAATTTTAAATTACGCCCTTTGATTCTAGGCCTTCCCTCCAATCCTGAAGGATGGTCTAAACGTTTCTTTTTTGCTTCTGGGGAGTCTTGGCGGTCTACTGAAGATCGCTGCCGTGAAGCTAGGATCCCACGGTCCTGGAAGAACTTCTCTCGTATTGGTAGGTCCGAGCTGAGCTCTCTTGAGTATATACTTTCCTTGAAGATATATTCTTATTGTATCCTTGTTGTTCAGGTCCCCCTGATCTGGATGTGCCCGAGATGATAAACATTGATGAATTGCTGCTTGTTGAGCCTAGGTCTTACTCTGAGTTAATGACGAGTGCAAATCTTTATTTGCTTGGTGCTGAGGCTACTGAATTTGAATTTTCCTCCATTCCTTACTCTTCCTGGACCTCTTTCTCTGACTCTGACGAGGATGGGGATTCTGACGAGGATGGTGACGCTGGTGCGAGCTCCAAGAGGCGTAAGAGGGATGGCTCTTTCTCTCCTGAATCTCTGTCCACCATTTTCCTTGCCCCAGCAGGTCAAAAGCTCCTTGATTCACTTTATAAGGCTGAGCAAGAAAGAGATGAGCTGAAGGAGGAGAATGCTCGCCTGAAGGGAGAAGTGGCTGAGCTGAGGTCACAGCTTAAGAAGGACTAGGAGCTCTACCCCCTTGTATTTTCTTCATAATTAATGTCAAACTTTGTTGCTCCTTGCATTTCCTTGAACGCCTGTATTCTTTGATATTTTGAATGTCAGATCTTTCTTTTTGAATATGCATGTTGACGTATGAGCTAAGGGGCTCATCTCTTTTGAGCTAAGTTGCCCTTCTGAATTCTGTAGGCTTGTTTCAGCGCATTCTTCGTGTTCAAGTCATGAACGTGGATGGAAAACAGAAGATCATGTTTGCACTGACCTCAGTCCTTGACTGGTTCCCCAGATGATCTCCATTGCACTAGACATGCGTCGGCAGCATACGAGGACCACTGGTCGTGGGGGAAAGACTGTTGGTGTCTCCAAGAAGAGATTTAGCTTGGATTTTAGAAGCTTTATTATGAGCTAAAGAGCTCATCTCGAATTTTATGAGCTTAGAAGCTTATCGTTTGTATATGAGCTGAAGAGCTCATCTCGAGTTTTATAAGCTGAGAAGCTTATCGTTTGTATATGAGCTGAAGAGCTCATCTCGAGTTTTATAAGTTGAGAAGCTTATCGTTTGTATATGAGCTGAAGAGCTCATCTGGAGTTTTATAAGCTGAGAAGCTTATCGTTTGTATACGAGCTGAAGAGTTCATCTCGAGTTTTATAAGCTGAGAAGCTTATCGTTTGTATATGAGCTGAAGAGCTCATCTTGAGTTTTATAAGCTGAGAAGCTTATCGTTTGTATATGAGCTGAAGAGCTCAACTTGAGTTTTATAAGCTGAGAAGCTTATCGTTTGTATATGAGCTGAAGAGCTCATCTTGAGTTTTATAAGCTGAGAAGCTTATCGTTTGTTTATGAGCTGAAGAGCTCATCTTGAGTTTTATAAGCTGAGAAGCTTATCGTTCTTTTACTTCGGACATCATGTGAGGAAAAGACTCGTTTATTTTTATTGAAAATAGCTCTGTTACATGGAAGACTTACTGAAAGAACTTCTTAAGGTGCTCGGCATTCCAAGAGTGAGGTAGGACCTTTCCTTCCTCTGTTTGGAGCTCGTAGTTTCCTGGTCTGACTACCCTTGACACGATATAGGGACCTTCCCAGTTGGGTCCCAGCTTCCCATGCGTAGGATCCTTCTTCGCAAGCAGAAGCCTCCTAAGCACCAAGTCTCCAACCTTGAAACTTCGATGCCTTACCTTCCTATCGTAGTATCTTGCAATTTTCCTTTGATAAATTTGAACGCGATGCAGAGCTCTGTCTCTTCTTTCATCCAGGAGATCGAGGTTCAATAGGAGAGACTCATTATTAAGCTCGGCATCTGCAAATTCCACCCTTGGTGATTGGAGCCCCACCTCAACAGGGGCTACTGCCTCGGTTCCAAAGGCCAAAGCGAAGGGGGTTTCCTGAGTTGCAGATCTGACGGTGGTCCTGTAGACCCACAATACCTCAGGGATGTACTCCACCCACTTGCCTTTTAGGTTTTCTAGTTTGGTCTTCAGAGCTGTCTTTATGGTTCTGATTGTGACCTCTGCTTGCCCATTGGATTGAGGATGCGCAGGAGCTGAGAAATAGTTCTTTATCCCAAGCTCAGCACAAAAGCTTTTAAATTTCGAGTTGTCAAACTGCTTCCCATTGTCAGACACGACTGCTCTAGGAACCCAAAATCTGCAAACTATCGACTTCCAAACGAAGTTTTGAACTTTTTGTTCGGTGATTGTTGCCAAAGGTTCGACCTCTGCCCACTTGGTGAAATAATTCACCCCTATGATAGCAAACTTGCATTGTCCCGCCTAGGTGGGAAGGGGTCCAAGAATATCCAAACCCCACTGTTGGAAGGGCCATGGGCTTACCACCGAGGTTAGCAGCTCGGGTGGACAATGGGAAATATTGGCATGCTCTTGGCAAATCTTGCATCTTCTGACCAATTCGGTGGCATCTTTGAGCATGGTCGGCCAATAATACCCTTGTCTTAGCGCTTTTCCTGCCAAAGCCCGAGCTCCAATGTGATTGCCACATATTCCCTCATGAACTTCTCTGAGTATATAATTGGCAACCTCATCTCCTACGCACTTAAGGAGGGGAGCTGAAAATCCTCGTTTGTATAGATTTCCTTGCAGCACCGAGAATCTGGCTGACCTAGTTTTGAGCTTAGAGGCTTCCTTAGCATCGCTTGGCAAGGTTCCTTTCTGTAGGTATTCTACGAGAGGGTCCATCCAGCTTGGCTGAACTATGATTGACAGCATGTCCTCCCTTTGAATGCTTATTGAAGGCTCCGGAAGATGCTCCACCGATATTAGCCTATCCAAGTCTTCCTGTGAGGCAATTGCTAACCTTGCTAACGCATCTGCTCTTGAATTCTCTGTTCTGGGCACGTGTTTGACCTTAACCTGCACAAACTTCTTTATTAGTTCTCGTACCTTTCTGAGATAAAGGATCATTTTTTCGCCTCTCGCTTCGTAGGATTCCTCTATCTGTTTTACCACTAGTTGAGAGTCACTGCAAATCTCTAGCTGTTCTGCTTCCATAGAATGAGCAAGACTGAGTTCAGCGATGACAACTTCGTATTCTGCCTCGTTATTTGAAGCTTTAAACCCAAATCTAAGGGTGTACTCGACATCTATTCCTTCTGGAGAGGTCAAGATCATACCTGCACCGCTTCCTTGAGCATTGGCAGCTCCATCCACCGAAAGCCTCCACATGGGGAGGTCTGGTACTAAATCTGCGGTCTCCATAGGTGCTGCTGCTGTGAACTCTGCGATGAAATCCGCCAAAATTTGTCCTTTGATGGCAGTTCTTGGCTTATATCTGATATCAAACTCACTGAGCTCTATGGCCCACTTGACTAATCTCTCCGAAAACTCTGGCTTATGTAGCACTTGTTTCAACGGCTGATCTGTTGGGACTTCGATGGTATGAGCCTGAAAATATGGTCTAAGTCTCCTAACTGTTGTGACCAAGGCCAAGACGAGTTTTTCCATCTTTGGATATCTCTCCTCTGCCCCCCTCAGAGCTCTACTGCAGTAGTAGACTGGTTGCTGAGCTCTGTCTCGCTCCCTGACCAGCGCTGCGCTTGTTGAAAAATCTGAAACTGCCAGGTAGAGAGTAAGGACTTCTCCCTCTAAAGGGCTCACCAAAACAGGAGGAGTGATCATATAATTTTTCAGGGCTTTGAACGCTTCTTCGCATTTGGTATCCCACTGGAACGCTTTTTTCAAGATTTGAAAGAATGACTGGCATTTATCGCTTGACCTGAACACAAAACGGCTCAGGGCTGCTATTCTACCTGTCAAGCGTTGTACCTCCCTTGTGTTAGATGGTGACTGCATATCTAACACCGCCCTAACCTTCTCTGGGTTAGCTTCAATTCCTCGGCTACTAACTATAAAACCCAGAAACTTTCCGGCTGAGACACCGAATGCACACTTCGCAGGGTTGAGCTTCATCTTGTATTCCTTTAGAATCTGGAATGATTCAGCTAGGTGCTTGATGTAGAGCTCTGCCTTCAGTGATTTTACTAACATATCGTCGATGTAGACCTCCATAGATGCACCTATCTGCTTTTGGAACATCCTATTCACCAACCGCTGGTAAGTGGCTCCAGCGTTTTTCAATCCAAAAGGCATGACCTGATAACAGTATGTTCCTTGTTCCGTTACAAAGGAGGTATTTTCTTGGTCGCTGGGATCCATCCTGATCTGGTTGTAACTTGAGAAAGCGTCCATGAAGCTAAGTAGCTCGTGCCCGGCTGTGGCGTCCACTATTAAGTCGATCTGAGGTAAGGGAAAGCTGTCCTTAGGGCATGCTCGGTTGAGGTCAGTAAAGTCGATGCACAGTCGCCATTTACCGTTGGTCTTTTTGACAAGAACCACATTTGCCAACCAGGTTGGGTAGTCAACTTCCCTGATGGCCTTGGCATGGAGGAGTTTGCCGACCTCCTCATTTATTGTCCTTTGTCTTTCTGCAGCAAAACTCCTTCTTTTCTGTTTGACGGGTTTGCAAGTTGGGTTCACACTTAGCTTATGGGTAATAACCGAAGAGTCAATACCCTCCATATCTTCTTGCTTCCAAGCAAACACCCCCATATTCTCCTTCAAGAACTGGATGAGGAGACCTCTGAGCTCAACGTTCAGTATGGAACCTATATAAACGAGGTGCTCTGGCTCCCTATCAAGCTGAATCGGTTCCAGCTCTTCTGATGGCATTGGCCTTGTCTCCATCTCATCTCTCATGTCGAGTTCATCTAATTGGATGTTCTCGACCTCCTTCATCTTCACAGAAGCCATGTAACATTCTCTTGCTACACGCTAGTCTCCTCGGACCGCTCCTATCCCATTCTCTGTAGGGAACTTCACAACCAAGTGATAGGCAGATGGGATTGCCTTCATAGAATTAAGGGATGGCCTTCCAAGCAAGATGTTGTATGCAGAAGGTGCATCGACCACTAGGAACTTTACGGTTGTGGTGGCTTGGCAAGGTGGGTCTCCTAGGGTGAGCACGAGTTAGATTGCGCCTAGGGGGAGCACCCTTTCTCCCGAGAACCCCAGCAAGTGAGTACTTACAGGTTCGAGTCTTCCCCGTCCTATGTCCATTTTTTCGAATGCAGGTGCAAAAATGATGTATGCCGAGCTCCCATTATCGATCAGAACGCGATGAACGGTTCTGTTAGCCACCACAGCTTGTACCACCAATGGATCGTCGTGGGGGATCTGGCATCCCTCTAAATCAGAATCTGAAAAAGTGATAGATGTATCTAAGCGTGGTGCTTTGGATACAGTGTGCACTTCGAGAGCTTCTTCGGCTCTGATTCGTCGGAGGTGTGCTTTCCTGGCTGAGCTGGATTCTCCGCCTCCCGCAAATCCTCCAAATATTACTCTAATCTCACCCAGAGGCTGCTGATGCGGCGCAGGTGCCTGCTGTTGGGGTGGCGGGGGTGGAAGAGCTCGATTCTGGTTGTCATGGGCTACAAAGCGACGTAACTGTTCTCGCTGAATTAGGAACTCGATTTCCTTTTTTCGTTTAATGCAGTCATCGGTGTGATGACCATGATCTCTGTAATAATCGCAATACTTTGTGGGGTCTCTCTTGGCCGGATCTGCCTTCATCCGAGGTGGCCATCTTAAGAACTTCTCGTTTTGGACCTCCATACAGAACTTGTGACACAGCGGCAGTGAGTGGGGTGAATAGTTGAGGTCCGTATCTGGGCTGTAGTTCAGGCTGCATGGGGCCCAGGTGATCTCTGACATTTCCTCTTCTCTTTGGGGAGCGATCTCTATCCCTCCTTGGAGACCTTTCTCTCCCCTTTTCTTTCCTTGGACTTTGGTCCCTTTTCTTCTCTTCTTTTTCCTTCTCCCTTCGTGTGGGCGTACCTTCCACCTTGGAGAGGAGTGCCTCTTCACCATTTATATACTTTTCTGCCTTGGCTAACACCTCAGCCATGCTTGCTTGAGGGTTCTTCGATATAGAGAACATTAGATCCTTTGATTGCACTCCTAACCCTGCAATAAAGGCAGTTATGGCAAATTTTTCGTCTGGGACGTCAACTTTTAGTGTCTCCGAGTTGAACCTTTGGACATAGGACCTCAGGTTTTCTTGGGGCCCCTGTTTCACATTCAGTAGGTGGTAGCTTGGCTTTCTATATATCCGGGCTCCTATAAAGTGAGATACGAAAGCTATCGAGAGTTCTTCAAAGGATGAGATCGAGGCTGGTGGGAGCCTGTGAAACCAGGCTAGGGCAGAGCCTTTCAATGTGATGGCAAAAGCTCTGCAACGTACAGGATTCTGGTATCCATGCAGCTCCATCTGGTTCTTGTAGGTGTTGAGATGATCTACTGGATCTTTCGTTCCCTCAAAGACCTCTATTTGCGGCATTCTGAACTTTGGTGGGAGAGGAAAGTGTAGCACACCAGAGGTGAATGGGGACTCGGTTTGTTGTACCAGGACATCCATTGTAACCGGAGCCTTGCTCTTTACAGCCTCTTTCATGTGGTTGAGCTCTTGCTGGATGTCTTTGAAGCGTTGCTCCCAGTGCTGTTCTCTCCTGTCTTGCGGGTAAGGGAAAAAATCGTCCCTCTCACCCCCATCGTTCTGACTTTGCACTTCCTCGTTGTGGCCATTCCTAGGGGGTAGGTAAGGAACATGCCCCCTGGTCTGGCTGTTTTCTCCTCCTTTGTTGACCTCTCTAAGGGGGTCCCAGTGTCGTTGTTCCCTATGAGGGGGATTATTCTGGCCTTCTTGGGCCGGTCTTGCCTCCTGTGGGCGTTGTATGAGCTTTGACAGCTCTGCATTTTCCTTTAGCAGGCGTTGGTTGACCAGGCGAAGGGCCCCCATCTCGTTATTAATGAGGGAATTAGTCTCTTGGATGTTTTCGGGTTGTCTGCCGTTGGTGGCTTCCTGCTGATCTTGCACTCGTGGTAGGTTTGTTTGACTTCTGCTCATATTTCGAGTTGTTACCATCAGTCACTGAGAGATCAGCTTATTTGTAATAGGAACAGTCCTTCCCACAGACGGCGCCAAACTGATGGTGTAAATCTACGCGAATGAGCTATTGAACAAGATTAACTCGTATGAACAATTTTCTTGGGGCTAAGTGGAGTGTCTGAGCTACATGGCTCATATATAATAATGCTGGTTAGTGTTTGGGGGAATGAGGATAGGGATGATAACACGACAGAATTATAGTGGTTCACCGGCCTGAGCTCGGCTAGTCCACTCAGTAATGGAGTCTCTAGCTCCTTTTCTTCTTACTTATGGTGTTGAATGTATTACAGTGTGATCTGGAGGAAATTAGGGTTTTTCGTGGCTCTAATGCCCATCCCCTTCAACGGAGGCCTCACCCCTCTCTTATAGCCTCTTGCTTACCTCTAATCCGAATTTTCTTCCTATAATGAAGGGATTTCCCGTATCTTTCCCTCTTCGATCCCAGAATTACCATAACTCCATTCGATTGGCTTCCATGGTCTATATCCCGAGATCTTTGCCTCTTACCTGGGGATCCTCCTTAATTACTTAGAGAGGATCTTGGTTGGTTGAGGGTTTTATGCCTTGATTCCAGCTTGACCCCTACTTCAGGGGTGCCTGTTGTCATCTAGCTGCCTTCTTGCCTCTCTCTCCTATTCTCTTACCTGGAGGAGCTCTGATACCGGCTGGATGAGCTCAAGCTATGACTGGAGGGGCTCAGCGTATCTTACCTGAGCTCCCGAGCTGAGCTCACTTCCCGAGCTCATGTCGGGGGTTTATTTTAGGTATCATCAATTATAAAAAAATTATTTTTAACTATAAAATAAATTTAAAACCCTATACTTTATAATGAACAACAAAAAACATACCACAGAAGGAATTTAGGTAATATAAGAAAATAAGAAACCGAAAAGTGTATCTCTTCCCCAACAACTTATAAGAAAATTGACTTAATGACTTAATAGTCTAACGGGTATTTTAGATGAAATAAATTTTAAAAATTTTGCATGAAAAAAATTAAAACAATCTGCATGAAAAAATATTAAAAAAAAAAATGCATGAAAAAAATTAAAAAAAAAAAACTGTATTAAAAAAATTAAAAACAATTGCATGAAAAAAATTAAAAATATTTGCATGAAAAAAAATTGCATAAGGGCAATTTAGTATATTTATATAAAGAAAGGTAGTTTTGAAATTTTCAAAAAATTTATAGGCAAACCGCTATTTTTTGTACTGACAGAGTTAAAAATTACCGTTAAGAGGGTGTCTTTAATTTAAAAGTATAAACCATAAGGGGTGTAGTGAAGTTTCAGAATCGGTAAAAGATGTCATTGAATTTAGACCTAACTAGAAAGAGTGTGGATGAAATTTTTGCATTATTTTACTGCGGATGGAAAAATAATGCGTTTTCATTTCCTGCTTGTTTCCATCGCCGTCTGCAAAGCGCCGCCCACCACATTTATAAAGAGTTAGGTGTGGTTTTTTTTTAACATTCCAATAGCATTATTTGATTAAATTTATTAACATAATGATGTGATTTCAATAACATTGTTCCATAATCAATCCAAAGCTCATAGTGAATTAGGTCAACAAATTAGGTTAATAAATTATGTCTCAATAGAATTGCTCTTACTCTTTATATTAACCTCACATACCGTTAAGTAACTTTTAGTTCTTTTTTTTTTTACTTGACGGATTATTTATTGTAAATTATAGTAAGATCTTTATATACAAGTTGGTCATTCACTTATTAATAATAGATGATCTTTCAAAAAAAAAAAATGAATGAAAAAAATATTATAGTGTATCTAAATTTGTAAAAAAGTGTTATAGTTTTCGGTATGTTTATAAATAGAATTTGAGCCCAACGTAACGTTTAATTCCTTTTATCATAAATTTGATTTAATTTTCTAACTTATTAATATAACATTTGACTTTAAAAAAATTCCAATATGTGTGCGTTAGCATATAAGAACATTGTCTGAGATAAAAATTATATTGAATCACAAATTAATCAAAAATTAAATAATTTAACTTATGATAGAAAAAAATATATGGAGATAAAATTTGATATGTTAACTATCTTATTAAATAGATGTCTAGGGGAATGTTTATTTGGTGTAGAAAATTTATTACGATCACAACAACCATATCTGCCAATCTAAGAAACTAATGAGATTTCAATGTTTGATGGCTACCCCTTGGTGACAACTTTAAGGCTCTTCTTATTCATATTATAATTTTCAACTTTCAACTGCATAACAAAGCCGCTTCGTTATCATCGTTTCTTGTCTTGGTCCTCCAATTCCTATCTGGTGCCATACTTAACCAGATTTTTTATTTGTTTTCGTTCAATATTGGTCATGATTTCTGATCTCATTCAAGGATTGACCCAAGAGTCATACAATTTCTAATATATTTTTTACATCTATTTGATATAATTTTAATTTCATGTGACAAGTGTTAAAAAAAGAGTATCTCACGGATTCAAGCCTATTCTAATACTTGGGTCTATCCTTGTGCAACTAACCTAATTTTGTTTCAATTAGTCCAATAGAATATAATTAGAGATTTGAAATGATTGTAAGTAGGGTCAATCACACTGTGACCCATTCACATGTTTGACAAATATAGTGATTCCTTCTTTGTTTTGGAATATTATACTGTGACCCCTTATCAGTGTGACCAACTAGAATTGTTAATGACAATTGTTTGTTTTTCAACATTGTCCTCGTCAATAATGTAACCAAATATTAGGAGAATTAAATTCAGACTTTCTAAAGTTTGTCACTTAATAACTTAAAACTCCTAATATTTGAAATATTATATACAGACTCCTTAAAGTTTGTACGCGTGTAGCACTTAGACCCTTGCCGTTAATGTCCGTTAGTATATCCGTTAATAAATTATACTCAGACTTTCTAAAATTTATAGGTATGTAATATTTAGACATTTCAAATTTAAAATATTACATTTAAACCCTTACTAGTTATAGAACTAACGAAATCTATTAAACGACCAAGTTACTCCAATTAAAAGATATAAGATATTTTCTCCATTATGGTTTGACCTCTTGTTTGATTTTTTTTAGTTTTATTCTAATAGATAGTATAATTGTATACTAATTATGATTTTTTTTTAAAAATAAATTTTTATTTTTTATTTTGATTTTAATAAATAAAATAATAGATCATGAATTTTGGTTGAAAAATTTAAAATATTTGATATTTTATATTTGATTGAAGTATTTTTTATTTAAGTATAATATTTTAAACTTAAGGGATCTAAATATTCTACGTCTAAAAACTTTAGGAGTATGAGTATAATTTACTAATAGATAGACTAATAGACATTGACGACTGAAATCTAAGTGTTATACACGTACAAACCTTAGGAGGTCTGTGTGTAATATTTTAAATATTAGGAGTCTAAATAATTAAATAACAAACTTTAAGAGGTCTAGGTGTAATTCTCCCAAAATAAAATTGAGATGGCACAAATCGAATCGCCACCATATATGAATACTTCCGGTTGCAGACCTCCAAATATTGAACTATGTATTTTTGCGGGTAAATTACATATCACCCCTTGAACTATTACTTTTATTTAATTTTGTACCTTTAACTGTAAATTTTTTTATATTACACCCTAAAGTATTAATTATGTTTCATATCACTCCAATAAATAACGACTGCCAATTTTTTAACTGTAAATACGCATGTGAGTGGTCTATACTGCCAATAAGCGACTGCCTATTACACATGTGCACGTTAAAAATTAAGAAAATTACACATCCATGGCTTTGTTCTTCCTAAAATCCAAATTTTTTTTTTCTTCCCAACAACTATTTGATTGCAAAAGAGGTAAAATAAAGTGTTTCTAGGTACTTGGCGAAAAACCCTTTAGAGTTTTCCTCCCTCATTTGACAGATTTTCAAGTTTGACGTTATCTATTGGAGTGTTATGAAACAAAATTGATAATTTATGGTTTAATATGAGAAATTTTATAGTTGAGGATACAAAGTGAAACAAAGATAATAGTTCAAGAGGATAAAATATAATTTACTCTATTTTTGCCTTTCTATTTTTTATATTTGCTTAGGATAAGATGTTGTTTAATGTTCTGTTATAAAAAATGTCTTGCTTTTTAAATTTTAAGTATTTCGGGTAACTAGCATTTGTTTTTTTTAGTAAATTGTCTTTTGTATCCTGAAAGATTTTAAAATTCTAAATTTTCACCCTCAATAATTAATTTTTTTAAATGGTAGAAATGTGGCCCTTACACTAATTTTCACATATTAGAAAGGAATAAGTTCACACAAGG
Source organism: Ilex aquifolium (assembly GCA_951799425.1). Taxonomy (NCBI): domain Eukaryota; kingdom Viridiplantae; phylum Streptophyta; class Magnoliopsida; order Aquifoliales; family Aquifoliaceae; genus Ilex; species Ilex aquifolium. Next base: position 14,747,329 of record OX637391.1, on the reverse strand, counting down.
GAAAAAAGAAAAAAAAAAGTATATCATTTATGTATTAAGATTTGTATAGATCACTTTTGTTACATACTAATCAAATATGTTTTGATTTTTATGTATTATTTTTGCTTAAAAATTTAACTAAAAAAAGTGTTATCAAATGCTAGCTAGGTAATTTTTCTTCAGATTAGCTTGCTACAAATAGATTGTGGCCTTTTGCGATTATATTTAAGTCTTTGTCCACAAATGTTAGTCCCTAGAAAATACTCATACAAGAACACCCAAGAAAAAGAAAATCTACATTCCATTATTTAGGTATAAATAACTCAATAGGGTATACTCAATGCTTACACGTATCTAATGAGGTTTTAATATAGGTTTGAAAAGAGTTATTCGGTGAAGTCTCTCCTCTCTAGAGCCCTTTACTTGATATGGTTTCTCATTAAGAGGACAAGACAGCAACTTGAGTCTCCATCGTAAGCAGTCTTCTAAGATCATGTCAAAAATACAAAAAGGGTTAAATGCCAATGTACATATTATATATACACAAAAAAAAAAAGAGATTAATTAGCGAACCCTTTACGAAAAATAAAGCTAGTTGCAATAATTTATAGTTGACCCCAACAGACTTTTATATTTTGAAAACACATTCAACAATTCACTAAGTTTTCACAATTTTCATAGCTTAAATAACTACAAAATGAGTCCATTTTATCAACAATTTATCTAAATATGTACACAATGTGTTCGAAGGGTGTGCGCAAGTTTATAGTAATTTAATTATAGGCTATACTAATTGATATGATAAGAAAATGATAGGACAAACACATTTAAATATACCTAACAAATAAATGAAAATATATAAGTAATATATTTTTAAAAAAAATTCAGAAAGGATGGTCCCTCTTAGCTCCGCGGTAGGATGGAACCTAAAACTATTGTTTTTTTTAATTTTATGTTCAAGTCATCTCTGTTAGTCGGATCAATTATATCACTATGAATACATGACGATCCATATATAGACTTTTGTTCCCTCTCATATTTTCACGTACGTAGCTGCTACCACAAATTTGTGTGATTTTATGTGGATTTGAAGTGAGGTAGGTGTCTAACCAAAACCAAAACCACTTGACACAAACAAGCATATTTCCATGTCGACGGTCCATGCACTATATGCTTGTTTTCTCGAAACTATGTGCTCCTTTTCTCTCCATGTAATCAAGTCATAGTATATGAAACGAATAAAATTGAAATTTTTTGATACACATGATTCTAATCCATAATAAATTATTTCTTTAATTTAACATTAAATTATTATTTAATTTCATCAAATCAACACCAAATTGAAATTTAATTTTATTAAATTAAAATTTAATATATTAAATTCTATTAATTTAACATTTAACCTTATCAAATTAATGTCAATTATTTAATTTAACACCAAATGAACATTCAATTTCATTAAAGCAACATTTAAATTTATTCAATTAACATTAAATTTTATCAAATCAACACTGAATTAATATATAATTTTATCAAATAAAAACTAAATTAATATTTAAATTTATCATATTAAGACTAAATTTATTTAATTAATTTTAAATTTTATCAAATAATATTTAAATTTTATATTTGAAGGGTGATATATAAAGAGTGGTCATGTGACTTTGTGAATGACAGACGATAGTAGAAAAGTTAGAAATTAATGAAATTTTGACATTGATTTTATCGATTGTAATTTTATTATAAAAAAATTATTTTTAACTATAAAATAAATTTAAAACTCTGTACTTTATAACAAACAATAAAAAACATACCACAAAGAGAACTTAGGTAATATATGAAAATAAAAAACAAAAAAGTGTATCTCTTACCCACAACTTACTATTCGAAAATATTTTTTCAATACTGTAAATGAGGATGAGTTATTTGACGCGGAAAGATGTGGTTTTCTTGCTTGTTTCCATTGCCGTCAGCAAAGCGCCGCCCACAACATTAAAAAGGTGTTGATAACACCCCCTTGAAAGTTGGGTGTGAAAAGGTCATTTTCTTCGTTACCACAGGCACTTTCTCGGTGACTGCCAACATTTGAATAATGTTATTGAGATATAGCAACGTGATTCATGATGATTTAGTCATCTAACAATAACATGGTCTAATTAGAATATTGTAATTATAGCTATTGAATTTCTTTATTTTGACATTATTTTTAAGTTTTATATCAAAATTTGAAATTACAAAAATTGTTATTCATGGAGTAACCCATGGATGTATCTATAACAAATATTACTACGAGTAACTCAGCATTAACATGAGGTTACTTGGCGGTTAACTTCATGATCCCATATCACTCTTTAAAAAAATAATAATAAATAAGTACCAAAATATGATAATTTTAAAACAAAATTGCTAAATTACGATACTTTGAAATTTATTTATCAAAATAAGACATTTTTTTTTTTAAAACGGGGAATAAAAACATAGTCTATGAAAAAATATTGATTTAAAAACGTGATTGTCGTGATTGTTGGGAAGACTATACTTTTATTTAAAAAGCGAGGTCGTTACCCATGTTATTTTAACGAAAGCGGAGTCAACAGTTATGCTTTTGTTAAAAAACGGGATCAATAACCCCACTTTTAAAAAGTGATATAGTTTGACAAATAAGTTCAAAACTGACATAATTTAGTAAATTTGTTTTAAAATTCTTGCATTTTTCTACTTAATTCCATAGTTTCATTGGACCAAAAAATAATATATGACACAAAAAAATAACTTTTCAATATTGTAGTTATACCCTAAACAATCTCGACTCTTGATTTATTGCAATTTGCTATTATAATATTCCAAATATCTGTGGGAATGTTTATTTAGTGTAGTAAATTTATTATGATCACAACTATCAAAACTGCCAAGAAACTAATTAGATTTTTTTATCTTTGGTCAGTATTATAATAATTCTAATTTTGTTACTAAACAACTTATTGTTCTCTCTATATATATATGTGTGTATTTGTGTGCGCGTGTGTGGCACATGAATGGAATTATGGAACGAAACCTCCCATCCCCTTTATCTGATGAGCTTTTAATATAGGTTTTAATAAGTCAGTAGAGCCCTTGACTTGAGATGGTTTCTGAAGGGGGGCGTCCACAAAAGTGACACGTGTACTGACATTTAATGAACATACGTAAGGATGACCAGACAAGGCACGTTATGAAGACTTTAGTCACTCATTCAGTATACCTAGCCGAACTAATCAAGATGATCGGCTAATCAAAGAGGAAGGTCGGCCTTTACCGAACCGAGCTGTTCTATAAGCTCGGTGAACAATAAAAGGATTCGGCTCACATCATAACCGATCTGATGGGAGTGATAAATGAGGATATAAAAGAATACCTATAACTCAGGCATTCTGGTTACACAAATGAGCAAGATTATAGGAACGGCAGGAGGAATTACTAGAGAAATATTAGCAACTTCCCAACTAGGGCCGCCTGATTGAACGAAGGTGTGCCACCTTGAGTCAAAAATCGAGGGAACCCTAATTGAATAGCGACCTATAAAAGGGATGAGAAGCTGGGGTAAAAGGGACTCTGAACTTTCTCTGTCTATCACCAATTCATTCAAATACTTTACTGACTTAAGCATCGGAGTGCCTTCGATCGAAACACTTCGATCTTGGGCAATTCGTTTGTTTTGCAGGAAAAGAGGCAGGGGAAATAAGTTCGGAAAAACTCATACCAGAAATACCTATTCTTTGTCGTGATCAGAGGTAATCACATTTTTACCTCTTACATTTTTTGGCGCCGTCTGTGGGAAGATTTTCATCACTTGAACAAAAAGCAAGAAATGTTCAGGCTAAGGAGTGCAATTGGGTCTCCTGTGGGCAGTTTCGCCATGGGAAATTCAGATCCAGCATCACTGCCATCCAATAGTAACCTCAAGTTACGCATGAACAAAAGCCCGTCTGGGCCCCGTAAGGACGATGAGGTATCCTCAACGAGCTTCAAGCGAACCAGGAATCAGAGCCAGCAGATTGAAGCCCTTGGTGAATCTCTTCGTGCCGAGGGGGAAAACCATTCTCTGGCAATATTGGTCCAGTCTCTGCAGGACCGTCTTGATGCTCATGACAACTTGTTCAAGAAATCATATGCCAGGGAGAAAGGCCTGATAAAAGAGAACGAATAATTGAAAGCCAAGCTGAAAGAGATGTCTAGGAATGAGCAGCATGATAGGGGAAATCGGCGAGAGTGTCCTGAAGTAAAGCATTACAGAATTAAAAGTGTCGATGAAAACAAGCATCAACAGAAAAAACCTCGGGTCTAGGAGGATACATGGAAGCAATTCATCACCGAAGAACTCAATAATCGTTTGAAAAGGCCGGAGCAGAGGTCGACTAGGGATTTAGCAAGGCGAGCAACAGGGGAATACGGGAACGGCTCGGAGTCGTCACCTTTCTTTGCATGGATTGAAAGAGGGCGAATACCGAGCAAGTTCACCGTCCCAAATTTCAAACTATACGACGAAAAAATTGACGCAGCCTCACACATCAGGCACTACAGGCAGTTGATGACCATTCACCGAAGAAACGAACATTTGCTTTGCACCATCTTCCCCAGCAGCCTTGGGGAGTCGGCTATGAAATGGTTTGACAGTTTGCCGAAGCGATTGGTAGACGGATGGTCACAACTAGCCGAGCAGTTCACAACTCGATTCATTATGAGTAGCAAGTAGCCGAAAGATGTGGGGCTCTTCTGACATTAAAGAAGAAGAACGGTGAAACAATGAGGGAGTATGCACATCGCTATTGGGAAACCATGAATGAGGTAGAAGGATGTAATCCCTAAATCGCGGTAGCGTCCTTCAAGATCGGGCTGCCAAAGGAGAACCCTCTGTACCAATCACTCACCAGGAGGTCAGCCTCCGACCTGGAAGAATTTATGGCAAGAATCGAGAAGTATGCTAAAGTCGACGATGACTTATCCAGAGATGTGGGTAAAGAGCATCAAGGTAGGAGACAGTTTGGTCGAGATAAGCAGACCGAGCCGATCAGAGAAGACAGAAGAAAGAATGACAGAGAAGCTTATCACCAGAAGTCCCCTTTTCTCGGGGTAAATATGTTGTTCGAAGAGCCGATATACAAGATATTGAGCCAAATCAAGGCGAAGCCTTTCTTCAAATGGCCCAATAAATTGATAGGAGATCCCTCAAAAAGAAATTCCTATTTTAGATGCTCCTATCATTGGGATGTAGGGCATATGACAGAAAACTGCAGATCTTTGAAGCAGCACTTGGAAGAGCTGGTCCAGGCCGGACATCTGTCTGAGTTCGTTGAAAATGGATCAGGAATTGACATAGAAAGAGCCGAGCCGAGAGGAGACCAGACTACGACAGCAGGGGTAATAGACGTAATACATGCCGCCACAAACCCGCAAATGGCGACTAACAATGCAGCTAGGGCCTACATCCAGAAGGCCGCAAAGGAAATAGAGGTGTTCGAACTACGGTTGACCCCAGAAGAAAGAACCCAGAGAACGAAGTTTGAAGACTCAGCGGATATGATTTGCTTCTCTGAGCAAGATCTGATCGGGATTCATCAGCCGCATAATGATGCGTTGGTGATAACACTAAGGATTGCCAACTTCGACGTAAAAAGAGTGTTGATCGATCGGGGGAGTTCCTCCGAAATCATGTACATGGATCTCTTCCAGAAGCTCGGCCTCAAGAAGGAGAATTTGAAACCCTCAAATACTCCATTGATCGGCTTTAGTGGAAAAATAGTTCTTCCCAGAGGAAAAATCACACTGCTTGTAAAGGTCGGACCTGTTTGCATTGTGACCGAATTCCTGGTGGTGGAGACGATCTCAACTTATAATGCAATAATGGGCCGATCTTGGTTACACGATATGAAGGCGGTACCTTCAACGTACCACTAGATGCTGAGGTTCCCTTCTTCTGAAGGAATAATAAACATTCGAGGAGACCAGGTTAGTTCTAGAACCTGTTTACTTGCTTTGGTCAAAGCCCGAGATAGAGATTCGAGAAGGAAGTTCGATAGCATATGAGGCTAAATAGCAATCAACAGTTGACAACTCGGTCAAATCTTCTGAACAAGCTGTCACTAAAATTCTTAAAGTACCTTTAGACACGGAAAAAGAAGCGACAGACCGAACAGTTGAAGACTTGACTAAAGTACCTTTAGACAGGGATGGGAACCCTAAAAAGTACTTCTTTCTAGGAACTTCCCTTAGCCCCGAGCAGCAAGAAGAACTCGTCGCCTTGCTACGAGAATATGCGGATGTGTTCGTATGGAGCACCAGCGATATGCCGGGCGTACCGGCCAAAGCGACATGTCATCGTCTGAACGTTGATCCTACCTTTAATCCCGTCAAGCAAAAGCCCAGGAGGTCAGCACCTCAACATCAGGAAGCAGTGAAAGAGGAAGTTACACGATTGCTCGAATCCAAGACAATCAGGGAAGTACAATACCCAACCTAGCTATCAAACACCGTGGTGGTGAAGAAAAAGAACGGGAAATGGAAAGTCTGTGTGGATTTCACCGACCTCAACAAAGCATGTCCAAAAGACAATTTCCCTCTACCTAAGATTGATCAATTGGTTGATGCAACTGCTGGTCATGAGCAGATGAGCTTTATGGATGCCTATCGAGGATAGCACCAAATTCCGCTTGCCGAGGAAGATCAGGAAAAAACCGCCTTCATAACACCTGAAGGAACATACTGCTACAGAGTGATGCCCTTCGGGTTGAAGAATGCAGGAGCGACGTATCAAAGACTTGCAACCAAGATGTTCTCACACATGATAGGCAGCACAATTGAGGTCTATATCGACGACATGGTGGTTAAGAGTCAGCGGGCCACCAGTCACTGTTTCGACTTGAAAAATACATTTAAGGTTCTACGGGAATACAAGATGAAATTAAATGCGTCTAAATGTGCGTTTGGGGTTGGATCGGGAAAATTCCTTGGCTTCCTGGTTACCCACCTAGGAATAGAGGTAAACCCCAATCAGGTGAAGGCGATCACTGAGCTGCAATCTCCCCGATCTGTGAAGGAGGTGCAACGGCTAACTGGAATGGCAGCTGCACTCGGGAGGTTCATCTCTCGAGCATCGGATAAGTGCAGACCTTTCTTCCAATCAACAAAGGGAAAAAATGGGGCCCTCTGGAATCAGGAATGCGAAGAGGCGTTCGTAAACCTTAAGACTTACCTGGCCTCCCCACCAATCCTCTCCCCCCCATTGCCCGAGGAGAGACTTTTCCTTTACCTAGCTGTATCGGAACACGTGGTAAGTGGAGCGTTGATGAGGAATAGTTGTGAAAAGTTGAAACCAGTTTATTACATGAGCAAAATGCTCTTAGACGTAGAGTCCAGGTATACTCCGTTGGAGAAACTAGCCCTTGCACTCATCAGCTCGGCAAGGAAAAACTCAGACATTACTTCTAGGCACATCAAATCATAGTGATCACCGATCAACCTTTGAAGTCTCTTTTTCTCAAAGCCGACCTATCCAGACGAGTTACGAAATGGGCCGTCGAGCTCGGAGAGTTCGAAGTTGTGCTCGAACCAAGGAAGGCGATTAAAGGGCAGACAGTGGCAGATTTCATCGCAAAATTTCAATCCAAAAACAGTTCGGAACCGGAAGAGCGAACTGATGACAATCTGAAAACTGCGTTCGGAAGATCCTGGACCCTATATGTGGATGGGTCTTCAAATCAAAAAGGTGTCGGCATCGGCCTCACTCTTTTAAGTCTGAATGGATGTTTATTGGAGAAAGCCATCAGGCTCGGCTTTCAAGCCTCAAACAACGAAGTTGAATATGAAGCTTTGATAGCTGGCGTAAGGCTAGTGGCCGAACTGGGGGTAAAGAAACTCCAGATATTCTCTGACTCACAACTTGTGGTGAATCAGATAATAGGGGAGTATGCCGCAAATGATGAAAGAATGATGACATATCATACCGTTGTAGAAAAATAACTAGGCAAAATCCCAGAATACTCAATCCAGCAAGTTGGAAGAGTAAAGAATTCGCATGCTGATGCTTTAGCCTCACTGGCCTCGACACTTGACCAAGAAACTGAAAGAGTTGTAACCGTTGAATTCCAGTCCGAGCCGAGTATTTTGCTGACCAGATATGATGAAGTGTTACATAGTGAAACCGAACCGAGCTAGATGGACTAGATAATCTGCTTCCTAAAGAATGGTGATCTTCCAGTGGACAAAAAGGAAGCTCATAAGCTACGACTAAAAGCGTCCAGATACTGGTTATCTCCAAAAGGCGAACTTTACCGACGTTCATTTGGAGGCCAATATTTGAAGTGCGTACACCCCAGAATAATTCCCGACTTTTTATCTGAAATTCACGAAGGGAGTTGCGGAGCTCATACAGGTGGAAGATCTCTGGCACACCGAGCCATTTCCCAAGGTTTTTGGTGGCCATATATGCAGAAGGATGCTCAACAGTTTGTTAGGAGATGTGAGAAATGTCAGAAATTCTCACCAATTCCGAGAAAATCATCCCAGAAACTGCTTCCATTGGCAAGCCCCTGGCCCTTTGCGCAATGGGGACTGGACATAGTGAGACCACTACCTCGAGCCCCTGGCAATAAGAAGTACCTTCTGGTTGCAACAGATTATTTCACAAAGTGGGTTGAAGTCGAGCCCCTAGCCAACATTAGAGATACTGATTCAAGAAAGTTCGTATGGAGAAATATCATCACCAGATCAGAATTCCACACACACTTGTTTCGGATAACGGAACACAGTTCGATAGTGATCCCTTTAAAGCTTTCTGTCAGCAACATGGGATTCAGAATCACTATTCCACCTCAGCTTATCCCCAGAGCAATGGCCAAGCAGAAATCTCCAACAAAATAATATTAGATGAAATCAAGAAAAGGTTGGAGAATGCTAAAGGGAGATGGGTAGAGGAACTGCCGAGCGTTTTTTGGGCGTACCGAACCACACCTCGACGCTCAACTGGAGAGACCCCCTTTGCCCTAGCTTACGGGATGAAAGCTGTAATTTCCTTGGAGATCGGCTTACCGACTCTTAGAACTGACCTGGTTGAAAGCAACAGTAATGACGCCGTGATAACCTGAGATCTTGACCTAACTGAAGAGAAAAGAGAGCAAGCGACTATAAGGATGGCCTCTTATCGGCATCAAATGTCCCGAGCTTACAACAAGAAAGTTAACACTCGGTCTTTCGCACTTGGAGACTTGGTCCTTAGACGCATATTGGGATCGGCAAAAAACCCAACCCATGGAAAGCTTTGAGCAAATTGGGAGGGTCCATACAGAGTAACCCGAGTGGGCGGCAGTGGATACTATGAGCTCGAAACCTTAGACCGTGAAGCTTTGTTACGTCCTTGGAATTCAGCAAATTTAAGGAAGTTCTATTTCTAAAAAGTGTCTTTTTTAATAGGACTCCGAAGTGCCTTCGAAAACTTAAGGGTGCCTCTTAAGTATCAAGAATTTTTGTAAGTGTACATGGTTTGACACATTGGAGTTATCAATAAAGATCGTTTGAGAATTAATCTCCATACGAACGTTCTGCTTTTCTAAATTATATACGTCCTACTGTTAAGGCAGGGAGGCAAAAATCCTGATAGAAGTATCGACTTAAATCAGGCGCAGCCACCCGATCTGATCTAGGTCCACAGCTAGGCATGACGATGTAAGCTGATTTGGGATGGATTGGAGTCTAATAAGATTGGCGGGTCGGTGCGAGGTAGAAATAATCTCGGAGACACCGAGCGGGATCTGAGAATATAACTCAACTACCGAGCTCCTCGAAGAAAGGCCGAGCTAAGGTTATAACTTCGCACTTAAAAGAATGGCCGAGCTAAGGCTATAACTCTTTGAAAAAAGGCCGAGCTAAGGCCGTATCTAAGGTTTTATCAAGTACATCGAAGGTATCTGTTGAGATACCGAGCTTTTTGAATAAAAGCCGAGCTAAGGCCATAAGTATTATTTAAAGGCCTAAGGTATCTGTTGAAATACCGAACTCTTTGAAGAAAGGCCGAGCAAGGCCATAACTTGGGTATTATACAAGTATATCTAAGACATTGATAACAAGCACTTTGAAGAAAGGCCGAGCTAGGCCATAACTTCTAAAGAATTATTTAATTTCTGTTGAGACCCGAGCTCTTAAAAAATCGAGTACCTTCAAAAAAAGGCAGAGCTGAGGCCATTACTACAAAATTTTATCTAATGACAAACTGAGCTCAGAACAAACCAAAATCGCTGAAAACGAAGTTACTTTCATTCAAAGCTATAGGAGATTATAGCAAAGATCATTACATATGAATTAAAAAAAAAACTAAGTGTTTTCAGGAGGCTGTGAAGAGCTTGGAAGAGAGTGCCTAGAAAAGAGCTCGGATGAAGGTGCAACCCCTGCAACAACTAGGGCGGCATGCCAGCCTTTGCTGAAAAACGCATCCTTAAGTTGAGGGATCTGCAAGGCTAGATCATTTTCCGCCTTCTCAACCCCTTCATCATATGCAGCATCCTCCCTCTCCTTCGTCTCGGCTTTATACTGATCAAACTCCTCAAGAAGACTAGTGTAATCAAGCTGGGATTTGGAGAACTCTATGTTTGCCTCGTGCTCAGAATCCTTCAGCTTACCAATCTCTGTTTCAAGCCTTCGGTTCTCTTCAGTGAGGCTTTGATTCTGAGCCCGCAGAACCTTAGTCTCTTCGCAGATCTTGGAGAACTCGTCATCCATGGATTCCTTTTTGGCCAAGGCCGAAGCTCGGTCATGGATGACATCCTTCATGGCCTTATCCTTCCTGGCTATCCGAGCCCCGACCTCATGGACTTTTTGCAGACCCTTGGATGTGGAAAGAGGAGGAAGACTTAGAAAAATTTTATAAAAAAAAAAGAGAGAAAGGAATGCGTAAAGAAGCAAGTGAGAAGCCTTACGAGAACCATGTGTTGAATGGCTTGACGAGAAACTTCATCGTCAGTAAGAGCCTCATTCATTGCCAGATCTCGTGGCAAAATCACACCCCAAGCAAGTCCCACTACGACATTAAAATCCTCTATCGCTGAATCCCTTGCAATAATCTCTTTCTTCTTTGCTTTGAGGATTGGTCTGAAGGAAGGATTTATGGGTTTTGGGGAGAGGCTTGCCTCGGACTCTGCAATCTTTCGCCTTTTTGGTGCAGGGTCTTCGGCCAGCTCAAGAACCGAATCGTCTTGAGGAAGTGGAGAAAGAACATAATTTGGAGGGTCAAGTTCAACAGCGATTGAAGTTTCAAGGGTTGGAACCACGATGGGATTGTCGCAGATCGGTGGATCTGCATCATCATGTATATCGGCCTCGACATCAACCTCGATAGCTGGCTCCTCAATAATAAGAACAAAAGTGACCGAAGTGGGCGGAACAGGATCGGCTGGTGGGGTAGGTTCAATAGTTGATAAAAAATCCAAAAAATTCTTCACCGTCCTCCTTCCCGAAGAAGCAGTTGAAGCTCTCTTGCGGCCTCGGGGAGTCTATTCCCGAGCCATTTGTATGGCTTCCCGATCTGAGGCCAGCGTTGTGTTAGGTCGGTTCGGCACGGCAATGAAGGAGGTGTAGGTTGGAGTGTACCCTAGCAGGGTATGAGCGGCTCGGTAAAAAAGTGAATCATTAAAGTTCCAAACTTTCCTCAACTCATCCATTTTTACTGCAGACTTAGGGATTCTGCCCTTCACAGTCTCACCTATAAAGTAAGGGATCACTTGTTAGAAAATGGACAAGGAAGCAGTTTAAAGAAAAAATGAGTGACTGAAAAGTGTGATCACCTGTATAGGGACAGCGATAAGAAGGAGAGGCTCTAGCAAAATACTCCCAGTTTCCAGAAACAAAAACCACGTCATTCTCGTGCCCTTTGTTTGAATCAGGAAGATGAGTTACTAGGTAACGGTCTTTCTTCCTCACCGCTAAGTAGTAATTGTCTCCAGTAGGTTTGATAATGTAGCAGAAGAGGATCTCCCATAAAGCTAGACTCAGACCTAGAAGTTTATTCAAAGCAGCCACTCTCATCACGATCCTGAAGAGGTTGGGGTAGCACTGGATAGGGCAAAGTTTCATTGTAGAGAGCACCCAGAGGAGGAGAGGGTCTAAAGGGAAACGAACTCCGCCCTCTGTGATTGCTCGAGTCTGGATGGGGATGCTCTCCCTAGTGCCTATCAGGGGTTCCTCTTTTCCAGCGATTCTTATGTCTACATCGTCTGGAATGAGGTATTTGGTTTTGAAAGTAGGAATTTCTTCAGAAGTAAGAGGAGCCATCACCAAAGAAAATGGAAGTTGAGGAACAGAAGGCAAGAAGCAAGAGGAACGAAGCACAGAAAAGGAATGAAAGAAAATACTTATAAAAGGAGGGAATTCAAAACGGCGGCATTTAAATGGATACCCACCGCCAAAATAAAGGGAGATGTATCAAAAGGTGAGAAGCAATGATGAGATTAAAGGACATAAAACGGATGACAGGCGAAAAGCGTCTGTCAGACGTTTTCTGGGGGCAAATGAAGGGGGCGTCCCCAAAAGTGACACGTGTACTGACATTTAATGAACCCACGTGAGGATGACAAGACAAGGCACTTGATGAAGACTTTGGTCACTCATTCAGTATACCTAGCCGAACTAATCAAGATGATCGGCTAATCAAAGAGGAAGGTCGGCCTTTATCGAACCGAGCTGTTCTATAAGCTCGGTGAACAATAAAAGGATTCGGCTCACATCATAACCGAGCTGATGGGAGTGATAAATGAGGATATAAAAGAATACCTATAACTCAGGCATTCTGGTTACACAAATGAGCAAGATTATAGGAACGGCAGGAGGAATTGCTGGAGAAATATCAGCAACTTCCCAACTAGGGCCGCCTGATTGAACGAGGTGTGCCACCTTGATTCGAAAATCGAGGGAACCCTAATTGAATAGCGACCTATAAAAGGGATGAGAAACCGGGGTAAAAGGGACGCTGAACTTTCTCTGTCTATCACCAATTCATTCAAATACTTTACTGACTTAAGCATCGAAGTGCCTTCGATCGAAACATTTCGATCTTGGGCAGTTCGTTCGTTTTGCTGAAAAAGAGGCAGGGGAAATAAGTTCGGAAAAACTCATACCAGAAATACCTATTCTTTGTCGTGATCAGAGGTAATCACATTTTTACCTCTTACAGTTTCTCATTCAAAAGACAATATAGCGACCCGAGTCTCCATCGTAAGCAGTAACATCATGTCAAAAATAAGTTACATTGTGAAGTAAAATGTATGTGCAATTATCTTAGTACTGAATTGTTTGTGGCTTTTACGTAATCTCTTCGAAAATTAAGCATAACAAAAGTATCCACTACAAGAATTAGGGCTTTTTGAGATAATATATTTTTTTTTTGGTGCCAGCTGTTTTTACCGTTACAAAAAACGTGTTTTTGAATAAAAAAAGGTTTTTTGTGGGGGTAATGTAGTCACAAAAGGTATATTTACCCTCTCAAATATTATTTAAGACGGGCCGTCTCAAATAGTTTTTGCCGCAGAAAATAACCCTTTTATGACAATACTATTGCCACGAAAAACTTTTTATTTTTCAAAATACGATTTTTTGTAACGGTGAATACGATTGCCACAAAAAACTTGCATCAAAAGGCCTTAATTCTTGCAGTGATCACATATATTCTCCTTTTATTCTATGTATCGTGTTCCTATATTGGTTAGCGGGGAAGCTCGAAACATATTTCGATACAAACCCACTACTTTATTTTCTTCAATTTTTGATATACAAAATTATTAATTAAATTTTTATTGGAATGTTTTGTTCTATTTTTGAAAATTTTCTCTTATATTTCTTTTGGATTAATTTTGACTGTGTGAATTTTAAAGCTGACTTTGTTTGTGTTTTTTGGACCCAAGAATTGCTTGATTTAAAATTTTTACTCTAATGTAGACATAAATAAAAGAAATTGTAATATTTTTAGAGGGTTTGAGAAGCCTTCCCTCCTCACCTAATTAATTTCTAGATTTTTTTGAATATTTAATTAACCACATCTAATCAAATTATTTCATTTGATTTACATACTACTTCCTCCATATTTTATAACTACTCTCACTATCTTTCTAAACTATTTCAAATTTAAATTTGCACTCATTTTTTTTCACCTTTTTCACATTTAACAAATAATTTTTTAATTTTTTAATACATAATTTTTCTATAATAGTAAAATAAGGTGATAGCGGAAAAAATGAATTACATATATCACATGGGACGCACGCTAGTATATGATAGATTACACACTACCTGTCCGATGGGCTGGCCAGACTTTGTCACTTATGGTTGTAGTATTTGTAGAGATGTATGCGTGTGTGACGTTGGATTGCCTCTACAGTCCAACTTCCACAGCTTAGTCAAATGAAGGAGGCGCCTCCGTTGCTGACAGATTCACTCCTGCTGGGTAGTTTCGAATATTCCAATTAGGGGTGTTCACCCTATTCTACGGGTAAGAAATATAGTCTTTTGTCTTTCTACTCGATACTTTGCGGAATAATTTTTTCTTGGCCTACCCTACTCGATCAAGTGTGGTATTCCTACCCGACTTCCTACCCGATTAATCGGGTAGGAAGTCGGGTAAACACTTTTGTAGCTATTAATTTTTGGATCATTTTAACAATTCAATTAAATAACATCCACCAATTTAACAACACAATAAATCAATAATACTAAAACCTAAAACAACTACAACAACAATTACAATAAAATACAAGAAAGCATGAACATCAATCCATCATAATTGTTACACAAATACAATAACAATTATTTTAAGTTTAAACCATATGAAACACATTAAAATCATAACTGCTCCAATAAAAATAAATGATCACCAGTTCACTACAAATCATATAACCTACATAAAAAACAAGTCCATGTTTTAGCAACTCAAACATCCACAACAATAACAATAACAATGTTATAATATAAATTATACCACACAAATACTCTTATAATTACTAAAAAAAATATAAAAAAGTTAAATATATTTTTTGCGGGTAGGGTAGGGTAGAAATGCGAAAATTGATGGGTATTCCACATTCCTACCCGATCTAATGGGAAGACCAAAAACTCTTCCGCATTCCTACCTGATTTTTGCGGCTAGCTGTTCAGTAGGGTAAGGTAGGGTAGGATAGGAAATTGCGGCCAATCGAAAATTTGAACACCCCTAATTCCAACTGCTCACTACTAACTTTGCCCCATAATGGAGCCAAAAATTATATATACCTGACGAACCAATCTAAAACTTGAATACCAATCTAAGAGCATCTCCAATTTACCTCTCTAAAATAGCTAATCAAAATATATTTAAATATTACATTCTCTACTTTAGTTAGCCACTTTTATAAATTTACTCCAATCACACTCTCTATTTTAGCTAACTATTACATCCAACTTTCATTAACTTCTAATAATATAAACGGAGTACAACATATATATAGAGAGAGATAGAGAGAAAAATAGGTAGAGAGAGAATTTAAAGAGGTTAAATGGCTCTCCACATTTGGAGAGCCATTTGGGTGAAATGGGAAATAAAGAGTGGGATAGAGAGTGGGTTGGAGATGATTTTGTGTTTGGCTAGCTAAAATAGCTAAAAGAGAAGAAATAGAGAGTGGGTTGGAGATGTTCTAAGTTCACTCTTGCCAAACTCCCTTTTTATTATTACTAAAGATTGAGAAAACGAAAGTCATCATCTGAATAAGTATCAAGAGCGGCTCAAGATTATTTGAGACTTAAAATGATAATTAAAAATGAAATTTTTTATTTTTAATATTAATAATTGTTTATATATTCTTCATGTTTTTTGAGATTAAAAGTACTATTAATTTTTATGGTTAAGTTTTGTTACCATAACATTTTACATTGATAGTATCACTAATCCACTTAATTTTTCTTGTGATAATCGATTTTAGAGAAGATTTTATCAATTTTAACTTTGAAAAACTTCTTTTAATTTTAAATGTTTGAGATTTTTTAAGTTTTGGATTTTGGAGAGAGAGAATTAATGCTTAAATATGAGTGGTGTGTTTGGTTGACCAATTGAATTTTTTCATGAGCTCAAACTATTTAAATTTATTTTTGGCTGGGTTTAAATTTTTATAAGACTTTGTTTGGGGCCTAAAATTTTATGAATCTAATTTTTTTTTTTATTTGAACTAATTATACACCTAAAAAATTTGGGATTTAAAAGTGAAATCTTGTAGGCGTTATGGTTGGACCAACGTGATAATTATTAGTATATGTGTATGTGAGAGAGAGAAAGCGGGGGAGGGGGGTGCGGGTATGCATAATGACGTAGACGTTTTGGTGATGTAAAATAAGATTTTGTGATAGTAGATACCAAAAATCCTGATTTCTAATCTCAAGTAGTCCAACTATAGTTGATTTGGGATGGCTCAAGAAAATTTGAAACTTAAAGCGACATTTGTAAATGAGATTTGTAAATGATAATCTGAAAAGTTGCGTGTGTGAGAGAGAGAGGAGTTTTGTTTGTGTTTAATTGGAGATGTAAGAGAGAGAGAGAGAGAGAGAGAGAGAGAGAGAGAAAGGAGAGTTTTGTTTTTACTGTTTTTGTTTTGTTGCATTGAGTTTTTGACCGTTGCAACAAAATGTGTGGGTTATATTTTTGGGTTCAACTATTGAATTTTAAATTTAGTTGTTATGTGTACATTTTATTTAGACTTTTTGTAGAGTTTATATTGTCATGGGCCTTCTTTGTAGTTCCAGCCTACAACTCCCACTTTTTCCGTTACACTATTGTGCCAACTTTGAGTTGATTGAATACTTCATGCAATTTTCCAAAATGAAAAGTTAAAAACAAAATGACAGCTGAAGCCAATCGTAGGTTATGATCTCTTTCACTTATCAATAATCGTCAAAGATAGGCACCTCTCAAATTACTAAAATAATTGGAGAAATTTTCATTAATTTGACTATTGAAGAAGACTCATCCACCTCACCAAATTCAAATTATTTTAAATTTTTAAAATTCAAGTTGCTTCTTGATAAGATAATATTAGTTGAGTGAAAAATTCCTCACTATTCCAAAGCAATTACAAGATGACCTAATTGTTTGAAAATTAGAAGGAGATGAACCCTAATCAGTAATCGTTGAATGCTAAGTGGAGGCGAATCCATTTTTGGCAATTTTTGGCTTTTTTTTAAAATCAGATTATGATGATACCTAAAATAAACCCCAGACATGAGCTTAGGAAGTGAGCTCAGCTCGGGAGCGCAGGTAAAATACGCTGAGCTCATCCAGCCATGGTCTGAGCTCACCCAGCCGGTACTAGAGCTCATCCAGGTAAAAGAATAGGAGAAAGTGGCAAGAAGACAGCGAGATGACAACGGGCACCCCCGAAGAAGGGACCAAGCTGGAATCAAGGCATAAAACCCTCAACCAACCAAGATCCTCTCTAATGGTTAAGGAGGATTCTACGGTAGAAGGCAAAGATCTCGGGATATAGACCATGGACGCCAACCGAATGGAGTTATGGTAATTCCGGGATTGAAGAGAGAGAGACAAGGAAAATCCCTTCATTATAGGAAGAAAATTCGGATTAGAGGTAAGCAAGAGGCTATAAGAGGGGGGTTTAGGCCTCCATTGAAGGGGACGAGGCAATAGAGCCACAAAAGACCCTAATCCCTTGATTCCCATTTTTCTGTAATACGTTCAACTCCATCAATAAAGAGGAGGAGCCAGAAACTCCATTAGAGAGTGGACTAGCCGAGCTCAGGCCGGTGAACCACTATAATTCCGTCGTGTTATCATCCCTTTTCTCATTCCCCTAAACATCCACCTGCATTATTTAATACGAGCCTAACAGCTCAGATACAAAATTTAGCTCCACGCAGATCGTTCATACGAATCAATCCTGCTCCATAGCTCATTCACGTAGATTTACGCCATCAGTTTGGCGCCATCTGTGGGAATTACTGTTCCTATTACAAATAAGTTGATCTCTCAGTGACTGATGGTAACAACTCGAAATATGAGCAGAAGTCAAACAAACCTACCACGAATGCAAGATCAGCAGGAAGCCACCAACGGCAAACAACCCGAGAACATCCAAGAGACTAATTCCCCCATTAATAACGAGATGGAGGCCCTTCGCCTCGTCAACCAACGCTTGCTAAGGGAAAATGCAGAGCTATCGAAGCTCATACAACGCCCACAGGAGGCACGACCGGCCCAAGAAGGCCAGAATAATCCCCCTCATAGCGAACAACGACACTGGGACCCCCTTAGAGAGGTCAACGAAGGAGGAGAAAGCAGCCAGACCAGGGGGCATGTTCCTTACCAACCCCCTAGGAATGGCCACAACGAGCAAGTGCAAAGTCAGAACGATGGGGGTGAGAGGGACGATTTTTTCCCTTACCTGCAAGACAAGAGAGAGCAGCACTGGGAGCAATGCTTCAAAGACATCCAGCAAGAGCTCAGCCACATGAAGGAAGCTGTAAAGAGCAAGGCTCCGGTTACAATGGATGTCCTAGTGCAACAAACCGAGTCCCCATTCACCACTGGAGTGCTACACTTTCCTCTCCCACCAAAGTTCAGGATGCCACAAATAGAGGTCTTTGACGGAACGAAAGATCCCGTAGATCATCTCAACAATTACAAGAACCAGATGGAGCTGCATGGATACCAGGATCCTGTACGTTGCAGAGCTTTTGCCATCACATTGAAAGGCTCCGCCCTAGCCTGGTTTCACAGGCCCCCACCAGCCTCGATCTCATCCTTTAAAGAGCTCTCCATAGCTTTCGTATCTCACTTTATAGGAGCCCGGATATACAGAAAGCCGAGCTACCACCTACTGAATGTGAAACAGGGGCCCCAAGAAAACCTGAGGTCTTATGTCCAAAGGTTCAACTCGGAGACACTAAAAGTAGACGTTCCAGACGAAAAATTTGCCATAACTACCTTTATTGCAGGGTTAGGAGTGCAATCAAAGGATCTAATGTTCTCTATATCGAGGAACCCTCAAGCAAGCATGACTGAGGTATTAGCCAAAGCAGAAAAATATATAAATGGTGAAGAAGCACTCCTCTCCAAGGTGGGAGGTATGCCCACACGAAAGGAGAAGGAAAAAGAGGAGAAGAAAAGGGACAGAAGTCCAAGGAAAGAAAAGGGGCGAGAAAGGTCTCCAAGGAGGGATAGAGATCGCTCCCCAAAGAGAAGAGGAAATGTTAGAGACCGCTTGGGCCCCATGCAGCCTGAGCTACAGCCTAGATACGGACCTCAGCGATACACCCCGCTCACCGCCGCTGTATCTCAAGTTCTGTATGAGGTCCAAAACGAGAAGTTCTTAAGATGGCCACCTCGGATGAAGGCAGATCCGGCCAAGAGAGACCCTACGAAGTACTGCGATTACCACAGAGATCATGGTCACCACACTGATGACTGCATTCAACTAAAGAAGGAAATCGAGTTCTTGATCCAGCGAGGTCAGTTACGTCGCTTTGTAGCCCATGACAACCAGAACCGAGCTTTTCCATCTCCACCACCCCAACAGCAGGCACCTGCACCACATCAGCAGCCTCTAGGTGAGATTAGAGTAATATCTGGAGGGTTCGCGGGAGGCGGAGAGTCCAGCTCAGCCAGGAAAGCACACCTCCGACGGATCAGAGCCGAAGAAGCTCTCGAAGTACACGCTGTATCCAAAGCCCCACGCTTAGATACAACAATCACTTTTTCAGATGCTGATTTGGAGGGGTGCCAGTTAGGGCTGTCAAAATCTGACACGACACGATTAACCGACACGAATCGACACGAATTAAACGGGTTTGGGTGAGATCTTAACGGGTTTAGGTGATAAACGGGTTGACACGCCAAACACGTTTAATAAACGGGTTGTGTTCGGGTGAGACCTATCAAACCATTTATCACACGTTTACCCGTTTAAATAAAATTCATATAATAATAAATTAATAATTATTTTAAAAAAATTAGCAAGAAAAAAGAAGTAAAGAAATCAATATAAAAAAAAAAAAGTAAAGTAGTAGTTCAAAGACAAAGGAGGGGATTTGGGGAGCACTTCAAAGACAAAGACAAAATAATGTCTTTTGTTTTTGTCCCACATTGGAAAATGAGAGGAGAGGGGGAGGGTTGAGTTGCCTATAAAAAGGCAATGACCTCTTGTTTTTTTTTTAAGTCTTCAAGTCTAATTTTTTATGAGATTTGACTAAAAATTCCTCTTTTTAGAGGTAAGTACAATTAGAAGTAAAAAAAAAGTTGAGTATTAAAATTTGTTGATATAATTATTTTAAAATTAAATGGGTTAAAGGAGTTGTGTTGTGCTACCCGTTTATTAAACGGGTCGTGTTCGTGTTGAGATTTTTCACCCGTTTATTAAACGGGTCGTGTACGGGTTTATATTTTTTCACCCGTCACCCGTTTAACCCGACACGTAACCGTTTAACCCGACACGATTGACACCCCTAG
Source organism: Ilex aquifolium (assembly GCA_951799425.1). Classification (NCBI taxonomy): domain Eukaryota; kingdom Viridiplantae; phylum Streptophyta; class Magnoliopsida; order Aquifoliales; family Aquifoliaceae; genus Ilex; species Ilex aquifolium. The sequence goes on along the minus strand of OX637391.1, from coordinate 14,726,856 downwards.
TGCCAGTACCCTCATGATGATCCATTGGTGGTACGAGCTGTGGTGGCTAATAGAACCGTTCATCGGGTTTTAATCGATAACGGGAGCTCGACATATATCATTTTCGCACCTGCATTCGACAAGATGGACATAGGAAGGGAGAGACTTGAACCTGTAAACACTCACTTGCTGGGATTCTCCGGGGAAAGGGTGCTCCCCCTGGGCTCGATCCAACTCGTGCTCACCCTAGGGGACCCACCTTGCCAAGCCACAACAACCGTAAAATTCCTAGTGGTCGATGCACCCTCTGAATACAACATCTTGCTTGGAAGGCCATCCCTTAATTCCATGAAGGCAATCTCATCTGCCTATCACTTGGTCGTAAAGTTCCCTACAGAAAATGGAATCGGAGCAGTCCGAGGAGACCAGCGTGTAGCAAGAGAATGCTACATGGCTTCTGTAAAGAGGAAGGAGGTGGAGAACATCCAGTTGGATGAACTCGACATGAGAGATGAGATGGAAACAAGACCAATGCCATCAGAAGAGCTGGAATCGATTTAGCTTGATGGGGAGCCAGAACACCTCGTTTATGTGGGTTCCAGACTGAACGATGAGCTCAAAGGTCTCCTCATCCAGTTCTTGAAGGAGAATATGGGAGTGTTTGCTTGGAAGCAAGAAGATATGGAAAGTATTGACTCTTCGGTTATTACCCATAAGCTAAGCGTGAACCCAACTTGCAAACCCATCAAACAGAAAAGAAGGAGTTTTGCTTCAGAAAGACAAAGGGCAATAAATGAGGAGGTCGGCAAACTCCTCCATGCCAAGGCCATCAGGGAAGTTGACTACCCTACCTGGTTGGCAAATGTGGTTCTTGTCAAAAAGACCAATGGTAAATGGCGACTGTGCATCGACTTTACTGACCTCAACCGAGCATGCCCTAAGGACAGCTTTCCCTTACCTCGGATCGACTTAATAGTGGACGCTACAGCCGAGCACGAGCTCCTTAGCTTCATAGACGCCTTCTCAGGTTATAACCAGATCAGGATGGATCCCAACGACCAAGAGAAGACTTCCTTTGTGACTGAACAGGGAACGTACTGTTACCAGGTCATGCCTTTCGGATTAAAAAATGCCGGAGCCACTTACCAGCGGTTGGTGAATAGGATGTTCCAAAAGCAAATAGGTGCATCCATGGAAGTCTACATCGACGACATGCTAGTAAAGTCATTGAAGGTAGAGCTCCACATCGAGCACCTAGCTGAGTCATTTCAGATCCTAAAGGAATACAAGATGAAGCTCAACCCTGCAAAGTGTGCATTCGGTGTCTCAGCAGGGAAGTTTCTGGGTTTTATAGTTAGCAGCCGAGGAATTGAAGCCAACCTAGAGAAGGTTAGGGCAATGGTGGAAATGCAATCACCATCCAACACAAAGGAGGTGCAACGCCTGACAGGCAGGATAGCTGCCCTGAGCCGTTTTGTGTCTAGGTCAAGAGATAAATGCCAACCATTTTTTCAGATCTTGAAGAAGGCGTTCCAGTGGGATACCAAGTGTGAAGAAGCATTCGAAGCCCTAAAAAATTATATGAGCTCTCCTCCTGTTTTGGTGAGCCCTTTAGAAGGGGAAATCCTTACTCTCTACTTAGCAGTTTCAGATTTTTCAACGAGCGCAGCGCTGGTTAGGGAGCGAGACAGAGCTCAGCAACCAGTCTACTACTGTAGCAGAGCTCTGAGGGGGGCAGATGAGAGATATCCAAAGATGGAAAAACTCGTTCTAGCATTGGTTACAACAGCCAGGAGACTTAGGCCCTATTTCCAGGCTCATACTATCGAGGTTCCAACAGACCAGCCGTTGAAGCAAGTGTTGCATAAGTCAGAGTCCTCGGGGAGGTTGGTTAAATGGGCCATAGAGCTCAGTGAGTTTGATATAAGATATAAGCCAAGAACTGTGATCAAAGGGAAAATTTTGGCGGATTTTATCGCAGAGTTCACAGCAACAGCGCCTATGGAGACCACATATTTAATACCAGACCTCCCCATATGGAGGCTTTTAGTAGATGGAGCTGCCAATGCTCAGGGAAGCGGTGCTGGAATGATCTTGACCTCTCCAGAAGGAATAGATGTCGAGTACGCCCTTAGATTTGGGTTCAAGGCTTCAAAGAACGAGGCAGAATATGAAGCTGTCATCGCTGGGCTCAATCTTGCTTATTCTATGGAAGCAGAGCAGCTGGAGATCTGCAGTGACTCTCAACTGATAGTAAAGCAGATAGAGGAGTCCTACGAAGCGAGAGGCAAAAAAATGGTCCTTTACCTCAGAAAGGTACGAGAACTAATGAAGAAGTTTGTACAAGTTAAGGTCAGATACGTGCCCAGAGCAGAGAATGCACGAGCAGATGCATTGGCAAGGTTAGCAACTGCCTCACAAGAAGACTTGGAGAGGATAATACTAGTGGAGCACCTCCCAGAGCCTTCGGTAAACACTGAAATAGAGGAAATGCTACCAATCGTAGCTCAGCCTAGTTGGATGGACCCCATCATGGAATACCTGCAGAAAGGAACCCTGCCAGGCGATGCTAAAGACGCTTCCAAGCTAAAAACCAGGTCAGTCATATTTTCTTTGTTGCAAGGAAACCTGTACAAACGAGGATTCTCAGCACCTCTCCTTAAATGCGTGGGAGAGGAAGACGTCAATTACATACTCAGAGAGATACATGAGGGAATATGTGGCAATCACATCGGAGCTAGGGCCTTGGCAGAAAAAACGCTAAGGCAAGGATATTATTGGCTAACCATGCTCAAAGATGCCACCGATTTTGGTGAAAAAATGCAAGACTTGCCAGGAGCATGCCAATGTTTCCCACTGTCCTCCCGAGCTGCTAACCTCGGTGGTAAGCCCATGGCCCTTTCAGCAGTGGGGTTTGGACATTCTTGGACCCCTTCCCACCGGTATGGGGCAATGCAAGTTTGCTATCGTAGGGGTGGATTACTTCACCAAATGGGCAGAGGTCGAACCTTTGGCAACAATCACTGAACAAAAAGTCCAAAACTTCGTTTGGAAATCGATAGTTTGCAGGTTTGGGGTTCCCAGAGCGGTCGTGTCTGAAAATGGAAAGCAATTTGACAACTCAAAATTCAAAGGTTTCTGTGCCGAGCTCGGGATAAAGAACTATTTCTCAGCTCCTGCACATCCTCAATCCAATGGACAAGCAGAGGTCACAATCAAGAACCATAAAAACAGCTCTGAAGACCAAGCTAGAAAACTTGAAAGGCAAGTGGGTGGAGTACATCCCTGAAGTATTGTGGGCCTACAGAACCACCACCAGGACTGCAACCCAGGAAACCCCGTTTGCTTTAGCTTTTGTAACCGAGGCAGTAGCCCCTGTTGAGGTGGGGCTCCAGTCACCAAGGGTGGAATTTGCAGATGCTGAGCACAACGATGAGTCTCTTCTATTGAACCTCGATCTCCTGGATGAAAAAAGAGACAGAGCTCTGCATCGCGTACAAATCTATCAAAGGAAAACTGCCAGATACTACGACAGGAAGGTAAGGCACAGAAGTTTCAAGGTTGGAGACTTGGTACTTAGGAGGCTTCTGCTTGCGAAGAAGGATCCTACACATGGGAAGTTGGGACCCAATTGGGAAGGACCCTATATCGTATCAAGGGTAATCAGGCCAGGAAACTACGAGCTGCAAACAGAGGAAGGGAAGGTCCTACCTCACTCTTGGAATGCCGAACACCTTAAGAAGTTTTTTCAGTAAGAGTTACTTGAAGTGGAGTGATTTTTAATAAAAATAAACGAGTCTTTTATTCATCCTTATATGATTTCCAAAGTAAAGGAATGTGCAACAAGTACGTATGGAACAAGCTCTACAGCTAACGATAAGCTTCTCAGCTTATAAAATACAAGATGAGCTCTTCAGCTCATACATAAACGATAAGCTTCTCAGCTTATAAAATACAAGATGAGCTCTTCAGCTCATACATAACCGATAAGCTTCTCGGCTTATAAAATACACGATGAGCTCTTCAGCTCATACATAAACGATAAGCTTCTCCGCTTATAAAATACAAGATGAGCTCTTCAGCTCATACATAAACGATAAGCTTCTCAGCTTATAAAGTACAAGATGAGCTCTTCAGCTCATACATAAACGATAAGCTTCTCCGCTTATAAAATACAAGATGAGCTCTTCCGCTCATACATGAACGATAAACTTCTCAGCTTATAAAATACAAGATGAGCTCTTCAGCTCATACATAAACGATAAGCTTCTCAGCTTATAAAATACAAGATGAGCTCTTCAGCTCATACATAAACGATAAGCTTCTAAGCTCATAAAATTCAAAGCTGATCTCTTCTTGGAGACACCAACAGTCAAGGATTGAGGTCAGTGCAAACATGATCTTCTATTTCCCATCCACGTTCGTGTTCTGAACATGAAGAATGTGCTGAAACAAGCTTATAGAATTCAGAAGGAACCCCTCAGCTCATACGTCAACATGCATATTCAAAAAGAAAGATCTGATATTCAAAGCGTCCAAGAATACGGGCGTTCAAGGAAATGCAAGGAGAAACAAAGTTTGACATTAATTAAAGAAAGAAGAAATACAAGGGGGTAGAGCTCCTAGTCCTTCTTAAGTTGTGACTTCAGCTCGGCCACTTCCTCCTTCAGGCGAGCATTCTCCTCCTTCAGCTCATCTCTTTCCTGCTCAGCCTTATAGAGTGAATCAAGAAGCTTTTGACCTGCTGGGGTGAGGAAAATAGTGGACAGAGAGTCAGGGGAAAAAGAGCCATCCCTCATACGCCTCTTTGAGCTCGCACCAGCGTCCCCATCCTCGTCAGAATCCCCTTCCTCGTCAGAGTCAGAGAAAGAGGTCCAGGAAGAGTAAGGAAGAGAGGAAAATTCAAATTCAGTAGCCTCAGCCCCAAACAAATAAAGGTTTGCACTCGTCATCAACTCAGAGTAAGGCCTAGGCTCAACAAGCAGCAGTTCATCAATGTTTATCATCTCGGGCACATCCAGATCAAGGGGACCTGTGCAACAGGGATATAATAAGAATATATCTTCAAGGAAAGTATATATTCAAGAGAGCTCAGCTCGAACCTACCAATACAAGAGAAGCTCTTCCAGGACCGCAGAATCCTAGCTTCACGGCAACGATCCTTAGGGGACCGCCAAGACTCCCCAGAAGCAAAAAAGAAACGTTTAGACCATCCTTCAGGATTGGAGGTAAGGCCTAGAACCAAAGGGCGTAATTTAAAAATCCTCCAACGGAAGAAGCTGAAGCAGGGGGCATCGTCTTCTTCGATCTCGAAGAAGTATAGAAACTCAGAGACAAAGGGGAACCTGCCGATGCCATGTAGGCGGCAGAACAGGAAGAAGCTTACCATAGCGGCCCATCCCCGTGGGGAAAGGCGAGAAGGGCATAGGCCATAGTAGGCAAGAACTCGCCCTATGGTCGGATGAATGGGAAGGCGAAGTCCCATGTCCATGGCACCTTCGAAAAAGCAGACTTCCCCTCGAGGAAGGTAGTTGCAGGGCTCGTCAGGGGTAGGGATTCGCAAAGGCAAATCAAGATCAGGAAAGAACCGTTTCTGGATGGCTTTCAAATCAGAGGGCTCTAAGGTTGAAGGAGATAGGTAGCGACAGTGCCACTTCCATTCGATTCCAAAGGAAGTGCGCTCCTCGAACAAAGAAGAAGCAGGGGCAGCCATTAAAGATCACGATGAAAACAGAGGGTAACCACGAAGGGTCAAGAAAAAGGAACTCAGAAGTATCTTTCGCAAAAGAGAAAGGGACTCAGCAGATGATAGGAGACTTAAAGAAGGTTGGGAGTTTTTAGGAAACCAAGAGCCACGCGAAAGGGAGTCGGCTATCTTTTTGGTTTCTTAATTAATAAAGGTGGTTGCGGTTATGGAAAACGGTTGGGAAAAAGGCGGGAAAAGAAATCAGCACAAGACTACCTCTCCTATTGCACTCAAAACAACCGAAGAGAATTCTAACCCCACCCAAGCAGAATATTCCTCATGTTTGAGCTCAGCCCGGTAAAAAACATATCACCTCTATAACAAGTCTTTGAGACCTGCAGTTCCAAGGACCTTGCACACATCAGAATGATAAAGTTCCTGAGGGGTTCCTCAGTCCATCAAAAGAACTTGGCAGCTCATGAAGTCCATAATCTTGCTTCAAGAAGGACTGAAGTACTTCTCAAAGCAAGGGGGGCAAGGGAAATATAAGAAAACTCAGAAGAAAATTCAGAAACATGTGAGGTATGTCTCAAATCGCAACACATCATCACAATTCAAAACGAAATTCAGAAATTACTTCATGAAGTTTGTATTCCAAAAACACAAGTTCGAAGTACAAGAATAAAAAAGAAGATAGGATCACATGAATAAACAAAAAGAGCTCTAAGTATCTAAAGAAGGAGTAATTGAAGGATCTCGCAGCTCGGTAGATGAGCCCTCAGCAACAAAAGCAAGGGAAGAGCTTCCAGAAATGCCTGCCACATGGGTCCCTGCTTCCGTTGATGCCGGATCTTGAGCAAGGGCCTCAGTCACCAAGTCAGCTGAAAACGGTGTAGTAACAGGAACAGCAGGAGCTGCAGTGGGGAGCTCAGGAGTCGTAGTTGGGAGCTCAGGAATTACGGTAAGAGCTCCAGAAGTCCCAGTGGCAGGAACGTCTTGATTCAAGGCTTCAGCTGGTGGGACCAAGACATCTTCTCCGTTATCAGAGTCTGAGCCCTCCATTTCTTCCTCAGTAGGGATAGAGAAATTGAAGTCGAGGTCAGGAAAAGCTTTAATAGCCTTACGCCTAAAGGCGAGCCACCCAGTAGCCCATAAGGTGGTAGCCTCATCTTTCAGCTCAGCCACCTCGTTGTCCCTCTGCTTGACCAGGTTTTTCTGCACCTCGAGCTCCTCGCAAAGCTTGCCATTGGCTTCGCTAAGAGTGAGGTACTCCTGCCTTGCCTGTGTAAGGGAGTTTTTGGCGTCAAAAGCTTCTTGACTGGCCTTGGACCACGCCTCAGTCTTGAGCTGCAGATCCTCCTTAACTAGCCTTAGCTCATCCCGAGCTTTCTTTTCCCCTTCCTCAGCTCTGACTTTAACGGTTAATGTGTGTTTGAGGTCGGAGGCTTGCTTCACTGTTTGCTCTCTGAGGCTTTCCACCTGAGCCCTGAGGTCCTCGTTCTCAAGGGATAATTCAGAAACCTTGACCTTATACGTCTTCAGAACCTTAAAAAAGCTCTTTTGAGACCGAATCCGGTGCAGCAGACCTCTCGCATGGAGGGCAGCCTGAGAATATAAAGAACGTTCGGCGAATTGCGTGAGACCATGAAATAAAAGTAAGTAAAAATAAGAAGTGCTAGCACTTACAGCAGCTGCTCCCTGAAGAGCTGAAGAGATGGATTCCTCAAGGGGCATAGAAGCAGCCTTCAAGACATCAGATTCGAAAAAAATAGAGGAAAGAGCTCCCGCAGCAAGATCCATGTTATCAAAGTAAGATTCTTCGTCTTCCTCCTCGGGTTTTTCCCCTCCCTCAACCATCTTCCCAGAAGCAGTGTATAAGAACTTTCTGGGTTGGAGATCAGGGATCACTCCCAAAGCTTTCTCGACCTCAGAGGAGGAAGGGGAAGCCTGACCTCCCGCTTGAGCTGGCATCATCATAGGCTGGGACTCTGGAGGGGAAGAGATAACTGCAGTTTGAAGAGTGTCGGATGAGGGAGGCAGAGCCTTGAAAGGAGCCACTTCTTTAGCAGAGGAGGAACGAGAAGGCATCTCCAACCTCGGGAATTTTAGCCCTGGTGATTGGGCCACTCCCAGAGCCGACCTGGGCCTTCCGTTTGCTGGATTTACCACCCTTCATCAGCTCCGCAACCTTTGCCTAGAGCTCTTCAGGAGAAGGACTTCATGGTGGAAGGACCTGGAAGGTCTGATTGGAATCAGGAGCTATAAAAAGGAAACGAAAGAGGAAAAGAAAGAAAGTGACAGTGGTATTACCTTCTTCAGCTCCTACAACGGATATTGGAATAACTAAGGTTGCCGAAGGAGGACTCAGACCTAGCTTCACCAGATTCTGAGACTCAATAAGATCAGCGTACCTCTCTGGCTTGATTTTCCCCAACTTCCCTAGCACCTTCTTATCTTCAGGACTGAGCTCAGGACGACCACCTAAAAAGGAAAAATATGCAAGTAAGAGAAAGGCAAGAGGCCCATAAGTTCTAAATTAGAGCTCAGTCAGCTCGAGTGAAGACTCACGCAAGTTTTCTGGGGTAGTCCAAGCTCTAGGGATACCAAGAGTATCTGTCTTATCCGCAGGATTGTACTCCCAATTGGTACCCCCAATGTAAAAGAAATGCTTTTTCCACGCTTTGTGAGAAGATGGGAGGTCGGTAATAATTTTCCTAGCTTTAGTTCGCTTAGAAATATACAGAAAACCTTCGGCAGAGGTCTGCTTGACGTTGAAAAGCTCCATAAGCAGAGAAATGCTAGGAACCCCGAGTTTATGCTTCTTAAAGATGACTAAGAGGCCTACCATAACGCCATAGAAGTTGGGGGAAAGCTGGGAAGGACATACGTTAAAGTGCTACAGAACGGCCTTAATAAAGGGGTGCAGGGGAAAGCGAAGACCGTTCTCAAAGGCAGCCAGGAAGAAACAGACCCTCTGGCGCACTTGTTCTACATAGTAAATGGATTTATCTGGGCACCATGGCTCAACCCCAGGAGGAAAACCGTATCAAGCTTTATAAGCTCTCATTAACCCAGGGACCTTCTTACTATAGCCAACAGACTGGGCATGCCTGAAGGCAAACCCCAAATATGAGTCTTTTTCTTCAACCCCGACTCCACTCACCTTACTCTTGCCTTTGTCAGGCCTGGGGGCCATGGGAGATGATGTGGAGGGAGGTTCCTCGGTGCCGACCTCGGCTTCTACAGCCTCCACACCAGGAAAGTTATCAATTTCATCACCTACATCCCCTAAATCGGTGTCCTCAGACCGATCGCCTAATAGGGAAACAGAGGAGCGGGTAGCACCAGAAGAGGCAGACATGATTGGGCAAGAAAATGGAAGATTAAAGGAACGATAGAGAGGAGAAACACCAATCAAACTTTCCCTAATAACCCTAGGGTTAGCACAGTAACTCCCAACAGCAAGTATGTGCACGATGGAACTCCAATTCACGAAATGGGGGACGGGAGACAGGCAACAGTCACGATTCCAACAATAGAAGAACCGAAAAGCCCAAAAACGCAACAACCACCTAGAACTCGAAGGGTCCAGAGTTGGAAAAGTCGAAAAGAGGATAGGAAAAACGTACCTAGTTGGGGAAGAATGACGAACAACAGTCCAGGACCAAATCAAAAGAGGAAGCACCGCGAGTCCTCGAATCGAACACAGAAAGACCGATTTTGGAGCAAGAATCAGAAAGCTTCGAGACAGGGGTTCAAGAATTCGCAGAGGCAAGAAGTTCGAAGAGCAGAGAAGAGGGTGAACAGTGCAGAAAGGCGGTTTAGGTAGCCGTTTGAGTATTTAAAGCTTGAAAGACGTGGGCTGAGACATGCGCGGGAATCGAGGAATGTCATGAGTGCTGCAAACCGTCAAAGGGCTTCAAGTCACGTGTGAAGCCCAGAGTAGCCACGTGTAGATCTAACTCGGTTTGGGAAGCAAGTCAGCCCCTGCCTAAGCTAACTTAAGGCAAGGGTTGGGGGGCAACTGATGATACCTAAAATAAACCCCAGACATGAGCTCAGGAAGTGAGCTCAGCTCGGGAGCGCAGGTAAAATACGCTGAGCTCATCCAGCCATGGTCTGAGCTCAACCAGCCGGTACTAGAGCTCCTCCAGGTAAGAGAATAGGAGAAAGAGACAAGAAGACAACGAGATGACAACGGGCACCCCCGAAGAAGGGACCAAGCTGGAATCAAGGCATAAAACCCTCAACCAACCAAGATCCTCTCTAATGGTTAAGGAGGATCCCACGATAGAAGGCAAAGATCTCGGGATATAGACCATGGACGCCAACCGAATGGAGTTATGGTAATTCCGGGATTGAAGAGGGAGAGACAAGGAAAATCCCTTCATTATAGGAAGAAAATTCGGATTAGAGGTAAGCAAGAGACTATAAGAGGGGGGGTTAGGCCTCCATTGAAGGGGACGAGGCAATAGAGCCACGAAAGACCCTAATCCGCTGATTCCCATTTTTCTGCAATACGTTCAACTCCATCAATAAAGAGGAAGAGCCAGAAACTCCATTAGAGAGTGGACTAGCCGAGCTCAGGCCGGTGAACCACTATAATTCCGTCGTGTTATCATCCATTTCCTCATTCCCCTAAACGTCTACCTACATTATTTAATACGAGCCTAGCAGCTCAGATACAAAATTTAGCTCCACGCAGATCGTTCATACGAATCAATCCTGCTCTATAGCTCATTCACGTAGATTTACGCCATCAGATTATATAAGTTTCAATGATTAATATCTATGTATTCTAATTAATGCGGAGTTAGGTTATTTGAACCAAATTTGAAATTCAAATTTAATGATCAATTTAACTAACTAGTGTTATTCGATAAGTCCCAAAATCGAATGGGATTCAATTTTAAATAATCTAAAATACCTATCACCTAATATGAACTAAATTTAAATAAGGAAAATATTACATAATTCAAATGAAACCCAAAAATTACAATTCAAATGAATATCATCTCTTATATGAATGTTAGATGAGTGGATCCCACTGAAAAAATTGAGAAGACCTATTAATGTAAGAAATGATATGTATTTGAGTTGTAATTTTTTAGATTTTCTATGAGTTATGTAGCATTGCTCATAAGAGCCAAAAAAATATATATATATATGTAGCATTGCTCATCTAATAATCAAATTTAATGATCAAGTTAGGGGTGTCAAAATATATAATGATACAAACACGACATGAAAATTAGAGGATTTAGATTTTTTTTAAGCCCACTCATTTTGTAAACGAATGGACCTGACACGACACGATTAATAAATAAATAAGGTATGAGTGAAATCAATAAAAATAAATATCTGACACGACTCATTTATATATTGGTCATACACGATTCATATACGATACAAACTCAATAAGATACGATTTATTAGACATAAATTAATAAAAAAATCAAATATATATAAAATATTTTTTAACATGAACCTGTCAAAATTCGACACGAAATTGTATGGACCGACGCGATTAGCAGACCTAACTTATGAATACGCATGCCGCTAGAGTCAAATTTAACGTCCATCTTTCTAGAAATCTCTCTCTTTTTCGAAAGCTCGGAGATGGTGGGAAAGAGCCCGAAGCAGCGCGTGATTCGTATCAAATTAAATACAACTTCAGACCTTTTTTCAACTAATTTTTGCAGTTTCCTTGTGACTTTTAGACTGTTATGGTGTATAAAAGCACCATTAGACGTTAGACCTTGGCATCAACCAACTCTCTCTCTCTCTCTCTCTCTCTCTCCTCAAAGACCCTTCTTCTCCATAATTGATCTTCTCAATTCACTTCATTCATTGATTCATTCTTTTTGTCTGTCTGATACTTTAAAATCTCCGATGGAACAACTGTTGGGTCTTCTCAGAATTCATGTCCACAGAGGTGTAAACCTTGCTGTCAGAGATCTCAAGAGCAGCGACCCTTACGTTATTGTTAGATTGGGGAAACAGGTAATGTCTTGCCCTTCTACATAATTTCAGCTCTGGGTTCATTTCTTTATTGAATTCTTAGATTGATTCAATACTTCTGAGCTTGGCTAGAGAAAATTTGATGTAATCTGACTGGGATTTATTTCTTTGAATATTTCGTGATTTGACTGTTAAAAAACTTCAATCTTCTCAGACTTAAAGGTCGATCAAACCAAGAAAATTAAACCATCCAATTCTTCTTCTTCTTGATCCGTTTTTTCTTTCTTGCTTTTCTAGCTGAACCTTACTTCAGCAGATGTATGTATGCATGTCTTACTTTCCGCTTGTTTTAGTCATGTTGTTTACTTTTGGTTTGGGGAAAACTATACCAGCTTTATTTTCACCCCTAATTTTACTCTTCCCTTTTCTTCTTCCCCTCCTTTCCTCTTGGAAAATATTTGCCTATTTCTTTGTTGGACCTCTCTCTCTCTCTCAAACGGACTCTGGTAGACCAATTTCTATAAGCCCTTAGATTTCTAAATTATGTCTTCAAATTAAGTATTATTCTCCATGTAATAGGTGTCTCATGTGGAATTCATATTCACCTAGGGTGAAATGCTTGCATACAACATCTGAAGCTTCCATTTGTTTATTTTTTGCTAATATTAATCAACGTGATACTTGAACAGAAAGTAAAGACTCGTGTGATAAAGAGGAATCTCAATCCGGAGTGGAATGAAGATCTGACACTCTCTGTCTCAGACCCAAATACTCCAATCAAGCTAGTAAGTATTTCGTAACTGGTTCTGGTTCAATTGAATTATACGAGAATAGCATGTAGCCTATACATAGTGTCTCATAGTATAGAAAGATTAGGGGAAAGATATGGAGTTGCTTGATTCAGTTAATGAGTACCTCAGTAGCTAGGGTGAGAAGGGAAATGATCGATTAATCCCTTTCCGGGATTCAGCATTAAAGATGATTTGAGAACTAATGAGATCCTCTACATCTCGGACTTTTCCTCTTAGGAAGTCCTATAAACTAAATCATTAAAGGAAATGGAATAAAAGGCATTGAAGTTCTTGTCAGTATCGATTCAAAAAGCTTGAGATAACCCCATGTTTATCAAATGCTATATGTTCATTTGCTGCATGGCGCTCGTGGAAATCTTCCAAATTGTATGGAGTTATAGACTACTAAAAACAACTACTACACATGAATAACTCCTATAATTAATCAGCCTCATATAGCATCTAAAATGAAGGGATTAAAAAAATAATATCAATCTGTATCTATCGAGCCTTTGACAATCCTTGAGTGACATAAATGATTCATGTACCATTTTATTCTTCGAACTTGCAGATGGTGTACGACAGGGATACATTCACCCCCGATGACAAAATGGGAGATGCAGAGTTTGACATTAAACCATTCGTAGAAGCTGTGAAGATGCACTCGCAAGACCTCCCTAATGAAACCATAATCACAAAAATTAAACCAAGCCGGGAAAACTGCCTTGCTGAAGAAAGCTGTATTATCTGGACAAACGGCAAAGTTGTCCAAAATTTGTTTCTCAGACTGCGAAATGTCGAGCGAGGTGAAGTAGAAATCCAGCTGAAGTGGATTGATATTCCAGGTTCTAGAGGTCTGTTCATGTAATGTGCTTGGCCTGCTTATTGCTGGGCGTGATGTACAGTGTTTTGTATAGGGGTGTCAAAACGTGTAGTGTCGGGTTAATCGTGTCGAGTCTGTTTTGGGTTTATGTTGAAACCCAAATTTGACACATTTAATTAATCGTGTCAAGTTGTCCAAACCCTAATCTAACTTGGCAATTAACGGGTTACCCGAACCCAACCTGTTTAATATACGGACCGTGTTTAAGTTAACACACATAACACAACCCGTTTAACTTGTTTAACCCCTATGGGCTCGTTTGGTTGCCATATTATAAATGCATGGATTGGATAAAATAATACAGTCTAATACAATATAGATGGATAAAAGACAAGATTAAATATGGTATTAGAATAACACGTAATTTTATCTAGTGTTTGGTAATACAAAATATAAGCGTTGGATAGTAATTATTTAATCCAATCGATTGTTTGGTTAGAAAATTATTTCATCGTATTAATGTTAAATTAACAAAAATACACTCAATCAGTGTTTGTTATATTGATGACAACTTGATCTTATCACTTTGGGGGTTATAATAGTAAATGTATGGAATAATACGTTTGAGTTGGATTATAATACCACATCTCTTGGTGATATTAAAAGACCTTCATAATACAAGTCTATAGTATAAAAAATATACGATAAGTATATGATCAATATACGTTTTTGAAATTAATATGGTATCAAATTTACTTACCAAACAAAGTATTAAGCCCGATTAAATAAAAAATAATGCAATTCAATATTTAATCCCCTCATAATACGTCTATCAAACGAGCCATATATGTACCTGTTTAACTAGTTTCACAAATCACTTATATATCTTCATAGATTTGAGATATTCAAGAGATAAGATTCGAGCCTTGAGGAGAGATGACTGGCGATCTGAGATATTCGAGAGCCCTGAAGAGGGACGACGCCAGAGTGAAGCCTTTCATGCATTGCTTGTGCTTGTGCCTTATAAGATTTGATAAAGATAATTGTGGAAGTTTTGGTAATCAATACCAAAACAGTATACCATTTACTGTTTATATAGATACAACAGAAGATTACAAAAGATTGAGTACAAATCAAAAGAGAGTTAATTCTAATCAAAACAGAAAAATCAGCTAAGCATCCTTATCCTAACCATCAGCTGATATATCAAGCCCTAATCATCCTTATCATGAGTAGAAGCATCCTTATCATGAGGAGATGTATCAGGATCATCCTTATCATGTAGAGATAAGCCTGTAGTTTGAATAGAACTAGGATCACATTGAAGAACCAAAACAGTAGGTTGGTTAACACTCCCCCGCAAGCTGAAGGGGCGAAAAAGCACCATCAGCTTGTCTCGACATCGAGTAAAATGAACTGAAGGAAGACCTTTTGCAAATATATCAGCTACTTGATCTTGAGTGGTAATGTGCTTAACAACAATATCCCTATTTAACACTTTCTCTCGAATAAAATGGAAGTCGACCTCAATATGCTTGGTACGAGCATGAAAAATCGGATTTGATGCTAAAGCGATTGCACTAACATTATCACACCATAATACAGGAGGTGAGGAAAGTGGAATCTATAGGTCGCAAAATAGCATGCGGAGCCAATACAATTCAGTTGTGGTAAGAGATAATGCTCGATACTCAGCTTCAGTACTCGATCGAGAGACAACAGGTTGTTTCTTGGTAGACCAAGAAATCATATTTGAGCCCAAAAACACACCATAGCCAGACGTGGATCGCCGATCATCAGGATCACCAGACCAATCCGAATCAAAAAAATCGTGTAGATTAAGATCACCCTTCGTGTACCAAAGACCATAATCAATAGTCCCTTTGAGATATCGCAAAACACGCTCGGGAGCTGACCAATGAGTAGTGGAAGGTTGATGCATGTATTGGCAAAGCTGATTAACTGCATAGGAGATATTGGGACGCGTAAGTGTGCAGTATTGTAAAGTACCCACAATACTGCGATATTCGGTTGCATCATTATCTGAGAGGAGATCACCATCCAAAGAAGAGAGCTTTGAACCAAGCATGCTGGGAGATGCAATTGGTTTAGCACCCACCATTCGGGATCGGTGGAGAAGATCACCAATGTACTTTGATTGGCGCAGGTGAAGACCTTGTGTATCCCGAAAAGCTTGAATGCCAAGAAAGAAATTCAGTTGTCCCAGATCCTTGAGCCGAAATTCTTGTTGAAGACTAATGATAATAGAATTGATAACTGAATTGTGTGTCCCTGTCACCAAAATGTCATCAACGTATACTAAAATGAATACATGTATAGCATCCTTATGAAGTGAAAACAAGGAGGAGTCAACTGAAGACAAGATGAATCCAAGTTCCAGTAATGAATCACGAAAGCGAGTGAACCAAGCACGTGGTGCTTGTTTCAGCCCGTAAAGTGCTTTGTGCAGTCGACATACATGATCTGGACAGTGAGTGTCAACAAAACCTTGCGGCTGCTCCATATAAACCTCTTAGGTTAAAAAACCATTGAGAATGGCATTAGAGACATCTAATTGACGAACATCCCAATCAAAGTGAATTGCCAAAGTCAAGAGAACTCGAACAGTGGATGGTTTAATGACTGGACTAAAAGTCTCAGTAAAGTCGATACCACTACGTTGATCAAAACCCTTACCAACCAATTGAGCTTTGGAGTGATCAATGGAGCCATCTTGATTTTGTTTTATATGATAAACCCATTTATTCCAGACTATGTTATGATTTGAAGGCCTCAGACACAATGACCAAGTACCATTGGCAATTAAGGCATCGAACTACTCTCTCATAGCGTCACGCCATTCTGGTACTAAAATAGCTTTGGAGTAGCAGGTTGGTTCAGAGGGTAGGGTGATGGTATGGAAGGCACGAAGAGGATGTTTTGTTGAATAATACATGTGATAATCTGGAAAGGATTTTGGTTTTAGAGTGCCAGTTTGTGAACGAGTTACAACCTGTGAGGAAGGAGGTGTAGAATCAGCGAGATTAAAGGTGGGAAGATTTTCAAAATCTATAGAGGAAGACGATGCAAGGGTAGGGTCAATGATATGCAAGGAGGAAGAATTGATTTTAGAATCTGGGAAGGCTGCACTTGGTGGAGAAATGACAAAATTCAATGTCTCATCCAAAGGCAATTGAGGAGTAGATGTATGCAAGGTTTCTGAAAGTAAGTGATCATTGGATAGAGAAGTAGTTGGTGAAGATGTATCCAAGTTATTTGTTGCTATGTTTCAAGAGGAGAAAATGTATTGATTGAACATTGAGACACAGAGCTAGATGGAAGTAATTGAGGAGAGAGAGAAGACTTACCCTTAGCCGCGGGAAATAGTGCCTCATTAAACACAACATTTCTTGAGATATAGACTTTGCGAGTAGTGGGATCGTAACATCTATACCCACGATGTGATGAACTATAACCAATAAAAATGCATTGCTTGCTTCGAAACATGAGTTTTTTTTGTGTTATATGGTCGTAATAAAGGATAACAAGCACAACCAAAGGACTTGAGAAATGAATAATCTGGAATTTTTCCAAATAATTGAGAGAATGGAGAGGCATTGTTCAACACAGGAGATGGCAGCCTATTTGTTAAATATACTGATGTTAAAAATGCATCAACCCAAAAATGCATTGGCAGATTAGACTATCCAAGAAGCGACAAACTCATATCTGTTATGTGTCGATGCTTCCTTTCAGCTAAACCATTTTGTTGGGATGTGTAGGGATAACTGAGGCGAAGAAGAATGCCATTATTTGACAAAAAGGTTTTAAATTCATTTAAAATATATTCACCTCCGTTGTCCGTTTGAAATTGTTTGATGCGGGAAGAAAACTAATTTTCTACTAAGATTTTAAACTTGATAAAACAGGACTGATTTAGATTGTAATGGGTACATCCATGTGAATCTCGAAAAATCATCAATAAATATAACATAATAGAGACAACCACCAATCGATTTAGTTGAACAAGCACATACATCTGAATGAATAAGTTCAAGAGGACAAGAAGAAATTCTAGATGACGCTACAAAGGGTAATTGTGTTGCTTTGCCTAATTGGCAAGGTTCACATACACCAGTCTTATTCAAAGAACCACAAAATGGTAAATTATAATCTCTAATTACATGAGAAATAAGAGGATGCGAGGAATGACCCAATCGGGAGTGCCCCACATTGACTGGGGCTTTTACACCGAGGAAAGCAGTGAGGTTGTTGTGTTTGTGAGGAGCTGATTTCCTTAGGTGAACAGGGTACATGCCTCCTTCACTCTTTCTTTGTAACAACATTCGACCCGTCTGCAAATCATGAACAAAATAATGGGAACCAGTAAGAATAAAATAACAATGGTTATCAATGTAGAACTAATTAATGGATAGCAAGTTTGCGAAAGCTTAAGGACAATGTAATACACGTGACATGAAAAGAGATGAGGAATTAGAGTCCATAGGGACAGAACCAGTGTGGGCTATCTCCAGGCTAGAGCCGTTACCAACATCAATCTTTTCATTCCTAGTGTATGGCTGCGAAAGAGAAAGGTGATCGAGATGGGCAGTAACGTGTTGATTAGCTCCACTGTCAGCATACCAAATATCATCATTTGCAACAACATTGATCTTTGCCATTAAAGTTGTGTTTATTTGACCAACCATCTCAGCTAACTAATGAGGTGGATGATGACCTTGGTAAGAGTAATCAAAACGATGAAAACAATCAAGTGCTTTGTGACTGGTTTTGCCACAAATCTAACAAGAGTCTCGATTGTTTTAGTCATCAAGTATGGGTTTGTGTGTACCAGCAGGCGGTCGTCCAGCAAAACCTTGATTGGGGGTGCCTTTGAAATTTTTTTGAACTTAGTGCTCCGCTGATATGAATGTGGAGATTGACGAGCAGCTAAAGCAAATGAGGTCTCCGGAGGTACAGAATGCTGGTGGGACTAAAGAATTTCAAAAGAAATAAGTTCAGCCTGGAAGTCCATAAATGACATACTCGTTTCTCTGGTTGCAATGTTGATAAAATTTTGAAAGGGAATGAAGGCTGAATTTAGACCACTCAAAAGTGTGGATACCAAATCATCTTTGATGGTGTTTGTCTACCGAAGACGAGCTAAGGGTATGGGTGTGCACGAAACCAAATGTGGTGTCTGAACTACAAAACTCATGTAAAAATACTGGTAGATGTTTAGGAAAATTGAGGAAAGGGAAATGAACATAATGATATTGCAGTGGTTCACCGGCCTGTGAGCTCGGCTAGTCCACTCTTCAATAGAGACTCTTGCTCCTATTTTCTTATTGATCACGTTGGGTGTGTTACAGTGTAGTGTGGAGGAAATTAGGGTTCCTAGTGACTCTATTGCCCTCCTCTCTTGATGGAAGCTTACCCTGTTCTTATAGTCTCTTGCTTACCTCTAATCCGATTTTACTTCCTATAATGGAGGGATCTTTCCCCCTTTCTCTCCCCAATCCCTGAGTTACCTAAACTCCATATGGCTGGCTTAATAGGCTGTATCCCGAGATCTTTGCCTTCTGCCATGGGATCCTCCTTAATATTTGGAGAGGATCTTGGTTGGTTAAGGGTTTTATGCCTTGCTTCTAGCTTGGCTATTTCTTCGGAGGTGTTCGCTATCATCTTGCTATCTTCTCACCTCTTCCCCCATTATCTTGCTTGGGGGAGCTCTAACATTGGCTGGACGAGCTTTGACCATGGCTTGAATGAGCTCTGCATATCTTACCTGACCTCTCGAGCTGGGCTCATTTTCTGAGCTCGTGCTTAGGGTGTATTTTAGGTATCATCAGTTACCCCCCAGCCCCTGCCTCAAGCGAGCTTGGGCAAGGGCTGAGCTGTTTTTAAACCGAGCTAGATCTGCACGTGGCTGACCCTGACTTGTACGTGACTGAAGCCCTTTGACGGTTTGTAGCAATCATGGCTTTCCTCGATTCCCGCGCACGTTCTAGCCCACGTCTCTTAAGCTTTAAATACCCAAACGGCTATCTGAACCGCCTCTTCCCACTGTTCAACTTCTTTCCTTTCGGTTCTGATTTTCCAGCTTTGAAGTTGTCTGATTCTCGCCCAAAATCGAGTCTTTGCATTCGACTTGAGGATCTGCGGTGCTTTCTTCCCTCAAATTTGCTCTGGATTGTTGTTTGTTTCTCTTTCCTAGCTAGGTACGCTTTCCCTGTTTCCTTTTCAACTTTTCTCGTACTGGATCCTTTGAGTTCGAGGTGGTTGTTGCGTTTCTGGGCCCATTGGTTCTTCTACTTCTGGTCTCGTGATTTTTGCTTGTCTCCTCTTCCCCATTTCATGGATTGGAGTTCTATTGTGCACATACTCGCTGTTGGAAGCTATTGTGCTGACCCTAAGGTTATTAGAGAATGTTTAACTGGTATTCCCCCTCTCTATCGTTCCTTTAATCTTCCTTTTTCCTGTCCCAACATGCATGCCTCTTCTAGAGCTACTCGCTCCTCTGATTCTCCCCTAGAAGGTAGGTCTGCCGAGGAAGGGACCGAATTAGGGGAAGTGGGTGATGAAATAGATAATTTCCCGGGTGTTGATGCTATTGAGTCTGGAGTCAATACCGAGGAACTTCCCTCATCGTCTTCTCCTATGCCCCCCAAGCCTGACAAAGGCAAGGGCAAAGTCAGTGGGGTTGGGGTTTCTGGTAGTTCATCATACCTAGGTGCTACCTTGGATCATGCCGAGTTTGTGGGCCCTAGCAAGGTCCACCCTTCCTTTATGAAGATTTTCACTGCCCGCTATGGGTTTCCTGCTGGTGTCCAGCCCTGGTGTCCAGAAAGCTCCACCCTTTACGTTGCCAAAGTTCATAAGAGGGTCTGCTTCTTTGAGGTCGCATTCGAGAATGGCCTTCGCTTTCCTCTGCACCCATTCATCAAGAACGTTCTGCAATATTTCAATGTTTGTCCCTCTCAGCTTTCTCCTAACTTCTGGGGGGTTCTGGTGGGTCTTCTAGTCTTCTTTAAGGACCACCAGCTTGCGGTTCCCAGCATTTCCCTGCTTTTGGATTTTTTTAACGTCAAGTTGGCCTCTTCTGAGGGCTTCTTGTATATTTCCAAGCGAACCAACGCTAGGCAGATCATTTCTCATATTTCATCCTCCCATAAGCACTGGAAAGAACGTTTCTTCTTTGTTGGGGGTACTAATTGGGAATACAATCCTGCTGATAGAATGGATACTCTTGGTATCCCTAAGGCCTGGACTATTCCAGAGAACTTGCGTGAGTCCTTGCTCGGGTTGACTGAGTTTTGCTTTGTGAATCATAAGTTTCTGACTCTGCTCTGCTTGCGTTATTTCTAGGTACCCGACCTGAGTTCAGTGCTGAGGACGAGGAAGTCAAGTTGAAGTTGGTCAGGTGCAACCGCGAAGGTATTCTGAGCTTATCCAGCCCTTTGTTCTGGTTGAGAGAGGGTTTAGTCCTCCTGGGATAGAGGTAGAAGCCCCGCCTCCTATTTCTGTTGTCAGACCTGAAGAAGCAGCAGGTAATTCCCTTTTCTTAATAAGTTGTGCTGCCTCTCTTCCTATTTCCTCATATATACGTAATTTTGGCTTAGGCCTTCCAGGCTCTTCCACAATGAAGCCCACCTCTGAGGAACTCCAGGCTAATATCGATCACTTATCGAGAAGTGGGAAAAGTGGCAAACGGAAAGCTGCGGCCGGTTCTGGAAGTAGCCCTGTTACTTGTGCTAAGGTTCAAAAATTGGGGGTGCCCTTCTTCTTTTCCAACCTTGACCTCATCAAAACAAGTTCAAACGTTGAACACCCCACTAGCTGTTGAGGCCCGCCTGCCATCAGGGGTCCAGCCCACTTCAAGTCGACCTAATGAGCCAGGCGAGACTTCTCCTTCCTCGACTGAGGTCAGGGAAACTTTGAGGTTGGTTCCTGACCTTCAACCTAGTAATTTCACCTATAGTCCTTCAGGGAAGATTATTGAATCTTTTCCGAAAGAAACTGGGTGTGATGAAGCAAAGCATCCCAAGGTGGAGGAGAGTGAGGACTCCTTTTTTGAGAACAGTGATCTTGCTGCTGGGGCCATTTCTTCTGTCCTCACTGATTTTGACGTTCAAAAGGCTTCCTCCATGCCTCTCGAGGAGACCATCAGCTCAGCTCTTCAGGGAACAACTATTGTAAGCTCTAGCACCCTTATACATCCATTTTTCTTTTATGACGTAACCTTAAGCTTATTTTTTTTTTGTCCTTAGCTGGCTTTCCATGTAAAAGGCTTGGTGAATAGGATCCAATCCTCTGAGAGCTCTGTCAAATCTTTAAAAGCATATGAGTTCAAGGTTGCTGAGCTCACTTTTGACAATGACGACCTCCGAGCTCAAGTGACAAGCTTCAATGAGGAGTTGGAGAGACATGCTTCTTCTCTTTAGGACTTACAAAAGTCCAAAGATGCTGCTGACGAAAGAGAGAAGAAAACCAGGGATGAGCTGAGAAAAGCTAGGGAAGAGCTGAAGCTTAAATATGAGGCTTGGGCTAAAGCTAGTCAAGAAGCTTTTGAAGCCCAGAGTTCTTTGCAGAGTGTAAAGGAGGATTATCTTGCTGTGACTGAGACAAATGCAACACTGTGCACCGAGCTCGAGGCACAGAAGACCCTTGTCCAGGTGAAGGATGAAGTGATTGCTGAGTTGAGGGATGATGTTACCACTTAGTGGGCCACTGGATGGCTTACCTTCAAACGCCGAGCTACCAAGACTTATCCAGACCTCGACTTCAACTTCACTATTCCTACCGAGGAAGAGCTGGAGGAGACTGATACAGATGGGGAGGGGAACAGCTTGGCTCCTCCAGATGCTACCCCAGAGGGTGTTGAGATGTCCATCCCTCCTGCTGAGACCTCTGGAGCTCCTTCTACTGGGACAGGCTCTGTTGCTGCAACTCCTGAGCTCCCAGCTACAACTCCTACTACTTCTGCCACTACACCGTTCTCAGCTGACCTTGTGACTGAGGCCCTTGCTCAAAATTCGGAATCAATGGGAGTAGAGACCCATGTGGCTGGTACCTCAGGGACATCTGCTAAGCTGTAGAATCCTTCAATTACGCCTTCCCTAGATACTTAGGGCATTCCTTATGTGACTCTTATTTCACCTTTCCTGTACCTTGAACTTGTTCACTGAAACACAAACTTTGAAAGAAACTTTCTGAATTTTTGTTTTGAATTGTGATGTGTTGCGATGTGATCTCTGGCTTTGCTTTGAAACATAGTTGTTTTCCTTTGTTTTATGTTCCTCTTGCCCCAATTGCTTTGAGAAGTACTTCAGTCATTCTTAAAACAAAATTAAGGACTTTATGAGCTGCCGGGTTCTAAGGAACTTATCAGGAACTCATCATCCTGACGTGAGCATGGTTCTTGGAACTGGAGGTCTCAAAAACTTGCTATGGAGACGCCAGGCTGTTCAACCGAGCTGAGCTCAACTCAAAGAAGTATGAGGAATATTCTGTTTAAGTAGGGGGGTTAACTTGTGATGACTCACCTTCCCGCATTTACCCAACTGTTTTCCAAAAACCGTAACTACCTTTATTAATTAGGAAATAAAAAAGACTGCCAACTCTACCTTCTGTGTGGTTCTTGGTTTCCTAAAAGCTTACGATTTTCTTCAAGTCTCCTAATATCTCCTGTGTTTCTTTCTCCTTTGCCAAAATACTTCTGAGTCTCTTCTTGATTCTTCGTGGTTACTTTCTGTCTTCACCGTAATCCTTGATGGCTCCCTCCGTTTCTTCTCTGTTCAAGGAACGCACTTCCTTCGGAATCGACTGGAAGTGGCATTGTTGCTACTTGTCTCCTTCAACACTAAAGCCTTCTGATTTGGTTGCCATCAAGAATGCGATTCTTCCCTGATCTTGATTTGCCTTTACGAGTTCCTACTCCTGACGAGCCTTGCAATTATCTTTCTCGAGGGGAGGTTTGCTTTTTTGAGGGTGCAATGGACATGGGACTTCGCCTTCCTATTCATCCTTCTATTGGGCGAGTTCTTGCCTATTATGGCATCTGCCCCTTTCGCCTTTCCCCTCGAGGATGGGCTGCTATGGTTAGCTTTTTCCTCTTTTAGCGCATGTATGGCAATGGTAGATTTCCTTCTGTTGCCGAGTTCCTTTACTTCTTCGAGATCGAGGAAGACGATTTTTCCTGCTTCAGTTTCTTTCGTTGGAGGCATTTTGACTCACCTCTTTTGGTTTTAGACCTCCCTTCCAATCTTGAAGGGTGGTCTCAGCGCTTATTTTTCGCTTCTGGGAAGTCTTGGCGGTCTCTTGAGCTGCGCTGTCCTGATACTAGGATTCCACAGTCCTGGAAGAGCTTTTCTTGCACAGGTATGCTCAAGCTGAGATTTCTTGAACTTTTCCCACGAAGAGTTATTCTTATTATATTCTTGTTGTGCAGGTCCTCCTGATCTGGATTTGCCAGAGATGATGAATATCGATGAGCTGCTGCTTGTAGAGCCTAAGAATTTTTCGGAGTTGATGACGAATGAGAACCTTTATCTGCTTGGGGCTGAGGCTACTGAATATGAGTTTTCCTCCATTTCGGATTCTCCTTGGACCTCTCCCTCTGAGTCTGACGAGAAGGACATAGGTGAGGAAGAAGACTCTGATGAGGAAGGTACTGGTGCGACTTCAAAGAGGCGTAAGAAGGATGGCTCCTTCTCACCTGACTCTCTTGCCACTGTTTTTCTTACCCCAGCAGGTCAAAAGCTTCTCAACTCGTTCCACAAGGCTGAATAAGAGAGGGATGAGCTGAAGGAGGAAAATGTGCGCTTGAAGGAAGAAGTTGTCGAGCTGAAGTCACGTCTTAAGAAGAATTAGGAGTTCTGCCTCCTTGTATTCCCTTCCCTTTCTGATTAATGCCAAACTTCATTTTACTTTTACATCTTTTTGAACGCTTGTATCCGTGAATCCTTAAATATCAGATCTTTCTTTTCGAACGTGTATGTGCTTATAGTTTCTTTATAAGCTGAGGAGCTTATCTTGAACTTTATAAGCTTAGAAGTTTATCGTTTTGTTTATGAGCTGAGGAACTCATCTTGTTCTTTATAAGCTTAGAAGCTTATTGTTTGTTTATAAGCTGAGGAGCTCATCTCGAACTTTATAAGCTTACAAGCTTATCGTTTGTTTATGAGCTGAGAAGCTCATCTCGAACTTTATAAGTTTAGAAGCTTATCGTTTGTTTATGAGCTGAGGAGCTCATCTCAAACTTTATAAGCTTAGAAGCTTATCGTTTGTTTATGAGCTGATGACCTCATCTCGAGCTGTAGAGCTCGTTTCATGTATATATTTATTTATTTAACATTTTTTTTTTGAAACCATATGGGGATGAATCAAGATACTTGCTTATTTTTATTGAAAATAATTCTATTACAAGGAAAACTTACTAAAAGAACCTCTTAAGATGCTCGGCATTCCAGGAGTGAGGTAGGATCTTTCCTTCTTCTTTTTGTAACTCATAGTTCCCAGGTCTAATTACTTTTGAAACGATGTAGGGGCCTTCCTAGTTTGGCCCCAGCTTCCCATGTGTGGGATCCTTTCTCGCAAGCAAAAGCCTCCTAAGCACCAAATCTCCAACCTTGAAACTTCTGTGTCTTACCTTCCTGTCGTAATATCTCACGGTTTTTCTCTGATAACTCTGAATGCGTTGCAAGGCTTTCTCTCTTCTTTCGTCTAAGAGGTTGAGATTCAGCAGGAGGGATTCATCATTATGCTCTGGATCTGCGAGCTCGGTTCTAGGGGATGGTGTCCCTATCTCTACAGGCGACACTACTTCAGTTCCGAAAGCCAAAGCAAACGGTGTTTCCTGAGTTGCTGTCCTAGGGGTTGTTCTGTATGCCCACAACACTTCTGGGATATACTCAACCCATTTTCCCTTCAAAGACTCGAGCTTGGTCTTTAAGGCTGCTTTGATTGTCCTGATTGTCACATCTGCTTGTCCGTTTGATTGTGGATGGACTGGGGCCGAGAAATAATTCTTTATCCCCAGCTCTGCACAAAACTTCTTGAACTTCGGGTTGTCAAATTGTTTCCCATTATCAGAGACGAGTGCTCTAGGTACTCCAAATCTGCAGACTATAGACTTTCAAGTGAAATTTTGAACCTTTTGCTCCATGATTGTGGCCAGAGGCTCCACCTTAGCCCACTTAGTGAAGTAGTCTACTCCAATTATGGCGAATTTACACTGCCCTATGGTGGTGGGTAGAGGGCCAAGAATGTCCAATCCCCATTGCTGAAAGGGCCAAGGGCTTACCACCGAGGTTAGGAATTCTGGTGGGCAATGAGAGATGTTGGCATGTATCTGACATGCCTTACACTTCTTAACCAGGTTGATGGCATCCTTCAGCATGGTGGGCCAGTAATACCCCTGCCTCAAAGCTTTTCCCGCCAATGTTCGAGCTCCGATATGGTTACCGCAAATTCCTTCATGAATCTCCCTAAGAATGTAATCAGCATCCTCGTCTCCTACACATCTGAGGAGAGGCATCGAGAATCCTTGCTTGTATAAGTTTCCTTGTACAATAGAAAATCTGGCTGACCTCACCCTTATCTTTGTAGCCTCCTTGGGGTCTGTTGGCAAAGTTCCGTTCTGAAGATATTCTCTAATTGAGTCCATCCAAATAGGTGAGGAAATGACTGGGAAGACTTCCTCCTTATCAACTCCTACTGATGGCTCTGCCAACTGCTCGACTGGTATCAACCTATCTAAATTCTCCTGTGAAGCAGTTGCTAACCTTGCTAGCGCATCTGCTCGAGCGTTCTCTGATCTGGGGACATGTATCATCTTGACTTGCACAAACTTCCTGATCAACTCATGTACCTTTCTGAGGTAAAGGATCATTTTCTCACCCTTGGCCTCGTAGGACCCCTCTATCTGCTTCACCACGAGCAGAGAGTCACTGCAGATCTCCAGCTGTTCTGCTTCCATCGAGTGAGCAAGGTTTAAACCTGCTATGACAGCCTCATATTCCGCCTCGTTGTTCGAGACCTTAAACCCAAACCTTAATGCATATTCAACATCTATTTCATCAGGGGAGGTCAAAATTAAGCCAACTCCGCTACCCTCGGCGTTGGCAGCTCCATCTATAGAGAGCTTCCATGTGGGGAGGTCAGGTACCAGCTGTGTGGCCCCGGTGGGTGTCCCCGCTGTGAATTCTGCAATGAAGTCAGCCAACACTTGTCCTTTGATGACTGTTCTCGGTTTATACTTGATATCGAACTCGCTGAGCTCAATGGCCCACTTAACCAGCCTACCCGAAGTCTCTGGCTTACTTAATACTTGTTTCATTGGTTAATCTGTTGGGATCTCGATAGCGTGGGCTTGAAAATATGGCCTAAGCCTCCTGGCGGTCGTGACTAAGGCTAAGATGAGCTTCTCCATCTTTGGGTATCTCTCCTCTGCCCCCCTCAGAGCTCTGCTACAATAATATACCGGTTGCTGAGCTCTGTCACGGTC
Organism: Ilex aquifolium; assembly: GCA_951799425.1. NCBI lineage: Eukaryota > Viridiplantae > Streptophyta > Magnoliopsida > Aquifoliales > Aquifoliaceae > Ilex > Ilex aquifolium. Next base: position 14,700,109 of record OX637391.1, on the reverse strand, counting down.
TCTCACTAGCGCTGTGCTTGTTGAGAAATCTGACACAACTAGATAGAGAGTAAGGACCTCACATTCCACTAGGCTCACCAGAGTAGGTGGGGAACTCAGATAATGTTTCAGTGCTCTGAACGCTTCATCACACTTGGCATCCCACTGAAAGGCCTTCTTTAAGACTTGAAAGAAAGGTTGACACTTGTCGCTTGATCTGGATACGAAACGGCTTAAGGCAGCTATTCTTCCTGTTAGGCGCTGCACCTCTCTTGTATTGGACAGAGGTTGCATATCCAGCACCGCCTTCACTTTCTCTGGGTTCACCTCTATTCCTCTGCTATTAACTATGAAGCCCAGAAACTTTCCAGCATAGACTCCAAAGGCACACTTGGCGGGATTGAGCTTCATTTTGTATTTCTTTAAGACCTGGAAATATTCCATCAAATGTTTGATATGGAGCCCTGCTTTCAGTGATTTGACCAACATATCATCAATGTAGACTTCCATGGTCGTTCCGAGCTGCTTCTGGAACATTTTATTCACCAAGCGCTGATAAGTGGCTCCAGCATTCTTCAACCCGAAAGGCATAACCTGGTAACAATACGTCCCTTGCTCAGTTATGAAAGAGGTATTCTCCTGGTCATTAGGGTCCATTCTGATCTGATTATATCCAGAGAAAGAGTCCATGAAGCTAAGGAGCTCGTGACCAGCGGTGGCGTCCACAATCAAGTCTATTCGAGGTAAGGGGAAACTGTCCTTGGGGCAGGCCCTATTGAGGTCAGTGAAGTCAATGCAGATGCGCCACTTGCCATTGGTCTTCTTAACGATGACAACATTAGCTAGCCATACTGGGTAATCCACCTCCCTAATGGCTCTGGCATGTAGTAGTTTGTTGACCTCTTCGTTAATGGCTTTTTGACGCTCTGGGGCGAAACTTCTCCTCTTTTGTTTGATGGGTTTGCAGCTCGGGTTCACGCTGAGCTTATGCATGATAACCGAAGATTCAATACCCCATGTCTTCTTGTTTCCAGGCAAACACATCCATGTTTTGCCTTAAAAACTGGATGAGAAGTTCCTTAATCTCTCTGCTCAGCTTGGATCCCACATAAACAAGGTGCTCGGGTTCTTCATCTAGCTGTACAGGTTCTAGCTCCTCCAATGGGATTGGTCTGGTTTCCAGCTCATCTCTCATGTCGAGTTCATCCAATTGGATGTTCTGAACCTCTTTCATCTTCACAGACGCTATGTAGCATTCTCTTGCTATACGCTGGTCTCCCCGGACCACTCCGATTCCATTTTCTGTTGGAAATTTGACAACCAAGTGATAGGCAGATGGGATTGCCCTCATAGAGTTAAGGGAAGGCCTTCCAAGCAGGATGTTGTATGCAGAAGGTGCATCAACCACTAGAAATTTTACGGTCGTGGTGGCTTGGCAAGGCGGGTCACCTAGGATGAGTACAAGTTGGATTGAGCCCAGGGGGAGCACCATTTCTCCTGAGAAACCCAGCAAGTGAGTACTTACCGGTTCGAGTTTTTCCCTTCCTATGTCCATTTTGTCGAACGCAGACGCAAAAATGATGTTTGTCGAGCTCCTGTTATCGATCAGAATTCGATGAACGATTTTGTTAGCTACCACAGCTCTTACCACCAATGGATCATCGTGGGGGTATTGGCATCCCTCCAAGTTAGAATCTGAAAAAGTGAAATTTGTGTCTAAGCGTGGTGCTTTGGTTACAGTATGCACTTCGAGAGCTTCTTCGGCTCTGATTCGTCGGAGGTGTGCTTTCCTGGCTGAGCTGGATTCTCTGCCTCCTGCAAATCCTCCAAATATTACTCTGATCTCACCTAAAGGCTGCTGATATGGTGCAGGTGCTTGTTGTTGAGGTGGAGGCGGTGGAAGAGCTCGATTCTGGTTGTCATGGGCCACAAAGCGACGCAACTGTCCTCGTTGAATTAAGAACTCGATCTCCTTTTTTAATTGAATGCAGTCATCGGTATGGTGACCATGATCCCTATGGTAGTCACAATACTTCGTGGGGTCTCTCTTTGCTGGATCTGCCTTCATCCGAGGTAGCCACCTTAAAAACTTCTCGTTTTGGACCTCATACAGAACTTGGGATACAGCAGCGGTGAGCGGGGTGAATCGCTGATGTCCGTATCTAGGCTGTAGCTCAGGCTGCAAGGGGCCCAAGCGGTCTCTAACATTTCCTCTTCTTTTGGGGAGTGATCTCTATCCCTCCTCGGAGATCTTTCTCGCCCTTTTTCTTTCCTGGTACTTCAGTCCCTTTTCCTCTCTTCTTTTTCCTTCTCCTTTAGTGTGGACGTACTCCCCACCTTGGAAATGAGTGCTTCTTCACCATTTATGTACTTCTCTGCCTTGGCTAACACCTCTGACATACTTGCTTGAGGGTTCTTCGATATAGAGAACATTAAATCCTTTGACTGGACTCCTAATCCTGCAATGAAAGCAGTAATGGCAAACTTTTCGTCCGGGATATCTACCTTTAGAGATTCTGAATTAAACCTCTGTACATAAGATCGCAAGTTCTCATCAGGCCTTTGTTTTATGTTCAATAAATAATAGCTCGGCTTCCTGTAGATCCGAGCTCCGATAAAGTGAGACATAAAGGAAATGGAGAGTTCTTTGAAAGAAGAGATCGAAGCTGGGGGGGAGCTTATTGAACCATGCTAAGGCTGACCCCTTCAGGGTGATGGCGAAGGCCCTACATCGCACAGGATCCTGGTATCCGTGCAACTCCATTTGGTTTTTGTAGGTGTTGAGGTGATCCACAAGGTCTTTTGTCCCATCGAAAACTTTCATCTGAGGCACTCTGAACTTCGGAGGAAGGGGGAAATGTAGTACCCCGGGAGTGAATGGGGATTCAGTTTGTTGCACCAAGGCATCCATTGTTACTGGGGTTTTGACCTTTACTGCCTCTCTCATGTAGCTGAACTCTTGCTGGATGTCCTTGAAGCGGTGCTCCCAATATTGCTCCATTCTCTCCTATTGGAAAGGAAGGAAATCATTCCTCTCCAGCCCTTCGTTCTGGCTTTGTGCTTCTTCATTGATCCCCCTCCTAGGCGGCTGAGGGGGTCAAGGCATTGTCATTCCCTGGGAGGAAGATCATTCGGGCCTCGCCGGGGTGGTTGCGTTTGCTGAGGACCTTGTAAGAGCTTCAAGAGCTCCTCATTTTGTTGGAGTAAGCGTTGATTGACCAGGCGAAGGGCGTCTAGTTCATTGTTAGCAGGGGGATGCACCGCATGTGGGTCGTCTTCAGTGGTGGGAACGAAATTATGAAGGTTTTTTGGTTGCCTCCCACTGGTGACCTCCTGGGGATTCTGCATTCTTGGGGGATTCATCTGATTTTTACTCATGTTTCGTGTAGAGACCATCAATTACTAAAAAATCAGTATATTTGTAACAAGAACTGTCGTTCCCACAGACGGCGCCAAACTGATGGTGTTTGTCTACCGAAGACGAGCTAAGGGTATGGGTGTGCACGAAACTAAATGTGGTGTCTGAACTACAAAGCTCATGTAAAAATACTGGTAGATTTTTAGGAAAATTGAGGAAAGGGAAATGAACACAATGACATTGCAGTGGTTCACCGGCCTGTGAGCTCGGCTAGTCCACTCTTCAATGGAGACTCTTGCTCCTATTTTCTTATTGATCACGTTGGGTGTGTTACAGTGCAATGTGGAGGAAATTAGGGTTTCTCGTGGCTCTATTGCCCTCCTCTCTTGATGGAAGCTTACCCTGCTCTTATAGTCTCTTGCTTACCTCTAATCCGATTTTACTTTCTATAATGGAGGGATCTTTTCCCCTTTCTCTCCCCAATCCCCGAGTTACCTAAACTCCATATGGCTGGCTTAATAGGCTGTATCCCGAGATCTTTGCCTTCTGCCATGGGATCCTCCTTAATCTTTGGAGAGAATCTTGGTTGGTTAAGAGTTTTATGCCTTACTTCCAGCTTGGCTATTTCTTCGGAGGTATTCGCTATCATCTTGCTGTCTTCTCACCTCTTCCCCCATTATCTTGCTTGGGGGAGCTCTAACATTGGCTGGACGAGCTCTGACCATGGCTTGAATGAGATCTGCATATCTTACCTGACCTCTTGAGCTGGACTCATTTTCTGAGCTCGTGCTTAGGGTGTATTTTAGGTATCATCAATCTTCATCTACATTTTTGCCAGCAGAATTTAGCTGGTCAACAAGGCCCTTAACATGAGCTAGATATTCAGAGCATGATCGATTCTCTTGACGTAAGCTTCGAAGTTGTCGTTGAAATAGATTAATCCATGATCGGGACTAGGAAGCAAACCGAGTTGAGAGAGAATGCCATGCCTGTTTTGCTGTAGTGAGGCCATACACAGTAGATAAAATTTTAGGCGATAAAGTAGCATTGATCCAAGAAAGAACAAATTGGTCTTTCATGTTCCACAACAAGTCTTCTGGATTAATATCAGCAGTGGATTTTCCATTTGCTGGGGGAAGATGCTGAACAGGGCACGGTTCTGAACCATCCATTAAGCCCATTAGATCATTTGATTTCAAGACTGGAATAAATTGTGACAGCCATTGAAGGTTGTTTTCGCCATCTAATTTGACGGAGATAAGTTGACCAATGTTTGGAGGTATGAAGGCAGCTGCGGAAGAGATCTCAGGTGAAGAAGCCATTTGAGAGGAAATTAAAGAAAGAAAGCGTGAGCCTTAGAATTGCTCTGATACCATGTAAGATTTGATAAAAATAATTGTGGAAGTTTTGGTAATCAATACCAAAACAGTATACCATTTACTATTTATATAGATACAACAGAAGATTACAAAAGATTGAGTACAAATCAAAACAGAGTTAATTCTAATCAAAACAGAAAAATCAGCTAAGCATCCTTATCCTAACTATCAGCTGATATATCAAGTCCTAAGCATCCTTGTCATGAGTAGAAGCATCCTTATCATGAGAAGATGTATCAGGATCATCTTTATCATGTAGAGATAAGCCTGTAGTTTGAATAGAACTAGGATCACATTGAAGAACCGAAACAGTAGGTTGGTTAACATGCCTTTCAGCTTCAGCCTTTGTGTAAGTGACTCATGTGACGAACAGGCAATAGAGGCAGCGGCTCTGGTAGGTGGAGAGGAAATGAAATGGGTTTAGGTTTAGGTTTAGGTTTAGGTTTTTTTGCTTGTATATACTTCAATAAACGGTTAAATGGATCTACAACAGGTTATGTCGGTTTCGAGTTCATATCAAGTCGACCCATTTAAAATATATGGGTAAATCGTGTCAAAATCGGATCAACCCGATTTTAACATGAAACTAACACGTATTTTTTTGGGTTTAAACGTGTTGACCCTTTTTTTTTACCGATCCATTTAATTTTATGTTTGACCTATTTATTTCGTGTTCGATTTGTATCGTGTTAATATGTCAGATTGAAAATTATCACCCCTAATGAAAACCACCTGTAATTGGGATTGAAGGGTAGCTTTCCTTGTTGAACAAGAAGTGTACTTCTTATGCATTGATATTTGAACTTACTCCATTGATCTAAATTATTGACCTCATAAATTATTACTATTGAAATAATAGTGTAACCAAATTTTAATTGGAATCTGCTATCATTGAAAATGTAATAATAGATTACTTGATTTATTCTATCAGGAAATTAAATTCAAATAATATTAGAGATAAAGTTTTAGTACGAAGAGCAATAGCTGTCTATACTTGAATTTCCATCTTCCAAAATACCGTTTTCTAATATTTGTTGAAGAATGTTTCTAAGAAAAAATAATTTTATCATAGCAAAAAGCATTTTAGTCACTATATGATAAAAAGCGATCCATATGAATTTTTGTATGTAAATAATAGGATGATATATATTCATATTTATATTACACACATCCAGGCCCGCACAGCCAGAAGAGTGCGTCGATTTGTCCTCGTTTTACATATATGGGGCATTTTGTTTGGTATGTTAAAGGATGGTATTGGACTAAATTAGTCCAATAATCAATGAATACTAAGTTTATAACAAGTTATAAGTGTTGATATTAAAGATATTTTAGTATTGGTCGAAAAATAAATTGCCATTTAACCCTTCATTCTTTCTTTCTTTTTTTTGGGGAGGGGGAGGGGGAAGGGGGCTTGAACTATTGACCTTAAGAAGACAAATCCTTCATAATATAAGAAACTAGTAATTGCCCGTGCCTGAAGGCACTGCGTTACTTGTAAAAAATGAACAAAAATGGACAAAAAATTCTTCAAAGCAACAACACATATACAAATTCATCAGGAAAAAAAAATACTAATAGAACTAAATCAAATTTACAATAAAAATGTATATCAACTAAATTTTAAAAAGAAAATTCCTTCAATAATATAAAGCAATTGCCCAAAATTGGAAAGCAATTGCCCTTACAACCAATAATTGTCCAAGTGTCGAAACCCACGAACAAAAGTTAATCTTTTTGCTGGAAATTGCACATTGAATACACAATCATAGGAGAATTAAGCTAAACATCTATAATACATCTGAAGCAAAAAACCAATGTGTTTAAAAAATGATGTCAGCAATCAAAAGTGTTTCAATGGTTCCTATCCAAGCAAGCAATTAAATAAATTGCATGCATCGCATGAATTGATCGTGTGTAATGACATACCTAATATAATATGCCAGTAAGAATGCTTGAAGTAAAACAAATTAACAGTTTTTCAGTTCATTTTTATTTTATTACATGAGTAATGCTATATACCCCAAATAAATCCCAAAATCAGCAACCCAAATGACATGACACATACCAATCTTATCCATTCTCATTCACTGCCAACATGTTCACAGACCTGCAATTTGATATTCCAATACAGCAATTAAACCAAAAAATTCGAATCAAATTGTACCGTAGCAAAATTAACATACAATTTCTTACTAAATAAAGCAAACTAAAGCAATGTCAACAAACTTGCTTATCTAATCCTCGTAGGCAACTTGGTGGACATTTTTTTCAACCCTCCACTACAATGCTTAGGCTTATTTAACCTAATTAAACCCTCATTTGACAACTTAAATGCATTGGATTATCACAATACACCAAACCCATCAAATGAAAGAAGCAACCCAATCCAATCAAATAACCATACCACACAACACTTCGAAATACTAAAAACTCATAACAAAAATATTTCAATATAGAGGAATGAAGACACAGAGGAATACACAAACAGACAGAACCCCATCACAAAATATTTCAATATCTCACTAAAAAATTTACAACGGAGAGAAATGAAAACCAAAAGCAATACAGGAAAATAAAACAACCAAAAAAGTCAGACCATCAAAATAAAATGTGCATATTTCTTTGGCTAATTTTGTCGAACACGTGAGATACATAATGGAATCGTGGAAGGAGGAGATGATCAAAAGTCTCACTTTGTCCTTAATCCAAACCCAAGAAAAGTCACCTACGCACATGACCCATCAATGTCAACTTAAGTAGCAAACAAAACTATATGATCAATGACAAATCAAGCAAATGCTAAATGTTAAATGCAGTCCAAGCAAATAAGAAGATATAGAACTTGTAGTTACATGTTAAATGACTGTTAAATTTGCCTTTTTTTTTTTTTTACATCATAATGCATTTAAAAATAAAGCTAAAGAAATTACAGCAAAATCTGCTTATTAACAGAATACCAAACAGTCATAGTATGAAAATTTATTTTATTCAGGACCGTAATAGTGATAAAAACACTCGGTACGGGATGAAAATTTATTTTTTTGGAACCATATACTTTTTTTTTTTTGGTACATTGAAAGTTAAAACAAAACTAAATAGAGTTCCTAAGGACGCTGGTCAGATGGGCCAACATAAATTTTGCCAATTGGGGAAAGGGAGCATCAAGCTCCCATATACAGCTCCTACTATTTATTGCCCATCCCGTCATTGCCCGTGTCATACCTTCTTCAACTTTGACATAAACTATAGAGACACCATCAGGCCATCTTCACCAACGTGTTCAGTGACATCCAGATGCACCATTCCAGCTGAGCAAAATGGTCCACCTGCTGCTGTCTTGAAGAGTTGAGGGCAGTAGGTGAACAGTCACGTGAACAGTGACTGTTCAACCTGATGCATCCAACATTACTCAAACTAACCATTATAACATAATAAGCTATAAAATTGAAAGGAAATACAGACCAATAAGAGGACAATTGAAGCAGTCATAGTTGAAGCAGTAAACCATCTCAATCCATCTAGAGTCAAAAAATCACTAAAAATATATATTTTCTAGTAACAGCTAATAAGCATTTTTCACTCACATATGCACACTCATCAATTATTCTATGTCCATTAACTAAAAACATAAATTTTCTAGTAACAGCTAATAAGCATTTTTCAAACACATATGCACACTCATCAATTATTCTATGTTCGTTAACTAAAAATATAAATTTTCTAGTAATAGCTAATAAGCATTTTTCACTCACATATGACTTATTCTATGTCGTCTTTGCATTGTTGTTCTTATTTCCCTTTGTTAAGATTTTGTTTTATTAATTTTGTTTCATTTTCATAGCAGTGGTATCATCAATTGTCAAGAGTGGTTCTAAGACAGGGTGAGGGGATGATCTTGTTCTGAGGGTGAGGACTGAGGATAGACTTTTCAATTCGTTTGCTGGCACGTGCACTATTGTTTCTATCCTTATATGCAGTGATTAGAAATGATTTAACAAAGTAATTCTAAGAACTAAGCTTTCAAGCCTAAGCAACACAAAAATGAAATCTGAATTCATAGAACTCATACAGGAGTAATTGGGTATCACGATAACTTAAACAATCAAAACTCCATATGGGTAATTAAACCCATATGCATAAAACAACCAATACAGGGAAATAACCAAATCCCCAAAATAGGCTACCTTTTATCCAACGAATGTAGAAAACTAATTTTTCATAAACGCAAAATGTCCTCAAGCAATTCCCAAAGAAAACTACATATCTGACAAATATCAAAAAAAAAAAAAAAATCATAAAATGAAACAATGCACAAAATTAATAAAAAAAGAGGTTGGGTGACTCATGTGTGTTGTGTGTGCTATGTGCGTGTGTGTTGATGTGCAAAGTGCAACAAAAAAAAAATAGAGATGAAAATTTCATGTAGAAAATCATCTCATTTTCGTAGAGAAAAATCAAAAAAGCAGTAGAAACAAACACATACCAGTCTTATCTATTCTCATTCACTGTCAACATGTTCACAGACCTGTAATTTAAGATTCCAATACAGTAATTAAACCAAAAATTCGAATCAAATTGAGCCATAGCAAAATTAACATACAATTTCTTACTAAGTAAAGCGAACTAAAGCATTGTCAATAAACTTGCTTATCTAATCCTTGTAGGCAACCTGGTGGAGATTTTTTCAACCCTCCACTACAATGCTTAGGCTTAATTAACTTAATTAGCTTTCAGTAAAACAGAACCAGGTAACAAAAACTCAAAGAGTCATATCATAGCACAAATAATTATATAAACTCACCACTAATTTGAATCTCAATGATTCAACACGAAATCAGAGTTACCTACAGAAATCATCAAACAAAAGAAACTACTAAATCAATGGCAGTAACACGGAAAGCCAATAGAAAACCCATGAAAGCTAAATACTTGTATTGAGTCCTGAGTACTCACATTGAGTCCAAAAACTGTCTGTCATTATGCATGCAAAGAAAAAAAAAATCACATTGCAACTTAAGCCATTGTAAATTGTAACTGGAATGCTAAGACATTAGTTAAAGGCATATTCACTTCAATTTTAACGCTTCAAGACCAAATAAAAATATATAACAAATTAAACTAAACCTAGATGCCCAAACAAACACAGATTGGTTTCAACAAACACCACTCTTCAAGGTACTTCCCACCAACACCCAAAACCAAAAAAGAAAAGGCAAAGATACACATACAAAGAGTCAAAAACTAACTATAGCAAAAATACTAACCCCAACCCAAAGACAATTTAATACACTGATAACAGACATATGGTGTGCAAAATTATGAATTATCAATTTAAGAATAAACAGTATATATGGATTAATAGACAACTACGACAACTTAGTAAATTACCATAATCGCACGAAAGTTGAGTTTGGCTTGGAAAATCATGTTAGAGATGAAGTGAGGGGCCTCTCGAGCCTTCACATGATAATTTCTTTATTCCATTGAACACATTGAAACCCAAAAGCTCGGACCTGCAAACAAAAATCACAAACTAAACACCAAGTAAACATCAAACTAACAATTCAATCACCAATCATTTGCTGTGTACGGTTATCACAATAATAATAATAATAATCATTGGGTTTAATGTACAAACAAAGGAACAATAAAAAATCATAACTCATAAGTAACAGGATATATTTGTTCGTTGAACATACACCAACGTACCGAACTATGGACAGTTATGAGAACTAAACAAATAGGAAAAATAATAGTACCCTGTGGATCTTCATCTTCATATAAGCACGAAATCAAATACCCAGAGTAGTAAGACGGCACCAGAGAACCCTTTTCTTAGTTTAAGGCAACACCAAATCACATATGTATGCTGAAATCTAAGACAACACAAAAATAAAATTCATCAAACTCCCATTCCAAAATCACACAATCGTTATGAAAACCAAACCCTAATTAAGCACTTGTAGATTTACGTGTATGGAAGAGAGGGGGCTAAATCAAGATCCTTTGGGACATTTTGTCGAACAACTTATAGGTCGTAGTTGATAATGCCATTTTGAGTGAGAGAGAGAGAGAGATGATTGGGTTTGGGTTTGGGTTTGGGTTTGGGTTTGGGTTTGGGTTTGGGTTTGACAGAGGGGTTTCGGCTGTGAGAAGAGAGAGGGGGATAGAGAGATACCTAGAGAGCCTGGGAAGAAAGGCCTCGCTGATGGCGTCTTCACTCGCTGGTGGGTGGGAGAATGTGGATTCAACCATGGGTGGTGTAAAAGTCAGAGATGGTGAGAGATAGAGAGGTGTACGTGACAGAGGGGGAAAGAGAGGATTAAGCGAGGGGGAGGGACATACCTGGCGTATGGCGACGTCGCTGATGGAGGGAGTGAGAAAGCATCGCCGACTCCGAATTACTTCAGAGAGGGATTCATATGTCGCTAGCGTCGTCGTTGGTGGCGTTGGGGTGTGCCATCTTCGTTGGTGGCTTACTGGTGGCGTCGGGAGTTAGATGAGTGACAGAAGATCCAGTGGTTAAGGCAGTGGCAATCGTATGTTTTGGGAGAGTGAGGTGTGAATTTGGGGTTATCAGCTGGGTTTTGGGAGAGTGAGGTGTGAATTTGGTCGTATATTTTTTGGCGTTATCAGCTGCGCGTTCAATGGGAAAGAGAGAACCGTGAGAGAGAGAGGCAGAAGTGAGAGATACGTGTGAGAGATAGGCTTCTTCATGGGCGGGAAAAAAAAATTTAGGACTAATCATAGACCATTGGATCAAAATTTTTGAGATAATCTAAACCGTCTTTTGTTTCAAAACGATCTGGACCTCTCTTTGTATTTTAGATTTTGTGTTAAAACGATCTGGACCCCTCTTTGTCTTTTGGATTCAAACTTCGCTCTACTTTATTATATAGATATCATTGGACCAAAAGTCCGTTGATAAAACACTATTATTTTTTATTTATTTTTTTTTTTGAGAGGGGAAGGGGAACTTGAACCCTTGACCTCAAGAAGACAAAACATTCATAAGGTAAGGAGTACCATTGGACCAAAAGCCCGTTGAATTTAACACTTCATTCTTAGTATAAATCAATGCCATGTAATAGACAGTATTTTATGAGACATGATTGATAGTAATATCTAAATGAGAAGATTATCCCTATAGGCTAAACAATTATGTATTGATGTAGGGTGTTTTTTTTTTTTTGAACTCAATACCACACACTAATACTTTATTCAAACATTATATTGGTATTAGAATAATGGACTCATATCTTATACTAACTTGGATTCAAACATGATATAATAAGGATAAGATAAAATGGTGGATATTATCACTACTATGAATTGAATCCTATCCTATGCAAGCTTTTCCCCAAACTCAATCTCTCCACTATCTTAATCTCCTAAACCAGTCTGTTTTAAACTTATTTTTCAAATCTAGTTTTTTTTTTTTTAAAACGTCATTTAGAATGACGCCTTCATGAGTTAAAACGTTATTTGAAATGACGACTTTAAACTAGAATTTTTTTTGAAAAAACGTCATTCAAAATGACGTTTTACCCCATAAATTTTCAAACGGCAATTAACAGACGTTAAAAAAAATGAGGGTTAGAAAACATCATTTGCAATGACGTTTTATACCTCTTATAGTCAGACCCCAAATTTCCCCAATTTCCCAATTCACAAAATCCCTAATCTGTCTAAACTAAACTCATCGCGCATAATACCCATCATTTCCACTCCACACCTCCGATGAAGATCAGTTAGGTTTAGGCTTTTACCGCCGACGAAGACTACTACGGCGCAGGAGTCTACCTCCGACGAAGAACCACTCCTCCGACGAACGATCTTAGGTGGGAGAAGGAGTTCACAAAGCTGTGGAGTCTCTCTCTGTAGCAAGCGGCCTGTCCTCTGACGACTGCTCCTTTAGCAACTCCGGCGACCCACCGAAGGTAGTGTGGTCTCTGCCTCTCTTTCTTCAGAAATTTATGAGCTGGAGGTTCAGACTTCTTGATGTGTGCTGGAGGTTCAAATGTGTGTTGTTTGTTTGTTCATTTTATTCAACCTTGGGTACTTTAAGAATGTTCAATAGATTAATGTGAATATACTTCATTGTTTAGATGTACCGTTCGTGTATGTTTTGATATGCATTTTGTGAATTGAAAATTTGGAAATTATACCCTTTTGTTGGGGCATTATTTGTGATTTTCTCAATTTCAAGATGGTTTGTTTTACTGGTTTGGTGAAAAGTTATGATTTTAGGCACTTTACTGTTAATGGGATTTCTGAGTTTTGCTGAATTTGTTAGGGTAGGTCTGGACTACAAACATTTTTGAGTAATTTCCATGTCATTTTCCATGATAGCTCATCGTTGTGACTGGGAATTAATATAACTAGACAAAATGGTATGAATTTCTGCATTCTGAAAGATTGCTAAGGTAATCATATTGCAGCACGTGTTTCTGGCTTGTATAACAACCACCTCACAGTGATATGCTAGAACCAACCTAAAATAAAGAAATTAAAAACACAGCTGACAGTGGTTCACAGTAGGGTAATCTGGTATCTCTCTAATCCATAACAACTGTTTACTTTGTAGATAAGTAGTCTACAGCAACTAATCAGCACTATTGAAGAGAAAAATCCATATAAGTAATGTGATGTGTCCGCATTTCTTAAGGTTAGAATTATACATGGCCAACCTCTCACTTCGGCAAGGAGCTCCATAGAAAATTAGAGTAACCTTTAATAGAAATATTACATTAGATTTTTCTTGGAAATCCACCCAGACTAGTATCTTGTGTAAATATCATTGTATCTTACATAGTTGTCAAATCGAGATTCGTATCGTGAATCGAAATCCTAAATTTGAGAATCGTGAATCGTATCGAATCGTGAATCGTAAGATTCGACACAAAATTTGAACAAAAATAAAAAATAATACTACATATTTAAAATAGACAAAATATTGAATATTGAACATTATTGCATTCTAAAAATAATCAATTGACATAATCACGTCGTCTAAATGGAAAGATGCTAGCCTTTTGTTTTATCTTTATCTTTTACTTAATTATTTTCAAATTCAACAACTTGAAAAAAAAATTCATTAAAGAACCATGGCTATTCAAGAACCAAAATAGTGACACCCAATATAGATTAGGTTACAAACATGAATGGAAAAAGAACAAATAAGAAAATTTATTAGGAGAAAACATACGGGCCAACATCTTGAAACAAAAAATTAGAATCTAACAAACTACCCATGAAAGAATTGAGAGCAAAAATCAACCGATGATGCGAGAGCGTTAGCCGTGATCTTTAGCTTTAGACAACGCAAAACGAGTTTTAGACGACGTCAAATAGAGAACGAGTAAAGATGTTGAGTTTTTATTAGAACATGAGTTCTTCTGCAAACAAAACGACGTTGTTTTACTGTTTAGCGGACAAAACGACGTCGTTTTGCCAAAAAATTAGGTTTAAAAAAAAATGATTGAATCGTGCGATTCGTGAGATACGAATCGAATCGTACGAATCGTACGATTCAGGTGCGATTCAACTCTAAAACGATTCTCTTATAAGATACGAATCGTTTTGTACCTGTATCGAACCGAATCGTACGAATCGAATCGCGAATCGTACGATTTTGATAACTATGGTATCTTATATGATACAGTTAACAAGGCATACATATTGATAATGTGTATTGTGGCTAATAATTTACCTATGATTTTCTTTTTATTTTGTCTGTGTCCATCAATCAGTGCACTGTTTACAAGAATAACATTCATATCTTCATAGGTAGAAGAAGCTTGAGTGGTTAACAGCTTTAGACATCGCAGGTTTTAAGTTATCTAGACGACTGGCTAGCCATTCCATGGATGATTCAATTCCAGTTCTGGGAGTGAATTCTGACGAGTTTGATGCTACAAGAAGCATTGGTTATCATCAAAGAACATATGTGCAATATAGTTGCAATACCTCTGCTGAAGATGGCATGGAAATTTTGTGTATCTCTGAAATACCGAAAATTGTGAATATGAAATGGAAATCTTTTCAATACATAATGGCTTCTTTGCAGATTTTTTCCTCATCTTGGTTTCTTATGTTATTTTTGTCTAGTTGAATTGAGTTGTCGAGTTGGTGAATATGAAATATGTCCCTTTGTTGTGTTTGAATGAGGCAAGAAATAGTGGACTCTCAAAGTCATTCCACATTGCTGCAGTAATCGAGTCTCTTAATGACGATGCAATCTGTTCTTGTATAGAGGCAGCCAAAAGCATACCAGGTTGATCATCCAAATCAGGCAAACCATCGTCAACTGTGCCTCCTTCAACACTATTAAACAGCCAATCATTTCTCTCCTCGCATCGGACGTGATTATGTATTACACACGCTGCTATATCAGTGTGCCTGCTTATTGTTTCACCCGACTGCTGAAAGCGTTCTTGGATTACTCTGTTACGCTC
The DNA here is from genome assembly GCA_951799425.1 of Ilex aquifolium. Taxonomy (NCBI): domain Eukaryota; kingdom Viridiplantae; phylum Streptophyta; class Magnoliopsida; order Aquifoliales; family Aquifoliaceae; genus Ilex; species Ilex aquifolium. Next base: position 14,684,933 of record OX637391.1, on the reverse strand, counting down.
ATTGTGACCAACAATGTTCAAGAAAATAGCCAACTGCTCCTCAATCATCACACCAGCTGTGTCACGTAGCATGGCACTCTGTCAAAGAGTGCCACATAACTTGTGAAAAACATGTTTATCCATCCTAAGCATTTCCCAGCATAAATTGTCATCACCATTCAGTAGTTTTGTCATAAATTCAGGTCCTACAGGTGACGTACTACGACAACGCTGCTTAGTTAAACTATTATAATAGTGGTAACCAGCCGCAGCTGCAACTAATTCCATCCTGTCCAATTCTAGGTCGAAGTCCTCCATGCCGGTTGATGTATCTGTAGATACAATTTAAACACAAGAGGCAAGAAAGAGTGGACTCTCAACATAACTAGTTAACTACTATGTTCAACAGTAACTACAAGAACAAGAGGAAAGTCAGCTTCTTCGTAACATTGTCTATTTGAACTGCTGTCGGCTACGGTCCCCCAGAAAAAAATCACTATATGCAAGGGAAGGAACCAAAGTTTACAATGCAAAGTCAAAAAGTTGGTCCATGGTTGAGTTTCACTTTTTTTTTCCAAAGCACATAGGAGAGGAAATGGTTGCTTGGAGTTTTTGTACTTCAGTTATGGCATGCCCTGTTCTTTCTACAATCTGGAAAATGAAGAAATGATGAAAATTTAGCACAACAATGGGAGACGGTATTTCCTGCAAGTTGAGTTTGCAGCTTACGTGAATATTTGAGGCCGGCTACGAGAGAGCTGAGTTTGCTTTTTCGGTGAAAGGATGAGATTCCTCCAAGTCATTGAGGGGTTGCTTCTGTATGAGATTCCTCAAAACATCACACTACTGTATGCACTTTTCATCACTGTGTTTGTTCAAGGAAAGATGCAGGGGACACTTGAGGTTTTTGTGGTGACAGAAACCGTCATTCTAAATGACGTTTTCTACCCATCAATTTTTTTTGACGCTTGTTAGGTTGCCGTTTGAAAATTCATTTTAAAAAACGTCATTAAAAATGACGCCTTTAAAAACATCATTTTGAATGACGTTTTCAATAAAAAAAATTCAGTTTTAAAACTTCATTTCAAATGACGTTTTAACTCATGAAGTCGTCATTTCGAATGACGTTTTTAAAAAAAGATTGAGTTTGAGAAATAAGTTTAAAACAGACTGAGTTTGAGAATAAAGATGGTGGGGAGGCTGAGTTTGGGGAAAAGCTCTATCCTATACTAATACCCAAACGAAACGTGCTTCTAATAATGCTGTACAAACGCATTCTTCTATTTTTTTTTTTCCCTCACCGATGCAGTTGGTTTGAAGGAATTTAACATGTGTTTACCGTTTTAAATATAGTACGGTTTTATTAATTTACCATTGAATAATTAAGTCCCTCCTATCTAGATAAGGGAATTATATATTAATATCACTACATATACTTTGATTCATAATTACACATTTATTATGCTATTAGTGTGATAATTTCATAAAAAATATAAAATAAAAATATAAAAACTATCACTTGAAATGGTCCAATTGCAAAGTATTTGTGCACTTACTAGTTCTTAAACAAAATAGTCTAATGCACGAAACTCGATGCAATATTCAACCACTAAAGGAGTTACTATTATATCTATTGCTGGAATAAGTTTCATTGAAATAGAATGATAAGTACGGTTTTTTTCAAACATATACAACCTCTTTGTTCAACTTGCGAAGCATTTGAAATACTGCCGCACCAAAAAAAAAAAGGTTTCAAATTGGATTTATATAGTTTACTGATAAATTGGATTTAAATCAATGCCAATGAGGTGAATAAGGTGTATTTAGAATAGGTAAGTACTATCGGCTGCCCCCTACGATGCATCTAGTTTGTAATATCATTTCATCTTCACCGTCACCCCTGCTCCCACCCCCACCGTCAACTATATCCCAACCCAATCCTAACATTATTAGGAAATTACTTACTAATATGTTAGATATTTTACAAAAATATATAAAAGTTGAAGCAGTTATTAAAAAGTTGGAAGTGGTTACATGAGCCAAATTTGAATAAGTCAAAATTATGAGAAAATAGAAATATTCGTAACATTAGTCAAAACATCTTGAAACACCTCGAAATATTCCAAAACACTTCAAAACATTAGGATCGTTAATAGCCTAAGGAAACATAGGAACTTATTTCCGTTTCCTTTGACTTATTTTCTCATAATCTTGAATCACCTCGAAATATTTCAAAACAGTTCAAAATAAGTACTATCGTATACTTTTTTTCTCATAATTAACTGTTTCGAAACGAAATTTCAATCTTTAATAGGCAAGAATACATATACAAAAAAAACATCAATAAGAGCACTTTTTTGTTGTAGGTCATAGACACATCAATTACTTGATCAAACATTACCTTATGTAACAGATATCTGACAACAAGAAAAATTGAAATGCTGTATAAAGATACAGCTAGTTGGAAGTATGTAATTTCCGCGGAAAGATGCTTGTGTTGAAAAATTCAAACAATGGCTGTTGGATGAGTTGGATCTATATGTAAAATATGTTATTTAGGGCTATATGTTTTAAATATTCAAGCTTTGGTTAGGTCACACCAAATGCCTGTTGGATTTATCCTGAACCTATGACAGCTTGAGCTTCTTCAGAACCGTAGCCTGCAGAATTTTGCATGCTGTGCTTATAACAATGTGAAAACAATGTTGGGGTAGATGTGATGTGCTTGGCAAATAAGAAATATATTTTGTTATGATTTTCTCAACTCCACTCTTATAAAAGATCAAAATTTTCTTTGGAAACATTTGTGTTTCCAAAGAGACCGAAACGAAGCAGTGATAAAATCGAAATTCTAATACTTCAAAGTGTTTTGGAATATTTTGAGATGTTTCGGGCATGTTTACACAATTATTTCATAATGTTTTGAAGTGTTTCACGGAATATTTGGCCATTGTTTTGTTATATTTTGGAAATAAATTTTCAAATTTTTATTCGTTTCTAGTATGTATCCAAAATATTTCCAAAATGTTTGTATTTCCTAGATGATTAAAATAATGTACCAAAATAAAATTTTGATCATTTGCTCCTGTGCACCACCCCTTCACCCCCACCCCCAACCCAAAGCACACTCACATAGAAGAAGAGGAACCTCTTCCATAGAAGAGAACTTGTGTGAGTGGGAAGGGATTGAATCATTCGTTCATACGATATGTTTTCTTCTATGATTTTTTTCACGTCAACAAGGGCGAATCAAGGCAATTTGAGGCCTAAAACGAAAATACTAAATGAGGGTTTTTTTATTTATGTATTAATTTTTTAAACAATTAATTTATTTTTAATTTTTTGTATGAGAGATGTAAACTTTGTTTGATCAAAGAAATCAATCAAACTCTAATTCCAATATCTAGAACAATTATGATTTTCACATATCAATTATGCGAAATTAAAAACATCATAACATCATAATCAACATACCTGGAGCTATAATCGCAAACCTTGAATTACTTGATCAAGAATTAAACCATCCTTTGGTGTAGCCCGGAAATCGGTTTCTCTCTCCTGACCTTTATTCTTACGATAAACAACTCGATGAGACGTGTATATTTATAGGTAGAGAGAGGACTGGTTCCGTAATTCAACATAAACTTCACTTCCTATCAAATTAGAATATCAGGAAACCACTTCTTCTCATTGACCAATTAGAAACCATTAGTTATACCGGTTAGATTAGGATTAGTACCTTACCATTATATAACCCAAATTAATTATTTGATAATAATCAGTAAAATCACATGTGTCAAATCATGTGGGTCACATTATTTCTTACATTCTCCCACTTGGCCTATATGATTATCTTACAATTGGGTCTAGTAAGGTTTATATAACTGCGTCATAAATCCAATACATCACTATCTTAATTTGGTCATCATAATATTATAATTAAACAACCCACTAATGCGAGTCATGGTGGTTGTACATCACTAACACGACATAGTCCCTTCCATGTACCACAACACTAGTAACCTGTCTAACACGATTTTTAATTGAGAAGTATATATATAATAAGGTCCAACAATAATGTCTTGTGCCGAAGGCTATTCATGTTATCATTCAATCAATCTCATACATGTACGTACATTCTGAAAAACAAGAAATATCGTAAACAGTTCGAATAAGAACTGAAAGTATCAAATAAATAATCATTATGCAAAATCCACAACATTAAGTGAACATCCATCATGAGCTACAATCAAGACTCATTATGTTAACATCTTTAAATGTCTTTAGTAGCACTTTCTTTAATGGATTTGCAATCATGAGCTTCATACTATTATGCTTTATAGAGACTTAGCAAGCACATATGCGAAATTATCACGATAAGTTCCCAGCGGCTAGGCCATAAAGTCGACAATTCCAAGTCTTGAGATTAGAATTTCGCATCCATAATCCATAAATTGTAGCCTCAAAGCAAGCCACAATTTAACTTTCATAATTGTCAATCACCACTAGATGATTAGACTTCTTATATGTGAGCATATAATCATTCATAACTTGTAAATATCTTGTAAGCTCGTAATGATCCATTTCAGGGTCGGTTCGATATTTACGTAATTTACCAACTGCAAGAATAATGTCTGAAATTAACATAAAACATTATGCAACAGAACATAAGGAATCTATTACATTCTTTGGACATTCTTACTACTAAACTTATTCATTTTACTTAAATTGGAGTAACATTAGCTAAATGCTTTATGAGACAACACAAACAATCTATGTGATCGATCCTGGGACATTTAAATTATAATCACATAAGTTGTCTCACCATATCTTTCATTTAATATTTATAGAGAGAAACTTAGGTGGTGTTTGATAAAACTGAAAGCTGAATTCTGAAAACTGAATGCGGAATTTTAAGTGTTGAGTACTGAATTTTTTTATTCACAAACTGTTTGGTATCCACTGAAAATTAAATACTGAATTAAATCAAACTGTTTGATAAGTACATATAACTGAATTCTAAAAATAAATAATTTTCCAATTTTAGCCTTCCATTTTTTACTTTGAAATTATTTGTTAAACATGCATTTAGCTAATTGGAAACCATGACCCAACAAAAATAATTCATAGGAGAGATTATAATAGTATTATCTCATTGTAGTCTAATTTTAACAAACATGATAATAAATTAATTCAAATTAAATACATTAATTAAAACTATCATTTGTCAATAATTCTAAAAATTATAAATTATATACAAATCAAGAGTTTAATTACCTATCGCCACCTCTACAAAAAGAACCCATAAAACCTTCAAAATCATGACATACTATACCCATCACTACCTCTACAGACAGAACCCATTAATTTCCAGATCACCACCCACTTTCCAATCTATGATTAGGATATTTACATGTATGGAGGATTGAAGATGATGAACTCGATGAGTCAGACAGAGAGAGTTGAAATGAAAAATAAAAAAACTACTTTTTAAGAATAGAAGTTACAAGAAGCGAGGACCCTCGAAGTAGGGGAAAGAGATGGTGTTGTGGCAAGTTTGGAGGCAAATCATGTCCATCTACAAAAGATATCATAGAATATTTCGGGGCAAATTTGTCCTCAAGATAAGGATTTTAAAATCCCAATCACTGAGCGTGTTTAGTGACAAACAATAAGTATTGATGGTGCTATTTTACACGAATGAATAATGAGATAGGGTTCAATTGTATGGGATAGATCAGAGCTACAAGGCTCATGAGTTGGTGGATGAATGTTCTAATTATTCAAGGTGTAATGAGTGTGATACAGTAGAAATATAGTGGTTCACCGGCTGATGAGCTCAGCTAGTCCACTCTCTAATGGAGACTCCTGCTCCTTTGTCTTTATTGACAATCTTGGAATGCTTACAGATAGTTTTTTTCACCCTTCTTCTCCTTGGGGTAATGTACAGTACTTATAATGTTACTCCTAACCCTCAAGGATCTCTACCGAGATCCTTGCCCCTATTCATGGGATCCCCCTTAATCTTAGGAGGGGATCCTGATCAATTAAGGGTTTCTCGTTTGGGATATTGCTTGATTTCCGTTGGGAGGTGCCAGCTATCATCCAGCTGCTTCCCCTATTGATTTGGCTACAATTTCGGTTGGGATATCCAGAGCTTTCTGATCCTCTGAGCTCTGGAGGTCCGAGCTGACCTCTCGATCTAACATCTTGGGCTGAACTTACACTTAGAACTGATGTTGGGTACTATCAGTTGCCCCCCAGCCCTTATCCCAAGTAAACTTGGGTAGGGTCTGAGCTGAGATCAGGTTATAGCTGACCTCCAATTGCCGACCTCGGTTCTTGTGCGAACAAATTTTTGACGGTTACAGGTACTCATTTTTTTTCCTTGTTTCCCACGCACATTCCCCACTTGGTGCAGTTAGCTTTAAATGCCTTTGAATTGACACTAACGGCCATTTTTCCCTCTTGAATCTTCAAGCCTTCCATCTTCCACCTTTCCTACGGATTCAGACTTCCCCCAATCCTTCGGCGAATTTAGGGTTTTGCTGAAACTCTTTTTCCTTCGAATTGGTGTGCGTGGCTTGCTCCCTCCGAACTTTGGCTTGCTATTCGTCCCTGATTAGTTACGTTCTTGGCTCTCTGCTTGTTATTTTCGTTCTGGATCCCTCGAGTCTGAGGTGGTTTCTTCATTTTTAGACTTTTCGATTCTATTATTTTAGGAACAGAGGCCTTTCCCTGATTTATCTCCCCCACTTTTTGGACCCCTATTCCACCGCTAGAATCTTTATCATTGCCCACAGTTGTGTCGACCCTAGAGTCCTCAAGGAGTATTTTTCTGAAATTCCCCCCTCTACAAGTCTTTCAAGCTTCCTTTTTCCTGCCCAACTATGTCAGCTTCCTCTGGAGCCACCCCTTCCTCTGTTTCCCTCTTGGGAGACCGTTCAGTCGAAGAGGATTCTGACTTAGGGGCCGTGGGAGAGGAGATCGACAATTTCCCTGGTGTTGACTCCGTCGATGCCCAGGCTCCTATTATCGAGCCTCCCTCTACTTCCCCCCTGGTCAAAAATTCGAATAAGGGCAAGGGCAAAGTGAGTGGCGTAGGTGTTTCGGCTCTAGAGGTGTCATCTGCTTTCAGTCTCGCAGAACGTGTAGGTCATAGTGAGGTACGCCCCTCTCTTATGAAGGTTTTGAGTGCTCGTTATGGTTTCCCTCTGGGGGTTCAGTACTGGTGTCCAGATGAGTATACCCCATATGTTTCCTAGGTTCATAAGAAGGTCTGCTTCTTTGTGGCTGCCTTTGAGAATGGTCTACGCTTTCCTCTGCACCCTTTCATAAAATGTGTTCTTTAGCACTTCAACGTCTGTCTTGCTCAGCTCCCACCTAATTTCTGGGGGATCCTGGTGGGTCTTCTTGTCTTCTTCAAAGTCCACAAGCTTGGGGTTCCTACTATTCCCTTGCTCGCGCACTTTTTCAATGTCAAGTACAATGCTTCTGAAGGCTTCCTATATATCTCCAGACGAACAAAGGCTAAAGTGATCATTTCTGATCCCCCGAGCTCCCATAAGCATTGGAAAAAATAGTTCTTTTTCGTGGAGGGTTCACAATGGGAATACAACCCTGCAGATAGGACAGATACTCTTCCAATCCCCAGGGCTTGGTCTGTTCCAGAGAACCTGGGTAAGTCTTTATCCAAACCTGACTGTTATCGAGCTTTGTGGTTTTCTCTGACTTTGTTTTGTTTGTACTGTTTCCTAGGTGAACATTTTGAGCTTAGCGTAGAGGAAGAGAAGGTGCTACTGAGGTTAGAAAGGTGCTCTGCTACGAGATACTCTGAGCCCATCAGACCTTGGGTTCTTGTAGAGCACGGATTCAGCCCCCCTGGGGTAATAATATAATCCCCCACTCCTCTTTCTGTCGAAGCACCTATTCCTTTTTCAGTTACTACAGCTGAGGTGGCAGGTAGCAGTTCCCCTTGCCCTGTTCATTTCTGATTTTCCTTTTTCTTCTGTTCCTTCTTAACTAGCTCGTTTTGATTTGATTTGATTTTTGATTTTGATTTTTTTTTATTAGGTTCTTCCTCGATGGAGCCAACCCAAGAAGAACTTAAGGCTAAGATAGCTTTGTTAAAGGGTAAGGGTGGGAGCAAGCGCAAGGCAGAGGTCGGTTCTGACCATCTTCCTCTTACCCGAGCTAAAGTGCAGAATTTGGGATTGCCCCCCAGCTTCCCTATCTCAACTACATGGGCCCCTTCTAAACCATCGAGCTCTTTCGCTTCAACTCCTGGAGTTATTCCTCCCTCATCGAGCTCCCCTCGAGCCCCTGAGATCTTTCCCTCAACAGGGGCTCTGCAGGCTCCCGATAAAGCTCATGCACACGACCAGACCTCACCTTCATCATCTGAGGTTGAGAGGACCCTGGGGTTAATTCCTCATCTTCCGCTGGCCTCCCCTTCTCTTGGGTCATCTGAAAACACCTCCCAGCCATCCCAACCGAGTTCCATGCTGGATAAAAAGGTGTTTCCTAAAGCATAAGGGAGTGAAGATTCTCTTTTTGACAGCATTGATCTTGCCGCGGGTGCCATTACTTCCATCATCCCTGATTCTGATGTTCTGATGGCTGCCACTATGCCCCTTGAGAGCTCCATCAACTCAGCTCTCCACGGAACTACGACTGTAAGCGCTTGTCATTTTTCTTTAAGCTCCTTCCTTATGCTTGTCTTTTCTTTTATTCCTTGTGTCTGATCGTATTACTCCTCAGCTTGCTATACATGTGAGGGGTTTGCCGAGTCGAATCCGTTCTATGGAGAGTTCTGTTAAGGCGGCCAAGGCGTGGGAATTTAAAGCCGCAGAGCTGACCTTTGCCAATGATGACATACAAGCCCAACTTCTGAGTCTTCGAGAGCATTAGGAGAAACATGCTTCTTACATTCAGAACTTGGAGGCGGAGAAGAAGAAAGCCGTAGAAGAAGATAAGAAGAGTAAGGACGACCTCAAAAAGGTCTCGGAGGAGCACAAACTCAAGACCGAAGCTTGGGTCAAGGTAAACCAGAAGAAGTTTGAGGCTTTGAGCTCTTAAAACGAGATGAAAAGAGAATATAGTGTGTTGAGAGATGCACACGACGTCTTGCTTGCTGAGCTTGAAGTCCAGAGAACAACTGTTAAAGAGAGGGATGATCTGGTTGCTAAGCTCAAGGACGATGTCGTTACCAGGTGGGCCAAATGATGGATTGCTTTTCAAGAGATAGCCGAAGAGACCTATCCTGATCTTGAATTCAACTTTGACGTTCCGGCTAAGGCTTCGGTTGACGAGGAGGCAAAGGTACCTAGCTCAGCACTTGCCTCCGAAGGTGTCCCCGCGGGTTCTGAGCTGCCTACCTCATCTGCTGAGGTTCAAGCTCAAGGTATTCCCATCTCTGTATCTGCTATTACCGCGGGTACTTCTGAAGCTTCCCTGGCTCCTACCCCTTTCTCTGCTGACCTGGTGACGAGAGCTTTAACAGAAGTCGGGGTTCCTGCTCCATTAGCTATTCTAGAGACTTCAACTGCTGTTTTACCAGAGGCTTCAACTGTCATCCTGCCAGAGACTTCACCTGTTGCCCTGCCAGAGGCTTCATCTGCTGGCCCAACAAGCACTCCCACTACTGACCTCCCAGGCTCTTCCCCTCCTGCCCCTTCAAGATCTTAGGAATCCTTCATTGTTGAACATACTTTCGAATTATTGATGTAAATGTTGAATACACTTTTAAATTATTGATGTAAATGCTGAATACACTTTTAAATTATTGATGTAAATGATTAATACATTTCGCTTTTGTTTGTGGAGCTCACCACAGTCTATTCCCCTCATTGCTTACTCTGTTAATTGTTTTGCTTGTCCGCATTCCTTGTCTGCACTCCTTTTATACTGTGTCCCTCTTTCTCTGCCAGAGACTTCACCTTGCCCCCCTTGCTTGGAGGGGTTCTTTAGTTCTCCTTCCCAAGCAAGATTAACAAAATTGAGTGTTCACAAGAGCTGATAACGTACCAAGTTAAGGGCTGCAGAGCTAAGAGGACTGTTGGGACCAAGAGGCCTTGCTATTTGAAAATGTTGAGATTATTGAGGAGGGCTTCTTTACCTTATCTTTTGAAAATAAGAGGCCTCTTAGAGCTCTTCGGGATATGAGACTTGGCACCTTTCGTGGTTGCCAGAGGTTTGCCAGACTTGGAAAACATAGCGAGTAGCTGGGGACATGTTGCTACGTACATGAGGACTTTGAATATCGATGAGCTTGAGAGGTACAAACCCATTTCATCCACCATATGAGCATTGTTCTTGGAACTGGAGATCTCAAAAGGTTGTGATGGAGAAGTTAGGCAATCAACTGAGCTGACCTCCACTCAAAGGAGTCTTAGGAATATTCTGTTTAGGTGGGGTCCGACTTATTTCCAATTATATTGAACGGAATAGGAGGGTTATCTCGCATTGGTTCATCTTCCCGCATTTACTCAACTGCTTTCCAAAATCGTAACTACCTTTATTAATTAGGAAATCAAAAGGACCGCCGACTCTGTTTTCCATGTGGTTCTTGGTTCCTTAAAAGCTTACGATTTTCCTCAAGGCTCCTAATATCTCCTGTGTTTCTTTCTCTTTTGCCAAAATATTTCAGAGTCTCTTCTTGAATCTACGTGGTTACTTTCTGTCCTCACCGTAATCCTGATGGCTACCCCCGTTTCTTCTCTGTTCAAGGAACGCACTTCTTTCAGAATCGACTGGAAGTGGCATTGTCGCTACTTGTCCCCTTCAACGATGGAGCCTTCTGACTTGGCAGTTGTCAGGAAGCGGTTCTTCCCTGAGCTTGACTTGTCTCTGCGAGTTCCTACCCCTGACGAGCCTTGTAATTACCTTTCTCGAGGGGAAGTTTGTTTTTTTGAGGGTGCATTGGACATGGGACTTCGCCTTCCCATTCATCCTTCTATTGGGCAAGTTTTTGCCCACTACGGCCTGTGCCCCTCTCGCCTTTTCCCTCGAGGATAGGCTGCTATGGTCAGCTTTTTCCTCTTCTGGCGTCTGTATGGCAATGGTAGGTTCCCTTCTGTTGCCAAGTTCCTTTAATTTTTCGAGATCGAGGAAGACGATGTCCCTTGCTTCAATTTTTTTCGTTGGAGGCACTTCAATTTACCCCTTTTGGTTCTGGACCTTCCTTCCAATCCTGAAGGGTGGTCTCAGCGCTTCTTTTTTGCTTCTGGGAAGTCTTGGTGGTCTCCCGAGCTGCACTGTCCTCGTACTAGGATTCCACGATCCTGGAAGAGCTTTTCTCGTATTGGTATGCTCAAGCTGAGATCTCTTGACCTTTTTTCCGCGAAGATTTATTCTTATTATATTCTTGTTGTGCAGGTCCTCCTGATCTGGACTTGCCAGAGATGATGAATATTGATGAGCTGCTGCTCGTAGAGCCCAAGAATTTTTCAGATCTGATGACTCAGGAAAACCTTTATTTACTAGGTGCTGAGGCAACCGCTTGGGAGTTTTCTTCTTTTCCAGACTCCCCTTGGACTTCCCCCTCTGAATTTGACGAGGATGAGGATACTGGTGAGCCCTCAAAGAAATGCAGGAGGGATGGTTTCTTCTTCGCCAGAATCTTCTCTTGCCACTATCCTGTTTACCTCAGCTCGCGTGAAGCTTCTCAAGGCTCTCAATGGACGAGCTGAAATAAGAGAATGCTCGCCTGAGAGGAGAGGTAGCCGAGCTGAAGTAGTAACTTAAAAAGAACTAGGAGCTCTACCTCCTCGTATTCCCTTCCCTTTCTGATTAATGAAAATGCCAGACTTCGTTTATAAGCCAAAGAGCTTATCCTGAGTTGTGGAGCTCGTTTCGTGTATACACTCTTCTTCTTCTTTTTTTTTTTTTTTTTTTTCGTGGGAGCCATATGAGGATGGATCAAGAATTTGCTATTTTTATTGAGAATAACTTTATTATAAGGAAAAACTTACTGAAAGAACTTCTTAAGATGCTCGGCATTCCAGGAGTGAGGTAGGATCTTTCCTTCTTCTGTTTGCAACTCATAGTTCTCAGGCCTAATTACTCTTGTAATGACATAGGGGCCTTCCCAGTTTGCCCCCAACTTCCCATGCGTAGGGTCCTTTCTCGCAAGCAAAAGCCTCCTAAGTACCAAATCTCCAACCTTTAAACTTCTGTGTCTTACCTTCCTGTCGTAATATCTTACGGTTTTTCTCTGATAACTCTGAATGCGATGCAAAACTTTTTCTCTCCTTTCATCTAAGAGGTCGAGATTTAGCAGGAGTGATTCATCATTATGCTCTGGATCCGCGAGCTCGGTTCTAGGGGATGGTATCCCTATCTCTACATGCGACACTGCTTCAGTTCCGAAAGTCAAAGCAAACGGTGTTTCCTGAGTTGCTGTCCTAGGGGTTGTTCTGTATGCCCACAACACTTCTGGGATATACTCAACCCATTTTCCCTTCAAAGACTCGAGCTTGGTCTTCAAGGCTGCTTTGATTGTCCTGATTGTCACCTCTGCTTGTCCATTTGATTGTGGATGGGCTGGGGCCAAGAAATAATTCTTTATCCCCAGCTCTGCACAAAACTTCTTGAACTTCGGGTTGTCAAATTGTTTCCCATTATCAGAGACGATTGCTCTAGGTACCCCAAATCTGCAGACTATAGACTTCCAAGTGAAATTCTGAACCTTTTGCTCCGTGATTGTGGCCAGAGGCTCCACCTCAGCCCATTTAGTGAAATAGTCCACTCCAATTATGGCGAATTTACACTGCCCTATGCTGGTGGGAAGAGGGCTAAGAATGTCCAATCCCTATTGCTGAAAGGGCCAAGGGCTTACCACCGAGGTTTGGAATTCTAGTGGGCAATGAGAGATGTTGGCATGTATCTGACATGCCTTACACTTGTTAATCAGGTCAGTGGCATCCTTTAGCATGGTGGGCCAGTAATATCCCTACCTCAAGGCTTTTCCCGCCAGTGTTCGAGCTCCGATATGGTTACCGCAAATCCCTTCATGAATCTCCCTAAGAATGTTATCGGCATCCTCATCTCCTACACATCGGAGGAGAGGCATAGAGAATCCTCGCTTGTATAAGTTTCCTTGTACAATAGAAAATCTGGCTGACCTAACCCTTATCTTTGCAACCTCCTTGGGGTCTGTTGGCAAAATTTCGTTCTGAAGATATTCCCTAATTGAGTCCATCCAAACAGGTGGGGAAAGGACTGGGAAAACTTCCTCCTTATCAATTCCTACTGATGGCTCCGCCAACTGCTCTACCGGTATCAACCTATCTAAATTCTCCTGTGAAGCAGTTGCTAACCTTGCCAGCGCATCTGCTCGAGCATTCTCTAATCTGGGAACATGTAAAATCTTAACGTGCACAAATTTCCTGATCAACTCCTGTACTTTTCTGAGGTAAAGGATCATTTTCTCCCCCTTGGCCTCGTAGGAACCCTCTATCTGCTTCACCACAAGCAGTGAATCACTGCAGATCTCCAATTGTTGTGCCTCCATCGAGTGAGCAAGATTTAAACCTGCTATGACAGCCTCATATTCTACCTCGTTGTTCGAGGCCTTAAACTCAAACCTTAATGCATATTCAACATCTATTTCATCAGGGAAGGTCAAAATTAAGCCAGCTCCGCTACCCTGGGCGTTGGCAGCTCCATCTACAGAGAGCTTCCACATGGGGAGGTCAGGTACCAGCTGCGTGGCCCCCGTGGGTGTTCCTGCTGTGAATTCTGCAATGAAGTCAGCCAGCACTTGCCCTTTGATGGTTGTTCTTGGTTTATACCTGATATCGAACTCGCTGAGCTCAATGGCCCATTTAACCAGTCTACCCAAATTCTCTGGTTTACTTAATACTTGCTTCATTAGTTGATCTGTTGGGATCTCGATAGTGTGGGCTTGGAAATATGGCCTGAGCCTCCTGGCGGTCGTGACTAAGGCTAAAACGAGCTTCTCCATCTTTGGGTATCTCTCATCTGCCCCCCTTAGAGCTCTGCTACAGTAATATACTGGTTGTCAAGCTCTGTCGCGGTCCCTTGCTAGCGCTGCGCTTGTTGAGAAATCTGACACAGCTAGATAGAAAATAAGGACCTCACCTTCCACCGGGCTCACCAAAGTAGATGGGGAGCTCAGATAATTTTTCAGTGCTCTGACCGCTTCCTCACACTGGGCTTCCCACTGGAAGGCCTTCTTTAAGACTTGAAAGAAAGGTTGACACTTGTCTCTTGATCTGGACACAAAGAGGCTTAAGGCAACTATTCTACCTGTTAGGCGCTGCACCTCCCTTGTATTGGACGGAGGTTGCATGTTCAGTACTGCCTTCACCTTCTCCGGGTTCGCCTTTATTCCTCTGCTATTAACTATGAAGCCCAGAAACTTTCCAGCAGAGACTCCAAAGGCACATTTGGCGAGATTGAGCTTCATTTTGTACTCCTTTAGGACCTGAAAAGATTCCACCAAATGTTTGATATGGAGCTCTGCTTTCAGTGATTTAACCAGCATATCATCAATGTAAACTTCCATGGTCGTTCCGATCTGCTTCTAGAACATTTTATTCACCAAGCGCTGATAAATGGCTCCAGCATTCTTCAACCCGAAAGGCATAACCTGGTAACAATACGTCACTTGCTCGGTTATGAAGGAGGTCTTCTCCTGGCCATTAGGGTCCATTCTGATCTGATTATACCCGGAGAAAGCATCCATTAAGCTGAGGAGCTCGTGACCAGCAGTGGCATCCACAATCAAGTCTATCCGAGTAAGGGGAAACTGTCCTTGGGGCAAGCCCTATTGAGGTCAGTGAAGTCAATGCTGAGGCACCACTTGCCATTGGTCTTCTTAACGAGGACAACATTAGCTAGCCATACTGGGTAATCCACCTCCCTAATGGCTCTGGCATGTATAAGTTTGTTGACCTCTTCGTTAATGGCTTTTTGACGTTCTGGGGTGAAACTCCTCCTCTTTTGTTTGATGGGTTTGCAGCTCAGATTCATGCTGAGCTTATGCATGATAACCGAAGATTCAATACCTTCCATGTCTTCTTGTTTCTGGGAAAACACCTCCATGTTTTGCCTCAAAAACTGGATGAGAAGTTCCTTAATCTCTCTGCTCAGCTTGGATCCTACATAAACAAGGTGCTCGGGTTCTTTATCTAGCTGTATAGGTTCTAGCTCTTCCGACGGGATTGGTCTGGTTTCCAACTCATCTTTCATGTCGAGTTCATCCAATTGGATGTTCTCAACCTCCTTCATCTTCACAGACACCATGTAGCATTCTCTTGCTACACGCTGGTCTCCCCGGACCACTCCGATTCCATTTTCTGTTGGAAATTTGAAGACCAAGTGATAGGCAGATGGGATTGCCCTCATAGAATTAAGGGAAGGCCTTCCAAGCAGGATGTGTTGTATACAGAAGGTGCATCAACCACTAGGAATTTTACGGTTGTGGTGGCTTAGCAAGGCGGGTCACCTAGGGTGAGCACAAGTTGGATTGAGCCCAGGGGGAGCACCCTTTCTCCTGAGAAACCTAGCAAGTGAGTACTTACAGGTTCAAGTTTTTCCCTTCCTATGTCTATTTTATCAAATGCAGGCGCAAAAATGATGTCTGCCGAGCTCCCGTTATCGATCAAAACTCGATGAACGGTTTTGTTAGCTACCACGGCTCTTACCACCAATGGATCATCATGGGGGTATTGACATCCCTTCAAATCAGAATCTGAAAAAGTGATAGTTATGTCTAAGCGTGGTGCTTTGGATACAGTATGCACTTCGAGAGCTTCTTCGGCTCTGATTCGTCGGAGGTGAGCTTTCCTAGCTGAGCTGGATTCTCCGCCTCCCGCAAATCCTCCAGATATTACTTGATCTCACCTAGAGGCTACTGATGTGGTGCAGGTGCTTGCTGTTGAGGTGGCGGCAGTGGAAGAGCTCGATTCTGGTTGTCATGGGCCACAAAACGACGTAACTGTCCTCGTTGGATTAAGAACTCGATCTCCTTTTTTAACTGAATGCAGTCATCAGTATGGTGACCATGATCCATGTGGTAGTCACAATACTTTGTGGGGCCTCTCTTTGCTGGATCTGCCTTCATCCGAGGTGGCCATCTTAGGAACTTCTCATTTTGGACCTCATACAGAACTTGGGATACAGCGGCGGTAAGCGGGGTGAATCGCTGAGGTCCGTTTTTAGGCGGTAGCTCAAGCTGCAGGGGGCCCAAGCGGTCTCTAACATTTCATCTTCTCTTCAAGGAACGATATCTATCCCTCCTTGGAGACCTTTCTCGCCCTTTTTCTTTCCTGGGACTTCGGTCCCTCTTCTTTTCTTCTTTTTCCTTCTACTTTCGTGAGGATGCACTCCCTACCTTGGAAAGAATGCTTCTTCACCGTTTATGTACTTTCCTACCTTGGCTAACACCTCAGCCATGCTTGCTTGAGGGTTCTTCGATATAGAGAACATCAAATCCTTTGACTGCACTCCTAATTCTGCAATGAAAGCGGTAATGGCAAAATTTTCATCCGGGACATCTACCTTCAGAGATTCTGAATTGAATCTCTGTACATAAGATCGCAGGTTCTCATCAGGCCTCTGCTTTATATTTAATAAATGATAGCTCGGCTTCCTGTAGATCCGAGCTCCGATGAAGTGAGACACAAAAGAAATGGAGAGTTCTTTGAAAGAAGAGATCAAAGCTGGGGGAGCCTATTGAACCCCTTCAGGGTGATGGCAAAGGCCCTACACCGCACAGGATCCTGGTACCCGTGCAGCTCCATTTGGTTTTTGTAGGTATTGAGGTGATCCACGGGGTCTTTTGTCCCATCGAAAACCTCTATCTGAGGTACTCTGAACTTCGGAGAAAGAGAAAAATGCAACACCCCAGGAGTGAAGGGGGATTCAGTTTGTTGCACCAATGCATCCATCGTTACTGGAGTCTTGACCCTCACTACCTCCCTCATGTGGCTGAGCTGTTGCTGGATGTCCTTGAAGCGGTGCTCCCAATATTGCTCCATTCTCTCCTACTGGAAAGGAAGGAAATCATTTTTCTCTAGTCCCTCATTTTGGCTCTGTGCTTCTTCATTAATCCCTCTCCTAGGCGGCTGATGGGGTGCTTGACTGCTTTCCCCTCCTTCGTTCGCTTCCCTGAGGGGATCAAGGCATTGCCGTTCCCTAAGAGGAAGATCATTCGGGCCTTGCTGGGCTGGTTGCGTCTGCTGAGGACCTCGTAAGAGCTTCAAGAGCTCCTTATTTTGTTGAATTAAGCTTTGATTGACCAGGTGAAGGGTGTCTAGTTCATTGTTAGCGGGGGGATCCACCGTAGGTGGGTCGTTTTCATTGGTGGGGACGAAATCATAAAGGTTTTCCAGTTGCCTCCCACTAGTGACCTCCTGGGGATTCTGCATGCTTAAGGGATTCATCTGACTTTTGCTCATATTACGTGTAGAGACCATCAATTACTGAGAGATCAGTATACTTGTAACAAGAACTATTGTTCCCACAGACGGCGTCAAACTGATGGTGTTATTTTACACGAATGAATAATGAGATAGAGTTCAATTGTATGGGATAGATCAGAGCTACAAGGCTCATGAGTTGGTGGATGAATGTTCTAATTATTCAAGGTGTAATGAGTGTGATACAGTAGAAATATAGTGGTTCACCGGCTGATGAGCTCGGCTAGTCCACTCTCTAATGGAGACTCTTGCTCCTTTGTCTTTATTGACGATCTTGGAATGCTTACAAATAGTTTTTTTCACCCTTCTTCTCCTTGGGGTAATGTACAGTACTTATAATGTTACTCCTAACCCTCAAGGATCTCTACCGAGATCCTTACCCCCTATTCATGGGATCCCCCTTAATCTTAGGAGGGGATCCTGATGAATTAAGGGTTTCCCGCTTGGGATGTTGCTTGATTTCCGTTGGGAGGTGCCAGCTATCATCCAGCTGCTTCCCCTATTGATTTGGCTACAATTTCGATTGGGATAGCCAGAGCTTTCTGGTCCTCTGAGCTCTGGAGGTTCGAGCTGACCTCTCGATTTAACCTCATGGGCTGAACTTACACTTAGAACTGATTTTGGGTACTATCAAGTATGTTCCAGTTAACTTAAAATTTTAGTTATATTTTACGTGTTGCTTAATTAAATAAGTGGCATTCATGTATTGTTATCAAACACGTTGAATTCAAACTTCACTGAATATTTTCAATTTTAATTACTTAATTGAGTTATCAAACAACCCCTTAGTTTTATGTAATAATCTAAGATTACTATTGACAAACAATGCAACAACATTAATATATAGAGTTAAAACTTCCTCACTAATCTTAAGATATATATACACCAATAATGGTGCTTTCCTTAATACTTAAAGAAGTAATGATATCATTGAACTTAAAAAACTATGGTGGAATTTTTTTTTTTATATCTATATATTGACCTATTAAGGTTGCAACTCAAGAATTATTTCTCTTATTGAGAACCTTTTAGGTTAATCTTTATAGACTTATTCACCTAAACTTTATTAAGAATAGTTTTCACATTCATATGGTATAACTCTAAATCATAATGAGCTACCAATATCATAATGATTATTAGTGAGCACTTCTTATATACATGATAGAAGGCTTCTATGTAATCAATACCTCATTTATGAGTGAAACCATTGACCATAAGTTTGACTTCATATCTAGCTAGATTTCAAACTTCATTATGATCCGTTGATTTCAATTAATCATTCATGACATCAATCCAATTAGCAAAACCATCACTTCCTCTGGCTTGTGAAAACAAAATTAAATCTTTACCTATCCCTAAATCAAAATCAAATTCTTGTAGATATATCATGTAATCATTCTGAATAGCTTATCTTATTTCTGTTAGAGATTATCTTAATATTACTCATGTGATATTTTTCTACTTTCGATTTATTGGTGACAATCTCAATATGGAGTGGTTAATCATTAATTTGTTATTCAACATCGTCAGATCATTCAACAACTATTAGAACAACAATATTATGACATGTAATGGGTATCAAAACATCCACCTTTCTTTAATAACCATTTTCTATGATTTATCACTCCCACTGATTTCACCATTCTTAATAAATTTGACATTATCAATACATATAATTCTCATACTATGGGTAAGAGAGTAAAATATATACCCTTTGGATTTTTTTTTTCCTGGTAAACGATAAAGTTACCATTAATCATTCTAAAATCCAATTTCTTTTCAGATGTCTCATACTCCAAGAGCATTCATCCATAAAATAAGGGTAATGAGAAATCACATAATATACTCTTAAGCATTTTCACTATGTTGTTATTATGTGTATTAGTTGTATCATTATGTTATCATGTACTAGACATAGTGCGTTAAGTAGAAATATCATACTTTTTAACAAATAAACAAAATCATTATTCTTAACCATCATATCTTTAATATTCATCACCTATCCAATCTGATTACTTTCACCTTTCTATATAACTATATTTTAATATGTATCTTAATGACTTGCTCTACTTGAAATTTTTATGTAGTATATTGAGATAACCATAATGTGAAAAATCATCCATAAATATGATAACAAATTCTTTATGTGTCTGTATGGATAAGTTTAAAGAGTTTTACATTTCTAGAACTCTTCTTGGTGTGTTTGATTCATTTTTCCTTAATAGAATCTATACACACCAAATCAATAAAATTCTAGATTGAAAACAATATCATATTTGATTAGTTTCTTCAACCTTTCTCTAATTATGTGACCTAGTCATTTATGTCACAACATAAAGAATTTTTCATTTATCGAACTACAGTAAGTTCTAAACATTATGATGCAGGGTTAGAAGAGACTCAGAAAATAGATCATCGAACTTTAATTTATACAAACCATCAGAAAATAGATCACCAGAATGCTAAAAAAGGTATATTCTTAAGCAAACTAACATTTTATTATCATATTTGAAAAGATTAATAATCATCATGAAGTTTAGATAAGAAAATCAAACTTCAAAATACTAGGAACATAAATTATTATATAAATTATGATTGATATCTAGAAACAAACAGAAAGTCCCAACCATCTTAAATTGGAGTTTGACCTGATTAACCATAGATATCAATTTATTATTTAATATTTTGAGTTATGAGAAATCCCTAACATCGAATTTGAAACATTTGTTGTAGTCAATTCAAGTCAATCCATAATGTGCTATTAGAATATTCTTCTTTAAAGTTTGATTCAAAACATACAAAAGTTTTAATGCTTATCTTTCCTTTCGAATCATGCCCTTCATTTATATCAATCATTTTAAAAATGTCTCAACTTTTACATAAATAACACATATTTTTAATTTCTCTTATGAACTTAAGTACCTAAGTAGGCTCTTGGACCTAGAATAGTGCCTTAAGTTCTTAAGTCTTGTTTCCTCTTAAATATACATAATAGACATACATTAGCATGCTACATATCATCAATATAGGTTCATATCAAGGGACGAAAAGTTCAAATTAAATTACATAAAAGAATTCATCCATCCTTAAAACCATCAACTTAGTTATCCATCCTTAAAACCATCAACTTCGTAGCCAAAATTATGAGGATATATTTATGCATTTCACATGTACTATCAAATTTCATAATGTTAAGTTCAGCCATCATTGTCCAATAAGAGAGTAATCAATAGTAGAGTAATCAATAGTTCAATAACATTCTTGCATAACTATATAACATTCATAAGTATTATCAATTTGAGGAATAACTAACTTAATGTTATACATCATAATCATTTGTACAAACATAATGCATAGTCGGTTTGATCTATTATAGGCTTTATGTAAAGTCATTTCATTATAACTACTTGATTCAGTAATAGCAGTTAAGTGTCAGACAAGTAGTCAAAATATATAAGTGAAATTGAATTTGTTCACATCAATCTGAAAATAATTATTCCATTAAGTATCGAACTAGACAAAGTATGCGAATGTAACAATATATGAACTAACAATAAAAGAAGATAAATGCTCACTACATTAATGCTTTGAGTCATCTATAAGTTTAACCATGAGTTAAAATAAATACATATTCTAAGAAACAATAAGTAGTACTATCGTTACTCTCCTTTAGATAGTAATTACGATATATTAATACATTAACCATTATGGTGATTCTCTCTCACCTAATAGGACTAATTGATAATATATTCATAATTAGGTAGGTCCGTCACCTTTGGGCATCCATTCCACACTCATTATGAATATATACCAATCATCCTATTCTAGTTAATTAATCATTTGAAATGTGGTGCACCTTTGGACCGATTCTTAATATCCAAACGATCAAGAAACTGTGATTTGTAAGTCATTATTTTTAATACCTGGATAATGGGTATTAAATATCCATTATATGATTTAATACCTATTAATCATTCTAGTTGGACCACTTTGGCAGCTACCAAACTATATCATAATATAAACATTAAATCAAAATAATGACGTTGCACAAACGATTATTTTAATATCACAAAATAATGGATATTAAAACTAATTATGCGATTTGATATCTAAGTCATTTTAGTTGGGTCACTTTGGTGACTACCGAATTATATCATAATATAGATCTCAAATCAAAATAATGACATAGCATAAATTATTATTTTAATATCTCAGTAATGAATATTAAATATCAATTTTGTGATTTGATATCTACGAGTCATTCTAGTTGGGTCACTTTGGTGACTACCAAACTATATCATAATATAGATACCAAATCTTAATAATAATTTTGCATAAATAATTAGGCCAATAATAATTCATGATCAATCATTAATTATTTTAACACACAAGATCATTCACGCGATCAAAATAAATGCATAATACACAAGTATAACTCTTATACATTATATGGGCTATCATAAATAAATCACAATGAATTTAACTTTATTCTTGTATGTAGCCTGATTTGTTAACTGCAATGTACCAATTCGGCTTCAATGTATTCAAAAGAAGGATATGCTTGACATTATTGATGCTAATTGCAGTACAACTCAATAAAAGGCATACTCTCGATAATAACAACATGTAATTAAGTCATTAATATGACCCAGACATGAAACTGAGTTATATGATCTACAAGAATAAAACGCATGAAGTTTGACAGATAGCAATGTTGAAAATTTTTAGTACTTGCAATAATTGCCTTGAATTAATTGCCTTGAAAAATGTATACACAACAAAAGAGATCATTCATTGTCTTGAAGGCAACGATTTACAATTGGTGGTCCATCAACAATAAAGTCCAGAAAGTAAAAATAACGGATACTCTTATGGCACGAGACGAGGATACCGTTAATCACCAATTATTCTGGAAAGAAACTCCTCAAAATCAAAAGTGATCTAGTGCCATGCGATACAAAACAACCATAATTATAAAAAAATATTTTATTATATTTTAATGGAAAATCACGAGTTTCTTACTCAGGTTCTGATACCACATGTAAACTTTGTTTGATCAAAGAAATCAATCAAACCCTAATTCCAAGATCTTGAACAATCATGATTTTCACAGATTAATTATGCGGAATTAAAAACATCATAACATCATAATCAACATACCTGGAGCCATAATTACAAACCTTGAATTACTTGATCAAGAATTGAACCATCCTTTGGTGTAGCACAGAAATCGATTTCTCTTTCCTGACCTTTATTCTTACGATACACAACTCAATGGGACATGTGAATATTTATTGGTAGAGAGATGACCGGTTCCCTAGTTCAACATAAACTCCACTTTCCATCAAAGTAGGACATCAAGAAACTTCTTTTTCTCATTGACCAATTAGAAACCATTAGTTATACCATTTAGATTAAGATCAGTAACCTTATCATTATATAACCCAAATTAATTATCTGATAATAATCAGTAAAATCATATGTGCCAAATCATGTGGGCCACATTATTTCTTACACGAGACACAGAAAAAGAATGTACTAGTGTAGTCGAGAAAGAGGTTTCAGCTTTTACTTTTATTTTTCACTGGAGAGAGAGAGAGAGAGAAGGTAAATATGAATTGACTTTTGAGAACTTTTTTTTATAAAAAATTCTGATTTTTAGATTTCTAATGTTATGGATTGAATCATGGGCCTAAATTATTGCAATAAAAATTTTGATTGGACTTAAGTTTATGGGACTTTTTTTAGGGCTTAAAATTTAATGGATTTAAATTTTTTGTGGGCTAATAATGTATCTAAAATTATGAGGCCTTCTAAAAATTTGAGGCCTAAATCCAGACTTTATTTTTAGTAAAAATTGGGGCTGAGTCCTCCTGAATGGACTTATAATGATTTGAGTCTTTCAAGGAAACTTATTTGGTGATAAATCCATTTTTATCTTACTAAAAAGTACTTAAGTCCACTATTTTTTTAAATCCCAAAAATATTCTTAATAGTGTTATTGTGTTTAATTATAGAAACCTTAAAGATCTTGAAAGTAGTTTTAAATTAATTTCTTAAATTAAAAATTTTTATCTCTTAATTTACTCCTAAATTGAAAATCAAATTTATACTCTCTCTCTCTCTCTCTCTCTCTCTCTCTCTCTCTCTCGTTAGAAGAAGATCCTCTCATTAAATAACAAATGCAAACCTTCACAATAACAATTGCAAGTCGTAATGTAATATCAAATTTTTATGCACAGTAACTCAACGACTTTAACAAAACTCAAGAGGATATATGTTGTATAGTAACATTAACGAGATATTTTTTACACAGTAACATCAATGAAATGTTTTTTTCCTTCACAGTAACAATAATTTTCCCTTACTTTTCACAAAATATGGTCTACAAATCGAAAAATTATATTATTTAGAGTAGTAACGCATAATCGTCAGTTGAATTAGGACTCATCACCACTTGTGAATTTCAAGACATCGAATATGTAAAAATAATTTTATTTTTCCCTCATAGTGATATCAACTTTTTTCCCACAGGTAATACAATCAAGCATTTTTCGATTGTATTGCACAACAAAAGATCCAAAAAATTGAAACATATATCATTTAATTTAATAATAATGAATTGCATTTTGAAATTAGGAATGCAAAAAACAATGAAAATTTTGAAAACTTGGAGGCTTTTTCCTCTAGTTATGAGTTTGTATGCTACTATTTTTATTTTCAATTTTGTTCAATGTTCCATTTTTTTTTTTGTTGAGCATGTTACTGTTTTTGTTAAGCATGTTACTATTTTTGTTGAACATGTTCCTAAAATTTAGTAATTTTTAATTTTTAATTTTACTTCACTTCTAAAGGGAAGGGATAGTCGGGTAAAATTAACAAAAAATAGATTTCATAACAAATAAGTTTCTTTATTAGACTTAAGTCCAAACAAGTACATATAGGGGGACCGCCCTCCAAATTTTCCTTATTTTAATACTGTTGGGTCGGCCCTGCACGTAAACTCTAATTAGTTATCCAAGGGTGTGTTTGCTTAGGTATTAGGAAAGAGAAATTAAAAAACATAATGTTGAGCCCCCCTTATCCCTTTTATACCAATGTTTAGATACATGTTTTCAGCTAGGTATTATCACCTAAAAATAATACCGACTTAGATTAATAGTGAATTTAATACCACCAACAGCCTCTTAAATAAACCCACCTTTTTAGTGGGTTTAAATAATCCGATTGGAATGTATTTGGATAAAAGATATTTTTACCCTCAAGAACCTCTATGATATAAATATCAATCTTTAACTTAAGAATTCTTTAGTGTGTATACCATCATTCAATACTTCTCCAAATAAAGTATTGATGGGATAAATGTGGAGTTCACTAATTTTTAATATTTGAACCAAACATGAGATGAGGATGCATTATCACTATAATTAGTTCAAGAGTCGGATGAATTGACATGGAATGGACGTGTTTGTCCAATCCGATCCTTCCTAATGCTTAAACCAAACACACTCCGAAAGGGTTATTCAGTGATTGGTGAATATCCACCACAACACTCTTCAATTCGCCATGGTTGGGAAATTTGTGAATGTTTTTGCGAGATTCCATAAGGGGGAATCTTGACCGATCCATAAGGTCGCTTTATTATAACCAATATATCACTAGGTCGAGTTATAAAAATAATTTCTCCACATAAGATTTTGTACATCTGAACTATCCAAAACCCGTAGTGAATGGAGCCTCGTGCCCTGAGTTTTAGCGTAAAAAAACATTGCCATGATAGAACATGATTCAAAGAATGAAAGAATGTCTCAGCCTCTTTACATACAGCCATATTATTGAAATCAATACTTGTGAGAAAAATACCATATAATAATCAACACTCTGTTCTTCATGTATATGAAAAGGAAACTAGGTGAAATGCTCAGTTGGTGTTGGTGTCTATGACAAACCAAAACTCTGTACATCACGCCCAGCGATAAACAGGCCAGGCACATTACATGGACAGACCTCTAGAACCTGGAATATCAATCCACTGCAGCTGGATTTCTACTTCACCTCGCTCGACATTTCGCAGTCTCAGGACCAAAGTTTGGACAACTTTGCCGTTTGCCCAGATAATACAGCTTTCCTCAGCTAGGCAGTTTTCCCGGCTTGGTTTAATTTTTGTGATTATGGTTTCATTAGGGAGGTCTTGCGAGTGCATCTTCACAGCTTCTACGAATGGTTTAAGGTCAAACTCTGCATCTCCCATTTTGTCATCGGGCGTGAATGTATCCCTGTCGTACACCATCTGCAAGTAGGAAGAATAAAATGGTACATGAATCATTTATGTCACTCAAGGATTGTCAAAGGCTCGATACAGATTGATATTATTTTTTCAATCCCTTCATTTTAGATGTTATATGAGGCTGATTAATTATAGGAGTTATTCATGTGAAGTAGTTGTTTTTAGTGGTCTATAACTCCATACAATTTGGAAGATTTCCACAAGCGCTATGCAGCAAATGAACATATAGCATTTGATAAACATGGGGTTATCTCAAGCTTTTTGAATTGATACTGACGAGAACTTCAATGCCTTCTATTCCATTTCCTTTATTGATTTAGTTTATAGGACTTCCTAAGAGGAAAAGTCCGAGATGTAGAGGATCTCATTAGTTCTCAAATCATCTTTAATGCTGAATCCGGAAAGGGATTAATCGATCATTTCCCTTCTCATCCTAGCTACTGAGGTACTCATTAACTGAATCAAGCAACTCCATATCTTTCCCCTAATCTTTCTATACTATGAGACACTATGTATAGGCTACATGCTATTCTCGTATAATTCAATTGAACCAGAACCAGTTACGAAATACTTACTAGCTTGATTGGAGTATTTGGGTCTGAAACAGAGAGTGTCAGATCTTCATTCCACTCCGGATTGAGATTCCTCTTTATCACACGAGTCTTTACTTTCTGTTCAAGTATCACGTTGATTAATATTAGCAAAAAATAACAAATGGAAGCTTCAAATGTTGTATGCAAGCATTTCACCCTTGGTGAATATGAATTCCACATGGAAAATAATGCTGGTCGTTCTTAATTTGAAGACCTAATTTAGAAATCTAAGGGCTTATAGAAATTGATACTCGACTTCATTCGAAGTTATGACTCATTGCTAATCCAAAAATCACAATATTTTACGCTGCTAAATTAGGTATCAATAACATTGTTCATACATAAATTCCTTTCAAATTCAACTCTTTCTGGCATTTCGTGAGAAAAATATAATAACTTGGAAAGTCAACGGGAGAAAAGATAGGGATATATTTATTATCCCTGCAAACAGAGTATCCTTAGAAGTCTACCAGAGTCCCTTTGAGAGAGAGAGAGAGAGGTCCAACAAAGAAATAGGCAAATATTTTCCAAGAGGAAAGGAGGGGAAGAAGAAAAGGGAAGAGTAAAATTAGGGGTGAAAATAAAGCTGGTATAGTATAGTTTTCCCCAAACCAAAAGTAAACAACATGACTAACACAAGCGGAAAGTCAGACATGCATACATACATCTGCTGAAGTAAAGTTCAGCTAGAAAAGCAAGAAAGAAAAAACAGATCAAGAAGAAGAAGAATTGGATGGTTTAATTTTCTTGGTTTGATCGACCTTTAAGTCAGAGAAGATTGAAGTTTTTTAACAGTCAAATCACGACATATTCAAAGAAATAAATCCCACTCAGATTACATCAAATTTTCTCTAGCCAAGCTCAGAACTATTGAATCAATCTAAGAATTCAACAAAGAAATGAACCCCAGAGCTGAAATTATGTAGAAGAGCAAGACATTACCTGTTTCCCCAATCTAACAATAACGTAAGGGTCGCTGCTCTTGAGATCTCTGACAGCAAGGTTTACCCCTCTGTGGACATGAATTCTGAGAAGACCCAACAAGTGTTCCATCGGAGATTTTAAAGTATCAGACAGACAAAAAGAATGAATCAATGAATGAAGTGAATAGAGAAGATCAATTATGAAGAAGAAGGGTCTTTGAGGAGAGAGACAGAGAGAGAGAGAGTTGGTTGATGCCAAGGTCTAACGTCTAATGGTGCTTTTATACACCTTAACAGTCTCAAAGTCACAAGGAAACTGCAAAAATTAATTGAAAAAAGGTCTGAAGTTGTATTTAATTTGGTACGAATCACGCGCTGCTTGGGACTCTTTCCCACCATCTCCGAGCTTTCGAAAAAGAGAGATTTCTAGAAAGATAGACGTTAAATTTGACTCCAGCCGAATGCGTATTCATATGCCAGGCCTCTCAAGTCTCAATCGTATCGGTCATACGGTTTCGTATCTAATTTTAATTGGTTTGTGTTACACATAATTGATTCGGTTATTAATTAGTGTCTAATGAATCATATTATATTAAATTTATATCGTGTATAAATAATCTATAATCAATATATAAATGAGTCATGTCAAGTATTTATTTTAATTGATTTCACTTATATTTAATTTATTTATTAATCATATCGTATCGTATCGTGTCTACTCGTTTACGAAATGAGTGAGCTTAAGATAGACTTAAACCCTCTAATTTCATGTCATGTTTGTGTCATTATATATTTATAATGACATCCCTAAATTGATCATTAAATTTGATTGTTAGATGAGCAATGCTACATACCTTAAATAGAACCTAAAAAATTATAATTTAAATGCATATCATCCCTTGCATGAATAAGTTTTATCAACTTTTTCAATAGGAATCATTCGTCCAAGGAATAATATGCATTTAGATTACAATGTTTTATTTTCATTTGAATTATGTAACATTTTTCTTATTTAAATTTAGTTCATATTAAGTGATAGGTGTTTTAGATTATTTAAAATTGAATCCCATTCGATTTTGGGACTTATCGAATAACACTAGTTAGCTAACTTGATCGTTAAATTTGGATTTCAAATTTGGTTCAAATAACTTAACTCTGTATTAATTAGAATACATAAATATTAATCGTTGAAACTTATAAAACAAATGAATGACCCATCATATAATCTGATTAAAAAAAAAGCCAAAAATTACCAAAAAGGGATTCGCCTTCACTTAGCATTCAACGATTACTGATTAGGGTTCATCTCCTTCCAATTTTCAAACAATTAGGTCATCTTGTAATTGCTTTGGAATAGTGAGGAATTTTTCACTCAACTAATATTATCTTATCAAGAAGCAACTTGAATTTTAAAATTTTAAAATAATTTGAATTTGGTGAGGTGGATGAGTCTTCTTCAATAGTCAAATTAATGAAAAATTCTCCAATTATTTTAGTAATTTGAGAGGTGCCTACCTTTGACGATTAATGATAAGTTAAAGAGATCATAACCTACAATTGGCTTCAGCTGTCATTTTGTATTTAACTTTTCATTTTGGAAAATTCCATGAAGCATTCAATCAACTCATGGCCGGCTCAACAGTGTAATAGAAAAAGAGATAATGGGATGTGAGTACCTTTTTCAAAACTTATTTGGCTTTAAGTACCACCTCCAAACTTATCCTCTTTTAAGTCCTCTTTTTCATTAAATAGTTGTCAATAAGTACACATTTTAAAACATTTTCAAATTCTTTCTAAATTGTATTTCATAATTACCCCTATCATAAATAGTGCATACTTAATTGAATGTGAGACTTTCAAGATTAGAATGTGAGACTTTCAAGATTCCTTTTGATATTTGTGTATCATTTGAATTTTGAAATTTCATACACACACACACACACACACACACACATATATATATATATAGGGAGTCGAAAAAGAGAGACACGATATAAATCGTCATGCAAACAGTGTCACCAAAGAGAGACACGATATAAATTGTCATGCAAACAGTGTTACCAAAGAGAGACACGTTATAATGACAATGGGGGTCCAATCAGTGGCATCATGGAATGCCCCTTCATAGTGCCCAAACAGTATCAGTAAAGAGTGACAATAGTAGATTGTACCTAAATGATGACAATATATATTTTGTCCACTCAAAGAGTTGCACCTAAAGAGGGAATCGAAAAAATGCCATGATGCCACTGATTGAACCCCCATTGTCATTATATCGTGTCTCTCTTTGGTGACGCTGTTTGCATGACAATTTATATCGTTTCTCTCTTTGGTGACACTGTTTGCATGACGATTTATATATATATATATATATATATATATATATATGAAATTTCAAAATTCAAATGATACACAAATATCAAAAGGAATCTTGAAAGTCTCACATTCTAATCTTGAAAGTCTCACATTCAATTAGGTATGCACTATTTATGGTAGGGGTAAAAGGGCTTTTATGACTTTTTTGTAGCACATGTACTTCTATCCCAATTATTTTAAAAAGTGTACTTTTATCCTATTAAGTTTTTTGGGAGGTACCGGCCTCCCAATGACCCATAGAAAAAAGTGGGAGTTGTAGGCCCGAACTACAAAAAAGGCCCCATGACAATATAAACTCCACAAATATTCTAAATAAATGTATCACCTAACAACTAGATTTAAGATTCAATAGTTGGACCCAAAAATATAACTCACACATTGTGTTGCAACGGTCAAAACTCAATGCAGTAAAAGCAAAACTCTGCTTTCTCTCTCTCTCTCTCTCTCTCACACACACACACACACACATTCTGTTACATCTCCAATTAAACACAAACAAAACTCCATCTCTCTCTCACACATACAACTTTTCTGATTATCATTTACAAATCGCATTTATAAATGTCGCTTTAAGTTTCAAATTTTCTTGGGTCATCCCGAATCAACTATAGTTGGATTATTTGAGATTAGAAATCAGGATTTTTGGTATCTACTATTACAAAATCTTATTTTACATCACCAAACCGTCTACGTCATTATGCGTACCCGCACCCCCTTCCCCGTTTTCTCTCTCTCACATACACATACCCTAATAATTATCACGTTAGTCTAACCATAACGCCTACAAGATCTGACTTTTAAATCCTAAATTTTTTAGGTGTATAATTAGTTCAAATAAAAAGAAATTAGATTCATAAAATTTTAGACCACAAACAAAGTCTTATAAAAATTTAAACCCAGTCAAAAATAAATTTAAATAGTTTGAGCTCATAAATCCAACTCATAATATTAAAAATACACCAAAATAATTTTTTTAGGAAAAAAAAAAAAGGCAAAGGGCAAGGGTGAAAAAAAAATTTTAATTGGTCAACCAAAACACACCACTCATATTTAAGCATTAATTCTCTCTCTCTCCAATCTAATTGAATGAACTTAGATTGGTATTCAAGTTTTGGATTGGTTCGTCCGGTATATATTGTTTTTGTCTCCATTATCGGGCAAAGTTAGTAGTTGGAAGTTGGAATATTCCTAACTACCCAGGAGTGAATCTGTCAGCAAAGGAGGCGCCTCCTTCATTTGACTAAGCTGTGGAAGTTGGATTCCAGAGGCAATCCAACGTCACACACACATTCATCTCTACAAATACCACAAGGGGTTGTTTGGTTGATTTTTTGGGAGGAGTTTGGATTAACTTGTTCAAACCCTTTTAAATCCAAAAATGAGATTTAAAGATGGGATTCAACATTCAATGTTGTTCATACCCATGTTTGATATGCGCACGAATATATAACTATTATGATAATATATTTGTATATAAATGATTATTATCCTCTTAACCAATTCAATCAAAATCCATGTTTGTTTACGTATATGAGATATATGGGGGTATAAATGTGATTTGCTAGCTTAAACTCATTAACCCACATATGAAACCCATGAACTTGAGTTTAATTCCCGAGCCTAATGCGGGTTGGGTTTTAAACCCTAGACTAAATATGCATTTACCAAACATGGGGTTGTTGGGTTTTATTCTCCAAACCATGTTCCAAAACCCTCCCAAACTAGGTATGTCAAAATTCGACACGACGCGATTAACCGACATGAATCGATACGAATTAAGCGGGTTTGGGTAAGATCTTAACGAGTTTTGGTGGTAAACGGGTTGACCCGTCAGACACGTTTAATAAACAGGTCGTGTTCGGGTGAGACATGTCAAACCGTTTATCACACGTTTACCCATTTAAATAAAATTAATATAATAATAAATTAATAATTATTTTAAAAAATTAGCCAAAAAAAAAAGTAAAGAAGTAAAGTAGTAGTTCAAAGACAAATGAGAGGAGATTGAGAGTAGTTCATGACAAAGGCAAACCAACCTCTTTTGTTTTTGTCCCACATCGGCAAATGAGAGAAGATGGGAAGGGCTGCCTTGTCTATTTGGTAGTGGTCTCTTATCCTTTTTTTTAGCCTTCAAGTCTGATTTTTATGTAAAATTTGGCTAAAAATTCCTCTTTTTTGAGGTAAATTCAATTAGCAGTAAAAAAAGTGGTGTATTAAAATTTGTTGATATATTTTTTTTTAAAATTAAACGGGTTAAACGAGTCGTGTAGTGTTAACCGTTTATTAAACATGTCGTGTTCGTGTCGAGATTTTTTACTCATTTATTAAACGTGTCGTGTACGGATTTAAATATTTTTCCACTTGTTTAACCCGACACATAACCGTTTAACCCGACACGTTTGACACCCCTATCCCAAACTCACATACTAAACAGGCCCTAAGTGACAAAGTCCGGCCCGCCCATCGGACATGTAGTGTATAATCTATCATATACTAGCGTGCACCCCATATGATATATGTAATTCATTTTTCCCGCTATCACCTTGTTTTACTATTATAGAAAAATTATGTAGTAAAAAATTAAAAAATTATTTGTTAAATGTGAAAAAAGTGAAAAAAAAATGAGTGCAAATTTAAATTTGAAATAGTTTAAAAAGATAGTGAGAGTAGTTATAAAATATGGAGGAAGTAGTACATAAATCAAATGAAATAATTTGATTAGAAGTAGTTAATTAAATATTCAAACAAATCTAGAAATTAATCAGGTGGGGAGGGAAGACTTCTCAAACCCTCTAAAAAATTACAATTTCTTTTATTTATGTCTACATTAGAGTAAAAATTCTACATCGAACAATTATTGGGTCCAAAAAACACAAACAAAGTCCGCTTTAAAATTCACACAGTCAAAATTAATCAAAAAGAAATATAAGAGAAAATTTTCAAATATAGAACAAAACATTCCAAAAAAAATTAAATTAATAAATTTGCATCTCAAAAATTGAAGAAAATATAGTAGTGGGTTTGTATCGAAGTATGTTTTGAGCTTCCCTGCCAACTAATATAGGAACATGATACATAGAATGAAAGGAGAATATATGTGATCACTACAAGAATTAAGGCCTTTTAAAGCAAGTTTTTTGTGGCAATTGTATTCACCGTCACAAAAAATCGTGTTTTGAAAGATAAACTTTTTTTCGTGGCAGTAGTGTTGTCATAAAAGGGTTATTTTCTGCTGCAAAAACTATTTGAGACGCCCGTCTTAAATAATATTTGAGACAGTAAATAAACTTTTTTGTGACTGCTCTACGAATCTTAGTATATAAATGATGTATTTATATGTTGAAACATATGCCATTATATATGTGATCATACGCTTAAGCAAAAACAAATGATATTTAACCGAATTACTTAGAATACAAAAAAGCAAGAATTTTTTTACAACAATACATTAAACGATATCTTATCCTAAGTGTCTATGAAAATAGAAATGCAAAAAAACATAGTTCGATATTCGGAGGACTTCAACCCGAAGTACTCATGGTGGCGATGGATTCAATTTGTGTCTGTCTCAAATTTATTTTTGTTGATCATGTGTCAATTATCTCCTTTTATAACAGAACCCAATGAATTTAACAGCCGAAGATTACTCCTGTTTGAAATATAATGCATGCAAGGGAGGCTAAATACGAATTTATAGGAATTCGTATAAAATTTTACATGAAATAGAGAAAGGGGTCTCAGTAAATAGAGAAAGGGGATGGGAGGTTTCGTTCCATAATTCCATTCATGTGTCACACACGCGCACATAAATACACACACATATCTATTCTATATTTCTATCTATTTTATATCTTTCTATAATAAAACAGGGCGGCTTCAACAAACAAATCTAACGGTCTCAAATTAATTCATCCGATGGCCACTAATATCCCTCTCATTTCCCCCAAATTCATCATTTTTCACCCACAATTTTTTCAAAAATCTGACCTCTCCAGTCACTTTACCTTTCAAATCCATTCTTAATCAGGCTCTCTATCACGCCTTTTGTGCCAAGTCTGTCCCTTTAATTTTTAGCTTATCCTCCCTCTCCTGAGTCAAGGCATTCATCACTCTTCTTCTCTCTTTTCTCTCTCTTATAAATTTCTTTCTTTTCTCTTTCGCTCACCCTCTCCCAGCACCACCTTTCAAATCCATTCCCAGCATCACTCTTCTTCTCTCTTTCTCTCTCTTATTAAAAGTGATGATGCACAAATTAGTATTGCGCAAGATCAACAGTCAAGTATGAATAGTGATGCAATTAACGAGTAATTAACGAGCAATCAATGACAATCAATGAATCAAAACTATAAACAGAGAATCAACACAGGGATTTATAGTGGTTCGGTCTCGGATGACCTACGTCCACTCTCTGGAATGACAGCGATGGCCGGTATACTTTATTAATGAATAATTGTCACCGGACGGTGTATACCGGAGTTACAGTGCTTCTATGAGAGAGAGAGAGAGAGAGAGCAGTGTGTATGAGGGTGAGTGTAGGGGTTTTGGAGGCGTAGTATGTAGAGTATGAGATCCCTCTCCAAGTGGAGAGAGCTTACATTATATAAGTTTACTAAGGCGGTGAGTTGAGGCGGTCACCATTGTTTTGGTAAGTATAGTTATGGTAGGATTCTACCACTTTGGTAGGTACAGTTATGGTAGGATTAGATCTCCGGTGTGTATCCAGATATTTTCTCCCTCGTGTCCCTATTCCGTCGGAGGAGGTCCTGAGCTGGACTAAGCTTGGAGTGGGCTAGGCTTGAGTCGGAGGAGGCCTTCATGGAGTCAGGAGACAAAGGAGGAGGAGGAGACCAGGGCCAGGCAAGCGCCCCCATGGGCGACGCCCACTTGGGCGTGGCCAGCCTCCATAGGCGGCGCCCCCTTGGTCCATGGGCTTGGGTTTTGTACTCCGTATCGATTTGCAGCCGTAATTTTGGTTTCCCTTTATACCCTCTGTAATTTGGGCTGTTCAACTCCACCCCGGGATTTTCTTTGGGCTTTCTTGGTCCGTTTAAATTGGGCTCGGCCCAGTCAAATTTGGATTCGTCATTTGCCCCCCATGCTCCAAGCTTCTGACTTCTTTGGGAGGAAAAGGTTGTGGGCATGTACTATGTCTTCACTTGAATAGGCGTTTCCTTGCTCTCCACGAAACTTCTTCGTCCTCGGGGACTGGCTGAACGTACTGGTGTCGAAAATATTTTTTTTTTTCTTTGGCTTGGGCGCCGCCCTCTTGGCCTCCTCCTCTTTTTTTTTTTTTGATGCAAAGTGAAGAGGGACTTTGGCGAGGAGTCCATGGGCAGTGTGGGCGACGTCCTGTCACGTGCTGGCAGCTTGGGTCTTGCACTAGGCGGTCGTGAAGGTGAGATGGGAGACTGGGCGAGTTGGGAGGACCCATCCCCATGGGCGACGCCAGCGCCTTGCTGGGCGGCGCCTTCTTTGCTATGGACCCTTGTATGACATAAAATGTAGGGGGAGACTTGGTGGGTGGCGCCAGCTTGACAAACGAGACATGAGCATTGCAGGCGGTTTTGGGCGACACCAAGAGGTTGGTAGGGCGTCTTGGGCGACACCTTGAGTTTTGCTATGGGCGGCGCCTCTCTGGTGCTTGGCCATTAGCTGACCTTGTCTCTGATTACAGGCGTCATGTTGATAGGGCAATGATGGAGACTCCTTGTGCTTTTAGGGTGGTGTCTTCTCCTCCTCCCAAGAGGGCGAGGTTTGATGCCTCCAGTGTTTCTCAATTAAGGTCTGATGGCTAGATTGCTTCTTGGGAGAAGGGACCCGGTGGTGCCCCCACTCTTTCCCAGACTGTGGCTCATGTGTGTACCAGAGCTAGCTGTTGTACTACTGTAGGAGTTGAGACTCCAATGCGGTCTTGCTACGGGGACTGCAGCCTGAGCTTCAAAAGTGTGCCTGGCAAAAACAATGTTATCCCAATATTAAAATATTTAACATGATTACCTGGAGAGAGAGGCAGACTGTTTGCATGAAAGCAAAGTCATTGTAGACGTCACGTAGGAGGGCCGCATAAGCTGAGACCGAGCTACTTGTAGTCTCGGAGGATGGCTGTCGTTGCAGACTACATAGGCCGAGCTACGTATAGTCTTGGGAGATGGCTGTCGTGGCAGAGGCTTACTAGATGACTACTTGCGCTAGAGCAGAGTCATAGGCCGAGCTACGTATAGTCTCGGGAGATAACTGCCGTAACAGAGGCTTACTAAATGTGTCCCGCACTCCTCTTTGGCTTTGTACTTGGTTTTCTTTCTTTATAATTTTGGCTTTGAATGCCTATAGGTGGCTGCTATTTTGCCCTGCTTGTTTACAAATACGCTGAAGATCAAGGAGGCAATCGATGTCCAGGTAGCGGAGAGGCGGGCACATGAGGCTGCTGAAGAGCAGTTAAGGTTTGAGCGACAGACACGAGAGGATGCCGCGTAGCTTACACGGCAGACACGAGAGGATGCCGTGAAACTGTTAAGGCTCGAGCGACAGGCACGAGAGGATGCCGCTGAGAAGTTGAGGCTGACCTTCGAGTAGCACTTGAGAGAGCTACTAGGCCAGAGGCTCACTTCATAGAGATGGAGGAGATAAGAGATGATGCTGAGGAGCTGGGCGCCTGGTGGGCCCCTCCTGCTGCTGGGTGCCTGGTGTGGGGCGCCTGCTACTGGACGCCTGAGATTGGGCGCCTGTTGCTGGGTGCCTAGTGAGAGGGGGCGAGACCCCTCGTTGGCATCATGAGGGCGCCCAAGGTGGAGAGGGCGAGGCCCCTTGTCTAGGCGGCATCATGGGAGGCGCCCAAGGTGGAGAGGGCGAGGCCCTTTGTCTAGGCGGCATCATGGGAGGCGCCCAAGGTGGAGAAGGCGAGACCCCTCGTCGGCATCATGGGGGCACCCAAGGTGGAGAGGGTGAGACCCCTTGTTGGCATCATGGGGGCGCCTCTGAGACCCCTCGTTGGCATCATCGAGGGCGCCCAAGGTCGAGAGGGAAAGACCCCTCGCTAGCATTTACTGCTGAGGGCGGCTGCTGCTGGGCGCCTGACGATGGTCGCCTTTTGTCTACCTTGTTGTTAGATCATGTTCGGACTTTTGTAAGATGTCTGTAAATTTTTAGGAAAGCACAACAATTCTGGACACAATAATCTTCGCAGAAAGTTATTTCATAAAATAACAAATAACAAAATAAATCAACTAATAAAGGATAGATAAAATCTTCAGGTGCTCGGTGTCCCATAGGTGGGCCGAGATTTTCCTAGTGGAGTTAGAGTCCCCTCCTCCTAGCCCTTAGGCGATCATCTGGATTTCTTCGAGGGGTTGTTGGCGTTCTCTGTCATCCTGGTCCCGACCAAGTGGGGGGGCTTGTCCTCTGCCAGCAACGTACTGCCTCAAGTGGCCACGTTGTATAAGCTCCTCGATCTGCCTTTTAAGATCAAAGCAGTCGTCAGTGTCGTGGCCATGGTCGCGGTGGAAACGACAGTATCTGCTAGGATTTCTGCGGTTTGGGGCGGACTTCATTTTTTCGGGCCAGCGGAGTGTGGGGTCATCCTGTATCTGAAAAATGATGTGCTCCACCGAGGCATTGAGTGGCGTGAGAGCTTGCTGCTCTCTCAGAGGTGGGGGACCAAGACGGTCCTTGACAGAAATTCTCTCTGTCCTATTTCTTTTGTTCTCTACCTCCCACCTGTCTTCACGGGTGTCCTTTCTTTTCTCACCCCCGTGGGAGGACTCACCTCGTCTGGCCTTGGTGACATCCTCGGCGTTTATGTATTTCTGTGCCCTTGATAGCAGCTCGGGCATGCTGGGGGGCGACTTCTTGAGGATGGAGCGCATGAAGCTGGAGGAGCGAAGGCCAGCGATAAAGGCGGCCAAGGCTACCTTGTCATCTGGCTCCTCAATCTGGAGAGCCTCCTCGTTGAAACGAGCGAGGTAATCTCTAAGGCTTTCATCCCTGTCCTGCTTGATGGTGAGCAGGTGGGTCACGGGCTTCTGATGCCGGCGTCCCCCAATGAAGTGGGAGACGAATGATTTACTTAGTTCTGCGAAAGAGTGAATGGAGGATGACTTGATCTTTGCAAACCATTGGCGAGCAGACCCCTTCAAGGTGGTAGGGAAAGCTCTACACATAATCTCCTTAGGCACGTTGTGGAGTTGCATGAGAGACTTGTATGTGTCAAGGTGGTCGAGGGGGTCCTTGGTACCGTCGAAGATCTCGATGGTAGGCATCTTGAATTTCGAAGGTAGGGGATAGTTAACTATATCAGCAATGAAGGGTGTATCAGTACGTCTTACCAGGTAGTCCATGGTTTTCGGGCGCCTGTGCCTTGATGGCGTTGAGGGCGTCGCCGAGTTGGTTCTATACTTCTCTGATCTTCTCGTCCCACTGGTTGGGGGCATCCTCCGTCGGGTGGTGGTACTGGCTTCCATGGTCGTCATACTGGCTTTCGCCTTCGTCCCCCTGCGTAGGTACATGAGAAGGAACTGTTGGGTGAGGGGCGCCCTGACGTGTGCTTGGGGCGCTCTGGCGAGAAACCCCATGGCGGGGTGCTGCTTGGCGCCCTGAGTGAATAGGCTGTTGCTCCTCTCTTGTTGGAGAGAGTGGGGCTCTTCCCATAGGGTGAGGGGTGACACCTCCCTGGGCAAGCATCAATTGTATTATCTGTTGGTTTTGGTTTACCAACTGCTGCATGGTTTGTAGGAGCTGTTGCCCGACAACGGGAGTCGCCGTAGTAGATGGTTCCGAGGGTGTGAGGGGAGGCAGAACCTCCTCCCCGTGGTTCGGGTTGTTGTCTCCGGGCTATTGACTCATTGATCTGGTAGTGATTGCCATGGAATAGCAAGGTGGTAGAACACTTAGTCGTTTCCCACAGACGGCGCCAAACTGATGATGCACAAATTGGTATTGCGCAAGATCAACAATCAAGTATGAATAGTGATGCAATTAATGAGTAATTAACGAGCAATCAATGGCAATCAATGAATCAAAACTATAAACAGAGAATCAACACAGGGATTTATAGTGGTTCGGTCTCGGATGACCTACGTCTACTCTCTGGAATGACAGCGATGGCCGGTATACTTTATTAATGAATAATTGTCACCGGACGGTGTATACCGGAGTTACAATGCTTCTATGAGAGAGAGAGAGAGCAGTGTGTATGAGGGTGAGTGTAGGGGTTTTGGAGGCGTAGTATGTAGAGTATGAGATCCCTCTCCAAGTGGAGAGAGCTTACATTATATAAGTTTACTAAGGCGGTGAGTTGAGGCGGTCACCATTGTTTTGGTAAGTATAGTTATGGTAGGATTCTACCACTTTGGTAGGTACAGTTATGGTAGGATTAGATCTCCGGTGTGTATCCCGATATTTCTCCCTCGTGTCCCTATTCCGTCGGAGGAGGTCCTGAGTTGGACTAAGCTTTTAGTGAGCTAGGCTTGAGTCGGAGGAGGCCTTCATGGAGTCAGGAGACAAAGGAGGAGGAGGAGACCAGGGCCAGACAGGCGCCCCCATGGGCGGCGCCCACTTGGGCATGGCCAGCCTCCATAGGCGGCGCCCCCTTGGGCGTGGCCAAGGTGCCTCCCATGGGCGGCGCCCCTTGGTCTATGGGCTTGGGTTTTGTACTCCGTATCGATTTGCAGCCGTAATTTTGGTTTCCCTTTATACCCTCTGTAATTTGGGCTGTTCAATTCCACCCGGGATTTTCTTTTGGCTTTTTGGTCCGTTTAAATTGGGCTCGGCCCAGTCAAATTTGGACTCGTCAAAAAGTATGAGTTATAGTAAACCATGAAGAAAAAATAATTTTCTTAGTGGCTAGAGATATTAATATTCAACTACTTGATTTTTTTGTGTCCGATAGTGCCTTTAGACATGAGTTATTGCTAATATATATATATATATATATATATATATATATAGAGTGAGAGAGAGAACAATACGTTGTTTAGTAACAAAATTAGAATTATTATTGTTTCAACATACCTTACTATGGTTACAATACTGACCAGAGCAACTTTGAAAAACAAACAAGTATTTAGTTGGTCATACTCATAATGGAATCATGACCAATATTGTAGGAAAACAATAAGAAACCTGGTAAAGTAGTGCACCAGATAGGAATTGGATGACGCAGGTGAAAAGAGAAGACATCAAGACAAGAAACGAGAAGAACTAAAGAAGCAAGCGGTGAAAGTTGTTTCGTTAAGTAGTTGAAAGCTGAAAATTATAATAGCTAAGATTCTTGAAGTTGTTAAGTGGTAACTATCAAATATTGAAATCTAATTAGTTTCTTGGCAGTTTTGATAGTTGTGATCATAATAAACTTTCTACACCAAATAAACATTTCCACAGATATTTGGAATATTATAATAGCAAATTGCAATAAATCAAGAGTCGAGATTGTTTAGGGTATAACTACAATATTGAATAAGTTATTTTTTTGTGCCATATATTATTTTTTGGTCCAATGAAACTATGGAATTAAGTATAGAAATACGACAATTTAAAAACAAATTTACTAAATTATATCAATTTTGAACTTATTTGTCAAATTATCACTTTTTAAAAGTAGGGTTGTTGAACCCATTTTTTAACAAAAGCGGAATTGTTAACTCCACTTTCGTTAAAAAAACATGGTTAAAGACCCCGCTTTTAAAATAAAAGTATAGTCTTCCCAACAATCACGCTTTTAAATCAATTTTTTTTCATAGACTGTTTTTATTCCCCCTTTTTTTTAAAAAAAATTCTTATTTTTGATAAATAAATTTAAAAATGTCGTAGTTTAGTAATTTTGTTTCAAAATTATCGTATTTTGGTACTTATTTATTATTCATTTTTTTTAAAGAGTGATATGGGATCATGAAGTTAACCACGAAGAAACCTCATGTTAATGCTGAGTCACTCGTAGTAATATTTTGTTATAGATACATCCATGGTTTACTCTATGAATAACTTTTTTTTGTAATTTCAAAATTTGATATAAACTTATCAATAATGTTATTAGGATCAAAAAAATTGATTTAATTTGTTGTCACGACGATATATTAATTGATAAAGTCACAATAAAGAAATTCAATAGTTATAGTTACAATAATCTAATTAGACCATGTTATTGTTAGATGACTAAATCATCATGAATCACGTTTCTATGTCTCAATAACATTATTCAAATGTTCGCAGTCACCTAGAAAGTGCATGTGGTAACGAAAAAAATGACCTTTTTCACACCCAACTTCCATGGGGGTGTTATCAACACCTTCTTAATGTTGTGGGCGGCATTTTGCAGACGGCAATGGAAACAAGCAGGAAAACCACATCTTCCCGCGTCAAATAACTCATCCTCATTTATAGTATTTAAAAAATATTTTCGAATAAGAAAATTTATTTGTATAACCCGCCATCTCCAGGGTCCATTGGGGGCATCGGAACATGACCCCTTAGGCCCTTACTTTCTTAAAATTATTTGAGTAATGTTATTTAGCCTTAAAAATATGATTTAATTTATTAAAGCTTTTACTTAAGATGTCCACCCATAATAAAATTTCTAGCTCCGCCTTTAGTTCCATCTTTTTATTTTTGTCTACATTATAGTTTAATGTTCCGTTTGGTACAATGGAAAAATGAAAGGACGGAAAGTTGGAAGGATGGAAAAGTGGATGGATTAACTTTCCTTTCAACTCATCAAAATCAATCCCTCAAAAATCGGAAGGAAAATTGATGGAAAGTTAATTATTTGTGTTGAGATGTATCTTATTTGTCTATATATCTTTTAATATATACATATATTATATATACATTAATTTCATATAAAAATACAATGATAAAATATGTATTTATATATATATTTTTAAAAATAAATTTAATAAAAAAGTAAAAATAAATAAATAAATAAACAGGTCAACTCGCAACTCGACACGGCACAATTAGTTAAATGAGTTGAGTTTGATTTGACTAATATTCGACATAAACCCGTAATAACTCAACACGAATCTGACACGACACGACTCGATTGTCACCCCTAATCTTAGCCAGCACAAAAAAAAAAAAAAAAATAGTCATTTTTATTTTCCATCCATCCAATCAAACACAAAAGAAATAAAGTGTATCATTCCTACTTTCCTTCTTTGAAGGATAGAAAGTGTATGTCTCCTACTTTCTATCCTTCCTACCAAACGGAGCATAAGAATCCACGACTCTTACAAAAAGGTCTAAAAAAATCTAAATTGAACAATTATTGTGTCCAAAAAAAAAAAATACACAAAGTGAACTTTTAAAGTCATGCACAGTCACAATTGATCCTGAAGCAATAGAAGAGAAAAGTTTCAAAAATAGAACAAAAAATTCCAATTGAAATGTTGAAATATAAACAGAAGATCACAATTTTGTTTTTAAAATACAATGACTATGTATAGAATATTATTGATAATACATGTCTGTGCTATTTATGTAGAATTTTTTTTTTCAAAATTAAAAAAATAATAAACTTTTATTTAAGAATAATTATCTCACAACAAAGATTGAATGAATTAGCCACACAATACATTGAAAAATATAGTTTAGTAAAACTAATAATTAATAATTTTACATCTTAAAAATCCAAGAAAATAAAGTAGTGGGTTTTTATCTAAATATGTTTCGACATATTAATATAATTGCACATAACAAGGTTAGTTATGTTTGACATGGTCTTACAAGACAGCTTACGATGGAGATTTAGGTTGCTGTCTTGTCCTCTTAATGAGAAACCATCTCAAGTCAAGTCAAGGGCTCTAGAAGAGAGACTTCACCGAATCACTCTTTTCAAACCTATATTAAAACCTTATCAGATAAGTGTAAGCAACTAAGCATCGAGTGTACCCTACTCACATTTGTGGACAAAGACTTAAATATAATTGCAAAAGGCCGCAGTCTATTTGTAGCAAGCTAATCTGAAGAAAAATTACCTAGCTAGCATTTGATAACACTTTTTTTAGTTAATTTTTTAAGTAAAAATAATACAAAAAAATCAAAACATATTTGATTAGTATGTAACAAAATTGATCTATACGAATCCTAATACATAAATGATATACTTTTTTTTTTCCCTTGTTTGAACTTATTCCTTTCGAATATGTGAAAATTAGTGTAAGGGTCACATTTCTACCATTTTATGACATTGAGGGTATAATGTAAAAAAATTAATTATTGAGGGTGAAAATTTAGAATTTTAAAATATTTTAGGATACAAAAGACAATTTACTAAAAAAACAAATG
Organism: Ilex aquifolium; assembly: GCA_951799425.1. Taxonomy (NCBI): domain Eukaryota; kingdom Viridiplantae; phylum Streptophyta; class Magnoliopsida; order Aquifoliales; family Aquifoliaceae; genus Ilex; species Ilex aquifolium. The sequence goes on along the minus strand of OX637391.1, from coordinate 14,642,053 downwards.
CTAGTTACCCGAAATACTTAAAATTTAAAAAGCAAGACATTTTTTATAACAAAACATTAAACAACATCTTATCCTAAGCCAATATAAAAATAGAAAGGCAAAAATAGAGTAAATCATACTTTGTCCCCTTGAACTATTATCTTTGTTTCACTTTGTACCCTCAACTATAAAATTTCTCACATTATACCCTAAATTATCAATTTTATTTTATAACACTCTAAAAAGATAACGACAAACTTGAAAATGTGTCAAATGAGGGAGGGAAACTCTAAAGAGTTTTCCGCCAAGTACTTAGAACTACTTTATTGTACCTCTTTTACAATCAAATGGTTGTTGGGAAGAAAAAGAAGATCGGCTAAAAAAAATTTGGAGCTTAGGAAAAGTAAAGTCATTGATGGGTATTTTTCCTAATTTTTGACCTGCACATGTGTAATAGTCAGTCGCTTATTGACAGTACAGACAACTCACTTGCGTATTTACCGTTAAAAAATTAACAGTCATTATTTATTGAATTGATATGAAATATAATTAATACTTTAGGATGCAATGTAAAAAAAATTATAATTAAAGGTACAAAATAAAATAAAAGTAATAGTTCTCGGGGTGATGTGTAATTTACCCGCAAAAAATACGTAGTTCAATATTTGGAGGTCTGCAACCGGAAGTATTCGTGATTCGATTTGTGCCATCTCAATTTTATTTTGGGAGAGTTACACTTAGGCCTCCTAAGCTTTGTTACTTAATTATTTAGACCCTTAATATTTAAAATATTACACACAGACCTCCTAAAATTTAAACACGCGTAACACTTATACCTCGGCCGTCAATGTTCATTAGTCTATCTATTAGTAAATTATACTCAGACTCCTAAAGTTTTTAGTCGTGGAATATTTAGATCTCTCAAGTTTAAAATATTATACTTATATCAAAAATACTCTAATCAAAGATAGAATATCAAATATTTTAAAATTTTCAATCAAAATTCATGTTCTATTATTTTATTTATTGAAATAAAATCAAAAATAAAAATCTATTTTTTCTTTAAAAAATCATAATTAGTATACACTTATACTATCTATTGGGATAAAACTAAAAAAATCAAACAAGAGATCAAACTGTAATGGACAAAATATCTTGTATCTTTTAATTGGGGTAACTTGGCCGTTTAATAGATTCCATTAGTTCTGTAACTAACAAGGAGTCTAAATGTAATATTTTAAATTTGAAGGGTTTAAATATTACACACTTATAAACTTCAAGAGGTCTTAGTGTAATTTATTAACAGATATACTAACGGACATTGACGACAGTGTTCTAAGTGTTACACGCGTACAAACTTTAAGGAGTCTGTGTATAATATTTCAAATGTCAAGAGGTCTAAGTGATTAAATAATAAACTTCAAAGAGTCAGAATGTAATTCTCCCTTTTATTTTTGTCGATCATGTTTTATCATCTCCTTTTGTAACATATTGGGAGAGAGAGAATACGTTGTCTAGTAACAAAACTAAAATTATTCATAGTTTATCCTTAATTTGGTTACAATATTGACGAGGGCAACTTTGAAAAACAAACAATTGTCATTAACAATTCTAGTTGGTCACACTGACAAGGGGTCACACTATAATATTCAAAAACAAAGAAGGAATCACTATATTTGTCAAACATGTGAATTGTGTTAAACAATCAAGAGAAATACAAGAAACAAGAAAAGAAGAGGAGGAATAAGAGGTTAGAGTTTCATTGATACTGCATAATTCTATTGAATACAAAGAAGTGGTTTAACCTAAATATATAGAGACTATATATAGCCTAAACAAATGAAAGACTATTCTACCCTTAATAAACAAAATAATCCTATATTTCTTAACATCTCCCCTCAAACTCACGATGTGGCAGCTACAAGCATCGAGAGTTTGCCAACTAGAAAACGAAAACGGGAAATAGAATGCGACTTGGTAAAGAAATCTGCAATCTGCAAAGAAGAAGAAACAAAGGGCAAAATAATGGTGTCATGCTTGAGATGATGACGAGTAAGGTGACAATCGATCTCAATGTGCTTAGTTCGTTCATGAAAAACCGAGTTGTGAGCAATCTGAATAGAACTCTGGTTGTCACAATACATTGGAGTGGGATGAGAAATGGAAACTCCCATATCTGCAAGTAACCAACGTAACCAAACAATCTCTTTGGTAGTAGATGTCATAGCACGATATTCTGCTTCGGTTGAAGATTGAGAAACAATAGATTGTTTCTTGCTCTTCCAAGAAATAAGAGAATCACCCAAAAAGATACAGAAACTAGTAATAGACTTGCAATCTGTGGGATCACTGCCATGATCAGCATCAGAGTATGCACGCAGCTCCAAGGAAGAGGTTGATGGAAGTAAAAGACTCTGAAAGACTGTACCCCGAAGATACCGCAAAATACGAAGAACAGCTGCCTAATGAACTGTAGTAGGAGAAACAACAAACTGACTAACAACATGAATAACATATGCAATATCTGGACGAGTAATAGTGAGATATACCAAACTCCCAACAATAGTACGACATAAAGTACGATCTGGCAAAAGTAAACCATCAGAAGAAGAATATTTTGCGTTAACCTCAATGAGAGTATCTACAGTCTTATTATCAGTAAGTCTAGCCCGCTCAAGAATATCTGCAACATATTTCGACTGAGAAAGAAGATAACCTCTGGGTGAGTGGGCTACCTCAATACCCAAGAAATATCGTAGAGAACCCAAATCTTTCATTTCAAACTGTCTAGCTAACTCTGTCTTCAAAACTAAAATACCATCAATATCATCACCAGTAATAATCACGTCATCAACATATAAAGACAGAATGATACGACCTGCATCAGTGCACTTAACAAAAAGAGCAGAATCATGACTACTAGAAGCAAATCCAAGAGAAGAGATCACAACAGAAAATTTCTCAAACCAAGCACGAGGTGCTTGTTTGAGACCATATAATGCTTTCTTGAGCTTGCAAACATACCCATAATCATGTGAAACACCAGGAGGGGGAGCCATATAAACTTCTTCTTGAAGATCTCCATTCAAGAAGACATTTTTAACATCAAGTTGAGAGATATGCCACTGACGAACCGAAGCAACTGCAATAAGAGTACGAATAGTAGTCATTTTTGCACTAGGAGCAAATGTCTCCTCATAATCCATATCATACTGTTGAGAGTACCCTTTTGCAACCAACCTAGCTTTGTATCGCTCAACAGATCCACCAGAATTAGTCTTGATCTTATACACCCAACGACAACCAACAACACTCTTACCAGGAGGTAGAGGAACCAAATCCCAAGTACATGTCTTATGCAAAGCAGAAAGTTCCTCATCCATAGCTTGCTGCCAAAGAGGATCAAGAATTGCCTCTTTATAGGAAGAGGGCTCAGAGAGACAATGAATAGAAGCTAAAAAGGAAGTAAAAGATGAAGAATAACAAGAATAAGTAAAATTTGGTAACTTTGTGGACTTACGAATGCGTGTAGATTGACGTAGAGGTGGATCCACAATCTCAGACGGAGCTTGAGGGACCATAGAAGAAGAGGGAACTTCAGGTGTGCTAGAGAGTAGAGTGTCAGTACCTGCAGAATGATCAGAAAAAGGATCTATACGAATAAGATCAGATCTAGTGAAGCTATGAGTAGTGGATGGAATAAAAAAGAACAATATATGCTCGAGAAAAACAACATGGCGAGACACATAAAGTTTCTGAGTTATTGGATCAAAACAACGATACCCTTTTTTACCTTCACCATAACCAAGAAAAACACAAATAGCAGATCGAGAGGACAGCTTGTTGCGTTCTACATGAAGACGAAGAACGAAACAAGTACAACCAAAAACTCTAAAAGAAGAATAATCAGGGGCATACCCATACAACTTTTCGAAAGGAGAAACACCTGAAATATGAGAAGATGAAATTGTATTAATCAAAGCTACAGCAGTAAGAACAGCTTCACCCCAAAACACACTAGGAACAGAAGCAGACAATAAGAGAGAACGAGCAGTTTCAACAATGTGCCTATGTTTTCTTTCAGCAACACCATTTTGCTCAGGAGTATCTATACACGAAGTTTGGTAAATAGTTCCGTCTAAGGCAAGCAACTCACAAAATTCATTAGAAGTGTATTCCCCACCCAAATCACACCTAAAACATTTGATAACAGCAGAATGTTGAGTTTTGACAAGAGCTCGAAAGGCTGTATATATCCCAAAGAATTCAGAACGATGTTTCATTAAATAAATCCAACAATAACAAGTATGATCATCAATAAAAGAAACATAATATCGAGACCCTCCTTTTGTGGCAACAGGAGAAGGTCCCCATACATCAGAATGAATCAAATCAAATGGAGAAGAAGAAACGAAAATACTTCGATTAAAAGGTAAAGCAGAAAATTTTGCCAGTTTACATCCTCTACAATCAGAAATATCACAAGCTTGCAAATTTCCTAAGGCCCCCGTGGATGCCAAAAATCTCAAACGAGAAGACGAAACATGACCTAGACGAGAATGCCATAAATAAAAACTAGAAGAAGAAGAACTCAAACGAATAGAAGATAAATCAACACTAGGAGCAGCAGCAGCAGCAACTGGCACTTTTAACTCATCCAAAATATATAGTCCCCCCTTCCTACGGCCTGTCCCAATCAGCTTCTGAGACTGCAGATCCTGCACATAACAAGAAAAAGAGGAAAAGGTGACTAAATTACCAGAATCACATAACTGACCAACAGAAGCAAGATTTAATGTGAGTTTCGGAATATGATAAACATTAGGGAGAGACAAGTGAGGTGTGACAACAGAACCAACACCTGTTAAAGGCATAGGAGTTCCATCAGCAGTCATAACAGGAATAGAAGAAGAAGGCATAACAGAAGTAAAAGATGAAGAATCTGGAGGCATATGATGTGAAGCACCAGAATCCAAGACCCATACAGAATGTGACATACTTGAAGAACTATGAGGCAACTGACCTACGGAAGAGGAAGCAGACATAGCTTGTGGTTGTAAGGAGAGAAACTTCTGAAATTGCTCAGCCAAAGTACTAGGATCGATGAAAGGATCTGATGAAACTACTGCTGCAGTATTAGACTATGGTGGTCTGTAACTCTGAGGTGGTCTATGAGCATTAGATTGTGACTGGTTGCCAGGCTTCCAAGCTTGAGATTGCTGCTGCGATTGATTCTGCTGTCTCAACTTCTTAGGACATTGAGTCTTCCAATGACCTTTTTGCTTACAGAAACTGCACTCGTCGAACGCAACCCTTGTGTAAGACTTATTCTGATTATTAGAGAATGACTTAGAAGGCACTGCTAACACAGAAGGATTAGAAGTAGAAAGAATTCCCTTTTCATAATAAGACTTAAGACGTATTTCTTCAGCCAATAACTCACTGACAACTGAGTCATCAGAAGGAAGTGGAGAACGATGCAAAATTGAACCTCTTAGTCCTTCAAAATCACTGCGAAGTGCAGTTAAAAACTGTACCAATCGTTGCTGCTCTCTACGATCAATATAGGCACCACATGCCTTTAATTCTGTCGATTCTGTAAGAGCCAATTGATCCCAAAGATCTGTCATAGCAGAATAAAACTCCTGAATACTCATATTCTGCTGCTGAAGAGCTCGTATGTCATTCTCCAATTGATACTACTTTGCAAAATTTGATTGAGTGAATAACCTTTGCAGATGATCCCAAACCTCCTTTGCTGTCTCATACTTCGCCAACTGTGCACCAATAGAATGCTCAACATAATTGTTAATCCAAGTAATAATTTTCGCATTGTTTGCTTCCCAGGTATCTATCAAATCAGCATAACCATCATCAGTGTTCTTAGGTTTCACAGAGGTTCCACTAACATATCCCCATATCTTTTTACCCTTAAGAAAATTTCTCATCACATAACTCCAATACGAATAGTTCTTTCCATCCAACCTCACACTCACAGACTGAAGCGAATCATCTCTTTCAGTAGCCATAATTAAACAACAAATAAAACCAGATCGCAAAACAAGATCGAAATACCAGTGTACAGTCACAAAATACCAGATTGCAAAAACGAAACGAAGTACCTTCTTAAAAAAAAAACAGGTCGTCTGAAACGAAGTACCCCCAGCCAACTCACCGCGGAGTTGGATCCGCGGAAGCTGTGTTTGAGATTAAGCCTCGTCCCATGAAACTTAGCTCTGATACCATGTTAAACAATCAAGAGAAATACAAGAAACAAGAAAAGAAGAGGAGGAAGAAGAGGCTAGGGTTTCATTGATACTGCATAATTCTATTGAATACAAAGAAGTGGTTTAACCTAAATACATAGAGACTATATATAGCCTAAACAAATAAAAAACTATTCTACCCTTAATAAACAAAATAATTCTATATTTCTTAACAAATGGGTCACAGTGTGAATGACCCTACTTACAATTATTTCAAATCTCTAATTATATTCTATTGGACTAATTGAAACAAAATTAGGTTAGTTGCACAAGGATAAACCCAGTACTAGAATAGGCTTGAATCCGTGAGATTACTCTTTTTTATCACTTGTCACATGAAATTAAAATTATATCAAATAGATGTAAAAAATATATTTTTAAATAGATTCTTTCAAGAAGTGGTCTCTGTGAAACAACCAAAAGGGTTGCAAATAAAAAAAAATAATATATATATATATATATATATAGAAAAACCTTGATTTTTGGAATAGAAATTGTATGACTCTTGGGTCAATCCTTGAATGAGATCAGAAATCATGACCAATATTGAACCAAAACAAATAAAAAATCTGGTTAAGTATGGCACCAGATAGGAATTGGAGGACCAAGACAAGAAACGATGATAACGAAGCGGCTTCGTTAGGCAGTTGAAAGTTGAAAATGAAAGTTGAAAATTATAATAACGAATAAGAAGAGCCTTGAAGTTGTCGCCTAGGGGTAGCTATCAAACATTGAAATCTGATTAATTTTTTAGATTGGCAGATAGGTTGTTGTGATCATAATAAATTTTCTACACCAAATAAACATTCCCCCATACATCTATTTAATAAGATAGTTAACATATCGAATTTTATCTCCATATATTTTTTCTATCATAAGTTAAATTATTTAATTTTTGATTAATTTGTGATTCAATACAATTTTTATTTCAGACAATGTTCTTATATGCTAACGCACACATATTGGAATTTTTTTAAAGTCAAATGTTATATTAGTAAGTTAGAAAATTAAATCAAATTTATAATAAAAGGAATTAAACGTTACGTTGGGCTCAAATTCTATTTATAAACATACCGAAAACTATATCACTTTTTTACAAATTTAGATACACTATAATATTTTTTTCATTCATTTTTTTTTCTTGAAAGTTCATCTATTATTAATAAGTGAAGGACCAACTTGTATATAATAGATCTTACTATAATTTACGATAAATAATCCATCATGTAAAAAAAAAAACAGAACTAAAACTTACTTAACAGTATGTGAGCTTAATATAAAGAGCAAGAGCAATGATATTGGGACCTAATTTATTGACCTAATTTACTATGACCTTTGGATTGACTATATGACCCATCAAACATTAGAACTTGGTGTTAATCCAATGGTTCTACTAAAATCATTTCATTATGTCAACAAATTAAATCAAATTTTTAGATCCAAATAGTATTCCTCTAATATAAAACTTGTAAATAATGCTATTAGAATGATAAAAAAAAAAGGGCAAAATCCAGTTTACCCCCTTGTGGTTTGGTCGTTGTGCACATCACCTCCTTGTGGTTCAAAAATCAGCACATAGCCCCCTTGTGTTTTTGGACTAAAGTGCGACCGTTACTATTTCTGTCAAAAGTGACCGAAATTATAACACACGCATGTGATTTGCAAGTATGGATGTAAAAAATTTAAGTCAAAGTCAAAACTCAATCCAAAAGTCCAAATATACCCTTGTGATCTTTCAAAAAGACATTTTTTTATCTTCTTCTACATTTTACTGTTAGAAAAAAAAATCTTCATTTCTCATTTTCCCTTTTCCCGTCTCCCGTCTCTATGCCTCTCCAGTTGTTGCCTCTTGCCTCCTTTCTCTCTCTCTCTCTCTCTCTCTCTCTCTCTTGTAATTGTTCTTGTGGTTTTTGATGGGGGTTTTTCAGTGGGTTTCAGGGGTTGTTGGGGGTGGGTTTTCGAGGCTGTTGGGGGTGGGTTTTCGGGGATGTTGGGTGGGTTTCAGGGGGGTGTTGGGAGTGGGTTTTCGGTGGGGTTTGGGGGTGGGGGTTTCGGGGGTTTGGGGTTGTTGTTGGTGGGGGTGGGTTTTCGGTATGGGTGGTTGGTGGTGGGTGGTGGATTGCAAGGGGTTTGGGGGGTGGGTTTGTGGTGTGGTTAGGCGGTGTTGGGAGTGGGGGTTTCAGGGGGTGTTGGGGTTGGTTTTCCGTGGGGGTTTCGGTGTTGTTGGGTTGTTGTTGGTGGGGGTGGGTTTTGGGTATGGGTGGTTGGTGGTGGATTGCAAGGGGTTTGGGGGTGGGTTTGTGGTGGGGTTAGGTGGTTGCTGGTGGTGGGATTAAGTGGTGTTGGGTGGTTGATTTTGGGTAAAATATTAAACATGTTTTTTATTTTTGTTTTCATAAGTTTTTAAATATAAATAATAATCAAACATATTTTATATTTTTTAATTTTTATCAAAAAAATAAAAATTAATTTTTGTGAGCAGTTGTGATTTAGTGGTGATGGCCAATGACTAGTGATTTAGTGGAGAGTTGAACGGTAGGTGAAGATGCAGTGGAGTTGGAGAAGATATGGTGACAAAGTTTATTCAGATTTTAAGGAGGGCAAGGTGGTCTTTTTGCCACTGCCGTTAACGGTATTAGCTATGCACTTTAGTCCAAAAACACAAGGGGACTATGTGCTGATTTTTGAACCCCAAGGAGGTGATGTGTAAAACGACCAAACCACAAGGGGGTAAACTGGATTTTGCCCAAAAAAAAAACCACACCTAACTCTTTATAAATGTGGTGGGCGGCGCTTTGCAGACGGAGATGGAAACTAGGGGTGCAACTCGGGCGGGTTGGGCGGGTTAGACAATCAACCCTAGGTATATAATCTTCAACCCTAACCCTAACCCTAACCCTAACCCTAACCCTACCTCTGGTTGAGGAACTCAACCCGAGCATTGCCGGAGTTTAATTCGGGCGGGCTTGGGTTGAATTCGGGTTCACTGCAAGAGAGACAGAGGGGAATAATTACAAATTCATAAAACAATCTATATATTTCATTCATTACAGTGCACGATTATTGATCATTTGCTTTCACACCAAAAAACTAGTGATCTCAAAACACAATCCCAGAAAACATAGAAATTAGACCCATAAAAACATTAAACTTAAAACATCACACTATCACCACTAATCACGCATAACAGAGTGGCAAGTAACAAGAAACAGAGGAGGATGGAGTAAAAATGAAAAAAAGTGCTAATGCTTTATATATATATAATTATTTTTTAATTTGTCGGGTTCGGGTTGAAATCAGGTTGTCGATGCCTCAACTCGAGCCCGGGCCAAATTCAATTCGGGTTGAGGTTTTTTGACCCAAGTCTAACCCAAGTATTAAAAACCCTAGCCCAAATCCTAATTTTTTCGGGTTGGGCTCGGGTTGAAATCGAGTTGCCCAACCCAAGTTGCACCCCTAATGGAAACAAGCAGGAAATTAAAACGCATTGATGCGGGTTGACTGAGGTGCTTCGGATCCATCCGCAGTAAATAAAATAATTCATCCCTATTTGGGTTATAAATTTGGATTATATAGTATTTCTCATAAAATAATTCATCCTTATTTACTATAAGACTAGTTTCGATGACGAAAATCCATGTATTTAATGTAGGATAAGACTGTAGCATCCACAAGTAATGGGTGCTCCCTAAAACATACAAAAAATTCTCAATATGTCTCTTGAATTATTAATTTTTTTTATTATCTCTTTAAAAAAATAAAAAACGTTACAATGAGGTTCATCGTCTTATTTTCGTTTGGTCTTCCGTCTGTTTTGTGATTCTTGATTAATTGATTTGACACAAAACAGATGAACAATCAAACAGAAATAAGACGGTATACCACATTACAACGTTTCTATTTTTTTGAGGGTGTAATGTGAAAAAATTTATTTTTTAAGGGCAAATTAAATTTTTTTGTATCTTTCAGGAGACAAAAATGAAATTTTCCTCCATATATTATTTTCATTGTATCGATAATGAATGCATCCAATATTTGGACTTATTATCAATTAAACGGGTGTGGCGGGTTCCCTATTGCATTACACGGCAACAGAAATTAAGATTCTAAATGTGTGCACAAGAATCCAACTTTCTAAAAGCACACTTGCAGAAAAAGACATAGTTCAGGTGGTTGGTTCATATAACCAGCTGCCATCTCCCAGGGTCAATTGGTGGAGCCATGTTGAGGCCTCAGACCATGATAGCATTGTGTCAATTTTTACCCATTGTCGTGATTATGAGATGAACTCGATCTGACATAAAATTTGAAAATGACATGATAAATTAAAACAAAATAATAAATAAATCAAATTAAAGTTAAAACATAACACGATTAATAAATATTGTAAGTAAAAAATATGTATTTTATAATTTTTTATATAGGATCATATGAATTATTTTAAAATTAAATAATTTATTATTAGCATAAATATTGACACGTACAGGGAATGTATCAAACATGACAAATAAATGTGAATTCCTCTTTTCTGCTTGTTACAATTGTTGTCATCATCATCATCTTTAGATGCTAATCACTTCATCTTTTCTGCTGGACTCCACCTCCTTTCTTGTCCAGCCATTGGAATTGCTGATAAGACAACCAGAATAATAATTTGTGGCTGAGCTTACTATGGCTTTTCCACTATCAACAACCTGGCAGCTAACTCAACAGTATGCTAATGAGCGAAAAACAGTATCTAAAAGATATTAGTGATTGATGATACTCTGATTAAATAGATCATTATCTATTCATCGTAGCTCGACTTCGAACATATCGACCTTCAAAAATTGGAGTGCATACAGCCAATAAACATATGACCTCCTCAATGGCAGAAGCAAACCCAGCATCATCCAACGCAGCTTGTGCCTGAAGACCTCCCGAAATGACTTCTTGCCATTAACAGGTTCCTCTGAAGGAAAGATCTTACAGATCGTCAAACACAGCTCAACCCGTTCGTCCAATGACCTTAGGGGGGTGTTTGGGTAACCATCAAAGGATTGGGTTGGATTGGATTTTTAACCCAATCTCATCCAACCCAATGCAAAGTAATCCAACCTTTTTTGGATCCAATGACAATTGAACCCTTGATATGAAAATGTAATTTAATCTAGTGAAAATTGGAAGTGAGTTTCGTACTTGTTTGGAGATAAGTCCTGCAAGGAAACTTATAAGGGGTTAAGTCCATGTTTAAAATTATATGTAATGATTTAAGTCCACTTTTTTTTTTTATCTCAAAAATACCATTCCTTGAAAGAAAGTTAAATTAATTTCCTATTTTAGAGATAGAGAGTTTTGAATTTGATATATATGTAGAGAGAGAGCTTTGAATTTGAATTTTAAATTTATGATAGAGATTATATATATATATATATATATATATATATATATATATATATATATATATATATATATATATTCAAATTCATGTTACTATTTTTTTTTATTATGTTACTGTTCATGTTACTGCTTTTGTTGAATATGTTACTGTTCATGTTACTATTATGTTGAACATGTTACTGTTTTTGTTGAGTATGTTACTACTATTATTTTACTAAATATTAATATTCAATGTTACAAATTTTTTTTTTGAATATTATTATTTTTTGTGTTTGAATGGTACTATTTTTTGCATTTGAATTTAAGAGAAATAATTATTGTCAAGTATGTTACAGTTTTTGTTAAGCATGTTACTATTTTTGTTGAACATGCTAATATTTTTGTTGAACATTTTACTGTTGTTATTTTTTAAAAATATTGAATATTAATCATAACTTTTTTTTGTATTTAAATGTTACTATTTTTTATTTTAAATGTTACTATATATATATATATATATATAACCTATATATGGATATAGATAGATAAGAGAGAGAAAAAATTTTAATGTTAGTCAAACTCTTAACCTATATATGGATATAGATAGATATGAGAGAGAAAATATTTTAATGTTAGTCAATCTACTAAGATTTATGAGTTTTTAATTTTTAGTTTTATTTCTCTTTTAAAGGGAAGGGATAATATGGTAAAATTAACAAAAAACGGATTTCATAACAAATAAATTTTCTTAACGGACTTAAGTCCAAATAAGTCCATATAGGGGGACCGGCCTCAAAATTTCCCTTTAATCTAATACCAAATTTGGATGGACCGGGTAGGTAAAAATGGTTTGAATGAGTAGTTATTTAGAAAAATTTATGTAATTAAATAATGAATGTCATAAATAAAGTAATACTTATTTGGGAAAAAAATTATAATGTAGTATGTAATAGTGAGTATAATCAATTTATTAATAAAATATTTTTTTCCGTTTTGTTTAATTACACAAGATCAAAAAATTGGGAAATTTTTAAATTTATTTTGAACACACAATTGTCGGTAACAAAAAACCAAATTGCCGGAAAATTGCCATCCCCGAAAAAATACCCATTTTATTGAGATCAAAATTGATCCGTTTAGCATTTTCTTTCTTTGTCATTACATACAAACAAATAAACTTCACTGAAACACGAATATGAGAAGAAACTAATTAAATTATATCGATGAAATAGAGGATTTTACAGACCATAGAAATTTTGCTAAAAAATTATAGACTAATGCAGAAAATAAGAACAAAATAACCCCATATTCAAGAAGAATAGCAGGTACTGTTAACAATTACGCAACCCAACAACAAAAAAACCCCATACTCATATTCCCTCTCATCTAATAATGGTGCTTAGACTACCTTCACTGAACAAAAACAGCCACAATCATTGATTTGTGAACAAACCCATCAATGAGCAAGAGGGTTTCTATGAATCTTGAATACAAAAACAGCACAAACAATCGAGAAAACCATCGAAAACTCAGTGCATATGCATGCTGCGTCAGACCTTCGGCCACCTATGATTTTTCTGGTCGAAAAAAATGGCAGAACCACCGATGGCGCGAAGAAGTCACCACCATTGACAGTGTAATCAAGAATGGCACCAATATTGTGGACCTCCATGGCTGAGTTTAGGTAGATATTTGGGTGAGCGATGATAGAATCGTCAATGGTGAGGGCGGATAGATCGCCATGGCTAAGTTTAGGAGAGACAGAGAGGGCAAGAGATATATATATATATATATATATATATATATATATATATATATATATATATATATATATGCCATTGGAGGAGTTTGCGTCGTTCTTTTGGGGGGGGGGGGGGGGGGTTCAGGGGTGTAATGGTAAAATCCTCCCTCAATCCTTTTGGCATTTGCATAATCCCAAAGTTTTGGTGGGATTTGTGTATCCTCTTGAGAAGGGATAAAGGAGCCCAAATACTAAGGGCCGAGTTTTTCAAAGGCTGCGATTGTCCACCCTTAACTTTCCTTGCCAAACCAAAGATAAATGGGCCCCACCTTGTTTTTATCCAATCCAAGTGGTGTAATCCGGGTTTATCCACCATACCAAACACCCCCTAGGAGTTCAACTTTCTCGAATGACGTCACCTTGTTTCTAAAAGGACACGTGGAGCATTAAAAGAGATATTCTAATAGAATAGTATTCCCTTAATAATTCTAGTCGATTAAGAAAATCACACAATCTGGGATAAGGATTGATGGTGTATAGAACGCGAATGAGCAGAATCTAAGTATCTACGTGCAAAATTGGAGGATTTGAGCTTCTAGGCTCGAGGTGATTATACATTGATTTTTTTGCTTGGGGAATAAAGGGAGGCCGACACTAAGGAAGTATAGTGGTTCACCAGTTCGGGAGCTCAGCTAATCCACTTTTCAATGGAGTCTCTTGCTCCTCGGATCTATATTAATGATCAATATGATTTTCAGAGGATTTCCGATACAACTAGGGTTGCTTTTTTTTTTTTTTTTTGCAATGGTGGCACTGTCCAGTATTTATAGTCCAATTCCTATCTCTAAGGGATTTGCAGCGAGATCCTTGCCTTTCATCTGTGTGATCTCCCTTGATAGAGGGAGAGAATCTTGGTTAGTTGAGAGTTTTATGCCTTGATTATAGCCTTCTATTGCTTCGAGGGTATCTTCTATTAACCAGTTGTCACCTTCGTATTTCCTTTATTACTTCATCTGAGGGGAGCTCGAGGTCTGGCCCGCTGAGCTCTGGGTGACATATCTGACCTCCCTGCCTGACCTCACTTCCCGAGCTCATACTTATCTAAATTCACCCCAGGCATCATTAGTTGCCCCCCCTCCCCAGCCATTGGCCCAAGTGAATTTGGACAGGGGCTGAGCTGAAGCTGAATTGAGGTAGACCTCCATGCGTCGACCTCGATTTGCGCGCGAACAGGTTTTTTTGACGGTTTTGGGTAATCATTTCTTTCTCGTTTTTCGCGCACGTTCCCTACTTCGAAGACCCACGTACCGTTAAATTTAAATGCTTCTGAACGCCTCATCTTTCTTTTCGGTTTCTCATTCTAAGCTTTCACTTTCCTCTTCCTTGCATCTTTGCTTCCTCTATTTGATGGTGATCTTTGGGTTTCACTGAATCTCCACCCCCTGGCATCCATTTCGAAGGCTTCGCGTGGCTCGCTTCCCGTTTTCGCTTTGGGGCTTTGTTCGGGTTTTCTCATCCTTGACTAGGTACGCTTCCTGGCTTTTAATCAATTCTTCGTTCTGGATCCCTCGAATCCGAGGTGGTTACTGCATTTCTGGACTTTTCGATTCTGTTATTTTAGGAATCGAGGTTACTCCTTATCTCGTCTTCCCCTCTTCTTAGATCCGTACTCTACTGCACGAATCTTCCTTATTGGGCGTTGTTGCGTCGACCCTGGGATTCTTAGGGAGTGCTCAGCTAACGTTCCTCCTCTTTATCGCACCTTCAAACTTATCTTCTCCCACCCAGTCATGTCTACATCCTCTGAAGCTATTGTTCATCGATTTCTCTCTTGAGAAGCAAATCTCCAGAAATAGAGGAGGACGAACTGGGAGAGGTTGGCAATGAAATAGATAACTTCCCCGGAGTCGAGGCTATAGAGATGACTAAGGTTCCTTTGGCTTCATCAGGATCTCCTTTTAATCCCAAACGGTCTCAAAAAGGGAAAGCCAAGGTGGGCTCTGGTAGTGGCGAGGCTTCTGGACCTATTCCTCGCACATCAGACCTCATTGGCCCTAGTGAGGTCACTCCCCCTCTTATGAAGGTCTTGTCTGCTAAGTTTGGGTTTCCTGAGGGTATGCACTATTGGATTCCCTCAACTGACATTAGGTATGATTCCGAGGTCCCTGGGAAGACCTGCTTCTTCGTAGCTTCCTTTGAGAACGGGCTCAGGTTCCCTGTACATCCTTTTATTAAATCTGTCCTCCAGCACTTCAATGTTTGTCCTGCTCAAATTTTCCCTAACTTTTGGGGTGTCTTGGTTGGCCTCCTCATCTTTTTCAAGAGAAAAGAAATCGGGACCCCTTCTGTCCCTTTACTCATGAAATTCTTCAATGTCAAGCTCCAGGCGAACGACTTTCTGTATGTTTCCAAACGGGTGAAGACCCCCGCCCTAATTACTGACCCGCCTAGTTCCCACAAAAACTGGAAGAAACAATTCTTCATTGTGTCGGGGAAGGCGTGGGAATTTAATCCAAATGATGCCACTGACACTCTTCCAGTCCCCCGCTCTTGGGCAAGTCCTGACAACCTGGGTGAGTTCTCGTCTAGGGCAAGTTCCCCCTTGCCTCCTCTTTCCCTTTCTTTTCTCCCTTTTTTTTTTTACAACAACTGACCTCTGTTCTTTGGGTTGCTCAGGCATTCGCCCTGAGCTAGGGGCAGAGGATAGGCTTGCTTTGACCACTTTTAGAAGTTATGGCTCAGAAGAATATTCTGGTTTGATCGAGCATTCTGAGCTCACTAGGCTAGGCTTTAGCCCTCTAGAGGTGAGGATTGAGACCCCTATTCCTATCTCCGTTGCTGGTGTTGCGGAGGTTGCAAGTGATATTATCTGTTTTTCAACTCTTACCTCTTCTAACTTTTTTTTTTTTTTTTTTATATTTATTTATCCGTTTGTCTTGGATTCTTAGGCTCTTCTTCGATGGAACCCACTGCTAAGGATCGTCAGGCTAAAGTGAACCAGCTGAAGAAGAGCAGGAGTGGGGGGAAACGTAAGGCAGAGGTAGGGATTGGTAGCAGTGCTACTTCCACTGCCAAGGTGCCAAGGTTAGATATGTCCCCTACTCTTCCCACTTCACCTCAAGTGGCCCTCATTCCATCGTCGAGCCCTCTGAACATCACACAGACCTCTCTTCCTCAAGGGACCGTGCAACCCCCTTCTGGAGAAGCTTATGAGCAACGTGTCGTCCCGACCCCACCCTCTTCAGCAGAGGTCGAGAGGGCTTTGAAGATGGTTACCCACATTCTACCTGGTTCTGTCTCTCCTGGTCCAGCCGAGGAATCCCCTCAGTCACTGTTGAAGAGCTCCAAGGATGAGAGAGGAAAGCTTCCCAAGGTTGAACAAGTGGAGGTTCTCCTATCAACAACATAAAGCGCGTTGCAGAAGCCATTGCCTCCATTCTCCCGGAATCTGACATCCAAAGGGCTGCAACTATGCCCCTTGGAACTTCCATTTCTACTGCTCTGTTTGGGGCTACTTTGGTAAGTTTCTGATTTCTCAATTTTCTTTTTTACCCTGCGTCATTTCCTCATGCTAACTATAGCTCTTTGTGTTTGCTTCTAGATGTCTATTCATGTAAGTGGCTTATTGAAGCGGATCCAAGCTCTGGAGAGCTCCACTAATGCTTCCAAGGCGTTTGAGCTTAAGGTCGCAGAGCTAGCCTTCGCCAATAACGATCTTGAGGCCCAGGTCCAGGACTTGCAGGCGCAGGTAGAGAGGCAGACCTCCTTTATCAAGGGTCTAGAGGCCGAGAATGAGAGGATTAAGAGTGAAGACAAACTAACTAAAGAGGATCTTAAGAAAACCAGGGAAAACCTCAGGCTAAAGACTGATGACTGGATCAAAGCCAGCCAAGAGGCCTTCGAGGCCTTAAGCTCCTATAGAGGCATGAAGTGGGAATATGATTTTTGGCAGAGGCGAGTGACGTTCTTCGGAATGAGCTTGAGGCGCAGAAAGTTGCTGCTGTGAAGAAGGATGCTCTAATTACTAAATTGGCTGACGACGTTACTACTTAATGGGCCATTGGATGGCTGGCTTTGCAGGACCGGGCTGAGCATACTTATCCAGACCTAGATTTTGACTTTGACATTCCGACTGAAGAGGAATCTGAAGCATCTAATACTAGGGCTAGTGCCAAGGCCCCTCCTGCTCTTGAGGTAGCCGCTGAAAGTGCTAAGATGTCTGTCACACCTGCTGGGGTCTTGGCCCAAGATGTTCCCCCTTCCTCAGACGTTCCTGCAGCTCTTGATTCTGAAATTGTTCCTGCTTCTGCCACTTTCGAGTTCCCTGTTACCCCTGCAGTTGCCTCTACTATTGCCCCCTTCTCTGTTAACCTAGTAGCTAGGGCTTTAGAGCCAAGTTTGCCAACAACTGGAGCTGAGGTCCCTGCTCCTCTGCCAGTTCCTGAGCTTCTTGAACTCCCAGAAACTTCTGCTGCTGATCTGCCATGTCCCACTCCTCTAGAAACTTCAAGTACCGAGCTGCCAGGCTCTTCTCCTCTTGTTCCTTCTCTGTAGAAAAATGTGATTTTTGTTGAGGAATGTACATACGCACTGTTTATTGTGTTAAATGTAATTTCTGTGCATATTTCTTTTCTTTATATCCCCTTGGCCCCCTAGCTTGGAGGAGTACCTCAGTTCTCCTTAAAGCAAAATTATTGAACTTGGAGGAGCTGAAGAGCTAATGATGCGTTAAGTTGAGGTCTCATGTAAGGAAGACTTAGCTCTTTAAAAAAGATCTTTTAAAAAACTGAAGAGGTAGAGTCTGGATTTGATTGTTGAGGTTTTATCCTCGAAGAGCTTGTTGTTGCTGCTTGGTATCCTCAAGGAAGCATGGGATGGTGGATTTGACATCTCTTGACATTCCTCGCTGTGACAAGAGCTCTGCTGATGATTGCAGATGTAACTGTGAGGGTCATATCATTTCATGCATGAGAATTTTGATGGAAGACAAGGCTGAGGATTGGCAGTCCCATTCTAGGCAGGACTCTTGGGGCAGGGAAAAGCTGTGTGCCTAAGATCTGCTTAGGTTGGGCTCGAGATCTTTTAGCCTGAGCTTGTGCTCGCCCAGAACTGCTTTGATCATGCTCCAAGGTCTTCTTGTATTGATCTTAGCTCTTCGAGTTGAGTTGACAGAGTTAAACACCGACTCTTTCTTTGTTACACGTGCTCACTTACTTTCCAAAACTGTAACTGCCATCATAATTTTGGAAATTCAAGGGACCACCGACTTTACTTTCCGTGCGTTTCCTTGGTTTCTAAAAAAAAACCGGTATTTCTTTGAAGCCTCCACAACTTCTTGGATTACTTACAAATCCTGGAGCCTTTCTTGAATCTTGGTGACTCCACTTTCTTTGCTTTTCAGGATTTCCTCTTCTTTTTCTTTCTTTGCTCAGAGTTTCTAATGGCTGCCCCACTTTCTTCCCTATTCAAGGAATGTGTTCCTACTGGGATTGACTTGAGGTGGAAGTCTCGTTATTTAGCTCCTTCAGTGATCACTCCTCTAGGGTTGGAAGAGATCAGAAGGCGATTTCGCCTTCCTTCGGACTTATCCCTACGAGTCGCGACTTCTAACGAGCCTTGCAACTTTCTTCCTCGAGTGGAAGTTTGCTTCTTTGAAGGAGCCTTGGAGATGGGCCTTCATCTTCCCATCCATCCTTGCTTTGGATGGGTCCTAGTTTACTATGGTTTATGCCCTTCTCGTCTCTCTCCCAGAGGTTGGGCTGTTATGATCAGTTTTTTTCTCTTCTGGCGTCTGCAGGGTAATAACAAGTTTCCCACTATTGTAGAGTTCCTTTAATTCTACGAGATGGAAGAAGATGAGATCCCCTACTTTAGTTGCTTCCGATGGAGGCACTTCCACTTGCGCCCTTTGGTTCTTGATCTTCCCTCCCCTCCTAAGAGGTGGTCCCAACGTTTCTTCTTTGCATCTGAGAATTCTTGGAGGTTTACCGAGCAGCGTTGTTCAGAGACTAGGGTTCCACGTTCCTGGGAGAGCTTCTCTCATATAGGTAGGTTTATCAGGAACCAGCTTGGCTAAATTCCGTAAAGACTCGTTTTTATTACGTTTCTGTTATGTAGGTGCCCCCGACCTGAACTTGGTGGAGATGGTGAACATCAAGCAAGTAATCTATGCTGACCCTATGTCTTTCTCAGATCTGGTGACGTCCGAGAACCTTTTCTTATCCAGATCTGAAGCAACTACTCTGGAGTTTATTTCCTTTCCAGATTCCCCTTGCACCTCCCTTCTCGATTCAGATGAAGATGAAGGTGTTGGTACGTCTTCTAGGAAGCGTAAGAGGAATGGATCTAGTGGCTCTTCTTCTCCATCATCCGGCTCTTCCTTTGGTGCGGTTTTGTTCTCCTTTGCTGGGGAAAAACTCCTCAAATTGCTCTCGAAGGTGGAAGAGGAAAGAGAAGAGTTGAGGGAGGAAAATGTCCGCCTGAAGGGAGAGATCACTGAGCTGAAGAAACAACTTGGGAAGAGTTAGGAGATCTCTTTTCTTTTTGTACTCCATTTTGATGAGTTGCAGAACTCTCATGCTGCCTTTGCATTTTTCTTATGTTGAATGTTTGTGTTTGTGAACTTCGGAATTGACAAGTTTTTCCTTTGTTTCTCCGTGTTTTTACGAGCTGGAGTACTTGCTGTTGATTCACGAGTTGAATGACTCATCTTTATTTCTTGAGCTGAGGAGTTCACCCTAATTTTATAAGCTGAGGGACTCATCTTAATTTCATGAGCTGAAGAGCTCATCTTAATTTCATCAGCTGATAGGCCCATCTCAATTTTATGAGCTGAAGAAGTCATCTTAATCTTATGAGCTGAAGGGCTCATCTTAATTTCATGAGCAGAATAACTCATCTTAATTTTATGAGCTAAGGAGCTCATCGTTTGTTTATGAGCTGTGAAGCTCATCGTACTTTTATGAGCTGTGGAGCTCATCGTAATTTTATGAGCTGAGGAGCTCATCGTTTGTTTATGAGCTGTGAAGCTCATTGTATTTTTATGAGTTGTGGAGCTCATCGTAATTTTATGAGCTGAAGAGCTCATCTTGATTTTATGAGATGTGGAGCTCATTGTTAGCTTTTTAGCTACCTCATGGAATCATGCTGGGGTGAGTCAAAAACTTACTGTTTTATTAAAAATTATTTTCTTACAAGAGGAACTTATTGAAAAAATCTTTTCAGATGCTCTGCGTTCCAAGAGTGAGGTAAGATTTTCCCCTCTTCTGTCTGCAACTCGTAGTTCCCAGGTCTGATTACCCTGGAAATGAAGTAAGGACCTTCCCAGTTAGGCTCTAATTTTTTGTGAGTGGGATCTTTCCTTGCTGGGAGAAGTTTTCTAAGCACTAGATCTCTAACTTTAAAGCTTCTGTGTCTGACCCTTCTGTTGTAGTATCTCGTTGCCTTCCTTTGATAACTCTTGATCCGGTCAAGAGCTCTGTCTCTTTTTTCGTCTAAGAAGTCGAGATTTAGTAGAAATGACTCACCATTGAGCTCGGGCTCCGAGAACTCTGTCCTGGGGGAAGGTATGCCAATCTCCACAGGTGCCACTGCCTCAGTTTCAAAAGTTAGAGCGAATGGTATTTCTTGAGTCGTTGACCTGGCGGTTGTTCTATAAGCCCATAATACCTCTAGGATATGTTCTACCCACTTTCCCTTCAGCGATTCTAGCTTCGTTCTCAGGGCTGCCTTAATGGTCCTGATGGTCACCTCTGCTTGTCCGTTAGACTATGGATGGGCTGGAGCCGAGAAGTAATTCTTTATCCCGAGCTCTGCATAGAACTTTTTAAACTTGGGATTGTCAAACTTCTTCCCGTTGTCAGAGACGATTGCTCTAGGTACCCCAAACCTGCAGACTATAGATTTTCAGGTGAAGTTTTGGACCTTCTGTTCCGTGATGGTTGCTAAGGGTTCCACCTCTGCCCATTTGGTGAAGTAGTCTACCCCAATAATGGAAAACTTACATTGCCCAATGTTGGTGGGAAGAGGCCCCAGTATGTTTAGACCCCACTGATGGAAAGGCCAAGGGCTTACCACTGACGTCAGGAACTCGGGAGGACAGTGAGGGATGTTAGCGTGTATCTGGCAGACCTTACACCTCTTGACTATATCTGTGGCATCTTTGAGCATAGTGTGCCAAAAATATCCCTGTCTCAATACTTTTCCTGCTAGAGTCCGAGCTCCTATATGGTTGCCACAGACTCCCTCGTGAACTTCCCTAAGTACATAGTTGGCATCTTCATCTCCTACGCACTTGAGGAGAGGTGCTGAAAAGCATCGTTTGTACAGTTTTCCCTGTAAAATCGTAAATCTGGATGACCTGGCTCTTAGCTTCGTAGCCTCTTTAGGATCTTCTGGCAGGTTTCCGTTCTGAAGATATTCTCTGATTGGGTCCATCCAGCTTGGCAGAGCCAATACAGGGAACACTTCTTCATCCTCAACACTTACAGATGGTTCTGCTAGGTGCTCTACTAGTATTAGCCTATCCAGGTTTTCCTGCGAGGCTGTTGCCAGTCTTGCCAAAGTGTCTGCTCGTGAATTCTCGGCTCTAGGGACGTGCCTGATTTTAACTTGCACAAATTGTTTGATCAAATCCTGCACCTTTCTGAGATAAAGGATCATTTTTTTCTCCCTTGGCTTCATAAGAATCCTCTATCTGCTTTACGAAGAGCTGAGAATCACTGTAAATCTCGAGCTGTTCTGCCTCCATCGAGTGAGCAATATTGAGCCCAGCAATCACTGCTTCATATTTTGCTTCGTTGTTTGAAGCCTTAAATCCAAACCTGAGGGCGTATTCGACATCTACCCCATCAGGTGAGGTCAGAATTAAACCTGCACCACTTCCCTGAGCATTGGCAGCTCCATCTATTGAGAGTTTCCAAGTGGGGAGGTTAGGTACCAGCTGTGTTGCCTCCCTAGGTGCCTCTGTGGTGAATTCTGCGATGAAATCTTCCAGAATCTACCCTTTGATGGCTATTCTCGGTTTGTACTTGATATCGAACTCGCTGAGCTCTATTGCCCATTTAACCAACCTCCCGGAAGACTCTGGTTTATGCAACACTTGCTTCATTGGCTGATCTGTCGGGACTTCAATGGTGTGCGCTTAGAAGTATGGTCTAAGTCTTCTTGCAGCTGTTACTAAGGCTAAGACAAGCTTCTCCATCCTTGGATATCTCTCCTCTGCCCCCCTCAGAGCTCTGCTACAGTAGTATAATGGTTGCTGAGCTCTGTCTCGTTCCCTTACAAGTGTTGTGCTGGTTGAGAAATTCGAGACGGCGAGGTAGATAGTAAGTACTTCTCCTTCTAAAGGACTCACCAAGACAGGGGGTGAGCTCAGATAATCCTTCAGGGCTTTGAATGCTTCTTCACATCGGCTATCCCATTGGAATGCCTTCTTTAAGACTTGAAAGAAGGGTTGACATTTGTCGCTTGTCCTAGACACAAAACGACTCAAGGCAGCTATTTTTCCTGTTAACCGTTGAATCTCCCTTGTGTTGGATGGCGGCTGCATGTTAATCACCGCTCTGACCTTCTCCGGGTTCGCCTCAATTCCTCTGCTGCTGACTATGAAGCCCAAGAATTTCCCAGCAGAGACCCCAAAGGCACACTTGGCAGGGTTGAGCTTCATCTAGTATTCTTTAAGGACCTGGAACGATTCTTCCAGATGCGCGACGTGGAGATCCGCCTTTAATGATTTTACCAGCATGTCATCGATGTAGACCTCCATTAATGCTCCGATCTTCTTTTGGAACATTCGGTTTACTAGGTGTTGATAAGTGGCTCCAACATTCTTTAATCCAAAATGCATGACTTGATAACAATACATCTCTTGCTCAGTTACGAAGGAGGTCTTTTCTTGATCGTTGGGGTCCATCCTGATCTGGTTATACCCTGAGAAAGTGTCCATAAAGGTGAGGAACTCGTGTCCAGCAGTGGCGTTCACAATCAGATCAATCCGAGGTAAGGGAAAACTATCCTTGGGGCAGGCTCGGTTGAGATCGGTGAAGTCGATGCAGAGACGCCATTTGTCATTGGTCTTCTTAACGAGAACCACATTTGTCAGCCAAGTAGGATAATCTACTTCTCTGATGGCCTTAGCATGGAGGAGCTTGCTGACCTCCTCATTGATTGCATTTTGGCTCTCTGGAGCAAAACTTCTTTGCTTCTGTTTAACGGGTTTATAGGCGGGATTCACACTAAGCTTGTGTGTGATGACCGAGGGGTCAATGCCTTTCATGTCTTCCTGCTTCCAGCCAAACACTTTCATATTTCTTTTTAGGAACTGGATGAGGAGGTCTTTAATTTCTCGGCTTAGCTTGGACCCCACGTAGACAAGGTGTTCTGGCTCTTTGTCGAGCTGAACTGGCTCTTTGTCGAGCTGAACTGGCTCCAGCTCTTTCGATGGCATTGGTCTGGTCTCCACCTCGTCCCTCATGCCGAGCTTATCTAACTAGATGTTTTCAACTTCCTTCTTTTTTACAGATGCCATGTAGTACTCTCATGCTACCCGCTGGTCTCCTCGGACTATTCCGACTCCGTTTTCTGTAGGAAACTTCATAACGAGGTGGTAGGCAGAGGGAATGGCCTTCATGGCATTTAGGGAAGGTCTTCCAAGCAAGATGTTGAATGCTGAAGGTGCGTCCACAACTAGAAACCTCACAGTGGTGATGGCCTGGCAAGGAGGATCTCCTAGGGTGAGCACGAGCTGGATTGACCCTAGGGGCAGCATTCTCTCCCCCGAAAATCCTATTAAATGCGCACTTACTGGCTCAAGTTTGTCTTTGTCTATCTCCATTTTGTCAAACGCGGGCGCAAAAATGATGTATGCAGAGCTCCCATTGTCAATCAGAACTCTGTGAACAGTTCTGTTGGCGATGACGGCTCTTACTACCAAAGGGTCATCGTGTGGATGCTTGCACCCTTCGAGATCCGCATCTGAGAAAGTGATAGCTGTGTTTAGTCATGGTAACTTGGACACAGTATGCACTTCCCGTGCCTCGTCGATTCTGATTCAGCGCAAATGAGCCTTTCTAGCTGAGCTGGACTCCCCACCTCTCGCAAATCCTCCCGATATCACTCTGATCTCCCCCAGAGGTTGTTAATGTTGTGCAGGTGCTTGTTGCTAGGGTGCTGGAAGTGGCTGAGGTCGGTTCTAGTTTTCGTGGGCCACAAAACGACGTAACTGCCCTCGTTGAATCAAAAACTCGATTTCCTTCTTCAGTTGGATGCAGTCATCTATGAGATGACCGTGGTCCCTATGGTACTCACAGTATTTTGTTGCATCCCTTTTCGTCGGGTCTGCTTTCATCCAAGGTGGCCATCTGAGGAACTTCTCATTTGGACTTCGTACAGGGCTTGGGATACTGTAGCCATAAGTGGTGTGAACTGCCGAGGTGCATACCTCGGTTGCAATTCTGGTTGTGGAGGACCCAAGCGATCTCAGACATTCTCCCTTCTTTTGGGGGAACGATCCCTGTCTCTTCTTGGAGACCTGTCTCTTTCTCTCTCTTTCCTGGGACTTCGATCCCTTTTCCTCTCTTCCTTCCCTTTTTTTTTTCTGCGAGGATGAGCTCCCTACCTTAGAGAGGAGGGCTTCCTCGCCGTTGATATACTTTTCTGCCTTAGCTAGCACCTCTGCCATACTTGCTTGCGGGTTTTTTGATATAGAGAACATCAAATCTTTTGACTGCACTCCTAGCCCTGCGATGAAAACAGTGATAGCGAATTTTTCGTCTGGGACATCTACCTTCAGAGATTCTAAATTGAACCTTTGGACATAAGACCTTAGGTTCTCATTGGGACCCTGTTTCACATTCAACAAGTGGTAGCTCGATTTTCTGTAAATCCGAGCTCCTATGAAATGGGATACAAAAGATATTGAGAGCTCTTTAAAGGAAGAGATTGACGTCGGGGCTAATCTGTTGAACCATGCCAAGGCTGAGCCCTTCAACGTGATGGCGAAGGCTCAGCAGCGCACAGGGTCTTGATATCCATGTAACTCCATCTGGTTCTTGTAGGTATTGAGGTGATCCATGAGATCTTTGGTCCCGTCTAAAGCCTCTATTTGGGGCATTCTGAACTTTGGGGGGAGGGGAAAATATAACACCCCAGTGGTGAATGGAGATTCAGTCTGTCGTACCAGAGCATCCATCGTCACTGGGGTTTTACCCCTCACGGCTTCCTTCATGTGGCTGAGCTCTTTCTGGATATCTCTGAAGCGTTGTTCCCAGTATTGCTCCATCCTTTCCTGTTGGAAAGGGAGAAAATCGTTTTTCTCGACCCCATCGTTTTGGCTCTGTACTTCTTTGTTGTCACCATTCCTAGGAGATGGGTGAGGAGCCTTCCCCATGGCCTGGCTATTCTCACCCTCTTCGTTAACTTCCCTAAGGGGGTTAAGGTGTTGATGCTCCCCTTGTGGGGGACCTCCGTGGATCGGTCGTGTCCGTTGAGGACCTTGCAAGAGCTTCAAGAGCTGTTCGTTTTGCTGAAGTAAGCGTTGATTGACTAGACGAAGAGCTTCCAATTCGTTGTTCATAGGGGGATTCACCGTAGGAGGGTTATCCTCAGTAGTGGGCACGAAGCCATGAGGATTTTCTTGTTGTCTTCCACTAGTGGCCTCCTGTTGGTTCTGCATCCGTGGGGGATTCGTTTGGTTTCGGCTCATGTTGCGTGTTGAGACCATCAATTACTGAAAGATCAGCATATTTATGCCAAGAACAATCTTTCCCACAGACGGCGCCAAATTGATGGTGTATAGAACGCGAATGAGCAGAATCTAAGTATCTACGTGCAAAATTGGAGGATCTGAGCTTCTAGGTTCGAGGTGATTGTACATTGATTTTTTTTGCTTGGGGAATAAAGGGAGGCCAACACAGAGGAAGTATAATGGTTCACCAGCTCGGGAGCTGGGCTAATCCACTTTTCAATGGAGTCTCTTGCTCCTCGGATATATATTAATGATCAATATGATTTTCAGAGGATTTCTGATACAACTAGGGTTGCTTTTTTTTTTTCCTGCAATGGTGGCACTGTACAGTATTTATAGTCCAATTCTTATCTCTAAGGGATTTGCAGCGAGATCCTTGCCTTTCATCTGTGTGATCTCCCTTGATAGAGAGAGAAAATCTTGGTTAGTTGAGAGTTTTATGCCTTGATTATAGTCTTCTATTGTTTCGAGGGTATCTTCTATTAACCAGCTGTCACCTTCGTATTTCCTTTATTGCTTCATCTGAGGGCAGCTCGAGGTCTGGCTGGCTGAGCTCTGGGTGACATATCTGACCTCCCTGTCTGACCTCACTTCTCGAGCTCATACTTATCTAAAATTCACCCCAGGAATCATCAAGGATAAAGAGTTAACCCTTATAAATAGGAGGATACCCCCTCAAGAAAGATATCAAAAAACTTAATGTAGCAACACTCTTCTTTAAGTAATAGGAATTAGAGAGCAAAAGTTTTCATTAGAGTGGAGTAGCCAAGTTTTTTAGCATAGTGAACCACTATAATCACTATGTCATTGCATTTCTTTGAGCTTTTATACTTTTGTTGCACTTAAGAGCTTCTTTACCCAGAATCAATCACCCACACCCAAACATGCACAATCTAACAGACTCTGAATCCCCTTGTGGTTCTTCCACACTCATACCTTCATTTTACGCCATCGGTGATAATTAGTGGATACAATGGTCTCATGTTAAGTCGTATTCGGGTCGTATTAATCAGGTTTGTATAGAGTACTAGTCAATCCTAACCCAACTTATTTAATTACTCGTGTCAGATATCATAACACTAACTTTATATGCTGACTATTATATTGAGTTCAATCTGAATCTTGTATAAACTATTAAATTAAAACTTTATCTCAAACAAACCCACACTAATAGATTTTTCTTAAACTAAAAATTCACTAAATCTACATAATAATAACAAGAATTAAGAAAATCATTTTTAGAAGTATTCATGTCAATACTTGATAAATCATGATAAAGTTTAGGCATTTTATTCATACAATATTAATTAAGCGTATTAATCGTATAATTTTGAATTATTCGTGTTTGACACTAACTTGATTTGTGACCCGTTTATTAATAGTATTACTGGTTGTGTTATTTTTGGATTTATGTCAAAAATGGCCACCACCTTCAATGATAGTGCTTGATTGGATGCAAAAAATGGTACTCCACATCCTAAGCCGATCGATTTCGAATATTTTCAAGCATAATTTCGTTGCAAACAAAGGGTTCTTTTCCCTATCCTAAGCCAGTCGACTTCTAATATTTTCAAACATACTTTTTTTTTTTTTTTATTCAGATCATTTTGTCCGTTTGGTTTTATTTGTTTCCTAGACTAGAAGTGTGTTGGCTTTTCGTTAAAAATAGGAGTGTAACTTGGGCGGACCAACTCGAACCCAACTTGAAAAAAACAGTGTTTGGATTGAGATTTTTAATATTTGGTTGGTCATGGATTGAAAAACATCAACCCGAATTAAATTTGGGCAATACTTGGGTTGAGATCTCGAGTTATTTGGTTCAACCCGAATATTAAATTAGACTCAACCCGAATATTATGGTTAAACATTGAGTTGAATATGTTTTTTTATCTTAATTTGGCTATTTTGGTTATTATGTCTTTATGTTAAGAAAAGTGTAATTTGATTTTTATCTAGTATTCTTTTTTATGCTTTAAATACTATGGTCTTTATGTTAAACATTTGATTGAAGTTGTTGATTGTTACTTCAGGTGAAGACTATATAGTATGTACCATATGTAGTATTGCAGAGTATCTTTAGACATGGGGTTGTTGCGAGTTTGATCTATAAACTCTAATTCAAATGACTCCATTAAGATGAATTTTCAATCAAATTTATTTAATAAACGGTATTTTTAATCTCTCTCATCACAATCCTATTACCCCTATTGAGCTAAAGTAAAAAGCATGAAAAATTCAAATTTAAAGTAATTTTATGGGAATAGTCACATAAGCCACATGAAAATGATTTAATTTTAGAGCAATGCTATATGAACTTAAAAATTAGACTTAAAAAGTAGACTTGATAATTACAACCATTGATTTCATTGTGGGTCCTAACATTTATTGGGACCCACTAACTATTCAATAGTTGTGATTATCAAGTCTAGTTTTTAAGTCTAATTTTTAAGTCCATGTAGCATTACTCTTAATTTCAATTGTTTATTTTTTATTGGGCACTTTTTTTTTTTTTTGTGTAATTGGTATCACTTAATTTTTTTTATTGGTTATTAACTTGGGCTTTGTGTTTTTGTTTCTTGGGAGAATATTTATATTTTTGTTTGTGTGGAAGTGGTGATGGTGATTAGATTGGTTGTGAAATTTTTTTTTTTGCGACTGCAATTGGTTTCAATTGTTTTGTTTTTTCAGTTGTTATTTTTTTTATTTTATAGATTTTTGTTTGGGTGGAAGTGATGATGACGATTACACTGATTTTGAATTTTTTTTCTGCGACTGCAATTAGTTTCAATTGTTTTATTTTTATTGGGCACTTGTTATTTTTTTATTTTATATTTTTTTGTTTGCATGGAAGAATTGGTATTTAGCTTGAATATTTTTTTTTTTTTTGGTGTAATTGGTATCACTTATTTTTTTTTATTGGTGATTAACTTGGGCTTTGTGTTTTTGTTTCTTGGGAGAATATTAATATTTTTGTTTGTGTGGAAGTGGTGATGGTGATTAGATTAGTTTTGAATTTTTTTTGTGTGATTGCAATTGGTTTCAATTGTTTTGTTTTTACTAGTCACTTGTTATTTTTTTAATTTATACTTTTCGTTTGCATGGAAGAATTAGTAATTAGCTTGGATTTTATTATATAGATTTTTTTTTTGGTGTAATTGATATGTTTTTTTTTTTATTGGTGATTAGCTTGGGATTTGTGTTTTTGTTTTTTGGGAGAATTGTTTTGTTTTTATTGGTCACTTATTTTTTTTTCCTGGAGCTTGGGGGAATTGTTTTATTTTTATTTTTATTTTGAGAACTATATGTTTGCATGTAGTAGATTTTTTTTATTTTTATTTATATTTAAGATTTTTTGTGGCTGTGTGTTCATAGAAAAAAATAAATATTTTCTCATTTGGGTACTGATTGTGGTCTTGTCAGACATGCAAATCTTGAGTAAATAAGCAATTAAAAATAGCAATACACATTTAACATATAACATCTTTGTATAATGATAAATTCATGTCAAAGCATGCACAACTAAACCAAGACAAAACTTAATTAAAAAGAACAAATATTTAATGATAATCACACAACAAATTTTTAATATGAATTAAAAAGAACAAATTCATTACTACGTACCTGGTGAAGACGAAAATGTGTATTTTGGTAATGTGTAGCTCTGTGAGAAAATAATAATTAAATTGACAAAAATAATTAGTCAAAATATCACATACACTATAATTGAAATAAATTCAATTACAATAGAAAGTAAGTAAGCAAGAAAGGGAGTGCTTATAATTATCAAAAATTTAAAAAGAGAATAAAGTTGGAAACCAAAACACACAATGGCACACACACACATGAACACACTGGCAGACACACGAACACACACACGTGAACACAAACATAGGCACACACATGAACACAGTATACACACATGAACACAGCACACAGGCACACACACACATGCATTGTTTCATGTATTTTTAAATGCATTGTTTCATGTGTTTCTTATCTCATTTCCTGGTTTTGAATTGCAAGCCACCATTATGGGTCTTATGGGTATTATATTTAACTTAAGGACGAAGGTTTTTTTTTTTTATTTCTTTGGTTTTTGCACTACCCTTCTTGCACTGACTGGCCGCAGGTCTAAAAAATTACAGGAATGCAGGAACACATTCTGAAAGCACTATATTACACACATGAACACCGACTGGCCCCGACGAAAAAATATATTACACACATGAACACATTCTAAAAAATTAAAAATACAGGAATGCAGGCACACACATGAACACACTGGCAGACGCATGAACACACACACATCAACACAAACACAGGCACACACATGAACACAGTACACACACATGAACACAACACACAGACACAGACACACACACACACACATGCATTGTTTCATGTATTTTTAAATGCATTGTTTCATGTGTTTCTTATCTCATTTACTAGGTTTGAATTGCAAGCCACCAATCTGGGTCTTATGGGTATTATATTTAACTTAAGGATGAAGGTTTTTTTTTTCGCTTTGGTTTTTGCATTACCCTTCTTGCATCGATTGGCCCCAGGTCTAAAAAATTATAGGAATGCAGGAACACATTATGAAAAACACTATATTACACACATGAACACCGACTGGCCCTAATGAACACTATATTACACACATGAACACATTCTGGAAAATTAAAAATATAGGAATGCAGGCACACACATGAACACACTGGCAGACACATGAACACAAACACAGGCACACACATGAACACAACACACACACATGAACACACAGCCACACACACACACACATGAACAAAAACACACGCACAGTTAGAGAGAGAGAGAGAAAGAAAGAAAGAGAAGACCCAGAGAGAAATACATGGACTGCTTGCAGTGGGTTGTTTAGTGTGTATTGGAGGCGCAAGGTAGAGACAGAGAGGAAGGGAAAGGGTGTTACTTCGGTGTGGTATGTATTGCAGTGGAGGGAAAAAGTTAGAGATAAGGGAAATTAGTTTGTTTTTAAAAATGAGAGAGAGATTTAGATGAGAGATAAGGAAGAGAGAGAGATAACTTGAGAGATAAGGAAGAGAGAGAGGTGTTGGGTGAGAGTTGGTGGGAAAATGGAAGAGATGGATTACTAGTATTTTTAAAAATGGAAGAGAGAATGGAAGAGATGGGTTGCTGGGTTGGTGGATAAGTAAATGGGTTGCTGGGTTGTTGATGTGCCGGGTGAGAGTTGGAGGGAAAATGGAAGAGATGGGTATGGAAGAGAGAATGGAAGAGATGGGTTGCTGGGAGTTGCGGGGTTAGTGGATAAGTAAAAATGGGTTGCTGGGTTGTTTAATTTGATGGGTTGCTGATCATTTAAAAATGGAAGAGAGGAGGGAGAGTGTATCAGAGAGAGAAAGAGAGAGAGGAGGGAGAGAGGGAAAAAGAGTTATTGTATGAGATAGGAAGATAAAGTTAAATGGGAGATAGGAGTCTGTTTTAGTTAGTATGAGATAAGGGAAGAGAGTTAGATGAGAGATAGGAGTGTTAGGAAAATTTGGTATGAGGACCGTCGGATCAAAAGTCTTGAAATGATCTGAGTCGCGAAAAGTTCAAGACAAACATTTCTAGTTACTTTATTATATAGACTAGTTATTACCCGTGCCTGAAGGCACTATACAACAAACAAAAAAATCTTAAACAATTGTCCAAATTCAAAATGAATAGCCTAAAAATATTTATACAAATTCTTCTTTCAAAATGACTCGAAATATATCGACCATGTCCTCCATATTAATGGAACTGCCATAAAAATATATAAAAACTCTCCAAAATAACATCATATATATAAATGCATCTGGAAAAAAAAAAACAAATACTAACATAACCTATTGAAATTTACAATCTTTAAGCAATAAATTTTTTTTTTTTTTTGCTTATTTATAAAACTCACGAATTTATCACATTTACTACCACTCATTCTAATAGCACAATATAATTATAAACTCAACCACCATATTTCCAATCCACCTATCCCCATAAAATAAATACCAAAAAAAAAAAAAAACTAACAAAACACATTAAATTCACAATTTTTAAGCGATAAATAAAATCAACCCAAATCTTACTCATTTATAAAATTTATGAATTTATCACCACTATCACCATTCAACCCTATAATATAATTATAAATTTAATTACCAAGTGTCCAATCTCCCACATATAAATATACACAGAAACAAACTCACTCACATTTCTTTTTTTGGTTACCAACAAACCCTCATAACCAATAGCAACTTTTATTAGAAATACAATAATTCATGTTAATAATAAAATAATATTTAATTAAGAAACAGGGTAAAAATTATGGACATCCTCTGAATTTTGACAATATTACACAGACACCATCTGACATTTTATAAATAACACGGAGACCCCCTGAAGTCTAAAATTTATTACATGGAGACTCCTTATGTCTCCCTTCCGTAAATATTGCTAACGAAAATTGATAATTTTAACCCAAAAAATTTTATTATTTTTACAATTGTCCTTCTCCAAATTTAGTACCCAAAAAAATTAAAAAAAAATTAATTTAGTACCCAAAAAATTGATCCAATGAATTTCAATATTAAATTGATAACAATAAAAATTAATTTGACATTAATTCGGTAAAGTTGAAATTAAATTGGACAAAATTAAATGTCAATTTTTGATAAAATTATATTAATTTACAATCTAAGGTCCATTTGTGTTGAATATTATTTGGTATTTATAGTCAATGTGCTATTTTTTATTTACATTAAGTGTTATTTAAAAATTAAGAAGTAAGTGGCAAAATACATGTTGTCAGATTTATAAAAAATTTGAATTAGTTTCATCGAATAAATAATTGCATAGTATGTAGTTTTATTTTTATGGAGTAAATAATAATAAAAACAACACATAAAAAACAAAATAAAAAAGATAATAATATGAGAGAGAGAGTTATATGAGAGATATGAGTCTTAGAATTATAAAATGAATGAAACTTCAATTAGGACCATCGGATCAAAACGATCTGAGCCGCGAAAAGTTCAAGATAAAGAAATCTAACTACTTTATTATATAGATATTTTACTATTTTGCCAACCAAACAAACAAAAACATAAATAACTAGATTAGACTGATGATTTTTTGGTCAATATGTAATTAGTGCTTTATTATTACACTCTTAATTCGGCGTCTTACCAAATACTGGATTACAATGGATGTTATTTTTTATCCCACATTTAATATTGTATTTTTATCCGTTTATATAAAATTAGCCTATATTAGTAAATATAATCATTTCTTTTATAATACAATAACCAAACGAGCCCTAGGAATAATGTGATTGGAGGAAACCTTAAGTTTTGAATTAAAAATTTTTAAATTCTAAGAATTTAGACAATAGGGAGGGAAGACTTCTTAGGCTCTCTCATCTCTAAATTTTTTGTTATATATATATATATATATATATTGGCGATTCGCCCCCTGCAATGCATGGGATTATAATTCTTATATCTTTTTTTATTTTTTATTCTTTTTCATTCTATTAATTGAAAAGTTAGAAAAATAACTATAGAAATTTTTTTGTCTTATACAAAAAATATTTTTAGATAAAATTAAAAAATTAGTGGTTGGTTATAGGGAAATTGAAAAGTGATTTCTAATAACACATGGTAGGAGTTGATTAGAGGGAGTCTTAAGTTTTGAATTAAAAAATTTAAACTTCTAAGAATCTAGAAAATAGAGAGGGAAGGCTTCTCAGACACTCTCTCCTCTAAATTGTTTGTTTGTTATATTAGCGTCCAACTCTGTGCGATGACCCATTCCCTTCTCCTCTCAATTCCCTTATTCATCCTTTACTCTCTCTCTCTCGTTCATTATTTTATAAGTTATCAAAATACTGTAGGACTTATTGAATTACAAAATTTAATATTTTAAAAAATAATTAAAATAAGTGGTGGTTATAGGGAGTTTATAAGTTGTTATTTAGGATAGTTATTGGAGGCAATTGGTAGAATATGATTGGAGGATGGGAAATTTATTAATTCAAAATTCTTATAAATTAAAAAATGGGAGGGAAGGCTTCTCAATTCCTCTCCGTAAGGCGCCCCGTGCAATGCATGTCTTGCTCTGGCTTATTCCTTCTCACCCTTCTAGTCTTGCTCTTTTTTCATCACAAAACATGGGTAATTCAAGAATTATTGAAGTTTATAGTAAATTGAAATTAAATTGGTTTAAAAAATTTAGAATGAGAGGTGGTTAATTGGTAAGTTAATGAAAAGGTGGTTATATTGGCCAAGTGTCAATTGTTGATTGAAGAATATCTAACTTTGTAATTAATTAAATAATTTTTTTTGAAATTAAGAAAAGTGGAAGGACTTTGTTTGGGTGAGGTTTGAGAGAGTTTTCACTAATCCGACTTGGACTGATGTTTTATCCTATACTATGGCTAAAGACTTATCACGCTCAACATCAAATCATTTTGTATGTGTGTATGTGTCTATGTCTATGTGTGTCTGTGCTTGTGTGGGTTTATGTATTTTATGGTTAATGCATGAAGAGAAATGACATTGTAATGTTGACTATACATTGATATTTCTTGGTTTTGCTACTCTTGAAATCTAATTCCAGTAGTCAATTCTTTTCATTCTTTCCTTTCATTTTTTCTTAGTACACAAGATGGTAATAATCTAATTCCAATAGTCACCAGGAACCTAGACCCAACATCCTATTCACATTACTTCCCACCGATAGGTTTTTATGCAACAAAAAAGGTCAAAAAGTACCAATAAAAATTATAACTCAGTACCAGTAAAAACTACACTGAAATTTCTACCTCTTTTTTGGGTCAAAAATCATGAGTGAACTTCATGACTTTAATTTGCATGTATATTGTTCGTGATTATTGGTATGTGGGTTTCTTGTAATGGTTTGCATGTATATGAAATTATGTTTAGTTAGTTTATAAGATGGATATTATGTGGTACAGTTAGTCCGTATTTTCGATAAAGATTTAGATGAAAAATTTGATGACGTGAACATGAGCATTTTGTTATATATGGGTTGACGAGTACAATGCAGTGACACATGAGCAAATCATTCCCCAATCTCAGTCAGGATGTAGAGAGAGGAAATGAATGACTATTTTCGTGGATTCAATTTGATCATGTATTATGCACTAATATTCGTGGTATTAATTTATACTAATTGTTGAGACTTTAGTTAAGTGATAATGATTTGTTAATGTGTGTATTTAATAGTATATATTGAACAATGTGATGTACTTATATTGTGCTTTTGGTGTTATTTGATGAGGTGTTTATGTATTGGAATAAGGAATTTTGAGTTGTTTTTTATAGCAGAAAATAAAATAAAGCTAATAATTAAGATGTAACTTGAAGTGGTTATCAAATATATTTTTTTATTTTTATTTTCATAATTTTTTAAACATAAATGACTATCAAACATATTTTTGTTTTCAGTTTTTACAAAACAAAAAAAAAAATTGTTATTATTTTTTTTAAAACACAAAAATAAAAACATTATCAAACGCACTCGCAATAACCGAAGTGGAATCCAAAAGGGTGCCCTATAAATAAGAAAGCTTGTTTGTATTCTCACACTGACCCAAAAAAAGAAAATTAGGTTCACCCTTTTGCAAAGATTTAAAAACCCACAAAATATACACACAAAAAAAAAACCCAAAACATCAAGAAATTGCATACCCCACCATATGTAATCTTGGATGTTCTATAGCTCTCTGGGAATTTTCATTGAACATAGGTGAAACACAAGTTGATAACTGTTGGCAAGAGAAAGAAACAGAGAGATTAGTGAGAGAAATAGAGGGGAAACTTAATAGAGAGTGTGTATACGTGATGTGTCGATTTGGGAGTGTGTGTATGTGTGTCGAGAACGGTTGACGGAGAACAAGAGACAGAGAGGTGGGGGTGAGAGAGTGAGAGAGAGGAAAGGGAAAGAGAGACACTTGGTGTGATTTAGGTTGGTGTCGTTGCTGGTGGCAGTGGTAGTAGGGTTGGTTGGAGCTGGTGTTACAATGGTGGAGAATGGGTAAGTGAGACAAAAGGGGAAAGAGAGATACCTGGTGGGTGGTGCCGATGGTCGCTGTGAGTGTCGAATTGAGAGAGAAGAGGGGTAAGGGAGAAGAAAAGAGAGATCGTGAGAGAGAAAAAAGAGATTGCGAGAGAGAGAGGGGTGAGAGTAAAAAATTGGTGATGTGAGTGTGAGAAATTAGGGCGTGATTGGGGGAGAAAGTTAGATATGAGAAGTGTCTTGGGTGAGAAACGAAATTTGAGGAATAATTAGGTTCCGTTCGATGAATAATTCTGAAACGATCTAGACCATAAAAAGCTCAAGATAAATTAAGAATTCAAAACACTTTCTTCTTTATAATAGATAGACTAGAAAAAATTTGTGCTTGAAGTTACTTTGCAATATAAAAAATTGATCATTGATCATACAATTTTTTTGTTTTAAACAGTAACTTATTTTTATTTTTATTTTTTTAATTATATAATTTAAAATTAAAGAGATTAGAGAGAAAATAAGAGAAAAAAGAGAGAGGTATGTGTGAATTAATGAGAATGTCTGGCATTAGAGAGTGTGTGATCGAATTGTTTATCATTGAGGGTCATACAAAGAAGATATTTTTTAGCGAAAACAAATTTAGGATCAATTTTGTATCATTGAATCAAAATAGATAGAAATTACAGGATGGTTGACAATAGGGAGAAACGTTCACTACCTCTCGCGAGCTATCTCTCGAATTACACTCTTTACCATACGCCTTTGAGGACTATGAGAAATGACTCATTCTTCTAGAACCTCTTGGATGTTCATTCATAATCTTTACCATTATTATATTTTTATAAATTAAAAATTCAATCATCTAATTGTAATATTCGATAAATAAATATGGATTGATCACTACCATCATCGCCGCCACTGCCGTCGCCGCTCCTCCATCACCACCTTTGCCAGAACAACCACCACCTCCACCGCTGCCGTCACCACCACCATTATCGCCACCCCCACCCCCACCACCACTGCCGTCACCCTACCACCAACACCACTACTGTCATTGTTGCCGCCACAGCCACCGCTACTGCCGCCATCCCACCACCACCACTGCCACCATCCCACCACCACATTCGTCGCCACCGCTGCCCCACCACCATCGCCACCCATCACCGATTACTATTACCGTCGTCCACCACTACCACCCACCATAATTTTTTGTCATTCTTATATTTATTACTATTATCACCGTCGCCCACCGTCAACACCCACCACTACTATTGTTGCACACCACCACCCATCACCGCCCACTACCACAACCCATCGCTGCCCATTATTTCCCACCATCGCCACCAGTCATTGTCACCCACCCCCATCATACCTACTACCACTAATCGTCATTGCCCACCACAGTTGCCCCCCCACTGTCACCCACCCCTACCACACCTACCACCACCACCAGCACTACTAACACTATTTACCACAATTCATCACACTGTTGTCCAGAAGCACCCGCTGTTGCACACCACCACTATCATCACTGCCCACCACCACAACCCACAACCGTCGTCGCCCCACCACCACCGTCGTCACCCCACCACCACCACTGTCAACCAACATCATCGTCGCTTACAACGACCATCACCGTCACCCATGACTGTCACTACCATCATCGTCACCAAAAACCTACCACCAGCATCACAATTAGGGGTGATAATCGAGCTGGCTCATTTGACTATTTACACATAAACGAGCTGGCTCATTTGACTATTTACACATAAACGAGCTTAAAAAAATGTTCAAGCTTGACTGGATTAACAGCTCTAATCACAATTGCAACTTATGGCTGCCACCATCACCACGGTCGTCGCCACCCGTCACAACCGTCATTGTCTCCCAACACCACCACTACCACCGTTTACCCTCACTACAATTAGTGCTTAAATTCATTTCTTTGCTCTATGTTTTGTAATTTAATTTTGGCTGTGAATACAAATATATTTATTATTGATCATTTTTTTTATTATTTTGTGTCTTAGACAATAACAAGTATATATACATACTACTCCATCATTCTATCGCTCATTCCTCTCACACGTGCCACCGCTAATTATCTGCCACAGATAGAGCCCTTCTCAGTTTCTGTCATCCGTCTCTCTCTCTCCCCCCCCCCCCCCCCCCCCCGCCCCGCCCCAACCCCCCACACACACACACAATGGCACGTTGTGAAGTGTAGTTGCAGTTGGAGACTCCCCCTCTCACTATTTGGTAAGTGCTTCATATTCTCTCATCAAAGACTTAAACTTCAATTCTTATGTGGACAATTGTTCTTATTGTTGTTGTCGTCCTTGTTTGCTTTGCTCTATAATGTCACTTGTACTTAAGTGTTATGTGTTTGAAGAAATGCGTGTATGAAAGTTCTGGGACCAAGTTTGATTTAGACAATTGTCGAATAAGAAATCTGTGACGAAGTGAGCCTTGCCTGATTCTTACTTTTCAAAAATTGTGAGTCTGTCTAGTGGCCTTGTTGCTGTTTTACCATCAAATTGGAGCGTCAGATTTGATGTTGTTGAATAATATGGATACTGACCTCCATGTTGATGCTTTTCCTATTTCACAGCAGAAACCCATGGTCATGGAGTGTCATAACATAAATACCTCGAGGCAGATATTCTGGGCAAGGTAATTTCTTACTTTAAGAGTACAATGTTATATACTTAAGCTAGTCTTTTATCTATGTTGCAGGTTTTTAACATAGTGCAGTTGAACTTGTTTTCTGATATCTCTTATATTCTTTACCATTCAGAAGAGGGTTTTGTTACTTTGTTTTCCTGATATCTCCCTTTAATTTTGACTCTAAAGGGTTTTACTTACATGAAATTTTCAATGACATCTTTTTTTCTTTTACCTTCTACAGTCTTGACAGTTATTGTGTTGACAAACTCATGTCGATGTCTTCATGCTGGACAAAAAATTCAAATTTGGAAAGTTTCTTCAAACTTCAGGGTAATATGGCTGCTTGGCGTTCAAGGCTGGTCTCCCAAAGGTTAACTTACTCAAATCAAGCTTCCATTGGGAAAAATTGTGCGCGCCACATATCTTGGAGAACATTTTGTGCTCCTGTTAATCTGGAGGAGGAATTTTCATCTGAACCATCGCAAAGTTACCCAGAAGATGGTCAGGATGCTCCTGAGGCTTCCTCCGAGGAGGTTTCTGCAAAACCAATGAGCAGTGAAGAGGTACGTCTAATTTTTAGCAGATGTGTAGTACTTGAATGAGATATACTGAATAGGATGTGAAGTTTGACTTGCTGACTTTTTAGATGCCATATGATGCTTTAGATATTTTGCATGTTGTTGTATGACACATTCACTTAGACCTTAAAACCAAGCCCTGCATTATACATTTGTCAACATTTAGTCATTGTAAATTTTTGTCTAAAACAATATCACAGCTTGTATCGATCTAATTCATGTCATTGAAATCCTCATTACTCTTCTTCAACATTGAATTGTTTGTGCCTTTTTATTAGATGACCATGTTGCTTCTTTATTTAAATCCTAATATTTGTTCCACAGATGGAATTTGAATCTCCCAGTGGTGAAAAGGGGGTTTGATTGTTAACAGTCTTCTTCAAGTCCAAATCATCCTTATATTAATCATTCTTCTTGTGAGTGTGCAAATCTGCATTTATTTTGACTGACACTTGCTTGATATTTTGTAAACATGGTCATAGCTACGGGAAAAAGAAAGATAGATTGTTCTCACGTTTGAAATTGAAGAAGGGGGGGGGGGGGGGGGGAGCAAATTTTCTTTCTTTAACTTGTTTGGATTGAAATTTTGGAGATCTAGAGCCCCTGATTGAGCTGTTTAAATAGCCATTTTCTCATATCTTTACTAGTAATGAATTTTGTTTACCACAGTTTTCTTATATGAGGAGATGGATATGGATGAACGAGCCTTAGAAAACAACGTAAAATAGTGTGTGATTCAGATCTTTGCCTTGTGCAGGCCTTTGCTTTTTTATGAAATGTATTTAAATGCCATTATGCCCTGAGATTAACAGATGGAATTCCATTTTCTCATAATCAAAGTGCAGTACACAGCTATTTAACAGAATTTTGTTAGTTGAGATTATTCTTGATTTGCTACTTTGGCGAAAAAATGTTAAAGCCAATAATCTATTGTTCCTTAATAGTTGAAGGCTCTAGCTGTTGACTCTGAAAGAACAAAGCTTATCAAGAAACTGAGTGAAGCCAATCAGCAGAACCGGTTCCTCAAACGACAGGTTTGCCCATAACTTCAAGTTCTTCCTAGCTTTGTAATAATTGTACTGACACCATTGGATCTCTATCTTAATACGATCTATTACACAGCGGTCTATAAGGCTCTAACGATAGCGTTAAATGTATGTGCCATACACTAAAGAAGAATGGAGACGGACACGGCACACAACTTGGACATTGCGGACATGACATTTCTAAACAAAGTAGTACAAGGGCATGTCGGGAAACACTACACATAATTCTGTTTTATGTATCTATGTTGTGATATAGAAGTAACTAGGAGTAACTCGTGCCTGAAGATACAGTGCAACATAAGTGAGAAGTGATGGATTTAGGGGGAAATTCAATTTGAATGGTTTTGAGAGAGATGTTGGTGGCCGTTGGATAAGTCTATTTGAGACTGTCGGAAGGGCTTATTGAAGCCTGCCCTGTTTTATATTATAGATTAAAGTACTATTCCTAAAAATTTAGTACTTTATAATAAGTAAATCTTATACGTAACCAACTAGTGTGGATTTTTTTAGGCTAAAAGATCATAGTCCTCAATAATCCTCGAATATTCTTTAGACAAATGTGCAGCAACATACATATTTATAATAACTGCTCTCATCTTTTCAAGTCCATTTCTTTAGAAATTTTTTTTATGCATGTTTTGCTTTTATCAGTAAAATTTAAGGACGACTTTAACATTACTAGTCTTACCAATTTTATATTCTTTCATGGCATAAGATAGTTGTCACTTTCTTTAGATAGTCGTCAATTTTTCAAGATTTGGATATTATATGTATCTATATTTAAGAAGGAGATACACTTGAAACTTGTTTTTATCGTTCATTTATGGACACGGATAAAAGAGTATTAGACTCGTGTCCAATAGTGTTTGAGAAGTTTACGGGTTCAAAATAGACACGCCACCTTCAAAAAAGTGTCCGTGGTTCATAGGCCATACATGATAAAGTGTGCCTATCAAGTTATTTTTGCCCATTGAAAAAGACTTCGAGTCAATTGGTAGGAGCCACTTATTTAAGGGGTCTGTTTGTGTCCTTGTAATGTCCAACGAATTTGATCTTGGTGGTGGTGTATGATTTGAGGAAACATGGTCACAGTCCATACAAGATGTTTCGTGCTGCATAGATTGAAAGGGACCATATGGCAGTTGATTGCTGTCAGCTATGTGCTGACAGATTTCTTCAGCAACATTATCCCATAGTCAACAAATAATTGAGCACTAACAATCAACTTGGGCAAAGGAAAATGCATGCTTTGGTAATAAGCAATGAATACTTCTATGTGAGGATGTTAAGGTTCTGCTGGAGATATGTTATACCCAGAACGGATAGGGGTTCCCCTCTTAGTGGAGCCATGTATGAGATTCTAAACATGCTTTTTTCGCTATAGAGAGGATGAGAAAAAAATGAAAATGAGAGATGGTATTACTTTGCAGACAATGAGCTATAGTTCTGGATGCTAATATGACAAATTGTGTAACTATCTTGATGATGTTCTTTGAATTGGCCTCAAACGGAATTCAAAATGTGAAAATAATGAAGAATGATGCAATCTTATGATTTTCCTCAAATACATGTGATTTTGAAAGGATTTTGAGTTGTTAAAATCAAGGCATTTTAACAGCAGAATTTTCTTGGGGTTTCTGTTTGGTGAAAGATCTGCTGAATACATGCTTTATTACCTGCCTGTTTACAGTTGTACGTGAAGGAGGATGCATTGATTAATTTCAAAAGTGAACTTGCCACCATGGAACTCGAGATTCAGGTACATCATTTTGTAACTGCTTCACCGTTGCCGCTTTTGTGTTACCCGATGTACTAAGTAAATATGCTTAATCAATTATTGGAGTAGTAGTTTTCCACTTTCATCTTCATTTATGGTGCCAGTTTAGCCAAAAAATAAGGCTTTCACATCTAGGGATACTTTGTATAATTTTTGTGAAGATCTTGTATCATACATCGAAACTTTGGAACTGCCCAAGGTTAGTTATATGGTTGAGGGCATTTCTATTCATTTTCAAATGGTCCTGGATTGTATTCCTCTAATATCTCATCTGAGTTGGACCTTTGGTGTTCGGTGCATCAAGTTTGCACCTAATTAGATTCTTTGGTATGTTATTTTATGTTTTTTTTTGGTTTGTTAGTCCACGTGTGAGCTCAGGTAACACGAGACATGGTGCGAATTGAGCTTGTGTCTATCAGAAAATTAGGTCACCCAAGATTGGCAGTATGGATGACGGACCTTCCATTTATTTTGAATTGGTTTTGGGATGGATGCCTCTAACAACTCAAATATAATAAAGCAAGAAAGTAGAGCCCCTTGCATATTTGAGATTGCAACAATTATCACAACTATCACTACCACTTTCACTTCCATCGCCAGACCAAAATTTACCATATCGTAGAATTGACAATATAAACTTCCCATAAGCTCCCCAATTTTTGATTATCCAACTTAATTAGAGTTGGCTACCAAATGTTTTTTCTTTTGTTGAGTTTGAGTAGCTACGCTAAAGCTGAGATTAATGTTATTTAATGACACTACAGTTCACTATTTTTTCATTAGCTTTTGAATTGGTCATAAAAGATACTCATGTTAAAATTTGTGGATAGCCAAATTGTTTCATGGAAGGAAAACTTAATTTTGGAATGGACATTCGAAGGGGCAATTCACTTTGCTGTTGCTTGGGTATTAACGTATTCTAGTTGTTCTTGTAGTTCTGGCTATTCTCAATCCCTTGTTTCTCTCTTTACACACGCACCCATGTGTGTGTGTGCCTGTGTGTTGGTTTGTTTCATCCCTACGAGATCAAACAAATCCATAGACTATTCTCTTTCTTAATTCTTGGGACTTTCTTGTAATCCATGTAAGTTTTGAATGCCAATGCTAAGCGATAGCGACTCTGCTATTAAATGATATGTTCTTCATATTTATATGGTAATATTATTTGTGTTTTGATAAAAGGATCACTCAGACTATAAGCCGTTTTTAAAGATACCCATGATGTTTCTACAAAGGCAAACTAATATGTAATAAGTTTTCTTCTAGTGTGTGACTTTCCAAGAGAGGTACTTGAAGTTTGGCCTTATTTTGGATTCTGTTGTTTGACTGGAAGTATTAACTTAGTTTGGGGCTGCATGCACCGGAGAGAGTTCTATTGATTGGGTAGTTTGATTTTTACTTTGATGCATCCTAGTAAACTGATTTAATTCTGTA
This sequence comes from Ilex aquifolium, assembly GCA_951799425.1. Classification (NCBI taxonomy): domain Eukaryota; kingdom Viridiplantae; phylum Streptophyta; class Magnoliopsida; order Aquifoliales; family Aquifoliaceae; genus Ilex; species Ilex aquifolium. The sequence goes on along the minus strand of OX637391.1, from coordinate 14,598,409 downwards.
CGATTGCAATAGGTGACAAATCCTGTATAGTTTGTGCTCACCAAATTCCTTTAATATATCATGCACAACACTAGATAAATAGCTTTTGATATCCTTGCACACTGTAGCCTGGTGCTTCGGCCATTGATTGGCACATTCATGAATATGGTTTGAAAAGTGGACTCCATGTGCAAGCAGCACCTAGTATCCTCCATTTTAGTATTGATTTCTGCATCTGCAATTTTGCACTGGCAGGCTTTGGTGAGTTTGGCAGAAGAAATATCTAAATCTGGCATTCCAGAAGGTTCAAGAAAGATCAACGGGAAATACATTCAGTCTCATCTACTTTCTCGGTTAGAATGTATGATTATTTTGTCATGTTTTATTTGGGTTACTTTTTCCTGGTCCAGCTTTCTAGATTTCTCTGCTGCACCAGATCATCTATGTAGGCTAAGAAGAAGATAAAATTTGAAGGCAAATTTAGTGTTTTGAGAAGTGAATGGCTTCCCTTTTCTAAGTGATGGACTTCAAGGCTGCCTTCAAAGTTGTAGCCCAGTAATTCCAGGAATTGGATGGATTATTTTGGTTGAATGGGCTTTTCAAAGTTCCCATGTCCATCCAATTGTATTTTGTCTGTGGTAGTTGTTGGAGTTATTTCCTAGTTTGTTAGGGTTTTCCTTATTTTACCTAGTTTGGAGTTATTTCCTAGTTTGTTAGGGTTTTCCTTATTTTACCCTTATTGTACATTTATTTTTTACTATATATACGGGGGCTCTACAATTGGTTTGTATCCCTTTCTTTCTTCTAAATATTTCAAGTTGGTATCAGAGCCTAACTCTAATCCTAGCCCCTCCTCCACGTTGCAGGCACCAGCCACCACATTGCTTCTAGACTTTTTTGGTGGATTGTTATTTTTTTGCGGTTCCAAGGGACTGTGAACAATGCCGAAAACACTGTTCACTTGGTGAACAGTAACATCGGTACTGTTCACATGACGTGAACAGAGCCAAAATTACTGTTCACGCTCTGTGAACAGTACCGATGAACAATGTTTAATTCCTTGTGATTTCTGTCGGTTGATTTTGCACTGTACTCTTTTTCACGTTGCTCATCTTTGTTAACTTGTTCGTTGACTGTTTGTTGCTGCACCTTGAAGAAGAATTCAACCGTTCTTTTGGGCTGGATTGTGATTGTTTGACTGGGTTGTTCTTTTGAAAGTTATGGAATTTGGGTTGTCTAGTTGCTAGAATCTGATTTAGCAACTGTTTTCGTTAAAACCCCAATTTGTTGGTTCTTTGCCTTCGTGCGTCTTCGTGCTTCGCGCTCTTTGTCGTAGTGTCAGAGCTTCTAGACTTTTAAGAGGGGTTGAATCCTCTTCTCCGTTGATCTGCTCTTGATGCAGTAGATCCATTATTTATATTTACGGGAGTTTTCTGAACCTTCTTTATTTGTCGCTATTGGTCGACTGGAGGTATATTGTTCTCCCTTATTTTATCTCTCTATTTATTTTAGAGATTTCTTCGTTGATCTGCTCTTGATGCAGTAGATCATTTATTTATATTTCTTGGATTTCTGGGCACCGTGACCTGATTATTTGGGAGCTTTCTGGACCTTCTTTATTTGTCGCTATTGGTCGACTGGAGGTATATTGTTCTCCCTTATTTTATCTCTCTATTTATTTTAGAGTTGTTTTTCTGGGCACCATGACCTGATTATTTGGGAGCTTTCTGGACCTTCTTTATTTGTCGCTATTGGTCGACTGTAGGTATATTGTTCTCCCTTATTTTATCTCTCTATTTATTTTAGAGTTGTTTTTCTGTCACGGGTACCCTGTTATTATTGTTGCTATGACCACTACTGAGGGATTTGAGACCCCTACTGTTGACACCTCTATCGTTGAGACCTCTATTGGTACTTCCACCTTTATGTTTGACCAGCGCCGTTAGGGCGCCCCAGACCAGTGCAGACAGGGGAATTCTCGTCAGTGTGATTATTGTGGCCGACCAGGACATCTCAGGGCTACTTCTTGGAAGCTCCATCCGGAGCTTAAACCGTCTCCTCGCGGCCGTACTGCTGCTATTGCTGAAATACCACCACCTACTACCGCTGTTTCTGTTGCTGCTCCTACTGTTCCTCCTTGGCAGAGTGATATGGATGCTATCACATCCCGATTAGATATACTTATGTCCACTCTGACTTCTCAGGGTTTGACTTCTGCTACTGCCACTACTACAGGACCTGAGTACCAGGAGGATTATTATCAGGGGACATGAGAGAGATGGATTTGTCTTTATCTGTTATTAGCTTGCATGCTAGTATTTTACCTAGTTTCTTCGAGAGAAGGTTAGCAGTAGTATTGTCACTCCATCGTTTGTGGGGATCAGTGATCAGGTTGCAGATGTTTTTACCAAACCTGTCACTCTATCCATTCTTCGGGACTCCGTTGTCAAGCTTGGCTTAATTGACATTTTTGCGCCTAGCTTGAGGGGGAGTGTTGGAGTTATTTCCTAGTTTGGAGTTATTTCCTAGTTTGTTAGAGTTTTCCTTATTTTACCCTTATTGTACATTTATTTTTGACTATATATACGGGGACTCTACAATTGGTTTGTATCCCTTTCTTTCTTCTAAATATTTCAATTGCGCCTAGCTTGAGGGGGAGTGTTGGAGTTATTTCCTAGTTTTGAGTTATTTCCTAGTTTGTTAGGGTTTTCCTTATTTTACCTAGTTTGGAGTTATTTCCTAGTTTGGAGTTATTTCCTAGTTTGTTAGGGTTTTCCTTATTTTACCCTTATTGTACCTTTATTTTTTACTATATATACGGGGGCTCTACAATTGGTTTGTATCCCTTTCTTTCTTCTAAATATTTCAAGTGTAGTACACAATTTCAACTGAACTTTGCAAGATTACTTTGTTTTTTTGAAAATATTTTTTTTTATCTGTAGCACTTTTGTCTGTGGGGTTTGTATATGATATTGATGTTTGCTTTGTAAAGCTGTACAAGAAAAACTGAAGGAACAGATAAAAGATGTAGATGCTGCACGATCTAAAGAGGTGCACCTATTCTGGAGTGGCATGGCAGAGGTGAGCTGAATTCATCCAAATGTTGAACCAGGCATAACTTGATTGACTGCAAGTAAATCCAATCACTCAAACCTTGAAATGGTGTTTTCTCTAATCCCCGAGTTTGTTGATATGTGGAGTTCATAATCATGACAATAACTCTGAAGTTTGAACTAAAAAGAAGAGGAAGACCCTAAACTTTAGTCATTACACAGAAGGGTGTCAGTTTATAAGAATTACTGTAGTAAGATAAGAATTACTGAAGACACTAGTCAGGAACTTTTAAAAAAAATTACAAAGGAACTTCAATTCTCTTTTCTCTGTTATGATTTTTGGGCAACATCTTTCCACCCCAAGGGTGGGCCTTCTTTTGACCTTTTCTCATATGAAGTTAGAACTCCCAAACCTTCTCATATTTCTTCTCCAAAGGAGTTGTGGGTTCCTGCGAAAGATGAAATCATATATTTTCCTTCAGCCTCAGCCTTTCCTTTTATGATACTTTTTGTTGTAATAATATAATGGGATAGAATAATGTACTGAATTCTATTTGGTTTGACATAGCCCTTGAGGTGAGTTCTGATTTTGATGGCATCTGAAGGGAGTCAGTTTATCACTTATATGGATTAATTGAAGAGTGTAAAGCAAGAACAATTAATCATGGTAGGTTTTTTTATTATAACCACTTTTGCTTCAGCAGGTCCATGTTTGTAGATGATTTACTTTCATTTCCACTGTGGTCAAACATCATTGATGAGTAACTTCTAGTTCTTGTATTAGGTGAAATGTACATGATGTTTCAGTGAATAATTTTTTGCCTTTGTGTCAGAGTGTGCAAGTAATGGGCTCTTTTGATGGCTGGAGTCTAGGAGAGCACTTATCAGCGGAGTATACTGGTTATTACACAAAGTTCTCAACAACAATAATGCTTAGACCTGGAAGGTACTGTTCTCTTGAGCCTTCTGCTTCTTCTCCTCCTTCTTAATCCGTTATTTTGTGTCATTGAAGGTATCAAATCAAGTTCTTGGTAGATGGAGAGTGGCAGCTGTCGCCAGAATTACCAACCATTGGTGAGGGTTTAATGATAAACAACTTGTTGATTGTGGAGTAGCTCCAGTTCTCTGATCTGTCATATCTAATGTGCAGAGAAATTGATGTTACTCAGTATGTAACTGTTCCGCTTAAATATATACGTTTCTTCTTGTTCATTATTATACTGATATTAAAGTGAAGAAGCAGAGTTGGAAGGTTATGCGAAATGGCTATGTTTAAAACATGTGTTACATTAGTTGAAATGAAGAATGCTACCCTGCAAAATTATTTTCAAGATTTTCAAACTTAACCAAAATTTTCAGGGATTTTGATACATTTTAACTAATTGCAAGTCTTCTCATTGGTACTTTTGTCCAAAGTTTTGTCAATTAATTGTGCAAGGAAGTTGTCGCCCATTAAATCAGAACCGAGACTGATCCAAACTTCACTGAACCTCGATGCCAACTTGCCTGATGTTTTTTGCCTGCTTAAAAAACCATTGATATGGTAACATAAAATATAGATCTCACGTTCCAAAACTTCAACATACATCTCTCGACTGATTATGATTCTGGCTTTGGATTGTTTCTTTGTGTTCTCATCTGTGTTCTCTACCCTATTTTCAACATTTTGTAGTTCTGTTGTGGCAATAGCAGCTGTTCTATATATTTTTTTATATTGCTACATAGCGGCTGTTCTATATGTTTTCGATATTTTGACTAGGATCCCATCACACCTAGGTTATATCATCCATTATCTGCTCTGTGCATTGACAAGTTATTTCCATGGGATTTTCTGTCTCAGTCGTCTCATACATTTTACAGCAACTCGTTTCTCTTATAAACTTTTTTGGGAACGTTTACAGTTTCATATTTTATATCCGCCTACTATGTATAACAAGTACCAATTATTCATGGTAAGTGAGAGCTATTCCGTATCATATTTTGTGTACGCCTACAATGCCCTTGTCCAAAGCATTATAAATATAATCTGAACATTTCTTCTAGGGGTGGCCCTTGACATTTTTGGGCCTAAAACGGTAACTAAAAAATAGGTTTTTTATTTTTAAAAATAATATTTTATTTAAAATTTATTCTTCTTGCTTTTTGAGATGTAAAAGTACTAATTAAGGTTTTATATGCAAGTTTTGTTGTTATATCTTTTTCGATTGATAGTATTGTTAACCCACATAATTTTTCTTGTGACATAGTTGATCTTAGATAAGATTTTATCTATTTTAATTTTGAAAAACTTCTTTCTGTAGAAGCAACAGTTACAAGAATTGTCAATAATATTCTATAAACTATGCATGTATTTGAAAAAGAATCTAATCATTTTATATAATTTAATATTTCAATTGGAGTACTTTCTTCTGTAGGTAAAATTTTCTTCAGAACGTTTAGTTCTGAAAATAAATCTAAATCATCAATATCAGAAAAATTATCATATTTTAAGAAACACTTAAGATCAAGACAATATTTTTTTAGACTATCATCTTCTAATGATTTTAATTTCTTTAAATTAAATAAAAAATCAAATATATTTTCATATATTTGAAATTGTTCAAATAACGAAGAAATAATTTGATCTACTGTACTAATGAGTCCTTGGTCCAATAATATTGCTTATCTTGTGAAGACTTTGTTTTCTTGAGGTCAAGGGTTCAAGTATCCTTCCCTCCTCTCCCCTCCCCCTCCCCCTCCAAAAAAAAATAAATTTTGATCTACTATGTATATAAAATAATCAGTTCTAAAAGATTTTTCAACAAATTTTGTTACTTCGTCATCAACATTCTCATCAAATTGTTTCTTCCTATGAATTGTACGTTTTTTACGAAATATAGGTTCTATTCCCATTTCAATTGCAATCTCTTTAGATGAAATCTTTGCATTTGTAAATCCATTTTCTCTATATTTTTCAAAAAATGAAATGAGGCATTTTAATTGATCTATAGCAACATCAATATGCATGTCTTTTGAATGTTAATGTTTACTAACTAAGTTGACCGAAAATAAAATATCATACCAAATAGTCATGCCCGATAAGAACTCAAAATTCTCAATCTCATATGTTACTAAACAATTAGCTTCACTTCCTTTTTTAGGATCTTCACTAGTTTTTCCTAGTTGTAACAATGCATCTCTTATACTTGGAGCTTGAAATTTAATTGCTTTGACACTTTCAATTCGACTTTCCCAATGTGTTTCTGACAATAGTTTAAGAGTTAAATCTGGTACATTATCTTGTAAAATTTTTCATCGTTTTGTAGAAGAAACAAATAATGAATATATGCATTGCACTACTTCGAAAAATGATAGCCTTGGGACAAGAGTTAGCCATATCGCAAAGTACTATGTTTAGATTATGACAATCACATGACGTGTAAAATGCTCTAGGATTTATATCTAGAAATCTTTTTTGTACTCCTTGATGTTTTCTTTTTATGTTAGATCAATTATCATACTATTGTCCTCGTATATCATTAATATCAAGTTCGAGGTTTCTTATTTTATCTATGATTTTGTCAAAAAGACATTTTTCACTTGTATTATCTACTTTAAGAAACTCTAAAAAGTATTTTATTTTTATTTTTATTGAACTTGTTGAGATATATACACAATGTATTATGAGAGACATTTGTTCTTGATGACTTGTATCTGGAGTACAATCAAGTATAATTGCATAATATTTTACTTCTTTAATTTTCTTAATAATATTATTTCTAATTTCATTTCCTAATAGACTTTTCAATTCATTTTGTATCTTATGTCCAAGATAATGGTTATGAATTTCATCATGTTGAATGCATTGGATGTGTTCTTGCATTATTGGATCAAATTTGCTATCATTTTAATTATACTTAAAAAATTTCTATTATTTTCTTGATGTGTCTTTTCATTTTTTCCCCGAAATATCAAATTATTTTTACCAAGATTCTTTACAACTACAATAATTCTCACTAATACGTTTTTTCAATATTCTTTCTCTCTGTTAATTTGTTCTTGGATGGGTTCATCAATTGTTTCACTTTTTAACAGTCTTGTTTCTAAATCAATCCAAGTTTTCATATTAGTAATATGTTCATTAGATGTTTCATGACTTTTAAGTTTAACACTAAAATTTCTGCAATCTTTAGTACCTTTATTAGCTAGCTTACTTGTACTATGATTCTTATCAAACAACTTACAACAAAAACAAAATACTCTATCTATGTTGTAAATACTATTAATTTGGATGACTACTATACATAAATAGTAGCAAATAGTATTTGGACATGACCATACAATGCACAAATAGTTACCACATTTAATAGGTATGAGAGTCCTCTATCTTTCTACCGACAATGCAAGAGGGCTATGTTTTTTGCTTATAAATAGGTCTTGCACTTTTGAATGAGTGATACACCAGATGAAATATATCTCTCATTTCTCTATCACTTTAAGTATTGTTTTTCTATCTCTTAATTTGTTTGAGTTAGTTATTTGCACTTACATAAATTTGCTTGTTATACAATACATTATAAACACGAGAGCTAGCCAATTGAATCATCACTAAATTATTTTCTATACCGAAAGGTAAACTCAAGTATATGAATTAACTAGTTTTAATGTAACATCTTACATGTTATGAGAAAACATGATGTGGGTGTGTTGATTTGAAAATTGTCAAGCATCTAAATTGTATACCTACAGTATATAAAGAATTTTATACAAATTATGATCTTGAAGAACAAAATAGAAAAATCTAAGTACCTAAAGTACAAAGAAATATTATTATGCTAGAAAAAGGCATACAAATTACAGACCTGAAGTTTGTAAATTACAATATAAATTACAAACCTGAAGTTTGTAAATTATTGTGATAACAGATTACCATAATTTAATTTATAGAGCCTAAAGCTCATAAATTATTAACTTATACCAGCAACACCTCATATATTAATTGATACTTGCAGCATTTTTCTCATTATATTTATTCATATTTATTTATTTATTTTTCGTCAAATTTATTTTGAGTTTCGGATATATTGAGATGGTCAATCCCACTCACTTTAAATATGCTGTGAGATCAATCCCAGGTTTTCAAGACAGATCAGGTTTAATAAACTTGAAAGTAGTGACTGAATATAAGTGGTTTTATATTTTGACCCCCGTATCTTCTGATGAGTAACACTTTGACCCATTTATCTTCTAATGAGTAATACTTTGACCCTTTATCTTATAATGAGTACTAGTTTTGTCTCCTAACTTTTGATGGCAAATCAACATAAATAAATGAGATCATTATTACTAATACAAGATTACAAGAGATTATTACTAACTAAAAAAAAGGAAGAAAATAAAACATACAAATAAACTATAACTGATACGATTACATCAAGTTTGTAATAATCACAGCCACAATGATGCGTAATTACATAAAGAAAAATGAATATCATTACTAAATAGAGGATGAGAATACAAAAAGAGATAACAAAAGACAGTATTTGTTTCTGAAGCCTAGAGAATTTAGAAGATGAAATTGAGGGTTTTTAAAGAGGGAGAAGAGAAGAGGCGGAGCTTTCTAGAGAGAGAATTGAGTTGTGAAATTTGATGTCATTTTAGGCTTTTGATGCTTTATAGACAAGCAGTTCGGGTAAGTCGAGTTCTCGGTCTATATCCACTCATAAACCAAACCCACTACATGTCTGTCTGTTTGCCTTTGGTTTAATCGATTTAGGGTCAAATAATCGGATATTCAAATTTTTTTATATTCTACAACACATTTATTCACATAATCGTAATAATAAATAATTTTATGTGATCTTAGAATTAGATAAAAATATTAAATACTCAGTTTACTCGTAATCAAACCATTATTTATAATAGCAATTTGATGAGCATATTTTATTTATCTAACTCGATTATTTTGTTTTCATATAGCTTTGCAAAAATGGTCAACATCACGAAATTGAAATTTCCTGACCTAGACATATCGGGGTACAACTATATGTCATGAGCTCTAGATGTCGAGCTTTACCTTGATTCAGAAAATCTTGGAGATACCATAAAGGATAAAAACACGACAACTCCTAAAAATTGCGCAAAGTCTTTGATTTTTCTTCGTCATCACATTTATGAAGGCTTAAAAAATAAGTAACGATGGGTCAAGCCCAAGGGCCTAGCCCACGGTGTAAGCCCAATTTAAATTAAGAGCCCAACTCCAAGAGATCCAACGCCCAAAGTGGTCCACGCTCGATCAAGCTAATCAGGAGGAGCTACATCAGCAGGGGGAGCATGCAAGGGTCATCCAAGAGCCTCCTCCTAGCCACCTTGGAGTAAGGGTCATCTAAGAGTCTCCTCATCGCCACCCTGGAGTAAGGATCATCACAAGAGCCTCATCCAAGCCGCCTTGGAAAGAGTCAACCCCTCACCTCATCCTTTGACCGAGTCTCATGGAGAGCACCGCAATTGTCTCACCCATTGAGAAGAAGTCACTAGCTCCACCACAATAGCTATTTAGTTATTATTAAGTCGCTCCAGTCTGTCAGGAGACGACTATAAATTGTAAGCCCCACCAACACTTGGGGGGCATATCATATCACACTCAACGGAGCATATATCTCATCTCCCTCTTTAAGCTTGTATTCTCTGCTCTCCCTACACACCGGAGTTAATAAAATACCAGCAACCCTTGCCATTCAAAGTGGACGTAGGTCACATTGACCGAACCACTATAAACCTTGTCTTCTCTCTCCCTCTACTTTAATTATTGCATTTTATACTGCTTACTTGACTAGTGGTGTGCAAACTAATTTGTGCATCATCAGTTTGGCGCCGTCTATGGGAACTACAAAATTCTCACTTCTAAACACTTTCTCTGTTGAATCTATTGTGATCACCACTAGATCGATGGATCACCTTGAAGACAATCCACCACAAGAGGAGGAGGTTGTTCCTCCTCCACCTGCCAATCCAGTGCTAAATGCACTGAAGATGCTGGACACCATGCAACAACTTGTAACTCAGAATCAACATATCCTCCAATTAATGCTCGTTGGACAACAAGGAGGAGCACAACTTGGAGGACCTCAAGCCAGAGGAGCTCCACGCCCTAGGCGTCAAGGAGCTCCCTATCTGGGCGCCCCCTTGGGAGCCCCCTTTGGCGCCCCACACAGAGGGGCCCACCATAAGGGGCCTCCACCTCCTCATGGTGGGGATCCTCATTTCCAAGAGGATGAGGGCGAAAACCAAAGTATGGAGCATGTGAGCCATTTCCACAATAATCCCAAAGGAGCTCCCAATCATTGGGAAGAAAAAATAAAAGAGGTACAAAATCAACTATGCAACGTTTTCAATGCCATGAAGGCATAAGGACCAGAAACTCTGGAGTACCTTATAAGACAAACTGACACACCTTTTGTGCCAGACGTGACAAACTACCCACTTCCTCAGAAATTCAAGATGCCATCCGTCGAAACCTTTGACGGTACGAAGGATCCATTGGACCACCTCGAAACTTTTAAGACCTTGATGCAGCTGCACAACGTCCCCGACGAAATCATCTGCAGAGCGTTCCCAACCACCCTGAAGGGATCCGCTCGACAGTGGTTCGCCAAGATCACCCCTGCCTCCATTGGCTCATTTGTTGAGCTGAGTATGTCCTTTGTGTCTCACTTTATTGGAGGACGCCGCCACCAGAAACCTGCCACCCACCTGCTCAGCATAAAGCAGGACCCAGATGAGAACTTAAGGAGCTACCTCACTCGTTTTAACGAGGAGGTCCTTTAGGTCGAGGAGCTCGATGAAAAGGTCAGCATGACCGCCTTCTTGGGAGGCCTCCGGTCATCAAGCTTCCTTTTCTCAGTGATGAAACGCCCATCGAAGAGCATGCTAGAATTATTGGCAAAAACTAAAAAATATATGAATGCTGAGGAAATCAACAAGTCCAGGCAAGGTGAATCATCTCGCAGATCACCAAGAGCTTGACCTGTCTTTGCACTGCTCTTAAGTAGGCAGCCTATCTCCAGTTTAGCGGCTCTCTTGCCGGTCGCTAAAAAAGCTTGGCATATCTCTGCTATGCTCTTAAGCAGGCAGTCTATCTCTGCACTGCTCTTAAACAGACAACCTATCTCCAGCTTAGCGGCTCTTTCGCGGGTTGCCAAAAAAGCTTGGCATATCTCTGCTATGCTCTTAAGCAGGCACCCTACCTTTGCATTGCTCTCAAGCAGGCAGTCCACCTACCTCTGCACTGCTCTCAAGCAGACAACCTATATCTCCAGCTTAGCGGCTCTCTCACGAGTCGCCAAAAGCTTGGCCTTTGCTCTGCTCTCAAGCAGACAGCCTAAACCTCCAACTTAGGGGCTCTCTCACGGGTCCCCAAACCCTCGGTCTCAAAAGGTGTAGCTCTCTCACGAGCAATCCTCAGACTCTGTCTTTGCTCTCACGCAAGCAGCCTGCCTCTCTCTCTCCAGGTAATCATGTTAAATATTTTAATGTTTGGAATAACATTATTTTTGCCATCTCTAGGCAGGATCTTGAAACTTAGGTCATCTACAACCCGAGGGACTATATTAGATCAGCGTACCCAGCTGCCTGGCCGCCCAAACCAGCTGCCTGGCCGACCTAGTCAGCTGCCCTGGTAGCCCAGATCAGCCTCTGCACGCCCCTCTACGTAAGTCTCCTCGCCAAAATGCCATCTACCTCAATAGAGCTCGCTCGCAAGGGGCCTCCATCCGTACAAGCATGGGCGCCCACCATGCCACCTACTTCAGTGGAGCTCGCCCAAGGGAGCTCGCCAGGTCCTAGGCTTGCCCAAGCTCCCCAAAAGTCCTCATGCTCGCCCAAAGCTCCCAAAGTAGCCCCAGGCTCGCCCAAAGCGCCCAAGGCAGCCCCAGGCTCGTCCAAGGCAGCCCCAGGCTCGCCCAAGGCACTAGCCTGCTCGCCAAAACAGCCCATATCAGCACCCCTAGCTGCTTGGCCGCCCAAATCAGCTGTCTGCTCGCTATTTTGATTGTAAGTTTTGCTCCATTACTCCAAATGGGGCCTATAATTTATCAAATCAAAGCTCTCGACGAGCCCTACAAAACTCACTGCCCGAGGCAGTGACTGATGTTGTTAAAAGTCCGAAAAAGGCCCAGAAACAGCTGTTTTGGCCTCTCGAAGTTTCAAAAAAAAAAAAATTTCTGCTCTCCCAGAACAGTGCCTTGCTCACCCAAACCATTTGCCCAATTCTCTACTCAAAATTTTGACCGTAACTTTTGCTCTCTTACTCCAAAAAAGGCTTAGAAACAGATGTTTTGGCCTCCCAAAGTTTTTCCAGTTGTTCGTTCAGCCGAAATTCAAGCTCAACCGAATGCCCTCCTCTCCAAGTTCCATTAGACACAGGGCATTGGGGGGCAAATGATGGGTCAAGCCCAAGGGCCTAGCCCACGGTGTAAGCCCAGTTTAAATTAAGAGCCCAACTCCACGAGATCCAATGCCCAAAGTGGTCCATGCCCGGTCAAGCTAATCAAGAGGAGCTACATCAGCAGGGGAGCATGCAAGGGTCATCCAAGAGCTTCCTCCTAGCCACCTTGGAGTAAGGGTCATCCAAGAGTCTCTTCCTCGCCACCTTGGAGTAAGGATCATCCAAGAGCCTCCTCCTCGCCACCCTGGAGTAAGGGTCATCACAAGAGCCTCATCCAAGCCACCTTAGAAAGAGTCAACCCCTTACCTCATCCTTTGACTGAGTCTCATGGAGAGCACCGCAACTGTCTCACCCGTTGAGAAGAAGTCACCAGCTCCACCATAATAGCTATTTAGTTACTATTAAGTCGCTCCTGTCTGTCAGGAGACGACTATAAATTGTAAGCCCCACCAACACTTGGGGGGCAGATCATATCACACTTAACGGAGCATATATCTTCTCTCCCTCTTTAAGCTTGTATTCTCTGCTCTCCCTGCACACCGGAATTAATAAAATACCGACAACCCTTGCCATTCAAAGTGGAAGTAGGTCATGTTGACCGAACCACTATAAACCTTGTATTCTCTCTCCCTCTACTTTAATTATTCCATTTTCTACTGCTTACTTGACTAGTGATGTGCAAACCAATTTGTGCATCATCAGTTTTCTCCAAGTCGCCTCGGAAGAAGTCAACCCTCACCTCATCATTTGACCGAGTCTCATGGAGAGCACCTCAACCGCCTCACCCGTTGAGAAGAAGTCGCCAACCCCACCACAATAGTTATTTAGTTACTATTAAGTCGCCCCAATCTGTTAGGGGACGACTATAAATTGTAAGCCCCACCAACATTAGGGGGGCAGATGACACTAAACATAGCACATATCTCCTCTCCCTCTCTAAGCTTGTACTCTCTATTCCCCCTACACTTTTGAGCTAATAAAGCATCCCGACAATCCTAGCCATTTAGAAGTGGACGTAGGTCGCATTGACCGAACCACTATAATTCTCGTTTTCTCTCTCTGGTTAAATTATCACATTTATTACTATTACTTGACAGGTGGTGTGCAAAACCTAATTTGTGCATCATCAAGTACCTCACTGTTAAAGATTTTTTAGAGTTGTGGAAAAATTTAAAAGCAAGGTTTGATCACCAAAAGACCATTATCCTTCCGAATGCTAGACATGAATAGTTCAATATTCAATTCTAAGATTTTAAGAGCATACGTTAATACAATTCAGCAGTACATAAAATTATTGCTAAACTAGAATTATGTGGTCGGCTTGTATTGGATTCTAAAAAATTAGAGAAGACCTATTTAACATTCCATGATTCAAATATTTTATTACAACAACAATATAGGCAACATGAGTTCAAGACCTATAATGAACTCATATAATGTCTTTTACTTGTCGAGGAGAATATTGAATTACTAATGAATAATCATGAATCTTGTCTAATTGGACACCAAGTCTTCTGATCTTGATCCGAAATGTATATACCCAAGTGCAGGCGGTCAAGCTGTAGTAATAATCCGGTTTGAGTCCGGAGTCGAATCCACAGGGAACTTTTGTTGATATTTCTGAGGTAAGCAGTGGTAGAGACCTATTGATTGTAACCCTTGAGATTTGCTGTGAGATATGAGTTTTCCTGGACAGAATATAAGATTATTTCCAAGAGGATTTTCTTAACAAAACAGGAGATAAGTGCTAATTAAAAAGAGTCACTCTTTAGTGCAAGGATTTGGACATGTAGTTAGTTATCCGGTTTGTCATAATTGTGCTTGATAACTCAATTAACTCCCGTGTCAACAACAAGTTAATCGGAAGATAAAGATGGATTGTGAGAATTAAGAACATGATTCCGATGTCTTTCTAGAAGTTTACAAGAATTGCCTATGCCGAGACTTAACCCGTCTACAAACAAGCAAGTGTTTCTACAAGACATCCAATCATGATATTAATATTCCATTCTTTAAATGAAGTACAATAAGGGGGAGGATTGAAGGGTAGTCATGAGGATCTAGCCGGGGTACTTGCCTTGAACTGATGAATCTTTCTATGCAAGAGTCATCCGTGTCATAGAAAGAACCTACAGTTATACAAAGTACCTTAGCTTTGCTAGATGCAATCAATCATCCAATAACAAGAAAAAATAAACATTAAGCATAAAAACTATGCACAAATATGATTCCCGGATAACTTATACATGACCTTCTCCTCTAACTAAAGAGTGAATGAGAAACTACTCACTCTTCATGGCTTGGGTAAAGCTAGAAAAGTAAGTGATGCTCATCCCTCCAAGTAGAGAACTTAAAAGATAAAGTAACAACAAACACGGAGCCAATCTTTAACAAAGAATGGGTGAATCACGTTCCACCCTTCACGGCTTTGGTAAAGCTCTAGAAAAGTGGAAGAGTTTTACTCTTCTAAGAAAGAAAGAAGCGCAAGCAATGGAAGTGAAATGCATGAACAATAAAAGTAGAAGAAAGCTAGTCACATTTGGAGGGTGGCTTCCTCAACCAAGAATTGGAGGGTTGCTTCCTCAACCAAAAGATGAACTATCTCTCTTCTATGAATGTAAAATGAAAGCATAAGCATAAGCATAAGCATAAAACTACTTTTATAACAAGCAAGAGATGTTGGACTAAAGCCAAACTAATCTCTAAAATAAAGACTTCATACAAGGAAAATAAGCTAAATCTACAATGTGAGTGGGAGTCTAAGCCTCCATCAACTTTCCTACTTGGCCCCTCTAGCTCTCCAACAAGGGGAGTATTTATAGGCAAGAGGAGGAGACAAGAGGAGGTGAAGGAATAGTGTTTGCCGCCCAAGTCCAAGTAAAAAGCCAACAACTCTGCTGCCAGTCTGTGGAGAACGTTCGAACATTGTTTCTGTTTTTGCACTAAGGGCGTTCGAACGCCAGATGTGTTCTGACCCTTTCACTCAAGTGGTCTGTTGGTCTTCTGTGAAGTTCAGTTCCAACTCTATGCAGTAGTCTGGTCTTCAATCAACTCAAGTGCACGTTTGAACGTGAGTTGGCGTTCGAACGTGACACTCAACTGCTTCAGAGCTTCAGTTCTTCTTTCCTAACTGCAACACGCCTTCTCTTAGCGGTTGCGTCTGCTACAGTGGACGTTCGAACTTGAGTTAGCGTTCGAACGTTCTGGCTTTGCTCCAAGCTTCTCCAATTTTGGGGTCTAATGTGCTGGTGTTGCATCCAAGTGTGGTACTTGTTGTTCTTGGGTCCTTGTTCAGTTTAAGGCCTGAAATGACATCACTTAAACTCCATCAAAGTACAATTAGTCTTAAAACGTCATAGTAATAAGCTAATTTTAAGTTCTAATCACACTCCCCAACCTAAATATTGCTAGTCTCTAGTAATATATAATAAAAGAAAAATCTACTCCTAATGCCATTTTCGTAGGTCATCCGGTTGCATTTAGTTTATGCAACAAGCCTTTGAACCACTAGGTTTACCCTAGCGGACGAGTGTTGTCTCGTGAGGGTTTCCAGAGAAGCTACCCACAAACTTCAGTCGAACAGACGTGTATGTGAGATTGCTATTTAAAGTAAATTAGCATCATGGTTGTTGGGACACCAGATTCTCAATTTTGACTTATATCTCACACATCCTTATTTCACAGGTATTCATTCTATGCAAAAATTATCATTTGTTACATTGGTATTTGAAATTCTCAATGCAGTAGGAATGATCATTCAAGCAACAAGAATTGTTATATAACAAATACTCCCTTTTACCACCTTCCATGGATAGTTTCGATTTCACAAACCTCACGTAGTATACCCTCAGCAAAAGTTCACTCTGATTATAGTGACTTGTTTCTCACAGATCATGTGATCAGAAGATGGCCAATCGAAAGATCACATGTACAATTAGAAAGGGAGCACTAGTTTAAGGAAGCAATAAATCATGTTTGGCATAATCTCATGAAAGGATATTAACGCAATTTAAAGAAATGCTATTTACCATATCCCAATTTTGATTAACAACACATGCATGTAACAGACTTGAGATCAATTAGGGTTTTTCATAGGTTGTAGCGTGGCCAGAGGTCAATGGCTAACGAAACGACGTCAGGGATTTTCAAAAGCTATCTTCTGTTTACGTATTGTAGCACACATTTTTCTAACTTTTTGATATTTTGCCTAGAGATGACATTTCTTTCTTTCACTTTTCTCATTTTTCACTTTCTTGGCAAGTTCTTGCCTTTTTGCCTCTGTTTTGTTTCAATTGTTGCAATCAATTCTTCTTGGATGATAATCTCGAATGCTTCTTTTTCTTTTCCTTTTTCTGTATCATATTACAAAGAGGATATAAGAAAATTAGATAGCCAAGGTATGTCAAGTATGTTTTCCTGTGGATTGGTAATCATATAGGTTTATCGAAGAAGAAATCATACATTGAGGGCTCAAACATGGCTGACTAGGGAAATAATTTTTGTAAAAGAAATGGCTAAGGCTCAATATCAATTCAAAGATGGCCTAAAATCATTTCTCAAGTATGTGCACATGTATGTGTCGTATGCGATGGTTCCTTGTGGAATATGTCAATAGATCACTTTTAAGTGTGTCAATCAAAGCAAGGTTAATGAGATCATTCAAAAATTGAGAGTGAAAAGAATTTACTTGAGTAAACATCGATTGTCTCTCGAAAGCATCGTTAGGTTCGAAACTCACCCTGGTGTTCTTTGTTATCTCCACTGTGTATGTCGGGTTTTCCAGGGGGTATTGGTTATATACCAATTTCATTTTCAAGTCAGATCTTCCTGTACCTTTAAAATAACAAATATTGATGCATATATGACAATTTAAGTATAGAGAGAATACCAATTTTTTCAAGAAATGTGGTTTTAAGTCTCGGTTGATAAATTGAGGTGTCAAACCGATCATGTGCATATTTACTCTAGCCTGCATTCTTAACATCCACATTTGTTCCATCACATTTTAATTTTATGCTAAATCTACAAATGCATTAAAACAAATAAAAGTGATGAATGAGACCATTCATTTCTCAAAATATCATCTTTTAATATCAACGGTTCGATTCATTCACAATCACACAAAAACTTACAACTATCAAAGAAGAAATTCATAAAAAGAAGCACTTTAAACAAACATAAAAAACAAGAACAAGAATAGGGATAGGGATCTCTCTCTCTCACTCTTCTGCATGCCCACCCTGTTCACCATGTCCACCACCTCTCATAAGCCTAAGGATCTCATCCTGCTTAGCTTCAATGCTAAGCATGATGTCCCGTAAGGAGCGTCAGGTGCTGGTGCTAGGGCCTGCCTCTGGTGGCTGATCTCTCTCTACCTCCATCTCTCTCTCCTCCTCTGCATCAAGTTCCTCTTGTACCTCGTCTACTCCCTGGGTGGGTGGCATCTCCTGTCTGACTGTCGGGCCGCCACTATGACTTTGGCTCCTTCGAAAGGATGCCTTGTTCAGTGGCCCCATTGGCTTTTGGATTTCCTTCTCGGGCCTCACCTTGACCCCATGGCCTTTGCACAGTTCTGTCACTAGGGTGCCGAAGGGAAGCGAATTCCTCTTCACATCACACCCCTTTTTCATTTCTGTCAAAATTAGGGAGGGGAGATCAATGCTTTGCCCTTTTCCAATCGCATACAACAACCGGGCCATGTCAGGTAAAACTTCATTTTTTCTTCCTATTGGAGCAAAATTTGACACCGCAATCAAGTTTAACATTTTGTATTTGTCACTTAGCTCCCCTTGTCTAAAAAATTTCTTCCCAGTCCACGAAAAATTGGGTACTCCAGTCAGTTCCTTCCCCACCTCATTCATCGCCACATTCTTCCTTGGGGGATAAGCGGGATTTGGAACCCGAGTCACCTCTTGCCTTACCCCCCAAATATAATATTTATCAACGTCCACATGGACTCCCCTTACATATGTTCGAATTTTCCCGTCGATGATCTCGGTGTTGGAGTAAAACTTCCGCACCAAGTCGACTACGGCCTCACCGCCGTTTCTCAAATAAAACAACCACCCCTCCTCTCCATCTCCGCAAAGATCCCCAACTCCGCAAAATCAGCCAAAATCACATCTCTTTCACAAACAATGGCTTTGTTTTGGTAGAAATTTTCATACCTGTCAGCTTTTAGAGCTGTGGGAAACCGAGTTTTGTCGTATCTTCGCATGAGTGGTGGCATTCCTTCTCTCACCTCCACCACTTCTTCGACAAAATTAGGCTCTTGGGTGTTTGGGTTCCTCTTGGCAGGAAGCTTGACTCTTGGCATTTTTCAGTTTTTGAGTTGGAGGGTTTTGAAATCTTTGATTTCTTCGTGAAAATGGATCTTCTGAAGTGGCAAATGTCTTGGGAGGGTTGATTTTTGGTGAAAATGGATAATGGGAGGTGTTTTGGGGTCTGGGTAGTGAAGAGTCTCCAAGGGTTTTTCAGGTTTTCAGAGTTTTAGGAGGGTTTTGAAATGAAGAAGACTAACCAGGCTTTTATAGCCTGAGTCGTAACGTTCGAACGTGTCTAGAAGGATTTTAAACAAATCGTTCGAACGTGGTTTGGCGTTCGAACGTGGTGAGCTCTCAGTACTTTTGAGTTCTGTCAGAGGCCAAAATGCTGTAGGTTCTCTTCGTTCAAACGTTCTATTGGCGTTTGAACGGACTGAGCTCCCAGTACTTTTAAGTTCCATCAGAAGCTTCATCAGAGGTTAAGTACTGTAAGCAGATGACGTTCGAACGTTACCTGGCGTTCGAACGTTGAACCAAAAATTAAAATTTTTTTTCTCCACTACACTATATACAATCAAAGAGGACCAAACACAAAATTTTAAATCAAAAACCTATGGCGTCTCAGGATAAGCCCCTACCCACGCTTCAGGTTGGTATTTTGGGACATTCCTTACTCGGCCCATATTTTCATTTCAGTCAAAAGAATTTATACAAAAAGATTTTTACACTTTTTACAACAAATTCGGACCTTTGGCTTTCACTCCCCCAACAAAAGTACACATTTCCTACAGAAAATTATCTAATCCGAGTCTCCCTCTGTGTCTGTGTAGGATGGACAACCAGTAACTCTCCCAACTTCCTCTCTCACAAACTGGTTAAGCAAAGTATCAGAATAGCATGGCGTATCAGGGTAATCCTTACTCAACCCATTCACTATCTAGTCTAATCGATCAAGTGCGCGACCGAAAATTGGTTCAGAACACTGGTTGTACCTTTTTTCGTGAAAGACTCTGCCACACTGTTTACAGGCACCAAGCCTTTTGGCACGACGGCGTTTGGCAAAGCTGCTTCTGCCACAGAGGGGTTTCGCTTGTTTTTCTTGGATTTCAGCCTTCCTTACTAATCTTGTTTTTCTCATGATCATAGTATGTACATCAGATGGAAAGGTACGTAGAACTCCTAGGCTAAACCAAAAAAGTTTTACATCCATGATTGCTAAGTTTTAAGACTCACTATCTGGTTCTTTAACGTCTGCCAATCACAAAGACGATTGAAGTTGATTCATAAGCATAATCATCAATTTATACAATCAATGTTCAAACATGATCAACAACAACAATATAAAAATTAAAAATTTACGAAAATATGAACTAATGAACTGATGAACTGATCATACCCCCCAACCTAAACTGAACATTGTCCCCAATGTTTCGAATTTACCGGTTCATGGATTGTGGAGACGAAGTTGAATGGTATAGATCTGTTCACCCGCTGAGACCTACAAAAAAAAAACACAAAAATTACTCATCTTGCACAAATTTGGATTTCGGGTAGGCTGAAAATCCTTATGTGTGAGTGCGAATAAAAGAAGAACACCCATGAGCAAATATAAGATTAAAATACAAAACATAAAGCAAAATATCATGTTTGTGGAGTGTGTGGTCATGGGTGGTTTCTCGGATAACAGAGAACTCGAAGACGAACAGAAGGAAGAAGAAGAAAAGAAAAAGAAGAAGAAGAAGAAGAAGGAGAAGAAATGGGGGGGGGGGGGGGGCCAACTGCGGCGGCTGGGAGAAAAAGTGGGTGCCTTATAAAGGCGCCCCAGTGGGTTGGGTTGGAGTAGATTTTCCTGACCCGATCCACTGGAGTGTCGGTAGGCGCGAATTTCGGTGGAGTACTCTGGTTCCATTAAAAGAATGGTTTCCACATTTTTAACAAAATCCTCCAAAAATGGTTTTAACCGCTGACCATTAACAGTAAAACTATTACCATTTTCTGGGTTTTCCACTTCAACTGCTCCATGTTCAAACACCTTTTTGACAATGTAAGGTCCAGTCCATCTTGATTTCAACTTACCAGGAAAGAGGCGGAGTCTTGAATTAAATAGCAAGACTTTTTGAGATGGCTCAAAAGATTTCCGCACAATGTGTTTGTCATGAAGAATTTTCATCCTGGTTTTAGCAATCTTAGCATTTTCATATGCTTCATTTCTCAATTCCTCCAATTCATTTATCTGAAGTTTCCTTGATAGACCAGCCTTATCCAAGTCAAAATTCATTGCTTTAATGGCCCAGTATGCCCTATGTTCCAATTCCACAGGCAAGTGACATGGCTTTCCATAGACTAATCGATAAGGAGACATGCCTAAAATTGTTTTAAAAGCAGTATGGTATGCCCAGAGCGCATCAGTTAGTCTTAACGACCAATCTTTGCGATCTGGATTCACCGTTTTTTCCAAAATTAATTTGATCTCCCGATTAGCTAACTCAGCTTGTCCACTGGTCTGTGGGTGATAAGGGGTTGCAATTTTGTGAAAAATGAAATATTTTTTCATTAAATTCCAGAAAGGACGATTGCAAAAATGAGCACCCCCATCACTTATGATTGATTTCGGAATTCCAAACCGGGACAAAATATTTTTTTTCAAAAAATTGATCACTGTTTTGTGATCATTGTTTCGGCATGGAATTGCTTCAACCCATTTGGATACATAGTCTACAGCCACTAAAATGTACAGATTGCCAAAGGAAGGGGGAAATGGTCCCATAAAATCGATGTTCCAACAGTCAAAAATTTCAATTACCAGAATGAGGTTTAAGGGCATCATATTTCTTTTAGAAATATTTCCCAACCTTTGACACCTATCACAAGTTAAACAAAAGGCATGGACATCTTTGAAAGTGTGGGCCAATAAAATCCACACTGCAATATTTTTGCAGCTATTTTTCTTGATGAAAAGTGGCCACCGCATGCTTCAGAATGACAAAATGTTATTACCTGACTACTTTCATGAGCAGGGATGCAACGTCTTATGATTTGATCTTTACAGTACTTGAATACGTAAGGATCCTCCCAAAAGAAGTTACAAACCTCCCTCAGAAATTTCTTTTTGTCCAACATGGTAAAGGATGGAGGGAGTGTACCAATAGCAAGAAAGTTAGCAATGTCTGCATACCATGGTGTCCTATCAATCATGAACAGTTGTTCATCGGGGAATTTCTCATTGATTGACAGTCCATCCTCATGAAATTCATAGGTTAGTCTGGAAAGATGATCTGCCACCACATTCTCGACACCTTTCTTGTCCTTGATGACAAGATCAAACTCTTGGAGCAAAAGTATCCATCTCAAGAGTTTTGGTTTGGCGTCCTTCTTTGTGAGCAAAAATTTTAGGGCTGCATGGTCAGTGAATACAGTAACAGAAGAACCAACAAGATAAGAACATAATTTTTCCAGTGCAAAAACTACAGCAAGCAATTCTTTCTTAGTTGTCGAATAATTCATTTGAGCATCATTCAACGTTTTGCTTGCATAGTAAATCACATGAGGTTTCTTATCTTTTCTTTGTCTCAATACAGCACCTACAGCAAAATCACTTGCATCACACATTAGTTCAAAGGGAAGATTCTAGTCAGGGGGTTGCATTATTGGTGTAGAAATTAACATGTCTTTTAGCTTGTCAAAGGCTTTTTGGCATGCTTCATTCCAATCAAAGATTACATCCTGACTTAGGAGGTGACACATGAGTTTTGCTATGGTACTGAAATCTTTTATGAATCTCCTGTAGAAACCTGCATGTCCTAGGAATGATCGAACATCCTTTACAGTCTTAGGGGCAGACAAATTTTCAATCAGATCTATTTTTGCCTTGTCAACTTTCATGCCTTCAGACGACACAATGTGACCAAGGACAATGCCCTGTGTTACCATAAAATGGTATTTTTCCTAATTGAGCACTAGGTTGGCTTCCTTACATCTGATCAGTACTTTCTCCAGATTAGTTAAACACAAATCGAAGGAATCACCATAGACAGAGAAGTCATCCATGAATACTTCCAAAAAATTTTCAATCATATCACTGAACAAGCTTAGCATACATCTTTGGAATGTTGCAGGAGCGTTACAAAGTCCAAATGACATCCTTTTGAATGCAAAGGTGCCAAAGGGGCATGTGAATGTTGTTTTCTCCTGATCATCTAGGGCTATCTCAATTTGGTTATACCCTGAATACCCATCTAAAAAACAGTAAAATGTATGGCCTACAATTCTCTCTAGGACTTGGTCAAGAAATGGAAGAGAAAATGATATTTTCTAGTGACCAAATTGAGTTTTCGATAATCAATGCACATTCGCCATCCTGTGCCCACTCGAGTTGGTACAAATTCATTTGCATCATTTTTGACCACTGTGACCCCAGATTTTTTCGGCACAACTTAGGTTGGACTGACCCATTTACTATCTGAGATAGGGAAGATTATCCCTGCATCTAAGAGTTTGAGTACCTCAATTCTCACAACTTCCTTCATGTGAGGGTTTAGTCGTCGCTGCATTTGACGAGAGGGTTTTGAATCCTCTTCAAGGTATATGGCATGATTGCAGATTAACGGGCTTATACCTTTCAAGTCAGTGATGGTCCATCCAATGGTGCTTTTATGACTTCGAAGAACTTCAATCAGTTTAGACTCTTGTAAGTCTGTGAGTTTAGATGAAATTACCAATGGGAATGACTCCTCTCCTAAGAATGCATATTTGAGGTCAGATGGGAGAGGTTTCAATTCAGGCTTTGGTGGGCTAACACTTGATGAGACTGGCTTTGTGCCACTTGGTGAAATTTCTTCGAATTTGGGTGCCCATGTCTCAACAGTATGAGTAGGGCCACTTGGTAGATTTGGGTCATCATCTGTTGTTTCTGATGAGATGAGTTCTAACAGAGATGATTCAGTAGGATCCTCACAGAATGTATCATCCAGATGTTCCTGTATCAAAGATTCTATGGAGTTTACTTCCCTTTCTTCCTTTTCTTCTTCTGGATGTTTAGCAATATTGAAAATGTTCAGTTCGAGAGTCATATTCCCAAAAGTTAATTTCATGACTCCATTCCTGCAATTGATTAAGGCATTGGAAGTTGCTAGGAATGGCCGACCAAGAATGACGGGAATTTGGTTCTCCGAATTTATTGCTGGTTGAGTATCCAGAACAATGAAGTCAACAGGGAAGACAAAACTATCTACTTGGACAAGCACATCTTCAACAATCCCTCTGGGGGTTTTGACAGATCTGTCGGCCAACTGGAGTGTGACACAAGTGGGTTTAAGTTCACCCAAATCCAACTGCTGATAGACAGAGTAGGGTAGCAAATTAACGCTGGCTCCAAGGTCTAATAAAGCTTGTTCAATCCTGAAGTTCCCAATGATACATGAGACAGTCGGACACCCTGGGTCTTTGTATTTTGGAAGGGTTTTATGTTGAAGAAGAGCACTAACTTGTTCTGTTAGGAAAGCTCTCTTTTGAACATTCTGGCTTCTCTTGACTGTGCACAAGTCTTTTAGAAACTTGGCATAAGACGAAACTTGTTTGATTGCATCCAGAAGTGGGATGTTGATATTTACTTGCTTAAAAAGCTCATAAATTTCAGACTGATTTTTCACTTTCTGTTTGGTTTTGAGTCGATGAGGAAACGGAACCGGAATGGGATACGAAGGTTCCCTTTTTTCAGAAGGTTCTGGCTCTTGTTCAATCACAAGCTCAGGGTCTTTCTCAAGTTCAGTCTCAATTGGTTCATGTTCAGATGATGGATTGGCTGGGCTTGACTCAGGTCTTGGCTTGGGAATGAGTATGTCTCTGACTGTCTTGTTAATCACTTTGCCACTTCTTAGTGTCGTGACTACTTGGGCTTGGTCTTGGGTATTTCCTGTTGTTGAAGGGTTCCCTACATGGAATTGGCCTTGTGGTTGCTTTGGTTGGGCAGAAAACTTGCCATTTTCGTGTATGACCATGGATTGAGTCAACTTTTGGATGTGGCTTTTAAGATCCTCAAAAGATTGAGTGGTCTGGGTTTTGAAATCAGTGAAAGCCTGTGTGGAATTATTGTTATAATTCATTTGGCTTTGCATGAACTGATTCAGTGTGTCCTCAAGGTTCCTCTTTTGTGGTGGTTGATATGGTTGATATGCAGGAGGTCCTTGGGGTGGTGGGTATGACCCTTGTTGTTGGTTCATGGGTATTGGTTGTGTGTTCTTCCAACTGAAGTTAGGGTGGTTTCACCACCCTGGATTGTATGTTTCAGAATATGGGTTGGAGTAGGGCTTGTTGAAGTTGGAAACTGCATGTGTTTGTTCCAACAAGACTTGTTTGAATGCTGGGATGGTGGGACACTCCCCAGTAGGGTGTCCTGTTAGCGCACAGATTCCACACACTTGCTCGGTGGAAGGGCTAACATCAACTTGATGGACTTTCTTCATCTCTAAAGCTTCAAGCTTTCGAGACAATGTGGACATTTTTGCTCTCAAGTCATCATCCTCTCTCAAGACATATTTTCCTCCTTGGGAAGTAGATGGTCTGGCTTCTACAGTGGTAGGGGAGGCTGA
The DNA here is from genome assembly GCA_951799425.1 of Ilex aquifolium. NCBI lineage: Eukaryota > Viridiplantae > Streptophyta > Magnoliopsida > Aquifoliales > Aquifoliaceae > Ilex > Ilex aquifolium. Next base: position 14,573,103 of record OX637391.1, on the reverse strand, counting down.
GTCCCACATCTGAGAACTGTCAGATATGGTGTCGAAAAAATTGAATGCCTGCTCCGGACTTTTTCCCATGAATTCTCCTTGAGCCATCATTTCGACAAACTGACGTAGTCTAGAGGGTAAGGAGTCATAGAAAAATCCTACCAAAGTCCAATTTTCAAAAGCATGATGTGGGCAGGATTGGAGCAGATCTTTGAATCTCTCCTAACTTTGATAAAAAGTTTCTCCTTCTTTAACCGCAAAATTCATGATTTGCCTTTTTAGTGCATTTGTGCGGTGTAGAGGAAAAAACTTTCTAAAAAATTCATTTTGTAATGCTTGTCAATTGGGTATTGAAAAAGCTTTTAAAGAATTTAACCATTGTTTGGCTCTATCCCTCAAGGAGAAAGAAAACAGTTTCATCTTGGCCAATTCAGAATTGTCTTGAAATGTTCCACACACTTCCTTAAAATCTTTTATATGCAGATATGGATTTTCTGCATCCAATCCATGAAACACGGGTAATAACTGTACTGTCCCCGGCTTTACAGTAAAGAGGGGAGCATTTTCAGGAAAAATAAAACAAGAGGGGATACTATTTCTTGTGGGATTTAAGTAATCCCGCAAAGTTCGGATGTTAGGGACCTCCTCCTCTCTCATAGGGACTTCTCCATTTCTTTCATTATTTGCCATACTACCCTCACAAGAGTCTGCTACTGATCTAGGTGAATTTGGTTCAGGCTGATTCACGGACTCACACGATTCTGCCGGCAAATTTTGGAAGTGAGGAGTGCCCTCAGTCATAAAGAAAATAAAACAAAGTTATTTACAGTAAACCAAAGAATATACACAACGTTGAAGGTCTTTTTACCTTTCACCTTAAAACACCTTTTAAAGGTTCCCCGGCAACGGCGCCAAAAACTTGATCTTGATCCGAAATGTATACACCCAAGTGCAGGCGGTCAAGCTGTAGTAATAATCCAGTTTGAGTCCGGAGTCGCAGCGAACTTTTGTTGATATTTCTGAGGTAAGCAGTGGTAGAGACCTATTGATTGTAACCCTTGAGATTTGCTGTGAGATATGAGTTTTCCTGGACAGAATATAAGATTCTTTCCAAGAGGATTTTCTTAACAAAACAGGAGATAAGTGCTAATTAAAAAGAGTCACTCTTTAGTGCAAGGATCTAGACATGTAGTTAGTTATCAGGTTTTTCATAATTGTGCTTGATAACTCAATTAACTCCCGTGTCAACAGCAAGTTAATCGGAAGATAAAGATGGATTGTGAGAATTAAGAACATGATTCCGATGTCTTTCTAGAAGTTTACAAGAATTGCCTGTGCCAAGACTTAACCCGTCTACAAACAAGCAAGTGTTTCTACAAGACATCCAATCATGATATTAATATTTCATTCTTTAAATGAAGTACAATAAGGGGGAGGATTGAAGGGTAGTCATGAGGATCTAGCCAGGGTACTTGCCTTGAACTAATGAGTCTTTCTATGCAAGAGTCATCCGTGTCATAGAAAGAACCCACAGTTATACAAAGTACCTTAGCTTTGCTAGATGCAATCAATCATCCAATAACAAGATGAAATAAACATTAAGCATAAAAACAATGCACAAATATGATTCCCGGATAACTTATACATGACCTTCTCCTCTTACTAAAGAGTGAATGAGAAACTAATCACTCTTCATGGCTTGGGTAAAGCTAGAAAAGTGAGTGATGCTCATCCCTCCAAGTAGAGAACTTAAAAGATAAAGTAACAACAAACACGGAGCCAATCTTTAACAAAGAATGGGTGAATCACGTTCCACCCTTCACGGCTTTGGTAAAGCTCTAGAAAAGTGGAAGAGTTTCACTCTTCTAAGAAAGAAAGAAGTGCAAACAATGAAAGTGAAATGCATGAACAATAAAAGTAGAAGAAAGCTAGTCACATTTGGAGGGTGGCTTCCTCAACCAAGAATTGGAGGGTTGCTTCCTCAACCAAAAGATGAACTATCTCTCTTCTATGAATGTAAAATGAAAGCATAAGCATAAGCATAAAACTACTTTTATAACAAGCAAGAGATGTTGGACTAAAGCCAAACTAATCTCTAAAATAAAGACTTCATACAAGGAAAATAAGCTAAATCTACAATGTGAGTGAGAGTCTAAGCCTCCATCAACTTTCCTACTTGGCCCCTCTAGCTCTCCAACAAGGGGAGTATTTATAGGCAAGAGGAGGAGACAAGAGGAGGTGAAGGAATAGTGTTTGCCGCCCAAGTCCAAGTGAAAAGCCAACAACTCTGCTGCCAGTCTGTGGAGAACATTCGAACGTGAGTTGGCGTTCGAACATTGTTTCTGTTTTTGCACTAAGGGCGTTCGAATGCCAGATGTGTTCTGACCCTTTCACTCAAGTGGTCTGTTGGTCTTCTGTGAAGTTCAGTTCCAACTCTATGCAGTAGTCTGGTCTTCAATCAACTCAAGTGCACGTTTGAACGTGAGTTGGCGTTCGAACGTGACACTCAAGTGCTTCAGAGCTTCAGTTCTTCTTTCCTAACTGCAACACGCCTTCTCTTAGCAGTTGAGTCTGCTATAGTGTAATGTGGACGTTTGAACGTGAGTTGGCGTTCGAACGTTCTGGCTTTGCTCCAAGCTTCTCCAATTTTGGGGTCTAATGTGCTGGTGTTGCATCCAAGTGTGGTACTTGTTGTTCTTGGGTCCTTGTTCAGTTTAGGGCCTGAAATGACATCACTTAAACTCCATCAAAGTACAATTAGTCTTAAAACGGTATAGTAATAAGCTAATTTTAAGTGCTAATCACCTTCCCAGAAAAAAATGTCACATCTTTTCATGGTCAAGGACGAGGGCAAGCTTATGGTCGTGGCAAAAATAAAAATACTCATTTTTGCAAGGGTTATCGTGGAGGCCTGAAATCCTTCACATCAAATCAGAAATGGAAAAATACCCCACACCACCAGAAGTAGAACAACTATCTACACCACTAGAAGTGGAACAACCAGAACAAAGAAAAAAAGGTAAGGGTTTACCGAACAAACTCTCTAAGAAGACTGAAGATGGTTGTTATAGATGTGGAATGAAAGGACACTGGTCGCGTACCTATCATACGCTGAAACACTTGGCAGATTTCTATCAAAAATCTAAAGAAGAAAAAAAAAATTGATTGAGACAAATTTTGGTGAGGGGATATCTGGCACCGCCCTCATCGATTATTCATCCGCTTTTATTAATCTGGATGTTTCTGATTTTTTTGTAAACCCAAGTGGAAATGAAATGGAAAATATAGACTAAGAATGTTATCTTGTATTTTCTACATATAATTTGAGTGTATGTCTATAAGTGTTGTCTTTGTGTGTTATTTAATATTCACGTACTAGTAATTGCTCGTGCCTGAAGGCACGGTGTTACTCGTAAATTAGTTACAAATATTTGCTCATATATAAATATAAAATAAAATACAACATTGTAGTAAACGACGAACAAAATGAGTTCGCTAATATTTTTTATAACATCAACCTACATGCATAGCATATATTTTCACATTAAATTGTTACGCCACGAAAATTATGTTATAACTACTGAAACATAATAATTCAAATATCTGAAAAAATATATCAGTTGACAATATTCAATGTTATATTTTTGATTCAAAATCCACGATTTTAACATTCATAATCAATTTTATCTAAATAATAACAGAATTCATAACTAATAGAATGAAAATTAAAACAATACTCCCACAAATAAACTAAGTCTGCAGATGTTGTCAAATGACCAAATATAACTATTAGAAATTCAACCAACTTCCAAAATATACGACCTGACTATTGAATTTGTACGATTCGAGTTTATAATAGTGCTTTTAATTTTATATCATTCTTGTCGGTTATTTATATTCGTAGTATATTTTCTTAAACTAAATGTTATTTAGTATTGAATTATTTAGTAAAGATTGTTATTTCGTATTGTTCACTAAATATTGAATTTGTATGATTCATGCTCATAGTATTGCTTATAATTTTGTATCGTTTCTCTCGTTTGTAATTTTGTATCATTTTTCTCGGGTATTTAGATTTGGATTATTTAGTAAATATTGTTGCTTTGTGTTATTCACTAAATATTGAATTTGTATGATTCGTGTTTGTGTATGAATTTAATCTTGTATATTTTAAATGTTAAACATATTTTATTTAATATGTCTCTTGATATCAGAGTTGCCCAATAACTTGAATTTAATCTTGTATATTTTACATGTTAAGCATATTTTCTTTGTTAAATTAGATTTTTTTGCAAGTTATGCTTTTTTTAATTGATTATGGAAAAAACAAAATTGACTATTGAATTTGGATGATTCGAGTTTATGGTAGTGCTTTTAATTTTATATCATTCTTTTCAGTTATTTATATTCTTAGTATATTTTCTTAAACTAAACGTTATTTAGTATTGGATTATTTAGTAAAGATTGTTGTTTCGTGTTGTTCACTAAATATTGAATTTGTATGATTCGTGTTCATAATATTGCTTATAATTTTGTATCGTTTCTCTCGTTTGTAATTTTGTATCATTTTTCACAGGTATTTAGATTTGGATTAGTTAGTAAATATTGTTTCTTTGTGTTGTTTACTAAATATTGAATTTGTATGATTCGTGTTTATATATGACTTTAATCTTGTATATTTTAAATGTTAAGCATATTTTTTTTAATATATCTCTTGATATCTGAGTTGCCCAATAACTTGAATTTAATATTTTATATTTTACATGTTAAGCATATTTTCTTTGTTAAATTAGATTTTTTGCAAGTTACGTTTTTTTTTATTGATTATGGAAAAAACAAAACTGACTATTGAATTTGTATGATTCGAGTTTATAGCAGTGCTTTTAATTTTATATCATTCTTCTCGGTTATTTATATTCTTAGTATATTTTCTTAAACTAAACTTTATTTAGTATTAAATTATTTAGTAAATATTGTTGCTTCATGTTGTTCACTAAATATTGAATTTGTATGATTCGTGTTCATAGTATTGCTTATAATTTTGTATCGTTTATCTCGTTTGTAATTTTGTATCATTTTTCTCGGGTATTTAGATTTGGATTATTTAGTAAATATTGTTGTTTTTTGTTGTTCACTAAATATTGAATTTGTATGATTCGTGTTTGTATATGGATTTAATCTTGTATATTTTAAATGTTAAACATATTTTCTTTAATATATCTCTTGATATCTGAGTTGCCCAATAACTTGAATTTAATCTTGTATATTTTACACGTTAAGCATATTTTCTTTGTTAAATTAGATTTTTTGCAAATTATGCTTTTTTTTTTTATTGATTATGGAAAAAATAAAATTGACTATTGAATTTGTATGATTCGAGTTTATAGTAGTGCTTTTAATTTTATATCATTCTTCTCGGTTATTTATATTCTTAATATATTTTCTTAAACTAAACGTTATTTAGTATTGAATTATTTAGTAAAGATTGTTGCTTCGTGTTGTTCACTAAATATTGAATTTGTATGATTCGTGTTCATAGTATTGCTTATAATTTTGTATCGTTTCTCTCGTTTGTAATTTTGTATCATTTTTCTCGGGTATTTAGATTTGGATTATTTAGTAAATATTGTTGTTTTGTGTTGTTCACTAAATATTGAATTTGTATGATTCGTGTTTGTATATGAATTTAATCTTGTATATTTTAAATGTTAAACATATTTTCTTTAATATATCTCTTGATAACTGAGTTGCCCAATAACTTGAATTTAATCTTGCATATTTTACATGTTAAGCATATTTTATTTGTTAAATTAGATTTTTTGCAAGTTATGTTTTTTTTTTATTGATTATGGAAAAAACAAAATTGACTATTGAATTTGTATGATTCGTGTTTGTAATATTGCTTGAATGAAAGAGAGAGATACACAGGAATATTTTCTTGATATATACTATCTATCTAATATTTATTATATAATTTTCCTTCAGAGAGAGATACAGAGAAATATTTTCGTAATATACTATCTTTCTCTATGATATATACTATCTATCTACATAGAGATGTAGTATTTGCTTGAATTAGACACTATCTAATATTTTCGTGAGATACAAAGGGAAATATTGTGAAAAATTGATACTTTTTGCGTGAATTGATCGGTGTGAGAGAGAGATACAGAGGAATGAGAGAGAGATATTTGCTTGATTTAAGGAAAAGATTTGGGGGAATTAAATTTTGGAATATCAATTTTGGAAACTATAAATTTTGAGTAGCAAAAATATTTCAAAGAGTTAAAGTGGTACGTCAGATCAAAACGATATGAGACGTCAATAGCTCAAGACAGTTTGAGATAATGTCATCCGTTAGATGATGTGTTTTTTGGTCATGAAACGATGTAGACCACTCTTTGTCTCCAAAATTCAAATTCGTTCTACTTTATTATATAGATATATATATTGCAAACAGATTCCAGCCTCTTGGTAGACCAGTTAGTCACCATCTCAGGCCTACTATTGTCCCTGTTGCCACTTTCTCTCAAATGGCCCAGCTAGCGCCACCAAATGTTAACCTTCTTGTTAATCCCTATTCTCGTCAAGGACCAGCCCAAATAGGCCCAAAGACAGATTATATTGACAAGCCCAATTTTCATAATGTTTTTGCTATTGAGCCAGCCCATGCTCACATAAGTGATATTAAAATTCTGCTTAAAGCCTATCTTGGAGAAGGATGGACTTTTGTCCCTCATGATCCAGAAAGAACATTTGAATTCTACGAAGATATCCTATTTTTCACTGGATCCATTCATATCAAACCTATTCCTGATAAGAATGACCCCAATAAGACTATTTATCTGTTCTTTTTATCAAAAAGGTTTTATCTATTAAAGATTGGGGATCTCACCCTTCTTTACCCAGAGATCTCGAAGGAACCCATAAGAAGTTCAACTACTATGACTACATTGAGTCATGGACTGTTTCTTATGCTCTATCAAGATGAGTCATTAACTCATTCCTGGTTCGTTCAATTTGATAAAGATTTCAAAAGCCAGATTCCTTCCTGGTTTGTAAGGTGGTGGCAAGTTCATGGCCCCATTCTTGAAATCTTTTCTGCTGATCTTCTAGATCAGTATACCTACTTCTGCTCTGCTGATGTTCCTAGTAAACAACAGTCCTCATTTCCTATTCCAAATTTGCTAACGTTTGTTTGTAGGTACAGGATAGCTTGGATTTGCAGATGGCAATGGCAAATAATTTCCCACTATGTTGCCAGACAATTCTCTGTCAAATGGTGGCCCAGTTTCAAATATGATGCCATAATTGCTACTATTCAGAAGGATTTTCCAGTCAGGGTTCCGACCCCAGTAGCGGTCCCCACGGCCCTGCCGAAGAACAAGAATGCTATGAATTTGAACAATCACAAGCTGTAGATATAAACAAATATCAAATATATCTTTGAAATTAAATCAAGCAATACTTACAACACTAGCACTAGTGGGCTAGTGGAAATAAGGTTGCATAAGTAGATAAGAAATCAGCATTGTAGGCATCAAAATAAAAGCTCTTCATTTGAGGCTTACAATTATCAGAGAAGGTAGGGAGAGTGTTTACAAGGCTTGTAATAGTCTAACAAGACTTGGTTCATAAATGAAATCTGAAACCCTTATATAGGTGTAAGGATTTTGGAGCAATCATTTCTTTTTTGAATTCATCTCTGGGTAAACGGCTTTCACCTTTTGCTTTCGGCTGGAAAGGTGGAGTAAAATACTTTTACTCAGGGTAAAGTTTGACAAATGGGACTAAGGGGCCCAAAGGTTGTCAGGGAATCTCCTTTCGGTGGAAAAGAAGAACTAAAGACTTTGACAAACGGGACTAGTGGGTCCTGGTTTTGTCTGGGAAGCATCTTTTGTAAAAAGCAGGGGTAGAATGCTTTTACTAGGGGAAAAGCAAACTGATTGAGAATCTGTCTGAAATTTGTCGGTTGCTTTACTAGGGGGAAAGCACCGGGTAAATTTGGTGATATCTTATCCTTACATGTGACAGACAGCTTTTCCCTCTTGTGTGAGAAGAGAGTAGTGAGTGAAGCTGTCACAAGTAAAAACAATCATCACGACATCACGGGGTGGTGATGTCTGCTTCATCAAGATCATCATATCCTTCATACGGGTCCTGGGCATCTTGGTATGGGTCCAAGGCTGGAGTAACGGATCCGGCTGATGAACTGGGAGATGATGAACTCTGGCTGGCAGCCTGCTGGATTAGATCCTGAGCCATTTTGAGGAGTTCAGCAGCTGACGGCTTAATTGGCTTACTGGAGTCCTTAGAGGGGAGGTTACTCGTATCCGCTGAGAAAATGTCCTAGTTGATGTTTCAATATCAGATTGTTCATTATCTTGAACTGTAGGTTCAAGAGGACTAGTATTGGACATGGATAAAAAACTCAAAAGTTTCAGCAAAGATCTTATCTTGTGTTTTTAAGCCTTTTATCTCAATTTTTAATTTATTAACTTCACATTGGAGATCTTGTAAAGTGAGTTCTTTCTTTTTCTCTTTACTAAATCTTTCCATTGTTTTGTTAATACTAATTAATTATTTTTCACTAGACAAGTGTTTGTTATCTTTTTTAACAAACAAATCTTTGAGATTTTTTATGTATTTTATCTTAAGTTCAGGATCTTCAATTTTGCTGATCAAATCTATTAGGATTTGTTCTTCTTCAGCTTGCTTTGTAATTACTCTAATCTTTTTACAACAATTATCCTTACATCCTAGTTTGATGTCAGGTTCAATAGAATCATCTGTACTAGGGTGATTATCTGAAGAATCTTCTGGACTACTAGTGGAGTCTGAACTTTCTTCCTTTTCTGGAGGGTTACTTAATCTGAAAATTCTAAGAATTTCTTCTGTTTCATTTTCAGCTAAGTTTAATAATTTAACTTGTTTTTTAATTGGGCAGTCAGGACTAATATGGCCTGTTTTTCCGCAATTAAAACATTTAATATCATCTTGAGCTTTACCTTTTCCAGATATTTTCTTCTTAGAATCTTTTTTAGATTTAGAAGATCTGTGAGGTTTTCTACTAGATTTTTTATAAAATTCAGGCTTAGAAAATCTTTTCTTACTACGGTCGTAGTGAGATTTGGGCTTAGAATAAGACTTATGCTTCTTATGAGATTTATGTTTTCTGTGGCTGGTTGATGGTGCCACTGGAGGGAGACCATATTGTTCACAGAAATTTCCCATTTCATATTTAGCTTTATTTTTATCATTTTGCAATTGTTTACTAAGTTTCATATCAATACACATCCTAAGACCTTCCTTTTGGATGGTACTGATTAATTGGCCATAAGTCAGGGAGTCATATTCTATGATTCTTGTGTCCTTAGCAAGGGCTTCTCTAATCTTATGGGCAAACAAATTAGGTAAACCATTAACAAATTTTTCTTTCCAAAATGATTTATTACAGTCTGAACGGTTCATTACCCGTGAGACAAAAACATCTTTGTACCATCTGAAGTCACTAAGTGTGGGACACTTAAGATTACTAAGCTGGTCATGGATCCTGGCTTCAATGTTACTAGGGGTTCCAACAAAATGTTTAATTATGGTAAAAATCAAGGTGTTAAGTCCATCAGGCTTTGCTCTTCCAATTCTTTCATCAAAAACTGGAATTCCATCATCATTTAAAACAACAGCATGTCTAATTTCATCTCTAGAATCTTGGGTAAGATAATTATCCCACCAGCTTCTAAGAACACCTGTGAATCCTGAGGTGACTAAGTCAACTAAATCAGGTTCAGAAGTATCAAGGTTACTAACATAACTATTAATAACCATAGACATGTGATGAACTTTATTCAAAATTTCTTGTTCACTTAAACCATCTATGTTCCATTCATAGAGTTTGTTTGACTGAACAGAGAACTGGTTAGAAATATTTTTTTCTTCAAATTGTAAATCAGGAGGTGTTGGTCTGGGGTACCAATTTTTTGTGGTACTGGTTGGATTTGAAAAAACCAATTTATTAATTTGTTGTGTTCCAAAAGCTTTTTCCAATTCTTTAATTTCAAAATCAGAAGAATCTTCATCAGTGCTGGTTTCTGCATCTGAAGTTTGATTAATGACAGTTACTTGGGAGGTCTGTGATGTCTCTGGTTGGGCATCTAACTTCCTAAGTAATTGGTCAATTTTTTGAATTCTGAGTGTATCAGCAATTCCTAATTTAGATCTATCTTCTGGTAAGGTAATTAAAGGCTTTTCTAATTTTTTACCTGTAGATAATAATTCAATTTTTGTTTCAATTTTATCTAACTGTTTTCCTATGGTAACTAGGCTTTGGTTAGTAAAATTGGTCTGTTCAACAATTTTCTTTTCAAATTTTGCTAAATTATTTTGTTCGGCTGTCTTCTTATCCGATTCACTACATGGAATCTTAAAGGGAGACGGAGTAAGTTCAGCATCAGCATGTGTGAAAGTAAAAGTCTCAGTGGGAGGGTGACTGGAGGACATGGTTCCTGAGTCAGCTGTTTTCCACTTATGTTTTGTAATGACTTTTACATTTTTACAGCAAGAATCAACGTAGTCAAAAAATAGAATTTCAGATTCTAATTTGTGCTTTGTTTTTACCCATTGAATTTTTATTTCTTGGATCTGTTGAGAATTAAATCTTTTAAAGAAATCTTTTTTCTTAGATTTATTTTCTTCAGATTCAATTTCTTTTAATAATTTAGGCATATTAGGCATAAAACAGAAATTAGATTCTCTTTTAATTACTAGAAGTTGATGACTAATAGGTTCATCAGCATGACTTTCTAGTTCACTCCTAGAAGGACTTAGAGTAGGAGATGGAGTAAAATCATCTTCTTTTTTCTCTTTTCTTTCTTGTTCTTTGTATCTGGAATAAGAAGTATTATAAGGAGTATAATAAGGTCTACTAATTTGGGGTGAAGAATTATCAATACCTTTCATTTTAAATTTTCGATCTAATTCTTCAGAAATTTCTTTATCTCTTTTGGAGATTCTGGAACAGGATTCAGATCTTCTTCCTTCGTTGATCTGAACAGATTTATTAAGCAAATTAGGAGGAATAGATGATGTACTAGATCTACGTGATCCAGTGTCACCAAATGAAATTCTTACCGAGCCATCAGTAAGTTGGTGGATGTGTTCTATACTAGAGGTAGAAACTTCACAATCTTTTTCAAAATTTTCATTTTCAACAATCCAGTGTTTTGGAAGATCAACATCTTTCCATAAAATTCTTTTAGGAATTTGAATATTTGAATTAGAAGTACTAGCTTGTAACAACAAAGTACTATCTGTAGGACTTTTACATAATGCATTAACATTTAAATTTGTGGTCATGCATTTGTAATAAATTCTATAAATAAGTACTATAGAATCAGTGTTTGCTTCAAGTTTTGTAATATCACCAAATAATTTGATTCCCAAAGTAAGTGCTTTGTGAGTGTTTTCACAAGTTAGACTTAGAGTAAAATCTGGGAAACAATTAAAATATACAGGTCCTTGATGAAGGTCTGTCTCCATGATTCCTAAAAGACTAGGTTGGTATTCAGTAAACCTTCCATCTCTTAGGGTTAACAAAACAGCAGCATTTTTTCCTTTTGTTAATAAGGGTTTAATTGCAATTTGGACAAGACCTAAATGGATGAATTTAAATCCTTTAGACCTATGTCTTTTCAGTACTTCTTTGTTGAGAAGTCTGACAATTTCTTCATCATTTTTTAAAGGATGAACTTGTTCAACAGTTTTAATTTGCAATTCTTCATTGAATGCGGTTGGCATCCAACTTGTTTTGTAAATTTCCCTTCTGGGGACTTTAGGTATATTCCATCCTATCCAATTAGATTGTTTAATTTCACATTCAAAATCTTCTTCATTTACTATATTGGGTATAGTACTAGATGAAGATCTAGATGAGCTAATTGTGGAATTAGATCTAAACAATCTATTCATTGTTAAATCAAGATTTCTTCAATTTTATAAATCAAAAATAAGTTTTAACCACATGATGCATACCCCCTAACAAACAAAAACCCTCAGTTTCTTGCCAAAAATTTCCCTAAACTGCCACACCTGGACTTACACACGGGAAAACAAAGAGGCTTACACACTCTTGGATTTAGACAAAGGCTAGGTGATCAGGTTAAGAAAAAACTTATAACTGATTTAATGGAATTGAAAGAAATAGAGATTTAAAACAAATAATAGTGTTCAAATGTAATTTCATAACTGGCTATCCAGGTCGTCAAATGGCTCTGATACCAAAATAAAAGCGGAAGGAAGAAGAACAAGAATGTATGATTTTGAACAATCACAAGCTGTAGATATAAACAAATATCAAATATATCTTTGAAATTAAATCAAGCAATACTTACAACACTAGCACTAGTGGGCTAGTGGAAATAAGGTTGCATAAGTAGATAAGAAATCAGCATTACAGCCGAACAAAATAATTTAGCAAAATTTGAAAAGAAAATTGTTGAACAGACCAATTTTACTAACCAAAGCCTAGTTACCATAGGAAAACAGTTAGATAAAATTGAAACAAAAATTGAATTATTATCTACAGGTAAAAAATTAGAAAAGCCTTTAATTACCTTACCAGAAGATAGATCTAAATTAGGAATTGCTGATACACTCAGAATTCAAAAAATTGACCAATTACTTAGGAAGTTAGATGCCCAACCAGAGACATCACAGACCTCCCAAGTAACTGTCATTAATCAAACTTCAGATGCAGAAACCAGCACTGATGAAGATTCTTCTGATTTTGAAATTAAAGAATTGGAAAAAGCTTTTGGAACACAACAAATTAATAAATTGGTTTTTTCAAATCCAACCAGTACCACAAAAAATTGGTACCCCAGACCAACACCTCCTGATTTACAATTTGAAGAAAAAAATATTTCTAACCAGTTCTCTGTTCAGTCAAACAAACTCTATGAATGGAACATAGATGGTTTAAGTGAACAAGAAATTTTGAATAAAGTTCATCACATGTCTATGGTTATTAATAGTTATGTTAGTAACCTTGATACTTCTGAACCTGATTTAGTTGACTTAGTCACCTCAGGATTCACAGGTGTTCTTAGAAGCTGGTGGGATAATTATCTTACCCAAGATTCTAGAGATGAAATTAGACATGCTGTTGTTTTAAATGATGATGGAATTCCAGTTTTTGATGAAAGAATTGGAAGAGCAAAGCCTGATGGACTTAACACCTTGATTTTTACCATAATTAAACATTTTGTTGGAACCCCTAGTAACATTGAAGCTAGGATCCATGACCAGCTTAGTAATCTTAAGTGTCCCACACTTAGTGACTTCAGATGGTACAAAGATGTTTTTGTCTCACGGGTAATGAACCGTTCAGACTGTAATAAATCATTTTGGAAAGAAAAATTTGTTAATGGTTTACCTAATTTGTTTGCCCATAAGATTAGAGAAGCCCTTGCTAAGGACACAAGAATCATAGAATATGACTCCCTGACTTATGGCCAATTAATCAGTACCATCCAAAAGGAAGGTCTTAGGATGTGTATTGATATGAAACTTAGTAAACAATTGCAAAATGATAAAAATAAAGCTAAATATGAAATGGGAAATTTCTGTGAACAATATGGTCTCCCTCCAGTGGCACCATCAACCAGCCACAGAAAACATAAATCTCATAAGAAGCATAAGTCTTATTCTAAGCCCAAATCTCACTACGACCGTAGTAAGAAAAGATTTTCTAAGCCTGAATTTTATAAAAAATCTAGTAGAAAACCTCACAGATCTTCTAAATCTAAAAAAGATTCTAAGAAGAAAATATCTGGAAAAGGTAAAGCTCAAGATGATATTAAATGTTTTAATTGTGGAAAAACAGGCCATATTAGTCCTGACTGCCCAATTAAAATACAAGTTAAATTATTAAACTTAGCTGAAAATGAAACAGAAGAAATTCTTAGAATTTTCAGATTAAGTAACCCTCCAGAAAAGGAAGAAAGTTCAGACTCCACTAGTAGTCCAGAAGATTCTTCAGATAATCACCCTAGTACAGATGATTCTATTGAACCTGACATCAAACTAGGATGTAAGGATAATTGTTGTAAAAAGATTAGAGTAATTACAAAGCAAGCTGAAGAAGAACAAATCCTAATAGATTTGATCAGCAAAATTGAAGATCCTGAACTTAAGATAAAATACATAAAAAATCTCAAAGATTTGTTTGTTAAAAAAGATAACAAACACTTGTCTAGTGAAAAACAATTAATTAGTATTAACAAAACAATGGAAAGATTTAGTAAAGAGAAAAAGAAAGAACTCACTTTACAAGATCTCCAATGTGAAGTTAATAAATTAAAAATTGAGATAAAAGGCTTAAAAGCACAAGATAAGATCTTTGCTGAAACTTTGAGTTTTTTATCCATGTCCAATACTAGTCCTCTTGAACCTACAGTTCAAGATAATGAACAATCTGATATTGAAACATCAACTAGGACATTTTCCCAGCGGATACCAGTAACCTCCCCTGTATTGATGGAAACTTCTGGTTTAACGAAGCTGTCATCTCAAGATGGATGTCCACAAACTGATAATCAGATTAATTCTGTTAATAAAATTAATTTACAAAAATGGTATTCTCAAGTACGAATAATCATCAATAATGATTTTATACTTGATACAATTGCTCTTATAGATACAGGAGCAGATGTAAACTGTATTCAGGAAGGAATTGTTCCTACTAAATTCTATGAAAAAACTCTTGAAAGATTAAGTTCTGCTAATGGCAGTAAAATGAATGTTGCTTACAAATTGCCTAAAGCCCATATTTGTCAAGATAATGTTTGTTTCAAAACATCATTTATCTTAGTAAAAGATATGACAGATCAGGTTATCCTAGGATTACCTTTTATATATTTGTTATACCCTTTTACTACAAATATTGAAGAATTATCTACAAATCCTTTAGGACAATCTGTAACATTTAAATTTATTCTTAAACCTGAGATTAAAGAGTTAAAACAACTCAAAACTGATTCTATATATCTCAGAATAATTAATCAGAAAAAGAATCAAGTAAAATTTCTTCAAGAAGAAATAAATCACAAAAGAATTTTTGATCAATTAACTGATCCAATTTTAATCGAAAGAATTAATCAATTTCAACAAAGAATTGAAGAAGAAGTTTGCTCTAACCTTCCTACAGCTTTCTGGCATAGGAAAAAACATAGTGTAAAACTTCCTTACATTAAAGGATTTAGTGAAAAAGATATTCCTACTAAATCTAGGCCAATTCAGATGAACCATGAATTAATGGAAACCTGTAAAAAGGAAATTTCTGAATTACTTGAAAATGGAATTATTAGCAAGTCAAAATCTCCTTGGTCTTGTCCAGCTTTCTATGTTATGAAAAATGTCGAATTAGAAAGAGGCACACCAAGACTTGTTATTAATTATAAGCCTTTAAATGCTGTTTTGGAATGGATCAGGTATCCTATTCCAAATAAACAAGATCTGATTAAAAGATTAAAAAATTCTGTTATATTTTCAAAATTTGATTTGAAAAGTGGATACTGGCAAATACAGATATCCCCTGAAGACATGTATAAAACTGCATTCACAACACCTTTTGGTCATTATGAATGGAATGTTGTACCTTTTGGTTTGAAAAATGCACCCAGTGAATTTCAAAATATTATCAATGAAATTTTTAATCATTTAAGTCATTGTTCTATAACCTATATTGATGACATTCTCATCTTTAGCAGGTCTATAGAAGAACATTGGAAACATTCAAATGCATTTTTAGAGACAGTCAGACATAGTGGTCTAGTCATCTCTGCCAGAAAAATTAAATTGTTTCAAACTTCTGTCAGATTTCTTGGATATGATATCCAACAATCCACCATTATTCCCATCAGTCGAGCTATTTAGTTTGCTGATAAATTTCCTGATGAAATTCTTGATAAGACTCAACTTCAAAGATTTTTAGGTTCTCTGAACTATGTTTCTGACTTCTATCAAAATCTCAGATCAACCGTCAAACCTCTGTATGACAGACTCAAAGGAAATCCTTCTCCTTGGACTTCTGAACATACATCTATTGTCCAGCAAGTCAAAAAATACATCAAAACTTTGCCTTGCCTTGGTATTCCCTCAGTTGATTCTTTCAAAATTATTCAAACTGATGCCTCCAACATTGGATACGGTGGTATTCTCCTTCAGAGAGAATCTCCTGATTCTCCTGAACAAATCGTTCGCTTTCATTCCGGTATTTGGAACAAAGCACGGGCTAATTATAACACTATTAAAAAAGAAATTTTAGCTATTGTCCTGTGTATCTCAAAATTCCAAGATGATATTTTAAATCAAAAATTTCTTGTGCGTGTTGATTGCAAATCTGCTAAATACGTACTTGAAAAAGATGTTCAAAATATTGCTAGTAAGCAAATTTTTGCCCGATGGCAAGCTATTTTGAGTATTTTTTATTTTGATATAGAATATATTAAAGGCAGTAATAACTATATACCTGATTTTCTAACCCGAGAATTCTTGCAGGAACCTCATGGCGGACAGAAAATCTCTTAAATCCGGGCCTTCCTCTAAAAACCCGAGGAAGGGTGATAATAAGCTAATTTTGGGTCCTCCAAATCCAAAACCAATTACCCAAATACCAGGCCCATCTAGTGCCTTAGCCCATTTTTCAGGCCCATCTAGTGCCGTTTCTATTGCAAACAGATTCCAGCCTCTTGGTAGACCAGTTAGTCACCATCTCAGGCCTACTATTGTCCCTATTGCCACTTTCTCTCAAATGGCCCAGCTAGCGCCACCAAATGTTAACCTTCTTGTTAATCCCTATTCTCGTCAAGGACCAGCCCAAATAAGCCCAAAGACAGATTATATTGACAAGCCCAATTTTCATAATGTTTTTGCTATTGTGCCAGCCCATGCTCATATAAGTGATATTAAAATTCTGCTTAAAGCCTATCTTGGAGAAGGATGGACTTTTGTCCCTCATGATCCAGAAAGAACATTTGAATTCTACCAAGATATCTTATTTTTCACTGGATCCATTCATATCAAACCTATTCCTGATAAGAATGACCCCAGTAAGACTATTTATCATTCTCTTTTTATCAAAAAGGTTTTATCTATTAAAGATTGGGGATCTCACCCTTCTTTACCCAGAGATCTCGAAGGAACCCATAAGAAGTTCAACTACTATGACTACATTGAGTCATGGACTGTTCTTATGCTCTATCAGGATGAGTCATTAACTCATTCCTGGTTCGTTCAATTTGATAAAGATTTCAAAAGCCAGATTCCTTCCTGGTTTGTAAGGTGGTGGCAAGTTCATGGCCCCATTCTTGAAATCTTTCCTGCTGATCTTCTAGATTAGTATACCTACTTCTGCTCTGCTGATGTTCCTAGTAAACAACAGTCCTCATTTCCTATTCCAAATTTGCTAACGTTTGTTTGTAGGTACAGGATAGCTTGGATTTGCAGATGGCAATGGCAAATAATTTCCCACTATGTTGCCAGACAATTCTCTGTCAAATGGTGGCCCAGATTCAAATATGATGCCATAATTGCTACTATTCAGAAGGATTTTCCAGTCAGGGTTCCGACCCCAGTAGCGGTCCCCACGGCCCTTCCTCCTTCTACTCCAGCTAAGAAGGCCTTGCCAACTCTGAGGGTTTCCACAGAAGAAAAACCTAAAGAGTCTACAGGACCCTTCAAAGTGAAGCCGAAGAAGTCCTCCTCTAAGGACTCCAGTAAGCCAATTAGGCCGTCAGCTGCTGAGCTCCTCAAAATGGCTCAGGATCTAATCCAGCAGGCTGCCAGCCAGAGTTCATCATCTCCCAGTTCATCAGCCGGATCCGTTACTCCAGCCTTGGACCCATACCAAGATGCCCAGGACCCGTATGAAGGATATGATAATCTTGATGAAGCAGACATCACCACCCCGTGATGTCGTGATGATTGTTTTTACTTGTGACAGCTTCACTCACTACTCTCTTCTCACACAAGAGGGAAAAGCTGTCTGTCACATGTAAGGATAAGATATCACCAAATTTACCCGGTGCTTTCCCCCTAGTAAAGCAACCGACAAATTTCAGACAGATTCTCAATCAGTTTGCTTTTCCCCTAGTAAAAGCATTCTACCCCTGCTTTTTACAAAAGATGCTTCCCAGACAAAACCAGGACCCACTAGTCCCGTTTGTCAAAGTCTTTAGTTCTTCTTTTCCACCGAAAGGAGATTCCCTGACAACCTTTGGGCCCCTTAGTCCCATTTGTCAAACTTTACCCTGAGTAAAAGTATTTTACTCCACCTTTCCAGCCGAAAGCAAAAGGTGAAAGCCGTTTACCCAGAGATGAATTCAAAAAAGAAATGATTGCTCCAAAATCCTTACACCTATATAAGGGTTTCAGATTTCATTTATGAACCAAGTCTTGTTAGACTATTACAAGCCTTGTAAACACTCTCCCTACCTTCTCTGATAATTGTAAGCCTCAAATGAAGAGCTTTTATTTTGATGCCTACAATGTTGATTTCTTATCTACTTATGCAACCTTATTTCCACTAGCCCACTAGTGCTAGTGTTGTAAGTATTGCTTGATTTAATTTCAAAGATATATTTGATATTTGTTTATAACTACAGCTTGTGATTGTTCAAATTCATACATTCTTGTTCTTCTTCCTTCCGCTTTTATTTTAGTATATATATATATTTTATTAATAAAATTATTTGTCGAGGAGAATATTGAATTACTAATGAAGAATCATGAATCTTGTCTAATTGGACACCAAGCCTTCCCAGAAAAAAATGTCACATCTTTTCATGGTCAAGGACGAGGGCGTGGTTACGGTCGTGGCAAAAATAAAAATACTCATTTTTGCAAGGGTTATCGTGGAGGCCTGAAATCCTTCACATCAAATCAGAAATGGAAAAATACCCCACACCACCAGAAGTAGAACAACTATCTACACCACTAGAAGTGGAACAACCAGAACAAAGAAAAAAAGGTAAGGGTTTACCGAACAAACTCTCTAAGAAGACTGAAGATGGTTGTTATAGATGTGGAATGAAAGGACACTGGTCGCGTACCTATCGTACGCTGAAACACTTGGCCGATTTCTATCAAAAATCTAAAGAAGAAAAAAAAAATTGATCGGGACAAATTTTGGTGAGGGGATATCTGGCACCGCCCTCATCGATTATTCATCCACTTTTATTAATCTGGATGTTTCTGATTTTTTTGTAAACCCAAATGGAAATGAAATGGAAAATATAGACTAAGAATGTTATCTTGTATTTTCTACATATAATTTGAGTGTATGTCTATAAGTGTTGTCTTTGTGTGTTATTTAATATTCACGTGTGTATATATATATATATATATATTATTAATAAAATTGTTTGTATTTTTCATATAGAGACATGAATCCTGGTAATTCATTGGTTAACTCCAACCTGAAAGATGAAGATATATGCCTAGCGGATAGTGTTACGACTCTCACAATCCTTCGTAATAAAAATTATTTCTCTGAACTAACATTATCTAAAGTTAGTGTCAATACAATATCAGGTTCTGTAGACTTGATTGAATACTCTGGTAGAGTAAATATGATACTACCCCAAGGAACTAAACTCCTTATTAAAAATGCATTATATTCTAGTAGATCCAACAGAAATTTACTGAGTTTTAAAGACATACGTCGTAATGGATTTCACATTGAAACGACGAATGAGGGTGGTATAGAGTATTCATACATCATATCTATTGTCTCATGCCAGAAGCATGTACTATAAAAACTTCGTACTCTCTTTTTTGGATTGTACAATATTAGAATAAAAATTATAGAATCAAATATTGTGATGCACCAGAAGTGCTCTGATCCAAAAAAATTTATGCTTTGGCATAATTGTCTTGGTCATCTAGGATCAATAATGATACATAGGATCATTGAGAATTCACATGGACATCTCTAAAGAACCAAAATATTCTTTTATCAAGTGATTACCCATGTTCTGCTTGTTCATAAGGTAAATTGATTGTCAGACCATCTCCTTCAAAATTGATTTCTAAATCTCCTAATTTTCTACAATGAATTCAGAAAGTTATATGTGGTCTAATACACCCTCTGAGTGGACCATTTCGTTATTTCATGGTTTTAGCTGACTCATCAACAACATGGTCATATGTGTGCCTACTTGCTACTCGAAATGTCGCCTTTACAAGGCTTCTTGCCCAAATAATCCGGTTGCGAGCACAATTTCTAGATTATCCAATCAAGATAATTCGTTTGGATAATGATGGTGAATTTACATCACAAACATTCAATAACTACTGTATGTCAGTAGGAATTGATATTTAGCATCTAGTTGCACACATTCATACACAAAATGGTCTTGCTGGATCTTTTATTAAACGTATTCAATTGATAGCTCGCCCTATACTTATGAAGACAAAATTACCTGCTTCTGCTTGGGGACATGCTGTAATGCATGCTGCATCTTTAATTTGTGTTCGACCAATTGCATATCATATATATTCACCAGCCCGACTTGTTCTTGGTTAACAGCCAAATCTTTCTCACTTGCGAATTTTTGGTTGTGATGTATATGTTCCAATTCCACCACCACAACGATCCAAGATGGGTCCACAACGTCGACTTGGTATTTATGTTGGATTTAAATCTCCTTCAATAACTAGATACCTTGAACATTGAACTGGTGATATATTTAAAGTATGTTTTGTAGATTGTGATTTCGATGTGTCAATTTTTCCATCATTATTCCAGCGTTATCTCAATTTGATCCCCAAACAAATCAATATAAACTTGAAGTTTAAAGGATCATTCATTTGCAATGTATTGCGAATAATTTACCTGATACATTCATCGACACAAATAAAGTAACAGTCACATGTGTCAGCTGTAAATGCACCAACAAGAATTGATGTCCATGTAGGACAATCTGGTAACACAATTGCAAATGAGTCTAACACAAGCCTGAAGCGTGGTAGACCTGTTGGTGCAAAAGATATTGTCCCTAGGAAAAGAAAAGGGCAAGAGAGAGTAAATAAAGAAGTTAATGTTCCGAAGAGAATAACACACAAGAAGTTTGTGTCCCTGAAGAGAGTCATCCCATAAAACAATTACCTCTTGTAGACTGAAGAATCTCAAATACCTCTTGAAGAGGCTCAGGTGCCAGAGAATGATGAAATCTCTATAAACTATGTGCACAATAGAAAAAAATTGGATCAAAATAAAGTTATTGTGGATGACATTTTTTCATTTGTTGTTGCTCTTGATATTTCAAGAAATGGTGAGGAGCATGAACTAAAAACTATCGATGAATGCCAACATAGAAATGATTGGTCAAAGTGGAAAAAAATAATTTAGACAGAGTTAAGCTCACTAACAAAATGTAGTGTATTTGGACATGTAGTCCAAACACCACAAGGTGCTGAACTCGTTGGATATAAATGGCTGTTCGTGAGAAAAAATAAATGAGAAAAATAAAATTATATAGTATAAGACACAACTTGTGGCACAAGGTTTCTCACAGAGACCTGGTATTGATTACGAGGAGACATATTCTCCCGTAATGGACGCTATCACTTTCAGATTTTTGATAGGCCTTACAGTCTCTGAAAGACTGGATATGCACTTGATGGACGTTGTTATTGCGTATTTATATGACTCATTAGACAATGAGATATAAATCAAAATCCCTGAAGGATTCAAAATGCCAGAAGCATATAATTCACAACCCCGAATGTTGTATTCCATTAAACTTCAACGATCGTTGTATGAATTAAAACAATCAAGGTGGATGTGGTATAATCGTCTTAGTGAATATCTCTTGAAAGAGGGATATGTCAATGATTTGATATATTGATATATTTTATTAAAAGATCTAACAGTGAATTTTCTATTATTGATGTATATGTTGATGATTTAAATATAGTAGACACTCTGAAGAACTCACAAAAGCCGCCAACTATTTAAAAAGTGAGTTTGAGATGAAAGATCTTGGATAAACAAAATTTTGTCTTGACTTACAGATTGAACATTTATCCAATTGAGTTTTTGTGCATCAATCAACATATACATAAAAGATCTTGAAACAATTCTACATGGATAAATCACATCCATTGAGTTCACCAATGATCATCAGATCATTAAATATAAAGAAGGATCCATTTCGTCCTAAAAAAGAAGGTGAAACACTTCTTGGTCCATAAACATCATATCTTAGTGTAATTGGTGCGCTAATGTATTTAACAAACTGTACGAGGCCAAACATATCATTTGCAGTTAACTTACTAGCAAGGTACAACTCAGCACTAACTCGTAGGCATTGGAATGGGATCAAGCATGTATTACGATATTTCCGTGGGTCAGTGGACATGGGGTTATTCTACACGAATGACCTAATTCCACAGTTAGTTTAATATGCAGATGGCGGTTATCTTTCTGATCCACACAAGGCTCGATCACAAGCTGGATGTGTTTACTTATGGTGGTACGACTATATCATGGAAATCATTTAAGCAAACAATAGTTGTTACATCATCCAATCACTCTGAAATATTAGCCATCCATGAAGCAAGTCGAAAATATATTTAACTAAGATCCATGATACAATATATTCAAGAGCAAAGTGGACTATCTTTAATCAAAGGTATTCCAACAATATTATACGAGGACAATACAACTTGTATCACACAACTCAATGAATGATATATCAAATGCGACAGAAGATAACATATATTACCAAAATTCTTTTACACACATGAGCTGAAGAAGAATGATGATATTAATGTTCAACAAATTTGTTCGACTGAAAATCTAGCAAATTTGTTCACTGAGGTAGTTCCACCGACTACATTCCAGAAATTGGTGAACCAAATGGAATGCGGCGTCTCAAAGATTTATCAAGCTGAACAATCATCATTTTGAATAGATGCCTTCAACAGGGGGAGACATGTACTCTTTTTTCCTTCGCTAAGGTTTTTCCCACTGGGTTTTACTTAGTAAGGCTTTTAACAAGGCAGTGCATAGGATCCCAACGATTTTATCAAAATCGAATTTTTGACCCTAGTATTATGTAAATAATCATCTAAGGGGGAGTGTTGTCGAATCTACGTGTGAGTTCTGCAACCGCAAGACCTGGGTAACTCGAAGTATTCAAAACATGCGATCTTTTTAGTTGAAATTTTCAAGTGCGAACTTATTCGTGGATCTCTAGTGTGAGTCACTGTAAACCTTGAGGCTCTTCACTCCTAATGCTTTAGCCACCTGGAGTCTTGCGACGAGAGCCTCATATTCTACCTCAAATATAAATAGGCTTTGGACTTTTGAATGAGTGATACACCGGATGAAATATATCTCTCCATTCCTCTCTCACTTTCAGTATTGCTTTTCTATCTCCTAATTTGTTCGATTTAGTTATTTGCACCTACATACATTTGCTTATTTTACAATAATCCAAATTTTATGAATATGCTAACCATCTTTTATCATGTGTCTTCCCATTTGCTAATTTATGAGTATAGTGTATCCAAATCTTTTGAATATACTAGCCATATTCATAGCATTATAGTTGCTTGTTTTGTTAAGATTTTCATGGTCTAATTTTTTTGTTTGTTCTTCATCATCTATTGTCATATTACATGTTTGACTAGAATTGTGCATATTTTCATTATTATCTTTTTGTTGTATTATATTATCATCTTCTAATTCATTTACTAAATTTTCACCTATATTTTTTGATACATTTTTTTTTTGATACTAGTAACAAATTTATAAAGAGATCATTTTTGAGATTCCGTTAATTCATCTATTTTTCTCTTTTTTTTTGAGCTTTTCAAATCCACCCGATTGTTTTCTACTTGCCAAACTATCAAATATTAACTAAAAAATCACAAATAATGAAATAATTACACACAATCTATATTAAAAAATATAATAAGAACTTTAAATAAAAAATTCAAAGCATAGAATAATATCACCTGATTTGTTGTTATTTTTCAATTTTCCTGCAAAATCCGATTATCATCGTAACAGAAGTTATAACCGAAGCCAAAATAATCCAACCTTAAAAGGTAGAATCAAGCTTAAAAGGCACAGCCAGCAGCCCCAACCAACAAAGAATAATGCCAAACAAAGTGAAGTCACAAAAACAAAGTCAAGTTATTTCATTTTTTTTTTAACAACAAATCAACACTTTATTTCATTGCTCAAAAAAAAAAAAAAAGAATTACAATGTAAGAAAAGGCAGACAAACCCTGCTTTATTCCTAATCCAATCAACACAGAAATACAAAAAACAATGATCAACATGCAACATTTTTCTTTTGTCAACTTCTGCACTCCTTGTTCATCCTAATGCATCAGCATTTTGGCTCACAAAAGGAAGCCTGAGATCATGAGAGAAGTCTATGGAGAAGCCATCCATCTGCCTGGAACCCACATAAGACAACTAATTTCCTCCAAATAATAGCAGAATAATCACACTAATTAAACACATGCTTTACAGATTCCACTGCATGGCCACATAATACACATTTACTTGCTAGCATCACCTCAATCCTTTGATAATTTGGATCAACTAACACAACATTTATATATATATATATTGCAACCCAGAAGCCTTGCACTAGGAAAAGTAGTCTGCTTCCAAATTACAGAAGCAACTCTATACATGTTACACCAAATAGTTACATCAAATAGTTAGAACAAAGTAGTTAAGATTTCATCATGAATTGGTTCACAAAATATCCATTACATATTTTCCTCCTCCAGAAGGGGAAAACATTTGAGGCTACCAATGTTTATCATATGATTTTGAAATTCCATATGATAAACAATATCTATTACATACACCATACAAAGTGTTCATTTAATGATCCCCAAAAAATGCAACAACATCTCAAATATGACTATTCATATAATTCCTTCAATTGCATCCTTTCGTGGAAATCATTTAGTGTCCAAGAATTGGAATGGTTTAAGAACATTTCCATCATTTTTGTCCGAATTTTTTCACTTGTGCAACTGTCAACTTTTCTTGTATGTCTTCATCCTTTGCAAGCTGTCTCATTACATAGCAAACGAACAGTCCACAATCGACCTTGCAATATAGGTTTAGTTACTATCATTTCTTTGAATTTGTATTAATTAAAGTTACAAAGTAATACGTACGAATTTGCCCTTTGTTGTGAACTTTTCTCACACGATGTCATTGGAAGAACATTGTCTGAGGGGTCAATTTTAATTCCATCGGCCGCTTGCATTTCACTAATTTTCTGTTCAACATAATCTTTCTGCATTTTTTCAATGATAGATGTTAGTGATGGATATGATATTGCAAAATATCAAAAAAAAAAAAAAAAAGGTTTCAGTTGTTTTTTACCAATATTCTTGCATCCTCCAGCGACACGTCCTTCTTCACTTTTCGTGGTTTCATAGAATTATAGTGTGTCCAAGATCCAGCATCAGTATCCAACACTAAGACTGTCCAATGCCAAGGTGCCACAAGGTTGTTTTGACCATTGGAATTCATAGGAAATACAATGAATTGACGATCTCTTCCCAATATGAGGTTTTTGTCAATTTGGTCGTTGCATAAATCCATGTTTTTTGTAACGAACGTCTACAAATATTCCATTTTATGGACAATTAAAATGAAATATAACGATACTGAAATAAAAAAAAACATGTCAATAAATTTTAATGGACCAAACATAGACTATTGAAGAAGAAGCAACGTTATACATTGACTGCTCGTTGTTTGCATCAAGTTCATGCAACATATCTCCCCAGCAATCTATAATCTGTTACAATGTATAAAAATACGTCCAAAAATAAAGTGAGTAAAGTTTTTCAAATGCAACATATGTGGTCTTAATAGTTACACATACATACCAATGTTGTAGCATGGACAAACAAATTAGATATTAATTTTTTAAATTCGCTACAAGATGCAAACTATTAAGTGTAATACATACATTATTGTACAATGCACATCCTCCCATCAGTTTTAATGCGTCTTCAACATTTATGTAGCTTCCAATTGAAACACCAGACCAAATGGGTGTCCTACATGATCATTGCACAATCATATAAGGTAAGTTCATAATTTGTATAAAAGTACATTGAGTAAATCCACGGATTTTAACGAAATAACTATAGCGTAATACGTAAATGTTAGAATATATAATACACTTACGTAGGTCCTTCTGTATCATTTATTTGTTTTAATTGATCATAGATAGACGGATTCGATTTCTAACAAATCTTCCACAACTTTGCAATTTCCTTATCGTGTTTCTCTTTTTCTTTCGCTGCATTGATCTTTTCTGCTTCATCTGCAAGTGTGATAATTGAATGTGAAGCCTCAATGTGTCCCTTGTCCCTTTTCTTATTGCTATACTCGTAAACCTCATATCTTTTTCTCTTCCTCCCCTTAGTCTTCAGCTTTTGGACCATTGACGTTTGACCAATATCTGCACTGTCATTAGGCTTGGTGGTATGCAACATCTGAGTGATGTTGTGCACTGTCAACTCGTTTATTTGATCTACTAATTCTGCATTTTCAGCTTCTAATATTTTGACATTTTCTTTTAATGTCACATTTTCGGCCTCAAGCTGCACGATTTTTGTGTGAACATTATCATCGGATGGAATATCTCGTTGCACTTCAGCTTGCTGCATGAAATCATCATGAAATCGTCATGAAAATATCAGTTAACCTATACTGTAAACAATTACCAAAAACAGTTACATCACAAAGTTACATACAAAACAGTTACACCATAAAATTACAACATATTAGATAGTACAACAGTTACCCCAAGACAAACTATCAAGAATAATAAACAGTTATTCAAATATGTACCAATAGGATTGCACCACATAGTTAACTATCTGAAGAAAAAAAAAAAAAACTTACATCCAACAGGTACCAAAATTGTTGAACCATACAATTAACATGTTAAACCAAAAACAGTTACACAAACAAACATTGCTGAAATAGTTACACAAGAATAAGTAACAAATAGATGAACTTAATAGATAACTAACTATACAGAAACAGTTATACCAATCAGGTACAATATAGTTACACACAACAGGAATCACAAAAACTATGCAACAAATTCCCATAGAGCTACAACAATAAAAGGTATGAATATTAAACAAAGATATGCTGTTATAACAGTTAATTTTATATATACCTTGTGATGCCACATGTAATCAGTGTCTTGCATGCGTCTTTTCAATGTTTCATTCTCATTGGACAACTCGACAATCTTTTATTGGTTGAATTTATCCTTTAACATCAACTCAGAGACAATCATTTGAGCTTCATCTCTCTCTTATAATGTTGTCCTTTTCATTGTCATTCCAAACATCATTTTCTATTGATTGTCTTTCCATTGGTTGGGTAACATTCACTTCAACTAAATCAACCAATTGTCTGATTTCATTTGACCATTCATTATCACCACTTGATGGCTTGCCAACACCATTTTCCCCTGTGTCAAGTTGTTCATTGTCATCTAACTCATTCTCCATTGCTTTTTTCGTCTTTTTTCTGCATTCTTCTTTGATGAGATAAACATCATTTCTTCCTTAGTTCTCTTCAATTTTTGCTTCATAATATGAGGGTAAAATAATTTTAATTAACAAACATTTACATAGTAACCTTTTTAAAAACATTTACAAGTTATAGGGATAACTATATATGAATTGAGACTTAAATCATTTGCCATGATACTTGCCAAACATTTTTGCTTGATTGCGCTATTCAGACTTGGTAAGTTCCATTTCAAGAACAGAGGAAATGGTCTTTCAATGCTGGGAGTCATCATGGAGGTGTGTTCACACAACCAGTACTGAAACATACAAGATTACGATAATTAGATCATATTGGGTTATAGCAAAGTAATTTCAATTCTCAAATTAACATATTACTTTTATTAAAACACTAACCGATATTAGGAGGACGCATTCATTGATAGCCGTCGGCATTTCCTTATTCTTTTTCAATGAAGAAAGCAGAATATCAGTTGTAGCTTCGGACCAATTGTATTTTCTACATGCATCCAAATTTTCAATGTATTGTACCAACCCCCAACTCATTGTGTTTCCAGTTACTGGGAAAAAAGTGTTGCCAACAGATATATACATAATAATCTTGCCAAGTCATCATAACCAGCCTCACTGTCAAATTCAGACGCTTGTTTCAGCTTGCTTCTTATCAATGTTGTTGTCAACCTCCGATCCTTTTTGAACCAACGTTCAGTAAAGGGTGTAAACGATATTTCATGTATTGTACAATCAATTTTTGCACACCCATCTTATATCCCAAATATTAGAGTCACATCACTAGGCCGCAACCTCAGTTTTTTGCTTCCGATATTGAATCTTGAAGTATCAGAACATAAACATAATAGTGCTTCAAGAATGCTGCTATCATTTTGTACGGCACCATGTTTTGTCTATAGTTTTGTCAATGATACATTCAAAAAGCAACCAAAACGGAGTTTTTTGCAACGCTGTCTTGTGATACTCATTTAACTGAAGTTCTTCAATTGCCCTGATAATGACAAACATATTTGATCTATATTGAGGCTTGTACCTTGCACCAGTGATGTATAATTCACTTTGATTGTCATTTATATAAACATTTGTCTTTGTTGCTTGTGACTCCTGATGTGGAATTTCTTTGATACACCTTATAACATGTCTTTTTTTTTAAGCTTGTTTCTTCGCCATGACCTGTTTAATGCATCAACTATGATAGGGTATCATACATTAATATATGGTGTATATATATTAACCTAACCAGTAGTCCACACATTGGTAACTGTGTATTATGAATCAATGTAATCTTTAACTAATGTTTTCATACCATGAATATATACATGTAACTTACAATTCGACATAACAGATACTCAACACAGTTACAACCTTGTAGTAACTCAACACAACAACTCAATAAATACTCATCACAGTTACCAAGAACATATATAATAATGAAATACCTAAAATCACAAAATAGTTAAACAATACAATTACAACCATTAAATTTTTGAATATGAGATGTTTATAATTTGTGATCAAATAAACTCAATATAGGAACTATTTATTCAATACAAAAAGACTTCGAGTTATTTTAGTTTTATCCCTGAAAATATGTTTTTGGATTTACAAACTATGCTAATATATGGTGTATCTATATTAACCTAACCATTAGTCCAGACATTGGTAACTGTTTAATTCGTTAGAATGAGATTCATTCAAATTTTTAATGAGTAGTGTAACTCAACTACACATACTAACTATTTTTAGGGACACAATTATTAGTTAAAAGCAGAGCTTGTTACAGCCCCAAGAGCTTTCAGCTACAAATAGCTCAAGACAGCCACAAAAGGCATTTTGTAATGTTTACTAAGCCTTTTTTCATAGAATCAGGAACTGTTATTGCAGTGAAAAGATCAAAAACATTCCCATGAAGGTAAAACTGATTTTTTAGATGAATTCTCCATTATTGCTTGTTTGAGGCACAAGTATTTATTTCAGCTCCAATGTTGGTGTGTTGAGAATGGTGTGTTGCTACTTGTGTATGAGTTTATGTCCAATGGGAGTCTTGATAAGATATTATACCCAAAATCTGAATTGGGTAACCCATTGAAATGGCCATACAGATACAACATTGCAATTGGTTTGGCCTATGTTCTGACTTACCTCCATTAAGAATGTGAACAACAAGTAATCCACAGAGACATAAAGATCGTTAACATTATGCTTGATTCAGTAACAGATACTTAAGACAGTTATAAGAAAAATAAAATACAAATATTCAACAGATAATCAATACAGTTACCAATAACAGATATAAGAATTGAATCCTTAAAATCAGAAAAATAGTTACGCAACACAGTTACACCCATTAAATTTTGA
The DNA here is from genome assembly GCA_951799425.1 of Ilex aquifolium. NCBI lineage: Eukaryota > Viridiplantae > Streptophyta > Magnoliopsida > Aquifoliales > Aquifoliaceae > Ilex > Ilex aquifolium. The sequence continues at coordinate 14,543,145 of OX637391.1, read as the reverse complement.
ATATTAACTTTTTATAATTTGAATCCAAAATAGTTACTTAAAACAGTTACATAACTATTTTTAATCAAAAAATCATGTTCCAAAGTGTTTTTTTCATATACATATGCTTTAACAGAACTGCAAATTCTTACTATAATTTCAGGAAATTAGGGTTTTACGATTTGAGTTTTTTCTTTTTTAGATTCAACTTACACAGGTTTATGAAAAAAAAAAAATTAAATAATGAATGAATGAAAACAAAACGAAACTTGAATGTCACCTGAAATTTTCGGTGAAGAAGTTGCCGGAGACGATGAACAGGTTCTGCACACTGTCTGCGACAATGAACAGTCGGATTTGGAACTATCGTACTCCTATTTTTTGTGTGGAATATTCAGTGCGTGATCACATATATAAATAGTTATGTCATTCTATCTATGAAGCACGGATACGGATACGGCGATACGGGATACGGCGATACGGATACGGCGATACGGCAAAACTTAAAAAAATAGGATACGGATACGACTAGGATACGTCCATAAAATATATATTTTTTTAAATTTTATTATTATATTTAATGTAATAATTATGATTTATAAAGTGAATCACACATCTACCAAAGATATATAATAATAACTAACCATTCTATCATTTATAAATCATACATATTTGCAAATAAGGGCTCAAACATATTTGCTCTTGTGCCCCTATAGTTTTTAAAAAATTCAAGTAATACCCCGCCGTATCCGAAAAGTATCGGAGGCGTATCCGGCCGTATCCGACCGTATCCGAAAATCAAATTTATTTTTTTAATTTTCGGATACGTCTCAGCCGTATCCGATACGTATCCGGCCGTATCGGAGGCGTATCGGTATCCAAAACGTATCCGATACCGATACTTTGACCATTTCGAAGTATCCGTGCTTCATAGCATTCTATGGATATCCCATTGCCATAGAATTAGGATGCCTAAGATCAGGGGTTTAGTTAATTAAATCCCCTTTTTTACCTCCAATTAACTGATTGTAGCCATAATATACGTTGGAATACAAATGGGTTCTACGTCTCCGTTGTTTACCGAATGACAATACTGGTATTTTTTTAAAATATGCACTTTACCCTAAATAAGTTTTTGAGTTGTATTTTTGCCCAAATAAGTCTAAAAAAATATACCGGCTTCTAAATTCCCCTTAATTTAAATCTAACTTTTACTTTTTTGTTGGGCTTAAATTTTTATAAAATTGAATTTTTATTTTGGACTAGCTAAAAAATAGGGCCTAAAGCCCAAACTTTGATGACCTTATAATTGGATCGGCCCTGATTTTCTTCCTTGTTTTGGGCTATCCCCCGTACCTGATATCAATTATTCCTTTCCTGTTTATTGTTTGTCCCGTGTGTATTTTAGTTGTTTTTATACAAAAATTGGGAACAAATTATATCAAAGAAGGTACCAACCATGGTGGGTCTCACTTTGTTTGTCATGGCATGTGCCAACAAATTTGCTACACAGACCTATCATTTGGTGTCTTTATTCTTGGTAGGTGAGAGCTATTTCGGGTTAATGAACAGAAGAGATGTAAGTAATTAAGCGGTCCTAATTAATTCCTCTGTCGATCATAGTGACAGACAGGTACTTTTGCTTGAGAAAGAAGTTCCATTTTGGCTTTCCTGAAATGAAAAAAATAAGCATGTGCAACAAGTGAGGCAATTTGTTTTCTGAAAATTCTGGATTGACCATTAGTACGTAGTTGTTGAGGTTCATCTTAGTTCAGTAATATAAGTTGACAACTGAGGAAGTAAAGAGCCAAGAATGAGGTTTTAATGCAGGAAAACGGTGAGCTTCATGTTTTCTTCATTTTAATGCATACTTGCTTTTGAATAATAGGAAGGTTCATCTAGTGATCTAATATGCCTGATCCCTGCTAGGTAAACAACCTTGGGGAGGGGTTATGTAACTTATGCTGCATAAACTTCCCCAAAAGAGCTCTTCCTCTGGCCATTAAACATACTTGAAGAAATGCCACACCACATTGGGTGGCCTAATATGCTTTCCCTCTTGTAATTAACAAAAGGTTGACTTTATTATTCTTCATCAGCTTTAATTGCTGTTATTTATCCTCCTTTGGTTTCTGGTGGAACCATTTGTCTGCTGCATCTTCTACATTTTATATTGTCTCAGACAGAAATTTGTTTCCAATTGATCTTAATCTCATACCAAGCTGCTTGCTGAGTTGACCTACTTTGTTCAAGAATGAGCTAATAGCTGATCTTTGAACAATGGGGTATTCAGCCTGCCATTTGTTATATGTGCAAAGTAGTATTTAATATAACGGTGATATCGCGTTTTCAGTGACACGTGTACACGTGATATCTAGATTATTACTTAATCGTGATGGTACATACACTGATGATGTGGTAACTTCGTTGGATTGAATATTTACTTGTGTTTATTAGGTGGATGAAAACCTAGAAGTTTTCAGAAAGCACCAGCACGGCCCTAATTTGTTATGTTACTCCCTGGAATCTTATTGGAGTGATCCAATGTCTATGCCATGCATCTACCAAATAAACTTTTTAAATCACACAGCTTAAAGTAAGAGATATTATATTTAATACCATAGAAAATCTGTGGAAGATTCCTTCTCGTCAATAGGATATTGGGAAGCCTATGGCATGAATGTCAAATGTACCAGAAATAATGGATGGGAAATGAAGAATTCTTATTTACAATATATTATTTTTTTTTTTTTTCTAATTGGGTAACCACTTCCTCTTGATGTGGCTTTATATGTCAAATATTTTTGCACCCATTATTGAGGCGTAGCTGTTGCACAAATTGATGTTTTCCCTACTCAAGCGTTGACCTTATGTATTTTAATTTTTTTTTTTTTTTGAACGAGTATTTGAAATTGGCTATGATCTTTTATTATCTTCGTTTTAACTTGGGGCCGGGTGTTCTGTTAAACCACAAATCGAGTACATAGCTCAAAGGAAAAAGGAAAAAGGAAAAAGGAAAAAGGAAAAAGGAAAAAGAAAAAAAGAAAAAGATGAGGACTTTATTACATAGTTGATAGCTAACCTATGGAGCATAGATACTACGATTAGGGTGACGTATCTGTATCCGATATTTATCAGATATTGATATTCGTCAAATAAATGCAGGAGCATATTAGTTACTTTTACACGTATCGAATAATTAGTAAAGTATTTATCATTGTTAGATATTTGTTGAATATATCCCGGATACGTGTATCTTTACAATGAGTACATTTTTCTTATACTTGATGAGGTGGGTTGCGTAGAAATCATTAATAATACAAATGTGGATTACTTGTTCTAACATGTTTATTTGGACCGTGTATTACATATGTCATAAGATTTGTCAATTCTCTAAAAAAAAATTGGCTTAAATAATGGGTTTTTATGGCTTATGACAAAACAAATAAAATAGAGTAATGCTATTTGTACTTAAAAATTTGACCTAATTTGCTGACATAATGATGTACCTTCGTAAAAATTATTGGATCAATATTAAATTCTAATATTTGATGGGGCCTATAATCAATCAAAAGATCACAGTGAATTAGATCAACAAATTATGTTAGTAAATTAAGTTCCAATAACATTGCTCAATAAAATATATCGCAATTAAAAATGAAAGTTGAGATCAATCGAAGGGTGACACATGTTCGGTTTTAAAAATAAATAGAACATTGAGTTCACAGCATTATTAAGCAGTCTCTATTACAACATCATAAGAAGTTGAACTTTGGATATGCTTTATTTCTTAATCTCTATATCTTTTTTTTCTAAAATTTTATCGTATCATCGTATCTGTATTGTGTCATACCCATATTTAATATCCGTATCTTTGCTAAACATATGCCATGTTTAATGTTTTACATGGTACAGGACCTTAGTACTTGATATCCTCATGGTGGTCTGCTGGTCTGATTTCTCTTTTTCCAATTTTTTTTTTTGTTTTTTTTTGGGGGGGGGGGGGGGGGTAGCATCTTGACTTAACTTTTATAGGGGATATGAGATGGTTTCAAATTATAGTTAACCTAATTGAATATATCCACTTAGTAAAGCAATCGACATGAATCTAATTTTAAACAATACATATATAACAGACATTACACAATTACAAAATAATATTTACACGATATAAATTTGAAATGACAAAACCTTATGATATGATGTGTTGTCACTTCTAAGCGTCGTCATATATAGTAGTTTTGGCTATCTTTGAATAAAATTGGTTTTACTTTGCTATATTATATCGAATGTGTCATTGTGCAGTCCATTTGGTGTCCTAATATGCACTGTTTGGTAATTGAAAAAAAAAAAACTTATGGTATTACGATCAGTTGGTTGTGTTGCTATTGTTATTTGCAGAATTTTAAGTGTAAGACACTCAATGATGTAGTACAATAGGCATTGCTTATGAAAATAAGATTAATTAGTCAAATCAAGTGCAATCTATTACCACTGAATTAGAGATGTTTAGGGCCTAAAAATCTCTAATCTTTATTTATTTATTTATTTATGTCAACCAATCTAAGCCTGTACTGGGTAAGTTACCAATTCCTTTTGGTTTAAAAAAGTGGGTGAATCAACTATTTGATTACCGAAAGCCAAAGTAAGCGTTAGCACTGAGATTTGCAGAAAGGATAGCCACCCAAAACGTCAACACTTAGTAAATTAAACCATTATATATGCAGCTAGATAGCGTTTTTCAACTATTATAAAGTTCAATATTTCAAGTCAATGTGAACCTGTGACATCTTATCCCATCCTTTCTGTGGTTGATGCATGGAAAGTGCCGACTCTGCCCGTAGGCAAGTGAGGTGGTCGCCCAGGGCTATCACTTGGCTAGGAAATTCACATATATTTCATAAAATTATATTAATAAATTTTAATAAAATAAAAAATTAAGATGTTTCATAGAAAAAATTAAAAATATCTTAAAAATGTTATTCTTTAAATTATAAATATATGTCTATTCAAAATGGAAAAAAAAAAAAACGATCATATTATATTCTTGTATAAAAAATTACAAGACTTTATGTTCTTATTTTATATGAATTTTTAATAACTCTGACCTATTTATTCAGTTTTATTTTCTGGAACTATAATTTTTTAGTTAAGTTGATTTTAATATAATCAGTTACATAATGTGTTTATTTTACAAGTTATTTTTCACTTTAAATATATATTCCTACTAAAATATATAAATTTAAATATTTAAAATATAAAAATAAAAATAAATAAATTATTCATCTAAAAAATAATTTAAGGTCCCATTTAAAAATTTTGCTTACGGCCTTAACTATTTTTGGGCCAGCTCTATGTATGGGGAAATTTGTATGATGCCCGGCCGGGACGGACCGGCCAAAAATACAAAAAAGATAAGGAATTGTCTATGGAACCGGGGAAAAAAATCAATATTATATTATTTATAATTTTTATGGTATTTTTATCACTTTTGTGGTACTTGTAATCAATTTTAAAATGTATGGTTCCAATAGTTTCCTACAAAATAAAAATTATAATAATTGGTATCTTCGGATCCTATGGAAGATCGGTTTAGCATATCTTAGCTTGCAGAAATAGACGTTTCACCTTACCCATTACTTTGAATTATTTACAATAATTTGAGGATTGCATGCTGCAACTTCCTAATTAGGGATTGATACTTCTCCTTTTGACTTGCCTATAATAGTTAAATTTTTTTTTTCCGTTTATTAAAAAAATCATTTTGTTATGTGGACAAATCAAAGGAAATCTTCACCTTTTATGTTAGAAAAAAATTCTCAAATAAAGAGAGGGACAGAAAGAATTACAAAATGAGAAATGAGAAAGGATTTATAAACATATAAATCTCACTTTTTTCTTAATTTTGAGGGGTGAATCACACTATATACCCCGAAAGATTTTAAAATTCTTAATTTGAACCTTCAGATTAATTTTCTCACATTGCACCCTTAATGTTATAAAATGATTACAATGTAGTATTGTTTAATTTTCTCACATTGTACTTGTGAAATTAATAAATGAGTATTGTTTAATTTTTTGATTTGCACTCATTTAATAAACGAGACATATACGGGTTGAGTGATTTTTGACATGATGCTGCTAAAACTCAACACGAATTCATTTAACCTGACACAATTGTTAGATCTAATGTGGTATTCTCACTAGCTTTTGTTACTGTTTCTGTCAAATTCATGTGCGTCACGGGTAACGGGATTTGATGGAAATAGCAAGGGAAGTTAGTGTGAGGATTATATTATAATTATTTTAAGACATTGATGGTGTAATTGGTAAAAATTAATCTTTAAGAGTAAAAAATAATAATTTTGAAATTTTTTATAGTATAAAGTGCGATTCTCCCAATTTCGAGATGTGACATACCAATATGATTTTTAGCATTGCAAAAAGAGACTTGACTTGATTATGCTACCCATTTTTTTTTTTTAGTACAGTATCTCTAACTTTTACTACTTTAATGGATGTTATTACAATAAAATGTTTTACCACATTTGTGGGTGATTTGCCACATTTATGAATATTTGTATTACATGTGTGGATGTTTTATCACTGTTGTAATAACTATTTTTATCATTTTTTTTTTGGTATCACTATAATGGTAAAAATAAATTTGCTAAAAGTAATTACAAATGTGGTAAATGGAGGAATGGTACTGAAAAAAAAAAAATCGATCCCATAGTCAACTCATGCAAAAAAGTTAAATTAGATGCATTATGCAGTCTTTTCTCGTTTTTGTGATTCGTAGATGTGGCCTTCTTCAATTATATTCTAAGACCAGTAGTCATGTTGTGAATTTTAAAAAGTGAACCATAAAATGAAATGGGACAAGTACAAGACAATTATAAGACGAATTAGTTAAAAAAGGTGTACAAAATTTGTGTAGGGGTGCTATTGGATGCTGAACTCTGGAATCAATATGATATGTTGAGAACTTGAACAAAGATTTTTAAAATTTGAATTAGATTTGGACAACAAAATTTGACTGATGATCAATTTAAATTTGAGTAGTACTTGACATAGAGTATTGGATTACGTGGATTTTTGTAATCTAACTCGAATCCGATTTCAGGTTTAATGGTGATGATGCACAAATCGGTTTCGTGCAAGTTCAACAGTCAAGAAGGTGAATAAGTATTGATGAATGTGCAGTAAACAAACAATCAATGACCAAAATAGCAAATAAATGATCAACACAAAGGTTTATAGTGGTTCGGCCGTGGCCTACGTCCACTTTGAATGGCAACGGTGGCCTTGGTGTTCTTTATTAATGAATAATCGTCACCGGAGGATTTACACCGGAGAGCTACAGTGCTTTGAGGGAGAGAGGAACGACAATGTTATTGTTGTGCAAGGTAGGAGATGAGGTTTTTTGGGAGGCGTGCCCTAGATGATGAGAGGGCTTACATTTATAGAGTTAGAGTTTGGAGGTGAGGCGGTGACGTGAGGGAGGGGTTTCCTACTTTGTTTTGGTAATTACAAATTTGGTAGGGTTTCTCCGTGCACCGCATTTCCCTCCCTCGTATTACAATTCTTTTGGAGGAGGGCCCCAGCTGGATTGGACTTGAACTTGGATTTGGTAGGTCTGTGCTAGGGGTGTTCACCCTACCCTACGGGTAGGAAATATGCTCTTCCGTCTTCCTATCCGATACTTTGCGGAAGAATTTTTTCTTGGCCTACCCTACTCGACAGGTGTGGTATTCCTACCCGACTTCCTACCCGATTAATCGGGTAGGAAATCGGGTAGGAAGCCGGGTAAACACTTTTGTAACTATTAATTTTTGAATCATTTTAACAATTTAATTAAATAACATGCATCAATTTAACAACACAATAAATCAATAACACTAAAATGTAAAACAACTACAATAAGAATTATAATAAAACACAAGAAAGTATGAACAACAATCCACCATAATTGAATCATTTTCCCAAACGCATACGTTCAAAGAGCAAAACAGCAGAACCCATGTCCCCATTTTTCCCAAACGCATCGAGCATCGCATTATTAGATATAATACATGATTTAGATATTTCATCAAACATAATATGTGCATGTTTAAGGTCAGTCTGTCCAGCATACAAGACAACAAAACACGTTTGCTTAGAGTTTTTTTTAGGATGAGCAGTGGAATGAGGTGTGAGGCGCAGTGGAGTGAGTAATGGAGTGAGGTGTGAGGCGCACCTCTCGGGACTCAGTAGATTAGGGTTTTTTTTAGTTTATATATATATATATATATATTAATTAATGCAGGTAGGATAGGGTAGGAATGCGGAAATGGATAGCTATTTCGCATTCCTACCCGATTTAATCGGAAGACCAAAAACTCTTCCGCATTCCTACCCGATTTTTGCGGCTAACCGTTCAGTAGGGTAGGGTAGGGTCGGGTAGGGTAGGAACTTGCGGCCAGTCGGAAATTTGAACACCCCTAGTCTTTGCATGATTGGGCTCTTTGGGTTTCATTGAGCCTGCTGGATTTTTATAAATTCCAATATTTAATTGTGAGCCTGAATTTGAGCCTTTTGGGCCTGGCCCATCAAATGGTATTGAGCGTGAACTTCAACTGGAATTATATAATCTGATAATCAAATTCAAGTTGAATTCAAATTTTAAATCAAATTATGTAACTCGATTTTAGAAATTAGAAGTTTAGACGATATTTTGTGTTAGATTCAGTTTCGGATTCAACTTGGATCAGTCACCTCATCCTATGACTCTGTATTGTCTTGTGTGTCAAAGACAAAAGAGTAATGCTATGTAATCCAAATTTATAATTTAAAGTTGCATCACAAATGAAGAGAGACTATTGGATCAATGGGTCTCATTTTAAAAAACAATAATACTACACTGACCAAATTTTGGGACCAAATTTGGAGCCCAAATGACATGGCAGCTGACTTGAGCTTCTTTATTTGGTGCCATGTCATTTGGGCCCCAATAAAGACTCCAAATGACATGTTGCCATGTCATTTGGGCTCCAAATTTAGTCCCAAAATTTAGTCAGTGTAGCATTACCCTTTAAACAATTGATGAGACTCACTCATCCAATGGTCTCCTTCATTTAAAATCTAAATTTTGGGATACGAATTTGGGTTATATAGTATTTTCCTAGACAAAAATATAGCATAACTTAATCAATAGAAAGTTGACTTGGCTACCACTGAAATTTATAATTGTTGTGGTTTACTATACAAGCATTTTGAATCTAATTACAAGTGAAAAGAAAAATAGAATCGACCCTAATATTTTCGATTGAACATAAAATATTAAGTTTGATCATAAAATATTATTTATTTATTTTGTTACCATACCATTCTCCATCTCCAAATAATAGTAATGACGAACACAACCTACCCTAGATGCATGAAGCTGACGAAACTGTTCATGCCTGTCTTTGAATATAAGTTCTATGTAACCCTAACACACCCACAACATATGCAAACTCAAACCCTGAAACCACTGTCCTCTTATTCTCTCCTGACTCTTCCTTCCGCTGAGCCAAATTCAAAGCACGTCTTGAATGGTTGAAGTCGCCCGTCGTTTGATGCTTTCTTTTCTCCTTCCAATCCTTTCTTCATCCTTCGGTTCCTGCAAAGATGCCTGGTATTATCGCTGCATCGGCCTCGACCCTTAAACCCAAAACTATTTTTCTCTCTAATCTTTGCAACTAGTCTTTGTTTTGTCTTCACCAATCTCGTTAGAGGCATTCTTTCAAATGGGTACAAGGCAAAACGCTAATCAGATCAGTAATACAGAGGTGAAGACTAAGAGAAGTCTTTCTGAGAAAATGCTGTCACAGAAGCAGAAAAAGAAGAACAATGGTGAGAATCAAAGTGCCAACAATCGGTTGTTGATTACTGTTAACGTTCTTGGCAGTGCTGGACCAATAAAGTTTGTCGTGAATGAGGATGATAATGTTACCGTGGTTATCGATACAGCCCTAAAATTGTATGCTCGCGAACGTCGCCTTCCAGTTCTCAGTTCTGATGCCAATAATTTTCTTCTCTATCCTGCCAATGCAGGATTGGACGGTACAGAAACAAACCCCTCCCTGAATTTAGTGTTCATGAGGTTTATTTTATTTTTGATGTTGTAGTGATTTTCAGATTTATAACTAATTTCTAAGATGTTATGGTTGGATTATCTTGCTATCAACAATTAGAAACATGCCATAGTGTTCATGAAGTATCGTACTAGCGGTTATCACTTTTACAATATTTTTGGGATAGATTATACCTAAATAGAGTTTTGATGAAAAATCTCAGGATCAAGGCTAAAAGTGTTTAGATTAGGATCGATCCCAACTTATTTAGGATTGATTGGAAATAAATCCATGTTGTTGTAACTTAACTCAAAAAATGTTTATTTCGGCCAAAAAGTTTGTCAATTTTAATATTAATCAACTCAACTCACAAAAGCTTCTTCGGCATAACAATTTCTATATCAATTTCGACCTGGCAGAGTCACATGGGTACTCGTGTGGGCACTTGCACCTCCCTCACTTTTGAACCACTTTTGATGAGAACCTATAAAGTTATTTAATACACTATTTTACCCCCCTAATTTTTTGAAAATTTCAATAATGGTTTGTCTTTTTTTTTTTTCTAATAAATTAGTGGTTCAATAATCATCTAAAATAAATGTTTTATTTTTTGATTGAGTAAATCAGATGCAACCATCCTACTCTATTTGTATATTAATCAAAAGATAATATTTTTCTTCATCTAACATAATGTTCGCTACTTTTTAAGAATAATTTTTAGTTTTTATTTACTATTTTTTTAGTAACAGTAGTCTATAACCTAATAAAAATACGATTGGATATAAAAGATAAAATGTTGGAACCCAAAAATATTTCAAGATATTTTGAATATCATATTTCTATAGAAGATCAATAATAATCTCAACTAGACTTCACAATTAAATGAAGAATGATTTTACTACGGGCTTGTAATCGTGCACATTGATAGAAAAATAGTGATAAATTAATTTACACTTAATTAATATACAAAATTTTAGAGATTTTAAAAATTATTTTATTTTATTGATATATAATTGGGTTAAAATGTAATAAAATAAATTATTTTGTGTCTGTTTATTCAGATTTGTTTTTGTTAAATAAAAATTGAATTTATTATTTCATAATAAGTGTGGTTCGAGTCTTAATTTTTTGTCAACCTTGAACTTATTTTGTTTTTGTATCGACTAGTGAATTATTTTCAGTTATATTTTGTTTCCCTCATCGATATTCCTGACTTTATCCTTGAATTTCGATATGATATTAAAAAATAATTTTTGGTATCGTGGTGTTAACCATGAATCTTCAGGAAATATGGTTATGATTTCCAATTTTTCTATGACATTCGATTGCAGCTCTGAGTCCATCCGAATCAATTCGCGGGGTAAGGAGCTTCGTCCTTTGCAAGAAACAGAAGCAGCCACAGATGACGGAAGCAAGGTCGGAGATGGTTGCTCGGAAAAGGAGCAGTAGTTGGAAGGCATGGATCAATAAGTCCTTCTCTTTCAAGATTTCATCTCACTGAATTGTACTTGTTTACTGGAAATAAGTGTACCACTGTTACGATGCTTGTTGGGACGAGGTGGTCAGTTCATAATTCCCTTCTCTTAAAGATGTTTGTTGAGTCGAGGTGGTCAGTTCAGAATTCTCTTGTATCGTGATTCGAATGTTGTGTACCTCGTATTGTCATGTATTAAACGGTCTAGTTGTATGAAACAAATAAATCATGGACCAAAGGGTCTTTAATGTAATAAATTGTACTGTTTATATAAGTGATTAAACATAGTGCAGTGGAAACTATCTTTAGTGTAACGGTGATAACATGTCATCACCGACACGTGGTGTCACCGCATGGGTGGCTCAACAACATTTGAGACATAAAGCAATGATGGTCAATAATATTTTTATATTTTTTGAATAATAATTTAATTTTTTAATTTAAAATCTATTATTTTTACTTTTTGATGAGATTCGAAATTACAAATTTATTTATTTAAATTTTGCTAATATATTTTTTTAATTAATAATATGATTTTTGATCATAAATATTTATAGGAATAAAATTAATTTCTTCATTAATATTTTTATGTTCTTTTTATTTGTTTTATATGTTCTTTATTGAAACTGTAGAATTAGATGATTGACTTTATTATAAATAAATTCATTGTTATATTTCTTTTGGATTATTTTATTATCTTTAAATTTTATTTATTTATCCATGCAACTTTCACCTAAATTTTTGTTATATTTTATTTATTACAAACAAAAACTTTATCAAAACATTTTTTTTAATGAGAATGAATGGTTTAATTGGTGTTTTGCGTTCAAATGAGAAAAAAAAAAAAAAACAAGTTTAAGAGAAGTAAAACATGTTTTTGGTTTATTATTATTATTTTTTAACTAAAGAGAGATGCTTATTACACTTCTTTCGATTGGAGAAAGAGATAGATTTTGTCAGTATTTTTTTAATTAATATTTTTTGTCATTTAATTAATGTGATTGTGTGACGAGGTCTGAACTTTTGGGCCCAAATTTTTAATTTTTTTGTTGGTTTTCTCTTTCAAAAATTAATTTTTTAGGCAATATTGTAGTAAATTTTATTTTTTAACTTATATTATATTATTGATCTTTAAATTTGGGTTTTTTTTGAATGTGGGGCCTAAAACCCTCGCTTTTATTTTTATACTATAGGGCCGGCCCTTTGTCACCGTCGAGTAATAAGTCAACAAGTTGACAAAGTGAATTTCATTAATCCAATTCAACGTATTGATTGTTAGATGTGTTGGATATTGATAGTAAATTATTGGAGTAGTGATATTCACTTTGTCAACTAATTATAATTTTTTATATAAATAATGACACCACATGGTGATGGTAACTAATAAATTTATGCTTTGTTGTTTGGCAGTGAGTGAGGGAGTGAGTATGAGGACAAATCCATAGCCTATTTCGGGGACATGTTGAAATAAGCAAATTCATTGCATAAGCATAATGACTTCGTCAAAGTAGAGTGTCATGTTTGAAGGGGGTACAGGGGCGTGATATACTCTTAGAAAACATACTAATTGTGCAATGGACTTGATTAGAGCTGTATCCTGCAGCTAAGGTTGGTTGAGGCTTCAAGACCCAAAGTCAAAGGACAAGGGGAAGAGAAGATGAGAGTGAAACTCAAAACCAACTTATGGGCGAAAGTGAGCCACAAATTGGTATGCAAGCCCGATGGCTCTTTGAGCAATTGGTCAGGGGGCTGCCATTTGGAGACCCGGGTCCGACAAATAGGGTTGCGGGCCTTTTTTTTTTTGGGTTCATCTTGGCCCAAAGGCTGGCCTGGCTTGTGCCCACCAAATGGGTTTGCCAAATTTTAAAAACATAACAAAATCTAGGGAGATTTGGCGAGAGGTATACACTTGCGCACTTTTAAGGCAAGAGGTCCAATTTGAATATTTTTAAGGCGAGAGATCCATAAAATACGCAGTTCATAAAAATACCCTAAATAAAGGAGATTGTTTAAAAATTTCCACCATATCCCATCACCCACTACCACCACCAACTGTGAACTAAAGACAGTGAACTCCACGACAGTAAACTAAAAAACAGTGAACTAAAAATATTCGCTCCCCCTCTCTTTCTAAATCGATTGTTTGATATGTGGAATTTAGATAAAATTTAATTATGTTTTATAAAATTCCTGAAAGATATTTATTTAGATTGACAAATTTTGGATGATTTTACTGGTTCGGTTTTGTGAACTAAAAACAGTGAACTAAAAACAATCACTCTCTCTCTTTCTATGAATATGTGTTTTGTTATATATTGTGAATGGAAGAAGAGCTATATTTTTTTAGTTCAATGTTAGTGGTGGTGGTGGTGGTGGGCTTCTATGGAAGAAGAGTTGGATTTACCCATGAGAAAGATAATGACTCTTGTTTATGTTCAGTTGGGCAAAGTGTAAGACATAGAGTCGGGGTAATATTGTCATGTAAAAAAAAGAGGAAAATTTGTTTGTACTGTTTGAACATTTTTTATTATTTTAATAAAATATTCCTATTGGTCCTACATATGTGGTATTTTAATCATGGGTTAAAGGTTGCCTAACTCAACTAGGATTGTGTAACTTAATTGGTTATATGTGGGGTGTGGTTTCTCTAAAAATAAGGAGTGGAAGTCTACCACTCTCTTAGGACTTCTTTGATGGACAGATGATTAGGAGATAAAATTCTATATATATGTGGTAATTGTCTCCCCAGGGGCAGAGCTAGGATTTTACCTCAGTGGGGGCAACTTAAATTTTTAAATTTCAAAGTATAACTGTAACATTGTTTTCATTAAAATATGTATTTTTTATAAACTTTTTATAAGCATACTTACATCAAAAAAATGCCATTAAGAGGCGCAACTCATGTATATGAGTGATGTACAAAAAAAAAGCAACAAAAAAGCTTCACATCAAAAGTATCATTTAGTGTTCGAGACCCTATGCAAAGGGAGCTTCCAACTCTCGAACATTCAATAAATCCTTATAATTGTTCTCGACGAGTTTTCATATTTTGGAACCGATAATCATTTCATTTTCAATGATGCTTGAAACTTCTTTCTCAATATATGCAACCAAGCAATCATTCATTCATTGATCTCCCATTCGATTGCGCAATCGATTCTTTACTATGCTCATTGCTGAAAATACTCTTTCGGCAGTTATAGTGGCAAGTGACAAGATAACTGCTAGTTTGATGAGAAAATATACCAATGGATATACAATATTCTTTTTTGTCTCAACTTAACTTCTTTGCAAGCCCACCAATTCCTTTAACTTCTGAAAATTCATTGAAGCACATATCAAGTATATAAGTCTCAAGTTGATTGTCAAGTATCAAGAGCTCTGTTGGGGAAATGAATCAATTCCTTTTTATTGAATGCAGAGAATGAATCCATTGGATATAGGCATGCCACAGAAAGAAGTAGATCGGTGTCACCTCAGTAAAACGATCGCTAAGCTCTTGAAATTGCATATCTAACACCGTAGAAAATAATTCAACATGGTAATAGTGTAGATTAGTGACTTTTTCACCACGCCATAACATTCCTCAAGCTATGTATATCTCATTCATATTCGGAATAATAATATCATGTTTTCCACATAAAGAATAGACCTCGGTGACTAAAGCATTCCATCCATCATCCATCATCATTTGTAGATGTTGTTTGGATACTTTAACTAAACTCATACAAT
Organism: Ilex aquifolium; assembly: GCA_951799425.1. NCBI lineage: Eukaryota > Viridiplantae > Streptophyta > Magnoliopsida > Aquifoliales > Aquifoliaceae > Ilex > Ilex aquifolium. The sequence goes on along the minus strand of OX637391.1, from coordinate 14,527,863 downwards.
ATCTTGATCTTTCTTTTGTAATGCTTGCGATAGTTCATTTGTAATTCCCAATACACCTTTCATCAAATGTAAATTGAACATGAAATCAAAAGATTGAACTGAATCCAATAAAGCACACGCTTCACCTCTTTGCTTAGAAATTGTACCATCCTCTACAATAATCTTCAGCACATCAATAACAGAGGAGAACAAAACAAACATATTTATGAGAGTACAGTAATGTGAGCCCCAACGTGTATCATCAGCCTTTGAAGACTACTTTTTTTATGCAAACCACGTCCACTTGATAACTCTCCATTGTTTAGGGCTTGAATAACCTTACTAGCTTGTTTCTCTTTTAAAATATCTGGTCGTTTGCATGAAGCTCCAACAACATTCAATAAAGTAGCAACAATATTGAAAAGCAATGCAATTTGATTGTGATTTTTTGCAACCACAAGTGTGAGTTGAAGTTGATAAGCAAAACAATGAACATAAAAAGAAGAGTCATACTCTTTTATGATGAGACTTTTGAGACCATTGAATTTTTCTCTCATATTATTGGCTCCATCATAACCTTGTCCATGTAATCTTGATATACTTAATCCATGCTTTGAGAACAATGATTCAATCGCTGTTTTAAGTGATAAAACATTTGTATCAGTAATGCTGCTTTAAGTGACAAAACATTTGTATCAGTAACATAGACTATACCAAGAAAACACTCAGTGATGCATCCCTTTTTATCCACATAGCGCAACAGAACTGCCATTTGCTCTTTAACTGATACATCACGAGATTCATATACTAAAATCATCTCCAAAATCATTGATTATTGCGCATGTGGTTTCACTTGCAATAACGTGGACAATATCCTTTTGAATGTCTGGTGTTATCACTTTGAGATGCTTTGGAACATTTTTTAAAATAACATTGTTGATGGTTTCATTGTGTCGAGCAAGAAATCATAGAAGTTCAAGAAAATTGCCTTGATTTTTTGAATCTTCGAACTCATCATGACCACGAAATGCTAACTCTTAACGTAAAAGGGATTGAACATAATCAATTGCTGCAGTTAAATGAATTCAATACTCCTTTCGAGCCTGATTTGATTGCTTAGAATAAGCAACTTCAATATGTTGCTTCTAATTCATTGGATTTTGGCACTTTCTCCAATTCTCATTATGAGCACTATTTGGACTTCCAACGTGAATTTGAAATATTTCTTTTTTCTTCCAGTTACATAATTCTTTTGTAACGAAAGAGTCACCATCCCCTTGCTCCCCCATATCACTTCTCATTAGATAGCAGCATAAGCAATAAGCGGCATCTTTTTTAATGCTATACTCCAACCAATTGCCAAACTCATTGAACCAAGATGGACTTAAGCGACGAAACAACTTACCGAATTTCTTTTGGGAAAAATTATGTTCACGGGGGTTGACATGGGGCTTTTTGTAGATATACTCTCCGAATTTCATCCCAATCATTAGGATGATAATCCGAAATTCTAATTGTAAGCCCAGGATCAGAAGGAAGATTTTCTAAGTTAACTCCTTCACAACTTTGCTTCGAACAATGTCGTATGTCACCACCACGATCGTATATTTCTTGACTAGGTAGCGGTTGTTCCAATGCTGATTTTCTTACAAGAAACCCATCCATAGCTAATTGAAAAATAAATTTGTCTAATTAGATTCAAGTTTAAGAGTTCTTCATTAAGTTCATAACAAATGACATAATGGGCTACACATTGTCAAAATATAATCCATAAATTCAAAATATAATCCAAACTATAAGTTCAACTAATCAATTAAAGAAATTTTCTCATAGGTAATAAAAATAGCACTAACCAAGAATCTCAGATATAATCCAAAATAGCTGAGTGGTGACCCATGACAAAACAAAGAAAACCTACATAGGTCCACAAATAATACACCAAACAACCATAAATTCTGTAGGAACTAAACCAATTTTCTAATATGAAAAATCTGATTTTAGATTAGTGCTATACTACTATCAAAAAATTTGGTTAATGGATTACCTCTCCTTAGTTTTAACATAATCTTCTAGGGTTTCTTCAAAGTTTGATTTGCACAATGATTGAACCCAATAGGCTGATTCGTTGATGAATACACCAAAGGAACTAACAAAGTAACTAAAGAAAGGAAAGAAGAGGGGCCGGATTGGACCAACTGGGGAAGACGACGTCCACGTTCATATGAAGAAGACTGAAGACGAGTTACGGATAAAAAAAAAAAGGCGTGAAAACTAAGAAGAGAGGCTGTCAAAAGTTAACTTTTTAAGGGTTTGAAAATTATACTAATCTACCCTATACTTTATGAAAATTTCAGTGGGGGCAAGTTTAAGAAATTTTTGAAATTTTCAAAATTATACCTATTTCCCAATTTTTTTTTTTTAAATTCAAGTAGGGGCAGCTACCCCGACTGCCCCCATACCAAATCTACCACTTAAACATATTAGCTTTCCATCACTCGTGTGCATCAGAGATTGGGGTAGAACACTACATTATTCTATTCAACAAAATAAGGGGTCGCTATTGTTATTAAGTTTGATCGTCGGAAACACGATTTACAGGTTTGTCGATTACTGATCCGTATTTATTAGGGCGTGATAAACCCAACAGGTGGTATTAGAGCAAGTTTGAGTATTTTCTTAATCAAATCTGCCATATGAGAAGTTTTGACGGTTGACCCATGACGACCCACCATTGTTACAAAACGTAGTTTGGCTAAATTGGCCGGTCGATAGCCTCTTTTTCCTTTTGTTTACTGTTCCTTACTTGTCGTTGTCATGACTTATTTGTTGCAACTGTTGATGCATGTGCACTGTTTTTTCAATGTCATTATTGACACGTTCTATCACTGGATCCTATTTGTTTGTTACAACAATTAACATATTGTTTGTAGATCAATAAAACTCAGCCCTAGTTAAGACTATTTTGGGCCATTAAAACTCAGCCCCACTTAAAAGACTTTGTGTAAATCTTGGTTCATGAAATTAGTCCATTGGATTAATAATCTTCAGTCCAATTAGTTAGACTAATATTTTTAGCACAATCTTATTTGTTTGGCCTATTAAAGACCAGCCTAACTTAAGGCAATAAGATAGTCCATGACTCCATTGGTTGATAAATTATTCAGAAAATTGTGAGGAGGTACCTTTTAAACTATTTAATTGTGAGAAAATATCTTGACTAAAACGTTTTGTAGATAAGTACTCTTAACTTAAAATGTATTATATTTATACCAATGGGCATTTGGTCCAATGATACTCCTTGTCTTGTAAAGGCTTTACCTTCTTGAGGTCAAGGGTTCAAGTATCCCTCCCTTTTCCCCTTCCCCCTCCCAAAAAAAAAAAAATATATTATATTTAGGTACACATTGTCATATTTTCAAATTTTCAAATTTTTCCTTTACTAAAATACCCTTTTCCATATTTATTGGACTTTTTAGATTGACAATCCCATTTCTTTTTATGGGATTTGGTTTATTGTATTAAGAGTGTCCAATTTTAATGGGACAATGAATTTGAATTTTAAACTACATCATCTTATTCATTGTTCATCGTTTGATATTCTAAACTACATCTTCCTTTTCAATGTTTAAGCCATAACCGAGATTTTCATCAAGCAAAAATATCATTATATTAAATCACCGACCTTCATATTTTCCAATCAGTAAATTGAATTCAGATATTGTTACAAGCATTATTTAGGAACATCTCCAATAGATCTTTGACATCAGATGTCGAATAACAACATCAGGTTTAAGTTCATATTTTCACTTATAATGTAACTCCATGTTGAAATTCATTTTTTATATTATTTTTTAATGTTAAACAACACTGGTTGTTCTCAAATCTAACAACAGTGTCACTTTGCAATGTTACACTGTGATGTAACACTACCATTCATTGAAAGCAATATATATGGATGTCACATTTGTAATGTCACATTATGTGATGCATACCATTTAGATTGTGTACGAATCAGCGAATGTAATTTTATAATTTTTTGTTAGTGATTAAAGTGTTAATAAAGATGTTACACTGTCATGTATCACTGTAATGTCACATTATCGACAATTTGAATTGGAACAAAAGGAAGATCGGTTTTCAATGGTGCTTCAACGTCTGTTCTGTCACTTCACAAGCGAACGATTCAACTTCCTCAAAAATTTTGAATGCTAATGCTTTTTTTGGTTGAAAATTGAAGAATTTTGTAGTAGATTTTTTTTCTTAAATTTGAAAATCCATGTTTTGAGGGATATAGCAATTGTCGGATTTAATGAGATTGTTGCATGACTTCTGGTGGTTTCCTTACTCACTCTTTGCGCCAAGTAATTGTTACGTTGTGGGCATTTCTGTCATCCAAAAAAAGTACTTCCATACAAAATATTTTGTACTGAGTACTTTTCCACAATTAAGTGGTAAATGAAGTACTGACTCACAAAAACCCTAAAGTATTTGGCGTAGATGGGCTTGACAAACCAACTATTGTTTAAATTTTGGGCTTTTTGGAAGCCGATCCACTGCTATGGTCTTTTAGGAGAAGAAGTCCAAGCGAAAACTTTTTGGGACATCTTACTTGCTAGTAATGACATCCATATGCTCCATGACACAAAGCATTTCTTATCAAATAATTTTGATATGAAGGATATGAGAAATGCAGAGTATTTTCTTAGAATTAAGATCCATAAGGATCACTCTGTTGGGCTATTGGGTTTATCTCGGAAGGCTTATTGATAAGGTGCTCAAGAGATTTAGTATACAAAATTGTGCATCTAGTGAGGCCCCACTGGTCAAAAGAGACATATTTAGTTAAGACCAGTGCCCTAGAAATCAAATTAAAAAGAACTGGGTAGATATGAAAGAGTATGCCTCTGTTGTTGGGAGTCTTATGCACACGATGATATGTATCCGACCTAATATCAATTATGATGTGGGTATGCTTGGCAGATATTAGAAAAATCCTGATTTTGCGCATTGGAAGACTGTGAAGAAAGTATTGCAATACATATAGAGGACAAAAGACTTTATGTTAATCTTTCATAGATCAGACAACTTGAGGTTGTTGGTTATTCAGACTCAAATTATGCAGGATGTCATGATAGCTTGAAGTCTATCTGTGGATATATTTTTCTACTTACCTATGTAGTGATTTCCTAATTAAGCTTTAAGCAGTCTATTATGACCGATTCGACTATGCATGCTGAGTTTATCTGTTGTTATGAGGTGACTCACCACGAGATGTGGTTGAAGAACTTCATAATGAAGCCGAGTGTTGTAGATTTTATTCACAGCCCATTGGTAATTTACTGTGATAATGAAGCTGTGACTAAATATATGAATAATGAGTGGATGACTGATTGATTGAAAATGCGGTGTTGTTTCCTAACCTCTAAACATCATCCCTAAATGTGTGTATGGCTTATAGGAATGGGTGAGTGTCACTCTCACTCGGAATGATGCAAAAGATTAGGCAACAATGGAATGGTGATGGAAATGAATGGAATGAACAAAATGTTATGAAATGGAATGCGTGTGTGGTGGACAAAAATGCTCCCCAATCGAAAGGAGTCTTTTGTGGTCGTGTGTTTTACTTGGAAAATATTCCAAGGTCGTCTCCTCAGGGAAGGAAAGGGAGTTTTGTGAAAGTGATTTTACAAAAGTGAAAAGAAAGTGTAAAATCTTGTATTTGTGTTTTGTGGTTGTGTTTATATATGGAAAATGCAAGAAAACAATGTTGGCTAATCCAAAGGAAGTCACTCCAATAGGACTACCATTTCAACTCAAATCCCTCCTTATCTCCGATAGAGCATGAATGAACAATTGATTCGGGGGAAGCTAGGGATGAGGTTGGTGATGATCTAAGAATAAACCGTGACAAGTCTACGGAATATCAAAGGCACCAATTCATCCACTCTCAACCCCGTCAAACCGAACCATTGGACTCTTAAGGGAGGGAGGAGAATGAGTTAAAATGGAATCCCCAAGAGAAATTTTCCCTTGGATTTACCAACTTAAATCTAACTACTCATGGTAAAATGAAAGACAAGCATAATAATGTAAATGGATATAATGAAGACATGAAGCATGAAGCATGAAACTTACAACAAGAAGCAAGAAATCTAAAGCTATGAAGGAAAATATGCAATACCCATTTTAAGCTAAGAAATGAAGAAAACATGGAAGCAACAATGGTGAAAGCTAAAATGAAAGATTAAACTTGCAATAAACTTGAAATAGATGAGATTAAAGTGCAAGGATTAAGGAATACAAGAAGTTTAAAGCTTACATCACTTGCAATGGAAAGGAAATGCAAAAAACGAAAATTCCTATTCATCTTCTTCCTTAGAGCTTTCTATCTCTCTCCTAAGCTTAGGTAGCCAACCCCCTTCAATGTGTGTTGAATGCTAAGTATATGGAGTGTGAAAGACTTCCAATTTCGTGCATGGTGGTCCCCCTAGCATGTGGTAGGTCTTACACAAAAGGGGGGCTGAGTTGATTGGGTCTTGACAGGCTAGCCTGCAACCCCATATGGCAGCCCACTTCTCTCTCCTCTTCATTCAATGCCAAGCCTCCTTAGTCTTCCAATAGGGTGTAGGAGGGATGTGGTTGTGTAAGGAAATGTTGGGATAGGCGTGGGAGAAGTGTAGGTGGGACCCCCAAGCAAGTGGAGCAAGAAAGAAGTCGTTCTGGGCACTTCTGGGCAATCAGCTACCGGTAGCTCGTGTGTTACTACCGGTAGTCATGACTCCAGTAGCCATCGGCTACCGGTAGTAATGCGGTATCTGGCTTCGTTGGACCAGTTTTGGTAGAATCAGAATAACTTTTGATCCAACCGTTGGATTGGGCTGAAATTTTGACACAAAATAAAAGACACCCATATCTACAACTTTCATGTTTTGCACTTTTTCAAATTCTGAGTATATCATGGTCCAAATGGAGGAATTCCGAGGCAGTGCTTCCAATTATTGCTGCAGCTGGTGCCCTTGTTCCCAAGCACCAATGCCTTCTTGATTTCTTCACTTTTAAGCCTCCAATTCTTCATGTATTGTGTCCATGCCTTCACCACACATCCATCAAGGTTGCAATGTCCTAAAATCAAACATTTAAGCTATAAAAGGTTGCAACATCAAAATATCAACATTATAGTTCAAAACGGTTAACTTCTAAGCACTTATATGCAAAAGTTGAGTTAAAATGCATGTAATGAGCCCTTCAAATATGCAATATTATGTGCTCATCAATGACCAAAAACAACAAATATATAGAGATCAAGTACCTTATTGTTTGTGAAAAGGCTAGAGAGGGAGTCATTGATGGTTGCTAATCCTCTCACAAAAAGTCTACCACCAAAGTATTTTAAAGAGCACGTCAGTCGTATGGGAGTAGTAGAGACTTTAGATGCTGTTTAAAATTTGTGTTCCATTATGTTTCAGTTCATGTTTTATATTCCATTTATGATTTAGATTCTACTCTTGTTATTGAATGTTAGCAATTAAAGTAATAGTGCTTTTATCATATTATATCTAGGTATTTATTGTGCATATGCTATGAGGTTATCATGGCTTGAGAATATGTGATATATTCATGAGGTATGCTTGGGTGAGATATGATTAGGAAACATATTGGTAAACATTCATTCTGATAGGTTAATGATGGTTTTCATTTAGTGGTATGTTGTAATATATCAGGATGATATACTACAAGTGTGAAGCATGAGAAACATATGAAATGTATGTTTTTGATTGGATGAGGTGTGTATGTTTCTTTGTTATCCACTTCTTTATTAAAATCACATAAAGTTAAACTCTCAATTCTGCTAATGAAATTAGCTTTGAGACTATGAAACTGCCTTGGAGTCAATAGATGGAACACCAAAACATTCATGATCCATGGTTAGTGTTGGTTTTAGTATTAGGTAGAAGTTAAGGCAATATCCAAGTTGTTTAGGCAATTATTTTTCAAAACTAAAGAGTGGCCACTCGACTTTAAATGTAATTCACCCATCTATGTCCTTTTCAAAATTATAACTTTACATGTGTGGACCAAGTGGGAGATTGTTGGAACGTTTTTTTTGTTATTTTAATAAAGCATTCCTACTGGTCCTACACATGTGGTATTTTAATTGTGGATTAAATGTTGTCTAACTCAACTAGGATTGTGTAACTTAATTGGTTATACTTGGGGTGTGGTTTCTCTAAAAATAAGGAGTAGAAGTCTACCACGCTCCTAGAACTTCTTTGATGGACAAATGAATAGGAGATAAAGTCCTATATATATGTGGTAACCGTGCCCCTCTCAATGCACTTTAACGTATCAACTTTCCATCACGCGTGTGCATCAAAGATTATGGTAATTCTTCTATTCAACAAAATAAGGGATCACTATCGTTATTCAGTTTGATCGTCGGAAACACGATTTATATATTTATCGATTACCTTGTTTAAATATATGATGATTATTAAATTTGATTATATAAAATACTCTAGATCCGTATTTATTAGTTTGGACTACATGATAAAAAAGTTCAGCTGAGCTGGACCTCACGTCTTAAAAAGTACATGTTTAAACTTATTGACAAATTAGGTACGAAATTTATGGGCGTGTTTGGTTTGTGTTTTGAAAACAGTTTTTGTTCTCAAAACACAAAATTTTGTGAGATGATGTTTGGACAGCAATTAAAAAAAAAATGGGAATTGAGAACAAAAACTAGAGAACATCATTTAGATGTTTTCTGGATTTTCAATCCAAAAATAGAAAACAAAGGAAACAATCTCACTCTTTAATGAGGTCTCCCCTTCGAATCCCCTTAGCAGCAAAATTAGGTTTTTTTTTTCCTCTTTCCCTGACTTTCTCTCTCTCCACTCAGCAAAACAAGCAGGCGTCTTCTACGTCACTCCGGTGACTGGAGAGCTCCAACAACTGAGAGTCAGACAAATCACAGGCACCACTGAACCTGCAAGATTCTCCGGCGTAGCTCCGGCAAATCACAGGCGCAGCTCCAGAGTCCTGTAGACTTCTATCTTTCTCATGCAACCCATCTCCTCTCTCTCTCTCTTTCTTTCTTTGCAACAAATCTGTATAGATATGTGTATATATACAGATCTGTGTTCTAATCTGTATATATATATGTGTGTGTATTATGCAATGTATATGTGTGCAATGGCTCTGTGTGTGTGTGTGTGTGTGTTTGTTGTACGTGTGGGGGTGTGTGTGTATGTTTGTGCTGAGAGATGCTGTGAGAAGAGAATTGAGAGAGAGAGCTGCTGTGTGAGAAGATAATAGAGAGAGGAGAGAGAGAGAGCTGTTGTGTGACTCCAGAAGACTTACTGCCTGACTGGAGAGAGAGATTTTATGGTGATAAAAAATTTTTTTGGATCAGAAGTGATAAATTAAAAATTAGTTTTATGGATCACTGTCCAAACTGGTTTTATTATTTTCTGTACTTTAAAACTATTTTCAAAACCATATAACCAAACAAGTTTTGTAATACAAAAATATCAAAAAATACTTTTTTAAAAGTCTTCTCAAAAATTATTTTTTGATACTGTTTTTAGAGATGCAAACCAAACAGACCCTATAATTTTCAACGATTCTCACTAAAATCTAATTCTGACTTGGTTATATGTCTATTATAGCTTCCATCTTCATACTGAATCAGTATGAACCAAAATACAAGAAATACTTTGAAAGATGCAAGATAAGTTTGTTATGAGGTTGTTAGACTACAAACTTAAACAATCCCTATTGTAGTAACATTTGGAAGACTATTTACCCTACAAAAAAACATTTGGAAGACTGATATTGATGTGGTTTTGGACTGAGCGAGATAAAAAGGAAGATATAAACCCTAAGGTTAGCACGTGAAAGGCCAATAAGGTGGGAATATGGTCACCATCTTTATAAAACCACCACATAATAATCATGCACGACTAGGGTGTCCATGGGCCGGGCCGGGCCGGGCTAGGCCCGTAAATTTTTTTGGTTTGGGTCTGAGTAGGGTAGGCCCAAGTCTTTATCCAGGTGAGTTATCAGCCAAGCTGGGCTTTAAGTAGAGGTAAGCTACCTACAACCCAACTCGTCACTCACTGGGAGGGCCTACTGGATGGGCTTTGCAGGCAGACCTTTTTTTTTTTTTTTAAGAGTTTTTTGGAGATCGGAACCTAGGCCCAATATGATTCAAAAAAAAACTCACTCACCAATTTGTTTTTGGATTAGGTCCATGTTGAAAAGTCAAAGCAATGGACATAACTAACGCCCTTTAAAGTTGAAAAAATAACGACAATGCCATTACATAATGGAAACACCTATTCTAAAAAGTTACATCATCGTAATGTACGTACCTTCTTCGACATAAACATAGATTGTCAGATAGGTATACTAAAAAAAGATGATCTGTTCTCGATTAACATACCCATTAACTGGTAGTTCACAGATACATTAAGATACATTTACTAATAACGGCTGAATTCAGTGTATTTCTGGAATAGATACATTGATCCCATGGATATACCTCTATAATAGCGTATCCAAAAAGCAAAATAGAAATATAGAAAATAATAGATCAGTCAAGGGAACAAAGAACACAGAGTAACATAAAAATGCTTACAGGTTTCCTCAACAAAGCACATGCCAAATAAGATCGCATGCACAAAGATATTGATTGTTTGGAATCTCAATTGTACATGTCCAACAAACAACGAGACGAGTGGAAGGAAATGACGAAAAAATTCAACAAAAAACTGCAAAAGGAGAGGAAGAGGGCCAAAAAGCTTGATGCAGAGTTGGAGGACTTCACATTCATGATTACACACACAAAAAAATACATTAATAAACACAACAAGTACGCAATTAATATATACGTGTTTACATAGGTACATAACATATTATATACGAAGAATAACATATACGATCATTTAGGTACATTATACGAATATATACATCTACGAGATAGGTGCATCAGTATGTAATTGAGAAAAAGGTACATATAAGTCATTACAGGTATATAAATATATAAAATCAAACACAATTCAAAATTACGTAAATCATAACGAACATGTACCTAAACCTATCAACGAATGCGTAAAATTTAACTACTGCATCTACTTTATGTACTTACCAAATCAACTCTTAAGATAAATGATTAGTATATTCCAAATTTTTTGATTCGCGAATTTGAAATTCAAAACTGATAGATAACACTACAAAATCCTCAATAATAAACGCAAAAAAAGAAAAGAAAATTAACAATATTTTAGGATGAAATCATGTGATGAAGCTAAAATGGGTAATGGAAACACACTAACTATCCAACCCTTATACGTTCGTGTCTACCCAGGGATCGCATGCAATTGTTTTAAAAACACTGAGGACCTTTTTATATATTAAAAATCCCTTATGACTAAAATTAGTTTACAGACCAAAGGAGAGACCCTAGACTAATTAACTATATATATATATATATATATATATATATATATAGACACACACACACACCTCTTTATTTAAAAAGTTTCCAACTTAACATTTTTGTAAATTATATTTTTGAATTAAAAGTAGAGTCAAAATAGAGAAACAATAAATAATAAATAATATTATTTATAAATAGGAAAAAAACTCTATCACAATGGAATGAGCACATCCCAACTATCTTGGCACCTATCCACTTATTTATCATTTGCACAACTATATCCTTTAAAACGTGTATGTTGAAAAGAAACATACAAACATACATGAAAAACATACAATGTATGCTTAGTAGATGTATGTTTAACTTTCAATGGTCAGTTTTTCTTTTCAAGTAAAGTGAGCGGATGGATGGGCAGGTTCTTGGGCCGTGTTTTAACGATTTTTTGTGGGTGGGCTAATGGGCCAGGTTTCGGGCCAGATAATTGGCTTGGAGTAGGCCCAACCCTCTCTTGAAGGATATTGGACTTGGTCTCGAATGGGCCTACCGAGTTTTGGATTGAATAATAGGTCCCGTGGGCCAACCCGATCCATGGACCCCCATATGCATGACTAGTAAGTGACATTCGGGTGGGTTTGTGATAAGCCATGGTCAACCCAAACACGATCTATTCGACTAATTGTGTCAACCCAGTTGAACAAAGCCAATCGAATAGTTTTTGAAGCCTGAGACAAAAAATTTATATGGGGACTTGAAACACGGTTTTGAAATTTAATTCATTTACTTCAAAAAAAATTATCTATAAATTCGTATTTTATCTATACATAAACTGAAAAATTACTTGCAAAAAATGCACCATATAGATACTTAATTAAGATTAAAATTATCTAAACTAGATAAATAAATCGGAGCCACCAAAACATACATAAAATGAGAGCGAGTAGAGCCTCTTAATTTTTATAAAAGAACAAGGTTCGATTTACACTTTGAAGTTAGTAAAAATTCGTATATATATTTAATTTGTACTTTAGATTGAGAAAGTAAGTAAGAAAATGAGAAAAAAATAACGGGAAAAAAATTAAGTGATCGTCTGACATACAAGTCCCGTAACCATAAAGAATGTAAGAAAATATTTCTATATTATGTGTAGCATTACAATGGCACAACTGACATCCTTTTATCAAACTTTGAATTTGACGGATGGCGCATATAAATTGTATAGATTGGTAATACAATTTTGTTTTCAATGCAAAATAACATCTTCAATTGTTTTTAATTTTTATTTAACTCTATAATTTTATGAGATGTAAAAGAATGGGGTCCTAGACAAGTGGGAGCCCTAGGTGATTGCTTAACTGACTTATAGGCTGGATTGGCCAAGCACTTGACCCGATTATAACCTGTTTATTACATAAATATTAAAAAAAAAACACACACATAATACACATAATGCGGGCCATGTTTAGAGGTCACGGGTCAGCCCTTAAACCCGTGGAACCACCACACATTAAATCAAATGGTTTCTTGGGCCAAACAACACTATCAAATCTAAAGATATGACCTGTTCCATATTCATGTCAAAATCTCTAATCCAAACCTGTTAAATATTCATATATGCCGAATTCGTATTGTGTTAATGGGGTTTATCAAAAACTACAACTCATACTTTCCTAAAATATACTACCGCAAATGCTGTTGGTTGTAATATTCCAAATATAGTAAAATCACTTATTGAACTTTCTGATTTAAAACATGTAATGTATAATCAAAACAGTAACAGTCAAATGTAAAACAGTTACACAGAATATAGTCTTAACGAAACAGTAACTGGAAACAGTTACACGTAATTGTTTGTATAAACAATATAAAAACTAACCCGATTGCCGAACAGGAATTGTTATTGAACTTTAGGTAGATCAAGACTAGTGTTTGACACTATGTCCTTAAGACAGATTTCGCCCCCACACACGGTGCTTATGGAATCTCGAGCGCCTGCCTCCCAGGATACAATGATTTTTACACAGATAGAAGTAGCACTCCAATCTATTCAGCGAACAAAACTTGTGTTGTGTACTCTCCAAATGCACTGCCTTAATGCCGAACATTGTATGCACTAATGTCTGCCTTAATGCCTAAAATCGGACTGAATTGAATGAATTAAATGCATGCATGAACTGGGTATTTATAGATGCTTTGGTGACTTTCCGGACAGCCACCATCACTAAAAGACACAACCCAGTATGAGAAGATGTAAACCAGTAGACACCTTGAGTAACTGTTTATCATGAACAGTCACAACTCAATTTCGGAATAAATCCGAACCAGTGCGACCCACGGGTACAAAAAATTAATTTCGGTTAAGAAATTCTTGCCCATTTTATTTAAATGAATTTTCTCCAAAAATATAGGGCTTGGTCACACCCACACCCGTACCCGGCCCTACCGGGTCAGGTCGTGGTCGTGGCGGGCGGGCGGCGCGCGTGTGGTTGAACCGAAGGCATGTAGGTGCTCGCTCCGCTCATAAAAATGTGGTACCCCTTGGGGCCCAACCCATAGAGCAAACTTGACCTATATATGCCCATGTTGGATCTCTTTCTCAACCAATGTGGGATTGGTGTCAAATCACACATTACACTTTCCTTTATTTTCACATTTCAAGAGGGTCAATTTGTAGCCTATTTTCTCATTCATTTCTTACTAGATTTGAGCAAATGAATATACTACATTATTCTCCTCATGGAGTAGAATACGAACCCACGAAATTTTATTCAAAATAAGAATTGGGTCCCACTTTAATTTAGGCTCAAAGTCGACCAAAAACTCAGGGGTCGTTTGGTAACGTTTTCGTTTTCGCATCTTCAAAACAATCAAAAAAAGAGACAATTTTTGTCTCTGTTTTGTGATAAACACTGAAACATAAAACATGTTTGGGTGTCATGTTTGTCTATCAAATTATGAAAATAAAAAATAAAACATGTTTGGTAACTATTTCACGTTTTATCCTAAATATGTTGTATAATATATCACATAATAAAATACAAATCTAAAAATTCCTTAAAAAAAAAAATTGGGATGAAATGGCAATTCAATCTCAAATGTTTTCGTACAATTCCAAATGGTAATTCAATCAATTTCAAATGGAAATTTAATCTCAAATAGTAATTTAATCAATCCCAAATGACAATTAATTTTCAAATGATAATTTATTCCCAAATGCTAATTCAATCAATCTTAAATGGCAATTTAACAATTCCAATTCAATCGGCAGTCAATCCAAACACAACACACACACATAACACAATACACACACACAACACAACACACACACACACACACAGAGTACACAGACTCAATACAACACATACACACACATAGACTCATCACTATCTCTTACACACAAACACACACACACGCACAAATCTGTGTAGATTTGCACAGATCTGTGCATAACACAACACACCACACACAAATTCGTCACTCTCACACACACCCACGCCCCGATCTGTGCATATATGCATAGATTGGTGCATATATGCACATATATGTGCATATATGCAGATATGGGTCTTCGTTTCTGGGTTTCACAGATAGCGAGAGAGAGAGAGAGAGAGAGAGAGAGAGAGAGGGAACATCATCTTCTTCCGCATCGACAAAGAGATCGTCTTCTTCCATGCCATCGCACCACAGAGATCGTCTTGCCATCGATTCTCTTCGTTCGTATACAGAGAGAGAGAGAGAGAGAGAGAGTGAATGGGTGAACAGGGGCCTCAAGTCTTCTTTTATACTTCCACAAAAAATAGCACATTTTTGTTGGTAATGAGAGTCGAATCCGAGACCTCATTAAAATCTTCAGCTGAGTTGCGCGCGTGTTTTGTGTTTCGGGTGTTTCCTGAAACACAATTTTTTTGTTCATATTTTTTTTGTCTTTGTTCCCATTTTTTTCAAGACAACTAATATAAAACAAAAACAAAAATAGTACCCAAATATATTTTTGTTTTCATTTTTGACAAAAATTGAAAACAAAGACAGAAAACACAAAACAAAAACAGTTACCAAACAAGCCCTCAGTTTTTATACTTAAAAATCTGATTTAGTCCAACAATCCCCCACATGAATGGAAAATTGGTTGTTAGTATGCAAATGATAATGCTGACACACTATAGAGAGTACATCTTTGGAAAGATCGTGCATCGAGATAGGTAGCTTTTGGCCTTGAACCTTTCCTAGTGAAAGCCCATCGGACTTACTAGCTAAATAGTGAACGTGATGTCTTGAACTATTCAGCTGTTTGATAAATCAGATCGAATAGACTTCACACAGTCTCTTTCCTAACACAATTGGTTCTCATGATTGTGTTCATTTTGGCCCTGAACAACTCCTGGTTTTCATGAGTGCTTTAGAGAATTCAGCCTTTATAAATTCTCACAGAAGCGGCCCCTTCACACCTATATAGGTGACTGCTATTAAGAATATCCTACAATATCCCACTTGGATTTCCCAAGGTATAGAAGTCATTAAAAGCATAGCTTAGTGCTTCTTTTGAATCACGCATAATTCGGTTGTCCCTTTGAACCTAGATCTTAGGATCTCCAGTCAACTAGGTTGGGTTGCCATTAAGGTGACTCTTATGTCATAGGCTTTAGCCCCATTCCCCTCGATGTGCAATTTACTTGCTCTCTCGTCAAACCTTTAGTAAGCGGATCCGCTAGGTTATCCTTTGATTTTATATAATCAATAGAAATAATCTCATTTGAGAGCAATTGCCTGACGGTATTATGTCTACGACGTATATGTATAGAGTTACCATTATACATGTCACTTTGTGCCCTACCAATTGCAGATTGGGTATCACAATGTATACAAATTGCTGGCACAGGTTTAGGCCATATTGGAATATCCTCTAGAAATTGACGAAGCCACTCAGCTTCCTCTCCTTCTTTATCTAAAGCAATAAATTCAGATTCTATTATTGATCTGGCAATACACGTTTGCTTAGAGGATTTCCAAGATACAGCTGCACCACCAAGTGTAAAAACATAACCACTTGTGGATTTTGTATCCTTCATATCAGATATCTAGTTTGCATCACTATACCCTTCAAGTACAGATGGATATCTTGTATAGTGCAATCCATAATTCAGGGTATATCTTAAGTATTTAAGAATCCTGATAATTGTCTTCCAATGGTCTACTCCCGGGTTACTTGTATATCTACTCAACTTACTAACTGAGTATGCTATATCTGGTCTAGTGCAGTTCATGACATACATTAGACTGCCAATGATACGAGAGTATTCCAATTGTGATATGCTTTGGCCAGTATTTTTAGACAAATGAAGATTTATATCAACTGGTGTTCTAGCAATGCTGCTTTCACCTTTGTCGAACTTCTCAAGTAGTTTCTCAATATAATGTGATTGAGATAATATAAGTCCACTAGATGTTCTAGAAATTTTAATTCCTAATATAACATCTGCAACACCCAAATCTTTCATGTCAAATTTACTGGACAACATTTTCTTGGTAGCTGTAATAATATTATTATTACTACCTAAAATAAGCATATCATCCACATATAGGCAAACAATGACATATCCATTATTTGTGTCTTTGACATAGACACATTTATTACATTCATTAATTGTGAAACCATTTGACATCATTACCTTGTCAAACTTCTCATGCCATTGTTTTGGTGCTTGCTTTAAACCATAAAGTGATTTAACAAGTCTACACACTTTCTTCTCTTGTCCTGGAGAAATGAACCCTTCGGGTTGGTCCATATAAATTTCCTCATTTAATTCACCATTTAAGAAAGCTATTTTCACATCCATTTGGTGTATCTCAAGATTATGCAATGCTGCAATAGCTATGAGCATACGAATAGATGTTATTCTGGTGACAGGAGAATATGTATCAAAGTAATCAAGACCTTCATTTTATTTGTAACCTTTAGCTACAAGTCTAGCCTTGTACTTATCAATTGATACATCAGTTTTCATTTTCTTTTTGAAAATCCATTTACACCCCAATGGTTTACTTCCTGGAGGAAGATCTACCAACTCCCAGGTGTGATTTTGCATGATAGATTCGATTTCACTGTTTACAGCTTCTTTCCACATAGGTGCTTCAAGAGTGGACATCGCTTTATTGAAGCTTTGAAGCTCATTTTCTAACAAATATGTTAGAAAATCAGGATCATAGGACTTGGAAGTCCTTGCCCTCTTACTGCGTCTAAGTGCCTCTTCACTTTCTTCATTTATAGACTCATGGTCTATATTACTAGTCGCAGTATCATGAGTTCTTTTAAGAGAACTCTCATCACATGCATTTTTACTAGGAAAGATATTTTCAAAGAATGATGCATTTCTTGACTCAATGATTGTATTGACATGTATATCAGAAATATCAGATTTATGCACTAGAAAACGATATGCACTGCTATTTATTACATAACCAATAAATATACAATCAATAGTCTTAGGTCATATTTTAATCCTTTTGGGAATAGGAACCATCACCTTAGCCAAACACCCCCACACTTTTAAATATTTGTAGGAAGGGTTCCGACATTTCCATAATTCATAAGGGGTTTTGTCTAACTTCTTGTGGGGTAATTTATTTAAAATATAGTTTGCTGAAAGCAAAGCTTCACCCCACAAGTTCTGAGGTAATCCCGAACTAATCAACATAGCATTCATCATCTCTTTCAATGTTCTATTTTTACGTTCAGCAATCCCATTTTGCTGAGGTGTATAAGGCGCAGAAGTTTGGTGAATAATACCATGTTCTTGATAGAACCTATCGAAAGGTGCATCATATTCACCACATCGATCACTTCTTATTGCCTTAATCTTTTTGCCAAGTTGATTCTCAACTTCATTCTTATAATGCATAAATTTTTCTAATGCTTCATCTTTACTCAGCAAATATACATAGCAGTATCTTGTGCAATCATCAATAAAAGTAACAAAGTACTTTTTTCCACCTCTAGTTTGAACATATTTCAAATCACATGTATCACTATGAATTAACTCTAGAGGTTCAGTGCTTCTTTCAATATTATGAAATGATGTTCTTGTTAATTTTGATTCAACACATGTTTCACATTTATGATTTACATCAATATTGAATTTAGACAACAATTCTAAATTCATTAATTTACGCATAGTATCAAAATTAACATGTCATAATCTACCATGTCATACATTGGAAGACTCAAACATATAAGCAGAAGATGTGTTCTTATTATTAAAATTTGATACAATTGTCATTACATTCATCTTAAAGTGTCCATCGCTCATATAACCCTTGCCTACATAAATCCCACTCTTGGTAAGTACAAATTTGTCGGACTCAAAAACCAACCTAAAACCCTTCTTACTCAACACCGATCCAGACACAAGATTCTTTTGAATTTCTGGAACATGTAACACATCATTGAGAGTAAGTTCTTTTCCAGAAGTCATCTTCAATATAATCTTTCATTTGCCTTCAACTTTGGAAGTAGAGCAATTTTTCATGAATAGTTGTTCCCCATCATTAACTGCTTCATATGAAGAGAACATCTTCTTATCCGAACATATGTGTCTAGTGGCCCCGGTGTCCAGCCACTATTCCTTGGTATTTCCCACCAAGTTGACTTCGGATACTACAGCAGAAAAACTTATGTTAGAAACATTTTCAGAAAGTTTTTCTACCTCGGTTATATTGGCTTGGGGAGCCTTCCTCTTGTGGTTCACTTGTGCTTTTCGGTTTTGACAATCCTTTGCACGATGTCCGGGTTTATTGCACACAAAGCAGTTGCCTTTGAACCTTTTGGAATCACCACCCTTGGCCCCTTGTTGGCCAACATACTTCATTTTCTTGTTGGTTTTATGTCCCTCTTCAATCACATGTGCCTTTGACTCCATGGAATGATTGTCAACCTTCTTTTCGGAGACTCTATTGTCCTCCTCAATCCTCAATCTCACGATCAAGTCTTCAAGTTTCATTTTTGAAGTCTTTCCAATTTGGCGATAATTTCTCAATAATTGCTGCCACTTGAAAAGATTCACTAAACACCATCCCTTCGGCATGAATCTCATGTAGGATCACTTGAAGATCTTGAACTTGACTTATGATAGTCTTGGAATCCACCATTTTGTAGTCAAGGAATCTGCCCACAACGAATTTCTTCATTCTTGCATCCTCCGTCTTGTATTTCCTATCCAAGGATTCCCACAGCTGTCTAGCAATCTTGATTGGACTATACACATTATATAATGTGTTATCCAATCCATTGAGTATATAATTTTTGCACAGAAAATCAGAATACTTTCATGCATCTCATTACAAACAGGAGCATCCTCACGAAGAAACTTTGCAAGATTCAACGTAGTGAGATAGAACAACATTTTCTGTTGCCATCTCTTGAAATCATTCCCATTGAACTTTTCGGGTTTCTCCCCATGAGACACATGAGTAGCAACAGAAATAGGCACCATAGGCACAACATGATTTGTAGTAGCAGGAACATTATTATCATTTACATCCATTTCTGATAAACACATATTACAAACTATTCAAAATTAGGAAAACAGTAAGTTATTAAAACAGAAACAAACTATGTAACTGTTTAATGTCACTGTTTTGAAGTTACTGGTTTAACGTTTCTATATGGTGTCACTGTTTAGTGTAACTGTTTAATTCATACACAAAAACAATGTCACTGTTTGATGTAACTGTTTAAATCATACACAGAAACAAAGTCACTGTTTGATGTAACTGTTTAAAACATACACATAAACAAAGTCACTGTTTGATGTAACTGTTTAATTCATGCACATAAATAAAGTCACTGTTTGGTATAACTGTAACAGTTTGGTGCAACTGTTTGAATTAAACACATAAACAGAACATGCAAATTTTTCAAAAAAATTTCCAAGCCTCTTCAAACTATCACAGATTGTAAAAACAAGTTTTTAACAATTTGCAATATTTAGAATACTAAAACATGTATCAGAAACACAACAAGTAATTAAACTAATTTGAAATCTGTCTTAAGATTGTTGATTGTGGTATTCCAAATATAGTAAAATCACTTATTGAACTTTCTGATTTGAAACATGTAATGTATAATCAAAACAGTAACAGTCAAATATAAAACAGTTACACATAATATAGTCTTAACGAAACAGTAACTGTTTGTATAAATAATATAAAAACTAACCCGATTGCCGAACAGGAACTGTTATTGAACTTTAGGTAGATCAAGGCTAGTTTTTGACACTATGTCCTTAAGACAAATTTCGCCGCCACACACGGTGCTTATGGAATCTCGAGCGTTTGCCTCCAAGGATACAATGATCTTTACACAGATAGAAGTAGCACTCCAATCTATCTGTTCAGCGAACCAAACTTGTGTTGTGTACTCTCCAAATGCACTGCCTTAATGCCGAAAATTGTATGCACTAATGTCTGCCTTATTGCCTAAAATCGGACTGAATTAAATGCATGCATGAACTGGGTATTTATAGACGCTTTGGTGACTTTCCGGACAGCCACCATTACTAAAAGACACAACCCAGTAGACACTTTGAGTAACTGTTTACCATGAACAGTCACAACTCAATTTCGGAATAAATCCGAACCAGTGCGACCCACGGGTACCAAAAATTAATTTCGGTTAAGAAATTCTTGCCCATTTTATTTAAATGAATTTTCTCCGTACCCGGTGCGGTCGTGGTCGTGGCGGGCGAGTGGTCGAACCGAAGGCATGTAGGTGCTCGCTCCGCTCATAAAACTGTGGTACCCCTTGGGACCCAACCCATGAAATAAACTTGACCTATATATGCCCATGTTGGATCTCTTTCTCAACCAATGTGGGATTGGTGTCAAATCCCACATTACACTTTCTTTTATTTTCACATTTCAAGAGGGTCACTTTGGAACTTATTTTCTCATTCATTTCTTACTCGATTTGAGCAAATGAATATACTACATTATTCTCCTCATTGAGTAGAATAAGAACCCACGAAATTTTATTCAAAATAAGAATTGGGTCCCACTTTAATTTATGCTCAAAGTCGACCAAAAACTCAGTTTTTATACTTAAAAATCTTTGGTCCAACAAATGCAACTTTGTTTAACATATGGGCGTGGATGAACAAAGGGACATACTTCTCTCCTTCCAAAAAAGGCACATCTTCTTTCCTTGATAGACTTCATGATCTGATATCCTTATTTAAATGATTAAATATCACCCTTATCAGCTAAACTTGAAAGAAATAATTTTCAAAGCTCCAATTTCCATTGTTGGGATGATAAACTAATGGACTTTGTATCTTCGACCACCTTTTTTCTTGGCTATTGAATTCATATGATTTGCTGATGATTGACACCTGTCTAAGCTGGTCCTTGGCGGGATAAAAGTAAACTATTTTAGCCCAATCTCTTTGTTTTGTGGTCTCCTTAATCCAGGAAACCCGTAAAATCTCATTGGCTGCACTCATTGTGTTCACGTGGGTTTCAGCCAATTGCAAGGCGTTGCCTACTATGATATTGAATTAATTACGGAGTCTAACGTTATACCAAAAAAACAAGGTTAATATATATGTATGGTATCGGTTTTGGGCAGGCAAAAACTCACATGCCTGTCGGATTCGTGTAGGGATTGTTTGTCATTGTTTTGAGTTCGATGAAAGCGTGCCAAGAGCTCTCTCAATTGGTGGACAATAACTAGGATCTTTCACGGGGAGGTGTTAGATATTTCAACACACATTTACTTAATTTTCTTCAATAAGAGATAACATCTCATGAATTCAAGTGAGATCCATTATATTCTCGACTCTATAGGTGAGTCATCGACAATAAAAAATGAAGGATATTCCACTTACGAAATTTGAGAGAAAAATGTGTTGTAAGGGATCTGGGTTTGATATCCGAATATGCGTAGAATTTCTCCACCTTACAGCCAGACATGGTCCTTGAAATATGTCCTAAAAGTGCCAAGAAGGACCTTTCCTTTTTATCATAAATTCGGGATGAAAATAGTCAATTTGGTAATCTCATTTGAGACTGCAAACCTCCATTTTGGAAGAGAGAGATTAACCCTCTAGCTTTGAGCTTCTGTAGTGCAATGAAATCATACTTTGAACTATTAAACTCTTGCCTAACATACAATAAATCAGCAAAATATAATAAAGCTTCGAATCAAATATTCTGCTCAAGCAAATATCCTTCTAATAATGAGGAGATTTTGTGTCATGGAGTAGATCATAAACATACAGCAAAAGAAAATAGGAAGAAAAAAAGAAGAATAGAGCACACACAATTGTGTAGTTCGCCTAGAATATTTATCTATTTGGAACAAATCACACAGAACTTCGAAAGTTTAATATGAGCGATGAAGAATATTAAGAATGCTTACAATAAAACGAAACAAGAGAACGGATGTTCTCCTCTACCATGAATTTACAATATTCATACCAACCCATAAAACACTAGTTTCTTATTTGGTTTGGATTTCTAAAGAAAGGAGTTTCCTTAGTTTTTTTTTTTTTTTCGCCCAACGTTATGTTAAAATTTCAATGGACTGTCTCATAAAAAATTTCAATTATAATCATAAGAGTTTTATATTAGATTCGATGAGAATGGTTAACCTTTTAGAGAAAGCATAAAGGTTTGATTGAAAAAGTGTAGCATGAAACAAAAATTGCCATTCTGAATAGGTATCTAAGGTTTCAGTAATGATAGATTGACCAAATTTTGGAACTAAATATTCATCTCAAATGACATGGCAGCTGACTTGGGCTTCTTTATTTGGTACCATGTCATTTGGGCCCCAATAAATACTCCAAATAATATGATGCCATATCATTTAGAATGAATATTTGGTCAATAAATTTGGTCAGTTTAACATTATTCCTAAGGTTTTGATTGCCAGGCAGCTTGAACTGCTAATTACGAAGTGCAATCTCTCTCTCTCTCTCTATTCAATTTCAAATGGCCTACATGATCTTATCACTATAATATGGTGCAGCCTCACCTAAATAATTGTTGGGCTTGGGCAGTATACGATGCATATTAATGAATGATGTATGGACAACATCCTTTATGTATTATATCTAGCAAATTACTCGAATTACACATTCAGATATTTGATCGTGGGTATTTTTTTTTTAGAACTTATTTTGTCTTAAGTACCACAGCCAGACTTATACTCCATTAAATCTTTTTTTCAATCAAATTATTATCGTTCAATAAACATTTGAAACTCTTTTTTTTTTGTATCACCTAATTATCCCTATCATAAATATTGTCTATCATTGTTAGTTTCAATGTTTTCAAATATAAAAACTCTTAACTTGGGAATCGTACTAGCATTAATGATTTTAATTATATATATATAATTTTAATGCTAGCATAATTCTCAAGTTAGAAGTTGTTAATACTAATACAATTCCTAATTTAAGAATTGTTAGTTTTTTCAAACAAGTTTTGATTAAATATAACTATTAAGGGTATTTTGGACAATAGAGATAAAAATGGACTTATTCTCAAACAAGTTTTTTGAGTATACTTAAGTTCAAATAAATCTACAAAAAATGACCGGCCTCTAAATGACCTTACACATATGCATATAGAGGCAATGTTTATGGGGCAAAGGAAAGTTCTTTTATGTTGTTGTCCTAATAGTTTCCTACAAAGGCTTTAAAGCTACAAATTTGTTTTACCCTTTTAAGGGCATGAACATCTGAGTATGGAACGAAGGGTACATAGAAGACTAATATCAAGCATCAATCAAGTTAATTACTACTATTTGATTGGTATGTTAATTATTGGGATCTAATTTATTTATCCAATTATATTACCTAATTAATTATTTTGTCATGAAATTGAGACACACTATTTATTTAAAGGCCACAATAGATTATGTTCAACAAATTAAGTCCAAGTAGAAGTGATTCTCACTTAGAAAAAAAAAAAAAAAAAGCAAGAAGGATGGCGGGAAGCATTGAGAGGAAATTTTAATCAAACAATATAAACTACATTTTGTTGATTATCGTAATAACATTATATTACAATCTTCAAAAAGCAAAAATTAATAAGAATATCAATATAATTAGAATTAATTACAGCCTTTAAAAGCCTTGTTTATTACTAAGGAATACCTATGCAATTAAATTCAAAGACATCACATTTTTCCGTTATTATTCAAAATATTCAAACACTGTTGAATAAATTTACAACTGAATATAAAGAGGTATCTCTAATGGCCCTAAATTACTAGAAAAATAAAGCAAATAAGCAATATTGTGAAAATACTCATCGTAATAAGATCAAAATAAAAAATATATATATTTAAAAAGTGCTTTATATGTCGCTTTTTGGCTAAAAATGATTAGATTGAAAGCTCAATTTTACTGAAAATTGTTGAGAATTTTATGGAATTGGGTTTTTCGTAATTTTCTAAAAGTCCTGCATGGTGCTTAATCATCACTGCTTTTGATAGTCCTAATCTATCATCTAATCTATTGCTATATATGTTGCATCAAAAAATGATGTATCTTGGTCTTACGTACTCGAATCATTCAAATAACTTTGGGCCCTAGAAGCAAGTGGGTTTTAAAGACTTTTTACAACTAATTGGAATTAGTTGAGTCGGTCTCTTTTGATTCTCATTCTATCAATAAAAAGGTCAAAAGATCAATTGCTACTAAAGGTAAGACTAGGTTCCTTGTGTCTCTTTCTTTGGCAATTCTATTGCTCTCTTTGAGCTTCTATTCAATCCTCCTCGGGTATTTCTGCTATAAATGCATTATTCCTAAATCATAATAATTGACTTTTTACTGTAATAGTGATCCACCACGGCATACTTAAAAAAGGCTTTATTACCCACTAGGATTAAAAGCCAGTAGTGACTTGCATTGTAAACCCTGAAGTTGACCAAAAAAAAAACATTTCAGAATGGACTCGAAATTTGATAAATTGCGTAGAATGAAGTTTCTATTGATAAGTGACTTATATATTTTGAGTGCAATTTGAGGGTGTAAGAGTTTGCTTTGGCATAAATTTATAGTCAATATTTTCCAGAATATAACTTTTTATAGGTTTCTTTGCACAGAGCCTTTGTAAATTACTTGAACTATAGTTATAAACTCTGTAGAGCTGCTGATGAATCCCATCCTCACCTCTTTTTTGATTGCTCCTTCTCTGCAAGGGTTTGGAACTCTATCTTAGCTATATCAGTAATCAATGTACAACCTAGACCCTGGAATGAGCTAATTGAATGGACTGCAACCAACTGGAAAGGAAAATCAATGCCCATGGTTCTTCTAAGACTTATTCTTGCAGCTACTCTTTATCAGTTGTGGATAGAGAGAAATAATAGAAGATTCAGAAGCCTTCAAGGGATACCAATTCTGTGTCTAAGGATGTTCAACTGGCCATTACGAGCAAAATGGCTTCCCTCAAATTCAGATTATGTGAAACTAATCTGGAACTTGCTCATCAATGGGGATTGCTGGATTGTCTTCATTGACCTCTGCATCCTCCTTTTGATGTCCTACTGAGCAGGATTCATCTGGAAGTGTTATTCAAGAGTTTCACTTCCCTATGAATTCTTCTTGGATTGACTCTTTTTTTGTTTCTGATGAATGTCTTTCCTTTATTTTACATTGTTGTACATCCTTTTCTTTGGTTCAATATAATTTTACTTTTGGGGAAAAAAATAAAAAACTTTTTGATATAACTTTGCAATGCCAAAGATTAGATGTCCACACTGATCATGCTTTTTTACATAGCTTTTGATCTCTGAACGCTATTTATATGAGTGACTAATTAGTGAGTGTCTGAGCGATAACTAATAGTGATTTTGAATTACTAATAGTGATTTTGTACCCGAAGTGGCATTTTTTTTGTTTGTGTGTGAAACACAAGCTCCAAACTCTGATGGCAAATACCCTGGAAACTGCTTGCAGTAAGAGAAGGAGGGCCCCCCCGGGGGGGAGGGGGAGAGAGAGAGAGTCTCAAAGTTCGTCACTCAAATCGAAAACTTTGAAAGAAATTATATACTGTGTTATTGCCCAAAAGTAAGGTTAAAGGTAACGAACTGGGAAAAGTACTTCCCAGTTCTTCCTAGTTTGGAGAAGCATTGATATACTCACGTGCAAGAGACTAATATATATGATCGACAGCGCCATCAAAATACTAACATAGTATAAACTATAAATGGATAATACCATGATTTTGATATTGCTATTTGTGAAGGGATTTTGATAATAACATTGATAAAAGAATGTTTTTGATATTGCTCCGGTCCAGCTTCCACTACCTAAAAGGATAATTTAGTTAAAGAATCTCTCATTATTGCAGAGTGTGGACAAGGGCAGATGCACATCGCCTCACCCGCATGTAGAGAGATTGTTTTCGTGACCCAAAGCCAATTACACCCGCCCCTGAAATATCAACTTTGTACCATAGTACTAATATGTAAAAGGACTGACTTACCCTCGAGTTCTTTGCTGTTGAGTGTTAAAGTCACCACTATTCTCAGCTGTTGTAGATAACAAACTGGTATTGTTTAGAATATTTATTCCATTAAAAAAGGTCTTGAAGCGTGATATAAAAAAATGGTTCACAAAAAGTTCTCACACCATCAGGATCACAGTCTCAAATTCGAAGCTCCCAACAGTAAGCTTTTCTTCATATCTTTTTAGCTTAGGCCATCTTTTGGTTAATTTACTGAGATCTAAGAGTGCTGTTTATTGTTTACTCTTTTCTTTCTCTTCTTGGTATTCAGAAACCCTAGAATCTAACCAGTGAGGATGGGAAGAAGAAAGATAGTGATCCAAAGGATTGACAACGTTACAAGCAGGCAGATCACTTTCTCAAAGCGAAGGAATGGACTGTTGAAGAAGGCGAGGGAGCTGGCTACTCTGTGTGATGCAGAAGTTGGACTGATCATCTTTTCCAGCACCGGCAAGCTCAACGAATTCGCAAGCACAAGGTTAGACAGCACTTCATAGCATATTTATTTGTTCTTGAGTTATTTTATTTCTGTATACAGTTTTTTCCATTAAAACCCTATGTATAGTAGACGTTGCAAGCACCATGTGATCCTCTTCTAGGCATACCTCCACTGAATAATCCTATTCCATCAATCTGCTATGCGTTTCCCATATTTACTTTCATGGATAGAGAATATACACACATATACATATGTGATAATGATTGGTTTAAGTCTGGACCCTTTTAAAGTCCAAGACCTTTTGGACTTGCAGAAAGCGGTCTAAGCAACTCGCCTAAACGAACTCTCCCGAGCACGAACTGGGCCATAGGTCGATTGTAGGGAAGCTCAGAGTAACAAGCCCGGTACAATAACAATCTCGAAACTCAAGAGCCTGGCATAAGGCCAGTCTGCATAAACTGCAGCGTGACACGTGGATAAGAGATAAGAGAATATTACTTGACGGCTCTGATGAACAAAAACCCGCAGGTAGTGGAGACGGATACAGAAGGACCACAACTCTAGGACAAAAACAAATACAAAAAGGACCACAAAATTAGCCGAAAGGGACAAACACGAAACCCTAACTACTAGTTGTATAAAAAGCCAACAGGGCTACAATGCACGAGAGAGTCATTCCATAAGCCACCAAGTAAAACCTAGGCAACGTCTTGTAAAGGCTTCAAACAAAACACCTTGTAATAGCAACCTTTTTCCCCAAGCAATGAAATCCCCAAGGAGCAAGAGTCTCCCTTACAGTGGATGTAACCTTAGTCCTTCGGCTAAGGTGAATCATTCATATTCTATCTTCCTCTTGCGTAATACATATAGCATACACACTCACGTTCTCCCATATACACACACTCGTTGGACTTTACCCAAGTTTGTTTTGCAACCCGGTCCAATTAATTTCGAGTACTATCAGCTTGGTGCCGTCTGTGGGAACGATTTTCATCGTTTCTTCTTAAGTTTCCTCCATCCATTTTTGATAGTTTGATGGTTTCTACTCGACATATGCGAAAAAATCATGCGAACTAGTAGACGCTGCAGAACCAACAAGGTATTGTCCACGAGAAACCTCCCCGATCCCGACGATAAACGTTGAAAATGACCCTCCGGCGATGGACCCAACTCCTATCAATGATTTGGAAACGTACTGTCGAACCACTATGCAGTTGGTAAAGCAAAACCAAGACCTCGTAGCGTGGATCCAGGCATACCATCTCCATCAAACCCCACTTGCGCCTCCGACACCACCTCCACAGCCAGCTCAAAATAATCATCCTCTTTAGGATCGTCAAAACCTACCACCACCCAACGGAGTCACAAAAGAGAAGATAACATTCCTCCTCCCCAATATAACACCATGGACCAGTTCTAGGAGTGAAAGTTTCAAGAAATCCAGCAGGAGCTAGGAAACTTCAAGGAAGTAATGAAAGGAATAGCCGCTGTGACCATGGATACCCTAGTCCAACAAGCTGAATCCCTATTCACTATGAAAATATTACATTTCCCTTTGCCCCAAAAGTTCAAAATGCCATAGATAGAGGCGTTCGACGGGCCTAAAGACCCCATAGAGCACCTCAACTCATATAAGAACCAAATGGAGCTCCATGGATATCAAGATCTCATCCGCTGCCAAGCTTTCGTCATCACCCTCAAAGGGTCGACGATAGCTTGATTAAATAGGCTATTGCCAGCATCAATCTCCTTCTTCCGAGAACTCTCCCACTACAACAAAAATCGTTTTTTGCGACGATTTTTTTCGTCGCTAAATTCAAAAAAATCGTCGCAAATTATTTTTCGCGACGTTTTTTTTTCGTCGCGTCTTCGTCGCAATAGCCTCGTCGCAACAAGTATTTTGCGACGCAAAATTATTTTCATCGCAAAAAAAAATTTTTGCGACGAAAAAAAAACTTCGCCAAAAGTTAAAAAAACGTAGCGAAAACCATCTTACCATCTCTTGAGTGTCAAGCAATGACCCAATGAATCTCCTAGAAGCTATGCACAGAGCTTCAACCAAGAATCTCTGAAAGTTGAAAATATAGATGACAACTTTACTCTGACCACCTTTATGTCGGGACTCGGACTCTAGTCCTAAGGTTTACTATTCTCCATCACTAAAAATCCCCAGGCAACAATGGCTGAGGTCCTCGCCAAAGTAGAAAAATACATAAATGGAAAGGAGGTGCTCCACATGAAGGGGAATGGTTCGACCACTAGTGAGGGCGAGAAGAAAAAGAGAGATCGTAGCATGATGAAAGAATGAAGACGAGATCAATCCCCAAAGAGAGATAAAGAACCGTCCCCCAAAAGGAGGGGGAACGTCAATGACCGTCTAGGACCACCACCTCAAGAGCTCCAACCATGATATGTGTCAGGTCGACTCACCCCCCTCAATGCCACAATATCTCAGGTCCTCTATGAGGTCCAAAACGAGGGATTTGTCAGATGACCTCCTAGAATGAAGTCAGACCCTCGAAGGCGTGACCCAACCATATACTGCGACTTTCACAAAGACTACGGTCACAATACCGATGACTGCATCCAGTTGAAGAAAGAAAAATAATATCTCGTCCGGCGGGGACACGTGAGGCACTAAGTGGCTAGACGGGGGAAGAGATTCGAATGAAAGGGGCCAAAATGGTCGAGCGGTAGATCCACCCCAGTAATAACACCAATAGGCCCAAGGAGAGATTAGGGTCATCTCAGGAGGTTTCGCTCGGGCAGGAAAGTCGAACCCAACCAAGAGAGCACACGCTAGGAGGGCCAGATCAGATGACTTTCTTGATGTTCAGATAGTTCAGATGGTCCCGCACCGAGATCCTGAAATAACCTTCTCAAATGTTGACTTGGAGGGATGCCAACTCCCCCACAACGACCCCTTAGTCGTGAAGGCTATTATTGCAAACAAGACAGTACATCACGTTCTCATCGACAACGACAGCTCGGTCGACATCATTTTTCTCTCTGCCTTCGAACAACTCGGTATAAACGAATCCAAGCTCGAACCTGTGAAGACCCATCTGTTAGGTTTCTCGAGGGAAAGAGTCATGCATTTGGGATCGATCCAACTTATTCTCAATCTAGGAGACACCCTTGCCAAATCATCACTATGTTCCAATTCCTCGCGGTGGACGTGCTTTCTGCATACAATGTTTTACTCGATAGACCCTCTCTCACCTATATTAAAGCCGTCCCTTCGGCTTATCACCTGGTCATGAAGTTCCCGATGGAAGATGTCGTCAGAGTGGTGAGAGAGGACCAACATGTTTCCAGAGAGTGCTACGTCACATCAATAAGGCAGAAGGACGTGGTGACTTTCCAATTAGACGATCTGGATATGAGGGATGAGATCGAGACCAATCCTACACCCTCTGAGGACATCAAGGAACATTTGATTCATTTCTTGAAGAAAAAAGTCGATATTTTTGCTTGGAAACAAGAAGATATTGAAGGGATTTACCCCAAAGTCATAGTCCATAGGCTCAGCGTGGACCCAAACTGCAAACCCATCAGACAGAAGAGGAGAAGCTTCGCCTCAGAAAGGCACAAAATAATTAACGAGGAGGTGGCCAAACTACTACGGGCCAAGGCCATTAGGGAGGTCAATTACCTGACCTGGCTGGCCAACGTAGTGCTGGTCAAGAGGGTTAAGGGGAAATGACGCTTGTGTATTAACTTTACTGATCTGAACTGCGGCTACCCCAAAGACATATTTTGTTTGTCTTAGATCGACCTCATAGTCGATGCCACAGTGGGAAACGAGCTCCTTAGTTTCATTGACGCCTTCTCCGGCTACAATCAGATTAGGATGGATCCCAATGACCAGGAGAATACCTCCTTTGTTACGGAGCAAGGAACCTTTTGCTATCAAGTTATGCCCTTTGGTCTGAAGAATGTCGGGACCACTTACCAAAGGCTGGTTAGTTACATGTTCCAAGAGAAGCTCGGCTCGACAATAGAGGTATATATAGATGAAATTCTGGTCAAGTCCCTCAAAGATGAGCTCCATATCCAACATCTTCGAGAGTCCTTTGATATCATGTGACAATACATGATGACGTTAAACCCAGCTAAGTGTGCCTTTGGAGTATCAGTTAGGAAGTTCTTGGGGTTCATTGTAAACAGCCGTGGAATCGAGGCTAACCTGGAGAAAATGCAACCTGTCATAGAGATGAAGTCACCCACCAACACCAGGGAGGTGCAACGCCTCACCGGGAGAATAATAACACTTAATCGGTTTGTATCGCACTCCAGCGATAAGTGTCAATCGTTGTTCAAGGTCCTAAAAGCAGCCTTCCATTCGAACGAGAAATACGAAAAGGCTTTCCAAGCCCTGAAAGCTTTCTTGCTTCCACCCCTGGTGTTGGTTAATCCGAGAGAAGGGAGGTCCTGGCCTTATATCTTACAGCATCCGAATTCTTTGTTAGCGTCACATTGGTGAAGGATAAAGAGAAGATACAACAATCCATTTATTTCTGCAGCAATGCCCTTAGAGGAGTCGAAGAGTGGTACCCTAGAATGGAGAAGCTCGTCTTGAATTTCCTCATTGCAGCTAGGAGACTGAGGCCATACTTCCAAGCTCATAACATTGACATTCCCACACGACCAGCCCATGGTCCTATATAAGCCAAAATTGTCTAGAAGATTAATTAAGTGGGCTTTGAAGCTCATCGAGTTCGATATAAAGTTCAAGCCCATAACAACCATCAAGGGTCAGGCACTAGCTGACTTCATTGCAGAGTTCACCCCCCAGACTAAAGACCGACCTGAAAATCCTAACCTCGTCACGGACGTCCTAACGTAAAAACTGTACGTAGATGGCGCATCAAATGCGCAGGAGAACGGAGCTAGCCTCATCCTGATATCTCCTGAGGGATATAGTCTCGAGTATACACTCAGATTCAACTTCCAGGCCTCCAACAACAAAGTCGAGTACGAAGCCCTCATAGCTGGGCTTAACTTGGCTCTATCAATGGAGGCACAACAAATTATTATTCACAGTGACTTTCAGTTAGTGGTAAGGCAGGTCGAGGAGGAGTATGCTGCTCGGGGGATAAGATGGATTTATACTTGAGAAAAGTTCAGGGTTACTCAGGAATTTTGTGCATTCGAGTTCGTCCAGATCCCCTAAGAGGAAAACAACTGAGCAGACGCACTTGCGAAATTGGCCACAACGGCCCAATAGGACCTGCCTGGGATGACTCCTGTTTAACTTTTACTCGAACCAAACGTCCAACTTGACGAAGACCAAGTTATGCCTATTGAGGAGAACACATCTTGGATGGATCCCCTTGTCGCCTATTTGCAGAACGAAGATTTTTGGCGTGATTGAAAGGAAGCAGCTAAGCTAAAAATCAAAGCGTCTTGATTTACCATGATGCAAGGTAAGCTTTAAAAACACGATTTTTCATTCCCTCAGCTGAAATGTACTATGTTCTGAGAGAAAAACACGAAGGCATATGCGGGAAGCACATCGGAGCACAGACCCTTGCCAATAAAGCGCTTTGACAAGGATACTTCTAGCCCACACAGATGAAAGATTCAAAGGAAATAGTGAAGAAGTTCCAGGCATGCTAGATTCACGGGAATTTACTGCACTGCCCACCAGAGCAGCTCACGCCAGTGGTTAGCTTGTGGCTTTTCCAGCAATGGGGTCTGGACATACTAGGACCCCTCCCAGTCAGCGTTGGGCAATGCAAATTTTCCATAGTCATCGTGGACTATTTCACTAAATGGGTATAGGCAGAGGCAATAGCAAAGATTACCGAGCATAAGGTGAGGAACTTCATTTGTAAGTTTATAATCTAAAGGTTCAGGGTACTGAGGGTCATAGTCACATATAACGACAAACAGTTCCCCAATTCTGGATTCATAGGGTATTGCGTGGAGCTTGGCATAAAAAATTACTTCTCAGCACCTACACACCCGAAGTCAAACGGACAAGCCGAGGTGACCATCTAAACCATCAGAATGGCGCTGAAAACAAGATTGGAAGCCTCCAAGGCTCATTGGGTTGACCACTTCCTAGCAGTATTATGGGCTAACAGAACGACAGTGTAGACGGCCACCAACGAAACTCCTTTTTGCCTCCACTATGGAACCGAAGCGATGGCTCCAGTTGAGGTCGGCCTTCCTTCGGCTACGCTTGAGCTTTTAGATCCAGATCAAAATGAATGATCCCTATTCGTCAATCTTATCTCTTCAAAAAGAGAAGGGATGAAGCACTATAACGCATCTTCTCTTACCAGAGGAACACTGCACGATACTAAAACCAAAGGGTCAAAAGAAGAAGTTTCAAGCTGGGCTCCTCAAAAAGCTACTCCTAACAAGAAAAGATCCTACTCACGGAAAGTTGGGTCCGAATTGGGAGGGTCCATACATGGTGAAAAAAATGGTTCGACCAGGTAACTACGAGCTACAAACTGGGGAGGGAAAGGACCTACAACATTCATGAAACGCAGATCACCTAAAATGATACTATCAGTAGGATTAAGTTGTCATGACAAGCTGAGAATTTTGAAATCCAGAAAACAGTTGTAAAAACCCAACTTTCAATCAATGAAATCTTAAATTCTTGTCAGCAAAATTGTATGAAAGACCTTCCCTTGCTCAAAGGTGTGATCTCTTCAGCCCGCACGACCTTAACTAAACTTTTTTGCTTAAGAACTTTTTAGCTCAGTCGATTACAGGCTCTTTAGCCTTCCAATAGTTCATCAATCCTCCAAGGTGTGAGCTCTTTAGCATGTGCAACCCCAACTAAGCTTTTCAGCATGTGAGCTTTTTAGCTCAAACAATTAATAGGCTCTTCATCCTTCAAAGAGTTCATCAACTCTCAAAGGCGTGAGCTCTTTACCCTGCGTGACCTCGACTAAGTTTTTCAGCCTAAGAGCTTTTCAGCTCAGTCGATTAACAGGCTCTTCATCTTTACCAGAGTTCCTTAACTCTCAAAGGCGCGAGCTCTTCAACTCGTGCAACCCCGACTAAGCTTTTCAGCTCGATTGATTAACAGGCTTTTCAGCCTTCAAAGATTTTTTCAAATCCCACAGGCACAAACCCTTCAGCTCACACTCTGTCGATCATTGGCCCTTCAGCCTTTAGAATTTTTCAAGGAGTTTGTCAACTCTACTAGTTTTTCAGCCAAAGAGCATTGAAGCTCCAAAAAATGCAATGAAAAAACGAAAGTGACAAAATAAAGAAACCATGTTACATTAAGAAACAGTAAAAGAAGATTACAAAAAGCACAACAAAATGTTCAAGATTCTAGGTTCTTTCCTTTCAATGCTTTGATCTATTTCTTCAGCCAAGCATTTTCCCCTCTAAGCTCGTCCATATCCTTCTTGGCTACGAAGAGCTACCTCCTTAACATTGCCAGCCCGAACAACATCTCCAACTCAATGACTGCAAATTTCCTCTCGCTTTTCGAAGGCTCCGAGGGGGGAGATAGGGGTGACCTCTGGGTTGTCTTTTTCCTCTTCCTCGAGGAAGTAGTAGTTTCTTCCTCAAAAATCTCTAAAGGAAGGTCCTTGACTCAGCAAGGGGAGGGGCAATAGGGACAACAACAGGAATTACAACTAGGATGGCAGCCAGGTCAAGGCCAAGTCCAAACTTGAGAAGGTTCTAATTTGTGACCAATCAACCTAGGATCACCTGCGTCAATACAAAAGCAACTAGCGTCAAGAAAAAGGGGTACAACACAAAAGTGTTCTTTATACTTGGGGAAGTAGGCTAACTCCTTACCTTTGCTTGAAATGTGTCTCCAAGAGTGAGGTACGTGGAAATCATCTGTGGGTGCCTCACTGGATTCCCAATCATCCCTAGAGATAAAGAAAAAACGTTGTAACCATCCCTTCGGAGGAGCCAGGGGTGTTGAGGACCAGCATTGGGACTTGGAACCTCAATGAAAATCGACAAAAATAGGGAGGAAAATGATCGTCAAAAGGAAAAAAAAAACAAAAAAAAAAAAAACTAAGAAATAGAGGGGAAATGGTCGTGTCCATGTATATGCTAGAAGATGTAAAAACTCACAAGGATGCCCCACCCTTCTAGTGAAAGTCGTGAGGGGCAGAGCCCAAAAAAGACTAGAATCTGCTTAATTGATGGGTGAAGGGCAAAAGGAGTCCCATTTCAAGCACACCCTCAAAAAAGCAAACGTTCCTTCGAAGAAGAAGGTTGCAGGGCTCATCGGGAGTAGGGCATTGAACGACCACGCCCACCGAAAAGTGATATTTTCTTCTAATCTCCTCCGCCTCAGCAATTGTCACTAAGCTGGGAAGCAGAAAAGCAGAATAATGAGGTTCTCTATGAGGACTGAAGCGCATTGCATAAACAAAGAAAAAACTGAGGAATCCATGAAGAAACAATAGAAAGTAGCCAAGGAAAATAGACACATGAAATACCAATCGAAAGTGAAAAGTAGTTTGAAAAACGAAGTAGCTAATATATGGAGGCAAGAGGGTGACAGTTAGGCTTCTTCAAACAAATGGTTTTATGACAGGAGTTAATGCAAGGTGCTCAAGTTAGAGTTAGGTGGGCACGAATTTGGGCGCATTTAACCATTTTTTTTCCGAAAATGTATGAATTGAGCGCCCCTGTCGAGATTTGAAATCACGAAAAGCGCGGGCCTCCAACTTAGAGAACGATGAGCATGAACCTCCAACTCAGAGAACTATGAGCTCGAACCTCCAGATCAGAGATTGATGAGCTTAAACCTCCAACTTAGAGAACGACGAGCTCAAATCCTCACGTCGAGAGCTCAAGGACATCAGGAACAGTGTTCCTCCACAATAGAGGATAGGAAGCTCGAACTCGAAGATCAAAAGAGGAGGAGCTCGGGCTTTCCATCCCAGGGCGAATAACGAGATAAAGTCTGGGAACTCAACCCACAAATTTGGCACAATTAACAAAAATCATACTTCAATCGGTTTAAGGCCTCATTGGAGCAAGGGGCAAGGGAGATATGTAGAATCCAAAAGAGGTCATTTCATTCAAAAGGGAAAAGAAGAGTATTTATTTACATTCATTTCAAAATAAAAAAAAAAGAAGAAAAGAAAAGCATGTAGGAGTCGAGGTCCTCAAGGTTTTGATGTAGTTGGATCGGGATAACCACCTCTAGGAAAACCTCCAAGAGGAGGGTCGAATCAAGGCTCAAACTTGTCAAAAACCAAGATCGGGAAACTTCTCGATGACCTACTCAAATTTGAAGAACCCGTCCACAAAGGCTTTGGAAGCTTCTCTCTTCGATTTCTCAATCTCCCGCCTCTGCTTCTTGACCAGCCGTCTTTCTGCATCTAACATGTCCTCCATGTCAACAATGATTGTTGGGGACTGGGCTAGTTGGTTCATTAGATCCATATTCTCAGCTTGTGTGCTCACCAACTCATCTTATATCAGACTTAATTGATATTGCAAGGAGAACTCCGAAGTGGTGGCAACAATCAACTGTCGGAAGACCTGGGCACTTTGTTTAACAGCCATCTTCAGCTCGGCCTCCAAACCTACACTCCAACATAGAAACTCAGCCAACCTCACTTCTCACCTCTCCATCGTTGCCCTCAGATGGTGGATCTCCCCGTCTAACGTACAGGCATGAGTTGCAACCTTAAAGCAAACTAAAAGGGTAAATGCTTGCAAGACTAAAGTTAGACCAAGCAAAGCAATAGGCCAAACCTTAAGAAGAGCATGCAAATAATCTCGGGTCCTGGCCCTGAAGGGGAGGTCAACGGACCGGCAGAGGTCAGCTTAGGGAATCAGCTCCATGAATGCTCGACTAGCCTTGGCCACATCGTCCAACAAGCTTGCACTGGGATTTCCGACCACAACAGGATCAAGGTGCCTCGAGCTGAAGCCCTCTACGCACTTGGAGTGAGAGCCATGTCGCATAGGGCCCACCTCAGGATTAATGGACATGACCCCAGCAGTGACCTCTCCAGTAGATCACAAGGTTGAGGTCTGTACCTGAGAGCTCAACATGTGAAGATCTTCAGCAACCCTCACCCTCTTAGCTGGAGACTTGGGACCCCATGCCGATCTTCTTTGGCCCACTTGATCCACGATTGCATCCCTCTCACTGACTAGATACGTATGAGCTAAGAAAAAAATCCAAGCCAGTGAGCAAAACAGGAAGGCCTCACAATGGACAAGGTAAACAAAATTTACAAGAAAATAGGTACTTACTACTCGAGATGTCAGTCAGCTCGGGCCCAATCAACTCGACAAAAGAAATGGGCCCACGACCCAGAGCGCTGTCAACCAAAGATCGTGCATATCCAGACAAGCTCAGATGTTTGTTTGACAATGAAAGCCAAAGTTAAAATCATAGATACAAATAATGGCCAGCTCGATAGAAGAAAACTCACCAAGACGAGCACGTTACCCCCAGATCGTGGGTACATGAACCACGAGATAGCGTGAGAAACAAACTCCCAGCCCGTTCCAGATACCAAAAAAAAAAAAACTCCACCTCCAACCTTTAGGCTGGGGAAGAAGGTCGGAGATAGGAGTTTCTCCTCCTCTTCTCCGTACGAAGGAGTAAAACCCAGATGTCTCCATGGGGTGGAAGAGATTAAGAAACTCCACCAAAGAAACTAGTGGCTGCTTGAACAGACTCTCCCACGGGATCGAAAAAGCCAAAAGGACAGCTTAACCCATCGACAATAGCATGGTGGGATAGAAACTGAAGAAGTAAAGAACCTCCCTCACAAAGGGAGGAAAGGGAAACCTAAGGTCCAATTGGAAGGGAACCTCAAAAAAGAAAATCTCTACTTCAAATAGTGGTGGTAAGGGTCACTGCACGTAGCATAAACCGATACCCCAACAGAAAAGATGTACATGTTTGACAATGCGTGGGCTTCTACCGCATATATTTCACTAACCTCGACGTTGGGAAAGGTTTCTCGCATGGTGTCATACCCGGAAGTTGAAGATTAAGACACAGTGAGAACTAGAGAGAAGGGTCCAGAAAATCGAAATAGGAAATTTTCTAGTGAACGAAGCAGAGGATACTTAAGTGAAAGCGGTTAAAGCCAGCATAGAAGATGTACAGTATTTAAAGGGATTTTTGGTGGTACAAATCCCTCCAGAAAGGCGTAATGAGTACCTATCCATCGCATTAAATGTGCCTGCCACATGTCAACAAATATGGGGATGGGGCACTACTTTTGAGGAGGCATCTTCGTCATCATATGCACACAACCTCAACTGAATAAAATTGCCAAACTTGGGGAACATGAAAAGATAGGGTAAAAGGTCTAAAATGACCCTAGTAACCCTGAACGACTCAGACACGAACACTCAGCTCGAGCTTTAAACAAAAAAAGTTCAGAATTGTAAGGATGAACCCTTAAAGGGC
The DNA here is from genome assembly GCA_951799425.1 of Ilex aquifolium. NCBI lineage: Eukaryota > Viridiplantae > Streptophyta > Magnoliopsida > Aquifoliales > Aquifoliaceae > Ilex > Ilex aquifolium. The sequence goes on along the minus strand of OX637391.1, from coordinate 14,489,103 downwards.
ACGACTCGACTAAGGTAGGTAAGCTCAGCGTAAGTCGACTAGGTTGGGACAAGGTAGGCTTGCTAAGCAGATCAGCCACGTGCAAGATATCGACCAACTTGTCAGCTCATGGGCCCACTACTACAAACGAAGGTCAATGCAGCTTAGAGGAACAAAGTTTGCCCTACTTGTCCCTCCAAGACTAAGAGTCATGGAAGGTGCAATAGAAAAAAGGGGGAAGGGAAAGAGAGAGCTGACAAACAGGCAGGCACACAAAATCATCCGGAATGAAAGAGAAATGGGAAAGAACATTAAAAGCAGAGAGTAAAGATAAAGTTAAAAGGAACACAAATTTTGCTACAAGTCCAAACTATAGATATTCGATTAGAGATCCCAATAAAATCCAACACCCTACGAACAAAAGCTATGCAGCGGGCTTAGGGTGATCTGCATCTTTAGTATGCTCAGCTCTGGACTCCTTCGCAGGCTCCTTAGGTTTTGACGCCCTAAACTCGGGCATAAAAGGGTCCAGATCCAGGTCGGGGTACGACCTCTCAACCTATTTCTAAAAGTTCATGAACCCTTGCACGAAGGTGGAGGCATTTGCATCAATGAGCTTTGTAATCTTCTCACCTTTGACTTTCATTTCCTCCATTTTTGCCTTCAACTCCACCTTCTTTTCCTTTAGCTCCTCTTCTTTCTCCTTCAGCTTGGTGTCTTTCCTATTGATTGAATCGCTAATATCCTGAAGATGTTTATCCATCATTGCATTGGCCTTCTTCATCTCCGACAGCTTAGCATTAAGGATAACATTCTTCTCCTTGGTAGCCGCATCCATAACATCCAACGCTCCTCCCAACTCGCAATTCTTAGCAACAAGGTCCTTCCTTAGTTGTTTTTCAGCAAGCTGAACCTTCATTAGTTTAGATCGGAGGGGAACATGCTTTGAGGATTGACCGGCTAGCAAACTCGACACATGCTGGTGGTGGAATTCCATCACCATGATACAGGCCAAGGCCTAGTAGCAAAGACACATATTATAAAAAAAATAATTAAATTTCATGCTCAAGGAAGTCGGAAAAGGACACGATACTTCAGCCAAACTCTAAATAACATGCTTAGTCTTCCTCTCGAAGTTGATCTTCACAGCTTCCTTAGGGTCCATAGCAAGGACCAAGTCAACCATTGCATCCATAGCCGCTTGAGGATCGCAAAAGAACCCACTGCCCCTTATGTCCATTTTAAGAGGATCTTTTGCAGCTACTACTCCTTCGAGGAGCATCGTTGGAAAAGGAGCTAAAGCAATCCCTTCAAACTCAACTTCGACAGTCTCGGGCTCATCTTTAGGATTTAGATAGGGCCCCAAAGAGGGGGCAAAGGCAGTTTTAGGGGAAATCAAGCCTTCCCCTTCACGCTCCGAGGGGTTAGATGCCAACCGCGGCCTTTTAGGAGAAGGGAGCTAAGAAGATTTCACCGACTTCCTCTACATCTTCTTCTCATTAGAAAATCTCTCCATTATGAGTCTCGAATCCATCTGGTCGATAGTCTGAATAGGAAGTTCAGGCTTTGGAATAGCGGTCTGAGCAGGCAATGTCTCCACAGGGGGTCCAAACCCATATTCAGCAAGCTTCTCCTTGGTGACCAGAGTGGAAAAAGGCTTTAGTCTGTTGGCTTTAGCTAGGGCCACTCTCCCAGCCTCTACAGTATCCAAAGAATGGTGGAAACCTGCAAGCAAGACAAGGGACAGGTCAGAACCATGACAAGAACACATTTAACAGAAAAATCTTCAAGGGAGGTTATTGCATGTGTTTCTCGGGTCACCCCAAAATTTGGGAATGCGGGGAATATTGTCGGTAATTCCTAACAACTCCAAGAAGTCACCTCGAACAAAGAAGAACTTTGGTTTCCACCCCTTGTTAAAGGAAGCAAGTCTAGAAATCAGACTCTTCACCTTAACCAGCTTAACGAAATAGAAAAAGTCTAGAGCAGGGGAAGACTTAAGTTGAAAAAGATGGGCAAACTCACGAATGGAGGCAGAAGAAGTGTTCCCACTTTCCCATCAATGGACAAGAAGACCAACCAATAGGCCCCAACTATCAGTGGAAATCTAAGCTGGACATACATTGTAGAAGGCAAGAACATCTCGAATAAAAGGGTGGACAGGAAACCTAAGGCCAGCTTTAAACACCGAGGTGAAAAAGAAAGTCATCCCAGGAATAGATGAATTGCACCTCTTATCCTCCTCAAGAGAATGAAGCAAGATGGAAACAGGAAAGGAGTATTCATCCCTCAGGGCCTCCAAGTCATCCTCGTCGATACGACTCGGGTTCGACTTGACAGAGCAAATAAGGTCAGAAAGATGTCGATGAACCTTTTTCTTTTTAGGGCAAGAAGAAATTGGAGCCCCTCTTCTTGACACGACTCAGAACAACTGGGGGCAAAGCCAACGAAGGCTCGCCGGAATGACCTGAAGTAGGAGCCATGGGAACTGACCTGGGATTCTTCGAATATAACACCCTAGACCGAAACTCAAACATCTCCGCTGAGACCAACGAAAATTGATCGCTCTTAACCGGCAGAGTGTCTTTGATAGAAGGGTCCTCACCACTAGAGGGAGACGAAGCCTCTTCGGTATAATTGCTACCATGGGAAATTGAAACCTCCTCAATAGTCTCACTACTTTTCCCTCTAGATACAGACTCAGAAGAAGTATCAGATACGACTCTCCGTATTGGAACTTCAAATCACAGCCCAAAATGCAAAGAAGGCAAATTCAAAGCATAATTCGTCAAAAATAAAGGGAATAAACACCAAGATCTGACCAAGGTCAGCCTCAGTAGGAGGGGGTAATCAACAAACCACGAAAGAAAAGCAAAACTACCAGAATGTCGCCGAAAATAACTAAACCTCCAAATAATGAAATGGAACCCATAGCCCCACCAACAAGGATTAAAGGGATCCAGAGCGAGAAAAAGAGAACGGAGACGTACCTAATGATCGACTAAGACCACTTCGCAGAAGAACGAAAGCGCAGAATTCTTAAAAGCGCCGGATGAACGAGGTAATCATTTTTAGTCTAAAGAGGGGGAAAGGAGTGCGAAGAGTCAAAATTTTGAAATAACAGTGGAAAGTTGAAGGAAATTTCCTCCCTTTTGTATTATTTATTATCAAGATTAGACGTGGAAAATAACCGTACCAGAGAAGCCCTCTCCCCGCGACACGTGTACTCTTGACACATCTCTCAAATCTGAGTAAATATAAGGGGACTGAGTCTACTAAAGAAACAACGTTAGCGATCATGAGGAACTGTCATCCTCAGAGTAATCATTACGGCGAAAAATTCGAATTTAACCCCCAGGAAGGAGCTGGAAGGTCATCCTCCTGACCTAGGGTTGGGGGACAATTGATAATGATTGGTTTAAGTCTGGACCCCTTAAGAGTCCAAGACCCTCTAGACTTGCAGAAAGCGGCCCAAGCAGCTCGCCCAAACGAACTCTCCTGAGCACAAACTGGGCCACAGGCCGATTGTAGGGAAGCTTGGAGTAACAAGCCCAACACAATAACAAGCTCGGAACTCAAGAGCCCAGCACAGGGCCAGTCTGCAAAAGCTGTAGTGTGACATGTAGAGAGGTGACAAGGGAACATTACCTGACGGCTCTGATGAACAAAAACTCACAGGTAATGGAGACATATCAAGTACTATAGTCAACAAGTAATAGGTGCAGAAAGGCTTTGGGCACCACAACTCCAAGACAAAGACAAACACATAAGGGACCACCGAATTAGCCAAAAGGGATAAACACGAAACCCTAACTACCAGTTGTATAAATAGCCAACATGACTACATTTCATGAGAGATTCATTCTGTAAGCCACCAAGTAAAACCTAGGTAACGTCTTATAAAGGCTTCCAAAAAAAAAAACCATGTAATAGCAACCTTCTTCCCCAAGGAGCAAGAGTCTCCCTTGTAGTGGACGTTACCTTAGTCCTTCAACTAAGGTGAACCACTCATATTCTGTCTTCCTCTTGCTCAATACATATAGCATACACACTCGTTGGACTTTACCCAAATTTGTTCTGCAACCCGGTCCAGTTAATTTTGAGCACTATTAATATTTATGTATAGATAGGGAGAGAGATAGATGTTGACATATGTGTATAATATTTGGGTTTATAGAATCACAGTTTGCATGGCATAATTACGGTGAAATTTTCACTGACATGCTTGATAGCTGGTATGAATTGATGTTTTTGTTTGATTGGTAAAAAATGGTTTCACTAATCAAGAAATTGAATATGCAACATAGTGCAAAAAAAAGCCAAAAGCTTCCCCAAGTTATAGTCTTTAGGGAGTTACTCCAAATTCAAATCAAACTAGCCTAGAAGAGAGTCATCACAATTTGACAGACGAGATAACTATCCCTCTTACATCCCGGTATATGCGTTAAAGTTGCTATTGAGTGTCACACCTAGAGTGTGATACAAAACACGATCTTCATGATTGGCCAGACCAAGAGCTTATGTAGTGCTTGCTTGTGCATTGAAGAACTGAATAGAATAGTCGGTGCAAATCTGGACACTATGTAGCAAAAAAAAAAAAAAAAAACTGAATGGACATTTGCTAGAAAAGTGGCTCTTGCAATTTGTATATATATGCTGAAATTTTTTGCATCAGTTTAGTTAGATTTTTGATACTAGTCTCCCTGTCACCAGGATTTCAGGTGGCATCCAATGTGGTGTGACTAACAATTGCATTGCATGTCTAATATCATGACATCACCCAACCTTTTTGACCGATTGTATTCTCAAAAGAGTTATTCGGTACAAATCAATCTGAAACGAATATATTTAATAATCCAAAAGACTAGGTAACTATCTCCATCACATTCCGAGAGGCCACGAGTCATTTGCTTTCAATCTATATCAATACTTTTATAACCAAATGGACTAGATTTCCCTCACAGCCCGAGGAATTCCACCAAGTTTATTGCTCTTGTAAAAGGCAACTACAATTAAGCCATTTTTTGGGCTTGTATGTTATATTTAACCAAACATGGAATAGGAAGGGCCAAAGGTGCATTGGGTCTACTTTGGAGTCTTAAATCCAATTTCTCCTTTTTCTTGGAAGGTAAATAGTTCGATGAAGTGATCAAAACTTGATGAGTGATGCTATGCACAACACCTTTATGCACCACCTTACCTTCACCACTTAACATGACACAATCACATTTATTAGATATCTAATAAAGTTAATGGGACTCACTCATTTTGATGATTTACACTGAAGTGGTGTAGAAATGTGGTGAGTGTAACATTATTAAAACTTGACATACAAAGCATTTAGCATAGAAATGCTGTCCTATGACAAGGGCAAATTTCTAAAGCCCGTGTTGTTCCTTTCCTCTAGATGTTATGGACCTTAACTGAGCTCAGTTTCATTACCATTTCCAAAATATATTTCCCCTTGTAATGTTGAGTTTCCGGTCAATAAATTTATTCAAAAGGCATGGGTGCCTCAAAGAATAAATGAGTTGCATATAAACTAAAAAAAATTAAAAATGTGTTGATCCTATAAATTTTTTAGAACAGGTTAAAATTGCACAAAATTTTAAGCATTAAGTTTCAAGATAGATACTTGATGGGTGTTTTTTTGTAATTATTGTCTCTTGTTTTGCTAGAGGGATGGGGGATCTTCTGCCATCGTGTTTAGATGATCTACCATCCCCCTTGTTCCTTTTCTTTTGATTACTTATACATCGGGTATACCTCTGTATGATTCTTCTTTCGATTAATGGAATTAACTTAATTACCAGGAAAAAAAATTTGCAAGGTAGATTCAAGTTTTGATGATTTCAAGATATGAATTCCAATTCCTACATTTATTGGACACAAAAAATCTCAAACTATAATTGTGTTTGTGTGGTATGTGGGTGGATGGTTGGGGTGTGTGTGTGTGTGAGAGAGAGAGAGAGAGAGAGAGAGAGAGTGAGAGAAGAAGAAGAAACTGTTTATATAGCTAATTGTTGTTATTATTTTGAACATTTTCGTTGTATTCCTTATGAGTTTCCATTATTTAAACTTAAAATATATTGATGCAGAATATTCTATCACCTAAGTAGCTAGAGCTATTAAATGATGTCAGTAACTCTAACTCAACTTGGAATCCAACTTGAATTTGACCATGGCTTCTTCAAATTGGACATAAAACCAAATGCGACCAGATTTCTAAGCCTATTCTCTACATGATGCTAAATCTAGCAACGTGTTTTCAGGTCCATTAGGCTCAGCGCCCTCCATTCAAAGAGTTCATGTTTATAAACAATACTCGTTTTATTGCTAAAGAATCCATATTTAAAGGATAAACAAACTCAAACTTATCATCAAGTAGTTCGAAATTATTTGTATTTCTCTCTCCCTCTCACATGACTAGGTTTTTAAAAAAATTGAACTTCTATACAGATATTGAGAGATTATTTTTTATGAACTGAGTATTTAGGGTTGAATATTTAGTTATATGAACTGAGTATCTAGGGTTGATTATTTAGTTATAGGGTTTCTTTAATTTTTAAAAAATTTGGTTGAGAAAATGAGTTCAATGTTGGTGCTAGTTTGGCTCCAATGCTTAGAAGCTTCTGCCAAACCAAGTTTGAATAAGAATCTAACTTGAATGAGCTTGGCTCAAACTCAAGCACAACTTACCCAAGCATGAGCACACTCAAGTTTGAAAAGTCCAGTTCCATTAACACCCCAGATCAACCCCACTCTATAGATGTCCTCGGCTTATTATTGTTGCTAGCTGTTTGTAACGAATTTAACATCGGTTAGGTAGGAGGTATCATATGGCATTACAAGATCTTGGACAACTTTCCACATGAAGCTTTTGAGTTGTGAGGCCATGACATGTTTCATCACTTCATGTTGCAATTTGTTGTTATAAAAGTTAAGTGTTCAGTTGTCTAAAATAAACAAATGTTCAAGATTCTCATCACCTTTCTTCATCTCTTATCAGCATGAAATCAGTGATTGAACGCTATCATAAATCAAAAGAGGGACATCATCAACTTCTGAATCAAGTATCAGAAGTCAAGGTACAATTCTCATGATAAACCTGCAACTTTTCCTATTCAAAAGAATAGTTGTTTTTCTTATTATTACTATTTTTTGGCCACGATGACCTTTTGATTAATTGCATGATTCTCGAAGATATATGAAATAAGTGATTGCAAATATTTACTTGTGCATCTCCAAATCCCAAAAATCGTTCAACTCTTTAAAATTGTTTACTTGTCGTCCATTTGGTAGATGGATGGAAAAGTTAAAGGAAAGAGAGTATATAAGGGAGGCACTTATGTACTAATAGTCGCTTTGGTAGCTGTTTGCAAAGAGGGACAGGAAGTAGGAGGCCTGAAATTTTTTATGTTTGGTGTTGACAAAAACCGAAAGGAAGGAAAAAGTGCTCATATATATTCTATATACAGCCAACAATGCTACACATATATATGTTTATCTCTCAAATTTTTACTAGTCTACCCAATTTTGGGAGATGAATTTTGGTGGACTGGAAGGAATAATTATTCCTGCATTCTTTCTTCTTCTATTTGTCTCATCTTTTCGGAAAGTAAAGCAAATTACATAAATATGTTATTTATGTATGATATATGATGATACCAAAAGAAAAGATATAGTTCACACCCAAAATTGGTCAGCAAGGTTACGCAAAACCTGGTTGACATGATTGAATCCTTACGTCCCTCACTTATAAGGAACTAGGTCAACCAAGACACAAAGCAGCTCAAAAATCATTGAATCAACTCGACAATCACTGTAAGAGGGTTAGAAGAAGAATTGCACCACTAAATCCTACCTTGGGCAAGAAGGCATCCTATCTTAGAATATCACGTCATAACTTTTAAAGTGTCACGTCACATCTAGGGATGAGAGTTTTTAATTGTCAAATATTCTTCCAAATATTCTAACAGATTGTGAGGACCACATCATCATTGTTGTGAAAACCACTCCAGCCTTGTGTATAAATAGGAAAGTCAATGCATTGCCATAGCATGTGTTATTGATTTCCCTCAATTTTAATCTTATTCTTCTTCAAGAAATAGAAAACTAGAGGAGCAAGAACTTCTATTATAGTGGACTAGCATAACTCTTCAGCTTGGTGAACCACTCATTTCCTTGTGTACTTGTTTCCCATTCATTTGGTAACACATACACACACAAACACACACGCATAACTCACTCACTACACACAAAACTCTACTCTTCCAGTTCATATTCTCAGTTTTATACGCCATCAATTTTACACTGTCTGTGGGAACGATTTTTATCGTTCTATCTCAAATCCTTTTTGTTTGATTAATGGTTTTGACAAGAAGTATGGGCTAGAACCCAGAAAACTAGCCACAAGCTTCGGCTCCACCTCTAGTCCTTTTTATTAAACAACCTCAGGCTGAGAACTAGGAAACTTATCAGCAAACCATATTGTGCCTCCTTATGCAGAATCAACAAATCATTCAACTCCTTACTCCCAACAACCTCGAGCGCCCTTAATGGAGTCACTGGGGAGGAAAACCAGAGTCACTCTGACAAAAATACTCATCATAGACATAACCAAAAGAATCAGGATGACAAAGATCATAGTCGAACAGGTGAAGGCGTAAGGCAAAACCCTCGACCTCCTCCTCCACCACCTCATCTAAACTAGTATTGGGAGAACCGAATTAGAGAAGTCCAAGATGAACTGGGCAATGTCAAGAACATCGTCAAAAATAAAGCTCCAATTTCAATAGAAACTCTGTTTCAACAAACTGAATCCCTTTTTACAAAAGAGATTTGGAATTGTTTCCTTCCTTCTAAATTCAAAATGCCTTAGACGAAGGTCTTTGATGACACTAGAGACCTCTTTGATCATCTCAACATTTATAAAAACTTGATGGAGCTTCATGGTTATCAAGACCTTGTTTGGTATAGAGTATTTGCAATTACTCTCAAGGGCTCTACACTAACCTAACACCACAAACTACACCCAGCTTCAATCATTTCGTTCAAGGAACTGTCCATGCAGATCATTACACATTTCATTGGTGCGAGGACTTACCTCCTCAGCGTCAAACAAAAGCTAGATGAGACGTTGAGGAAGTAAGTACAACGTTTCAACATGTAAACTCTTCAAGTAGATGACCTTGATGACAAAGTAGCCCTAACAACGTTTATTTTCGAGTTACGACTTTCAGATTTCCTGTTCCCTGTCTCCAAATATCTTCATACCAACATGGCTGAAGTGCTAGCCAAGGCAAAAAAAATAAAAAATACATGAATGGGGAAGAGGTCCTTCGAGCTTGACGTGGCTCTTCAGCTACGTTAGAATAGTACGGGGACAAGAAGAGAAATGAGACGACCCCATAAAAAGTAGGGACCAACCTCCCAAGAGAAAATGAGATGTACAAGATCGTCTAGGACTGCCTAAGCCCAAATTTCCAACTAAGGTTTTGGAGCTAAGCAATACACGCCATTAAATACCTCTGTGGCTCAAGTATTACACCAGGTCCAACACAAAATGTTTGTTAAATGGTCTTCCAAGACAATGTCAGACCCTCGCAAGAGGAATATGAAAATTTTCTGTGACTTCCGTAAGGACCATGGTCATGAAACAGATGAGTGCATCCTGCAAAAAAAAAAAGGAAATCAAGTTCCTAATCTAAAGAGGACATTTCAAGATGTTTGTAGTCTAAGAGAGGATAACCACGCTGAAAACCACCAAGAACCACCCCAGGTGAGACAACAACACCAACAACCCAATGGTGAGATCTGGGGCATCTCGGGCAGTTTTGTTAGAGAAAGGGAGATCCAGGACAAAAATCTCATCTCCTTAATACGAAAATCATCTTCTCAGATGCTGACCTGGAGGGGTGCAACACCTACATGATGACCCTCTTACCGTGAAGGCATTCATAGCCAAGAAAAATATATATCAAGTTCTTGTGGACAACGGCTTCTTTGCCAATATTATATTTGCAAATGTGTTTGACTAGCTCGGCATTGGTCGTGAGCAACTTCAGGTTGTCAGATCTCTCTTATTTAGATTTTTAGGAGAAAATGTATATCCTATTGGCTCCATTCAACTCATTTTAACCATTGGTGATCCTCCGTGTCAAGCAACCACTGTTGTCAAGTTTCCTGTTGTTGGGGCCCCCTCAGCCTACAACATTATATTGGGAAGACCTTCCCTAAATACCTTCCAGGTCATTCCCTCAACCTATCACTTAGTAATTAAGTTCCTCACTAAAAATGGGGTTGGCGTGGTTAGAGGGGATCAAAGAATGGACAGGGAATGCTACAGGACTTCCATGAATCAAAATGAGGTAGATGTAGACCAAGTAAATGACCTGGACATTAGAGACGAGGTGGACACGAGACCTACACCTTCCGAAGAGCTGAAACCTATCTAGGTGTATAATAACCCAAGACATGTAGTCTTTGTTGGGTCCAGGCTATTGATCGAGATCAAAGAGAAACTCATCACCTTCTTGAAGAACAGCTCGAACATCTTTGCTTGGAAATAGAAAGACATGCAGGGGATAGACCCAAACATAATTGTTCATAAACTGAGTGTTGACCCAAATTATTGAGTCGTAGAGAAGGAGTTTCACCCTAGAGAGGCAGAAATCCATCAATGAGGAGGTGACCAAAATCCTTTAAGCCAAATCAGTTAGGGAAGTTGATTACCCCGCCTAGCTGGCAAATGTGGTGCTAATCAAGAAAACCAAAAGAGAAATGACGATTGTGTATTGATTTCACTAACCTAAACAGAGCTTTCCCTAAGGATTGTTTCCCCATATTCGCATAGACCTGATCGTGGACGACACCTTAGCACATGAGTTTCTAAACTTCATGGATGCTTTCTCAGGCTACAACTAGATTATAATGGACCATGCATCTTTCATAACCGAGCAGGGGACCTATTGTTACTAGGTCATGCCCTTTGATTTGAAGAATGTGGGGGTTACGTACCAGATATTGGTCAATAAGATATTTGCAGACCAGATCCGAGTGACCATGGAGATCTACATGGACAGCATGCTCGTTAAGTCACTTAGAGCTGATCAACACATCAAGCATTTAGAGAAATTTTTTTAGATCTTCAAGAGATATGGCATGAAGTTAAACCCAACTAAGTGTGTTTTTGGGGTGTTAGTAGGTAAGTTCCTTGGGTTCATTGTAAATCATAGGAGAATAGAGTCCAACCATGAGAAGATTAGAGTATTTCTTGAGATGAAATTACCATTGAACACAAAGGAAATGCAGAGCCTCATTTGCAGAATAACAGTTCCTAATAGGTTTGTCTCTCAAGCTCGTGACAGGTGTCAGCCCTTCTTCAAGGCATTGAAGGCATCCTTTCAATGGAATAACCGATGTGAGGCAGCTTTTCAAGCTTTGAAAACCTACCTGACCACGTCACCAATCCTAGTCAACCCAAGACGAAGGAAGGCCCTTACCTTATACATAACGGTATTTGACTGTTAGTTAGTGTTGCCCTAATAAAAAATGATGAGAAGGTTCAAATGCCAGTTTACTTCTGTAGTAAAACACTAAAAGGAGCCGCAGAAAGATATCTAAAGATAGAGAAACTAGTCCTAAATCTCGTCATGACAACCAGGAGAATCAAACTGTTTTTTCATGCCCACACCATTGAAGTACCCACTAACCAGCCAATGAAACATGTCTTACATAAACCTAAACCCTTTAGGTCAACTAGTTAAATGGGCCATCAAGCATGGGGAATTTTACATCAAGTTCAAGCAAATGACAACAATCAAAGGATAAGTCCTCGTTTATTTTGTAGCCGAGTTCACAACTCATCACAAATAGAATCCAATTCTTTAGAAAAAAAGGTTTTGTCCCTGATGTCCTAGTTTGGGAATTATATATAGATAGAGCTTGCAATGAACAGGGAAATGGAGCTAGCCTTATCTTGGCCTCACCCTTCTTTGAATTCAAAGTCTTTCCAACAACGAGATAGAATATGAGGGATTGATAATCGGGCTCAAGTTAGCCCTGTCAATGGAAGCATAGACCTGATCGTGGACGACACCTTAGCACATGAGTTTCTAAACTTCATGGATGCTTTCTCAGGCTACAACTAGATTATAATGGACCATGCATCTTTCATAACCGAGCAGGGGACCTATTGTTACTAGGTCATGCCCTTTGATTTGAAGAATGTGGGGGTTACGTACCAGATATTGGTCAATAAGATATTTGCAGACCAGATCCGAGTGACCATGGAGATCTACATGGACAGCATGCTCGTTAAGTCACTTAGAGCTGATCAACACATCAAGCATTTAGAGAAATTTTTTTAGATCTTCAAGAGATATGGCATGAAGTTAAACCCAACTAAGTGTGTTTTTGGGGTGTTAGTAGGTAAGTTCCTTGGGTTCATTGTAAATCATAGGAGAATAGAGTCCAACCATGAGAAGATTAGAGTATTTCTTGAGATGAAATTACCATTGAACACAAAGGAAATGCAGAGCCTCATTTGCAGAATAACAGTTCCTAATAGGTTTGTCTCTCAAGCTCGTGACAGGTGTCAGCCCTTCTTCAAGGCATTGAAGGCATCCTTTCAATGGAATAACCGATGTGAGGCAGCTTTTCAAGCTTTGAAAACCTACCTGACCACGTCACCAATCCTAGTCAACCCAAGACGAAGGAAGGCCCTTACCTTATACATAACGGTATTTGACTGTTAGTTAGTGTTGCCCTAATAAAAAATGATGAGAAGGTTCAAATGCCAGTTTACTTCTGTAGTAAAACACTAAAAGGAGCCGCAGAAAGATATCTAAAGATAGAGAAACTAGTCCTAAATCTCGTCATGACAACCAGGAGAATCAAACTGTTTTTTCATGCCCACACCATTGAAGTACCCACTAACCAGCCAATGAAACATGTCTTACATAAACCTAAACCCTTTAGGTCAACTAGTTAAATGGGCCATCAAGCATGGGGAATTTTACATCAAGTTCAAGCAAATGACAACAATCAAAGGATAAGTCCTCGTTTATTTTGTAGCCGAGTTCACAACTCATCACAAATAGAATCCAATTCTTTAGAAAAAAAGGTTTTGTCCCTGATGTCCTAGTTTGGGAATTATATATAGATAGAGCTTGCAATGAACAGGGAAATGGAGCTAGCCTTATCTTGGCCTCACCCTTCTTTGAATTCAAAGTCTTTCCAACAACGAGATAGAATATGAGGGATTGATAATCGGGCTCAAGTTAGCCCTGTCAATGGAAGCATAGACCTGATCGTGGACGACACCTTAGCACATGAGTTTCTAAACTTCATGGATGCTTTCTCAGGCTACAACTAGATTATAATGGACCATGCATCTTTCATAACCGAGCAGGGGACCTATTGTTACTAGGTCATGCCCTTTGATTTGAAGAATGTGGGGGTTACGTACCAGATATTGGTCAATAAGATATTTGCAGACCAGATCCGAGTGACCATGGAGATCTACATGGACAGCATGCTCGTTAAGTCACTTAGAGCTGATCAACACATCAAGCATTTAGAGAAATTTTTTTAGATCTTCAAGAGATATGGCATGAAGTTAAACCCAACTAAGTGTGTTTTTGGGGTGTTAGTAGGTAAGTTCCTTGGGTTCATTGTAAATCATAGGAGAATAGAGTCCAACCATGAGAAGATTAGAGTATTTCTTGAGATGAAATTACCATTGAACACAAAGGAAATGCAGAGCCTCATTTGCAGAATAACAGTTCCTAATAGGTTTGTCTCTCAAGCTCGTGACAGGTGTCAGCCCTTCTTCAAGGCATTGAAGGCATCCTTTCAATGGAATAACCGATGTGAGGCAGCTTTTCAAGCTTTGAAAACCTACCTGACCACGTCACCAATCCTAGTCAACCCAAGACGAAGGAAGGCCCTTACCTTATACATAACGGTATTTGACTGTTAGTTAGTGTTGCCCTAATAAAAAATGATGAGAAGGTTCAAATGCCAGTTTACTTCTGTAGTAAAACACTAAAAGGAGCCGCAGAAAGATATCTAAAGATAGAGAAACTAGTCCTAAATCTCGTCATGACAACCAGGAGAATCAAACCGTTTTTTCATGCCCACACCATTGAAGTACCCACTAACCAGCCAATGAAACATGTCTTACATAAACCTAAACCCTTTAGGTCAACTAGTTAAATGGGCCATCAAGCATGGGGAATTTTACATCAAGTTCAAGCAAATGACAACAATCAAAGGATAAGTCCTCGTTTATTTTGTAGCCGAGTTCACAACTCATCACAAATAGAATCCAATTCTTTAGAAAAAAAGGTTTTGTCCCTGATGTCCTAGTTTGGGAATTATATATAGATAGAGCTTGCAATGAACAGGGAAATGGAGCTAGCCTTATCTTGGCCTCACCCTTCTTTGAATTCAAAGTCTTTCCAACAACGAGATAGAATATGAGGGATTGATAATCGGGCTCAAGTTAGCCCTGTCAATGGAAGCATAGACCTGATCGTGGACGACACCTTAGCACATGAGTTTCTAAACTTCATGGATGCTTTCTCAGGCTACAACTAGATTATAATGGACCATGCATCTTTCATAACCGAGCAGGGGACCTATTGTTACTAGGTCATGCCCTTTGATTTGAAGAATGTGGGGGTTACGTACCAGATATTGGTCAATAAGATATTTGCAGACCAGATCCGAGTGACCATGGAGATCTACATGGACAGCATGCTCGTTAAGTCACTTAGAGCTGATCAACACATCAAGCATTTAGAGAAATTTTTTTAGATCTTCAAGAGATATGGCATGAAGTTAAACCCAACTAAGTGTGTTTTTGGGGTGTTAGTAGGTAAGTTCCTTGGGTTCATTGTAAATCATAGGAGAATAGAGTCCAACCATGAGAAGATTAGAGTATTTCTTGAGATGAAATTACCATTGAACACAAAGGAAATGCAGAGCCTCATTTGCAGAATAACAGTTCCTAATAGGTTTGTCTCTCAAGCTCGTGACAGGTGTCAGCCCTTCTTCAAGGCATTGAAGGCATCCTTTCAATGGAATAACCGATGTGAGGCAGCTTTTCAAGCTTTGAAAACCTACCTGACCACGTCACCAATCCTAGTCAACCCAAGACGAAGGAAGGCCCTTACCTTATACATAACGGTATTTGACTGTTAGTTAGTGTTGCCCTAATAAAAAATGATGAGAAGGTTCAAATGCCAGTTTACTTCTGTAGTAAAACACTAAAAGGAGCCGCAGAAAGATATCTAAAGATAGAGAAACTAGTCCTAAATCTCGTCATGACAACCAGGAGAATCAAACTGTTTTTTCATGCCCACACCATTGAAGTACCCACTAACCAGCCAATGAAACATGTCTTACATAAACCTAAACCCTTTAGGTCAACTAGTTAAATGGGCCATCAAGCATGGGGAATTTTACATCAAGTTCAAGCAAATGACAACAATCAAAGGATAAGTCCTCGTTTATTTTGTAGCCGAGTTCACAACTCATCACAAATAGAATCCAATTCTTTAGAAAAAAAGGTTTTGTCCCTGATGTCCTAGTTTGGGAATTATATATAGATAGAGCTTGCAATGAACAGGGAAATGGAGCTAGCCTTATCTTGGCCTCACCCTTCTTTGACTTCAAAGTCTTTCCAACAACGAGATAGAATATGAGGGATTGATAATCGGGCTCAAGTTAGCCCTGTCAATGGAAGCTCAGCAAGTGTTAATCAACAGGGATTGCCAACTGGTGATTAGGCAGGTCAGATATGAGTATAGCATAAAGGAGGACATGATGGCAGCCTATCTAAGGGTTGTCAATGAGCTATTAGGAATGTTCATCCATGCAGAGATCTTGCAAGCACCCAGGGTAGAAAATGTCCAAGTAGATTCATTGGCCTAGCTAGATACTGCAACACAGGGGAACCTCGGTAGAATAGTCCATGTAGAACATCTATCAAAACCCAACATCTCTCAAGAATCAAAAGAATAGTTCATGCAAGAAGTAGGGAATCCAACCTAGATGGATCCCATATACAAGTATCTTTAGGAAGGAGCCCTTCCCCAAGATCCAAAAGATGCAACTCGGTTCAAAAATATGTCAACCTGACTCCTAAACATTCTGGGATAATCATAAGAAAATATACTATTGACCACTCCTTAAATGCATTGCCCCTATCGAGGCTAACTATGTGCTCAAAGAGATTCACGAAGGGATTTCTGGAAACCATATCGGAGCCAAGATGTAGGCATATAAAGCTAAGGCAAGGATACATCTAGCCTTCTATTATGAAGGATTCGACAGACCTAATCAGGAAATGCAAAGCATGCCAAGTCCACTCCAACATACAGAGGCACCCTCCAAAAAAGCTTACCCCAATCTTGAGTACTTGGCCCTTCCAACAGTGGGGTATCAAGATCGTAGGGCCTTTGTCCATAGGGGTAGGTTAGTGTAAGTTTGCAGTAGTTGAAGTCAATTACTTCACTGAATGGGACAATGTAGAGCTCCTTTGCAATGATCACTGATCAGAAAATGAAGACCTTTGTCTTAGACAATGGGAAGTGTTTGACAACAATGGCTTCAGAAGATTATGTTCCGAGCTGGGGAATTAAGAATTACTGCTCTTCTCCAACTTATCCTCAAGCCAATGGCTAAGCTGAAGTGACCATTAGAACCATAGTAAAAACTCTAAAGATGAGGCTGGAGGCTCCAAAAAACCAATGGATAGATCACCTCTCAAGTGTGCTATGAGCATATAGAACATGAGCCAGACTGCCACCATTGAGACACTTTTCAACTTAGCCTTTGGGACTAAGGCTATTGAACCAGTTGAAATTGGCCTTCCATCCCCAAGGATAGGGCTACTTAACCCCGAGCAGAATGACAGGTCTTTGTTATTCAGCCTACACCTCCTTGATGAAAAAGAATGAGGCCTTTCAAAGAATCATAGCCTACCAGGGAAGAACAACTCGATATTATGACCAAAAGGTTAAGAAAAGTAGTTTTAAAGTGGGAGACCTGGTTCTAAAGAAATTATTGCTAGCTAGAAAAGACCCACACCATGAAAAGTTCGAACCCAACTGGGAAGGGTCTTACGTGGTAAAAAGAATAGTCATACCTGGACACTATGAGTTGCAAACGGAGAAGGGGCACACTCTTGGAATGCTTAACACCTCAAGAAATACTATCAATGACTAAGCCAGGTTGGCACCTAATTTTTTCTCTTTTCTTTATGTCAAAATGATTATCTTTTCAAAGATATTCATCCATGTACTCCTTATTCAAGGAAACTTTTACAAATTTTTTTGTCTGATTGCATCAATGCTACAAGAAAATATGGTAAGCCTAAATGCATAAGAGCTAGTCAGCTCTGCTATAAATGCTAGGCTTCTCAGCTTAAAGGGCTAGTCAGCTCTTTAATTGTCAATAGTCTTCTCAGCCCAAGAGCTTGTCAGCTCTACAATAAACAATAGGTTTTTTTAGCCTCGGAGCTAGTCAGCTCTCCCAAGATTTGAAGACTTGTCGGCCTTCAAACCAAACAGCTTGCTCCAAAGCCTAAGACTAACCAATCTAAAATTTTTGATGCATGTATGTCCTCTTCAGGATAAGCCAAAAAGGGGGGGCACACTTAGAAAAAATCACACCCACCAGAAGCCATTTTATGGCACCGGTGATAAAAATACTTCAATTATTACAAAGTATACAAGTTCTAGAAAAAGCCCGAAAAAAAGAGAATGTGATATTACGTGAAAAAATTGATGTGAATATGCAAAACTTTGGCATACTGAAAATTATGCTTTGATCATCTAAATTATACCTTGTATCACATCCCTTCGTCATTGGCCAAGTGTCTCATGTTGCACCTCTAAACACATTTTAAAAATTGGATGGCTAATTACTTTTTTGTCCCGTGAATTATGTATTTGTAATTATTTATTTAAAAAATGTGACACACGGATATTTTTTCACCTTGTCCATCACAAGATGATAGACTATTGGGTTTAGAGTTATGTGAAATCAATTCAAATAGTTGAGTGGATATATGACATAACTACTCAATAGTAATTTAAAGTATAATTTGCGCATTGACATGCAAAGGTACCCAAGTTTTCTCACATCTACATGCGACACAAACTCTTTCTCCATGACTAAAACATAAATGCATTAACATTCTATCAAATGTTATAATGTCAATATGATGAACAAGCTCAATGCTATACTTTATTGGTTGAAGGAATGAGTTAACTTGCAAGAAGAGTAACTCCAGAAATGAGTCAGGAAGCAACTATTTGGAATTCCTTTTCTGAAATTTGCTTAAAAGACATGCTCAGAAACCTAATTCAATAGAGAGAGAAAGAAGCTAGTGTTTGAACAATAACTTTTTCCCCATCTGATAATACGAGTTAATAACTGTTATCGCATACAATCTTTTTTTTTTAATATTAGACCAAAAAGTTTATCTTTTTCACCCAGCCAGCACAGAAAAAGTTAAAAGTATCTTGGCTTATTTATTCAGTAAGCACATCTTATGCAATCATGTTCAAAGAATGTTCCCATTCTACTAAGTATGATGTTAAATTTGCATAAACTGAACTTTTTCTGTGCTAGTTTTGGCAAAGGGAGGCAGCAATGTTAAATCACCAGTTACAGAACTTGCAAGCGATTCATCGGTAAAATCTTACACCTTTAGCTTTGAATTACTTGGCTACAAAGAGAAAATAAATAAGTTTAAAAGATGCTACAAATAATTGACTGTGTCACAGTATGCTTCCAATATCCAGATAACATAGGTTTGAGCTTATAGATACACTGTTAATATTGTTGACATAAAGAAAAATGAGTGACACCTATTATTTACATTTGAAAGAACTGGTTTTATTGTTTCAATTATTATGCCTACATCCCAAAACACCTGCAAATTATACTATTCAGATACACATCAAAAACCTTCTTCGATGAAGTGGGTAGACTACCTTCACTTTTCTTGGAGTAAACAGAGTTTGATGGTTGCAAACAAGAATATACACAAAAAGGTGTTAGAGAAGAATAAGAGAGGTAGAGAGTTGGTCTAACCTTAGTTGAGCACACCTTTTTTTTTTTTTGCCTTTCTTGCGATTCCTTTTCTACCATGGCTCACTTATTTGCTGATCACAAATGCTACTCATGATTCTGAACCTAGATTGCCATTTTTGGTAAGGCAGCAAATTGATGGGAGAAAAACTTCATGGTTTGAGTGTCAACGACCTACAAAATTTAGAACGTCAACTGGAAATGAGTTTGCATGGTGTGCGAGCGAAAAAGGTGAGAAACCTTAAATCTTGATGGAGAATTTTCATGTTCCATTTCATCGCGGCACGAACAAGAGAATGCACATGATCTGTAACATGGCTTTATGCAGGAACAAATATTGATTAATGACATACAAGAGCTGAAGCAAAAGGTCTTTCTTCAAAGATAATAGCTTTCTTTACCCAAAACATGTTGTTTAGAGTACTATCAGTTACAACAGCTACACTTTGTTGAATCTATTACAGGGAAGCCTTGTTCAACAAGAAAATGTCGAACTATATCAGAACGTAAAACTCCTCCGTCGTGAAAATATCGAATTGTACATGAAGGTATTGTAGTCGGATTGCTAACAGAAATTTTCAGTAATGATTAATGAAATTTCCTTGTCTCACAACACAGCTAATCAATCTGACACAGCCTTAGGAATTCATGTCTCAGGTTTATGGCAGGAGCGAGACAGCGAATGTTAATATTAGCGTCGGCGAGAACTCAGATACTCCCATTCATCTGCAGCTCAGCCCCCAAGCAACGAAGTCTTTGCACGCCAGCAAGAGCAACAAACTCGGGATAAAAAATTTTGACAAATAATTATTTTTACAAGTTTATGGCAATCTAGTTTTGTTGAACACAAACTAACTATCCAAAATTATTAAGTTCAAACTGAACAATCTTTATTTCGAACTTTGTATATAAAGCCATATCTGTTTCTTTCTCAAACCAATGTGAGATTGGCTTTTTCACTTGATTGTCTTTTGATTGGTGATAAAAGAGGCAGCCACTTGATTGAGTTTATCAGCCTTTGTTCAGTCGGTTAGCAAAGGGGCAGCAAGTGGCTCAGTTTATTGGCCACAAAAAATGCTTGGGCAGCTGCTTGAAGAACCAAAGAGCAGTAGCTGCAAAACAGAGAGAAAAATGTGAGGTTTTATATGCAGAAAACAGAGGTATGCAGTCCATGATGCTGCTGAAGCTGAAGCTTCATTTGAAGAGTTTTTGAAAGCTATTTTTATGTTCTTGTTGCAGAAAATTCTGAGATAAGTTGTCCTTTTGTATTCCTTGATATTGAACTCAATTTTGGTGAAATCTAGAGGTATTTTTGAGTGAAATTATGTGGTTTACTGCAGCAGATTTTTATTCCTGTTTAAGCTTGACTTTGTGATGCAATTTGTGTAATACACTATAGCAGAAATTCAACCACTGTTATTTATTTGTTTGGGTCCTGTTTTTTTGTGGATTTGTTAATAGTTTAAATTTTTAATTTGTGAATTTATTATTTGAATTCGCAAATTTGGAGATATGAGAGTGCAGATTAATGTCGAATTCACTCTTAATTCACGAATTGACATTTCGAGCAATGAAGCGTGGGTTGTAAGTGACGAATCATGTAACTAAAGTTTGTTCCCCTCATGATATAATCCTCTACCAATTAAGATTGTTAAACGAACCGCACTACTCAAGCTGGACATGGTTTTGACTTATTCGAGTTTTGAGCGTATGAGAAATAAATCAATAGTATCAAATTTTTAAGCTCGTCTAATAGAACTTTTCTTACATTCTTGTTGAACCCTTGCAATGTAGCACTTGGCTCGGTTGGCTCGGTTGGCTCAAGCTTGGTAAGTAAGGTGTTTGACTTCTAATGAAGATATTGGGGGTCGAGTGTAACGTCCCAATTTCTATATTCAAGGCATTAACTAATTATAAATCATCCAACTCATGAGAGGCATACTAAAGTAATCATTAAATAATGAAATCATCCATTCATTCAAGAAATCACTAACAATTTCAATAAAATATAAATAACTTCTCAAACTTACATCCCAAAACTAGAATAATATCTTGAAACTTGTTGAGAATCAATACCCTATCCAGAATACAGAGAAGTGTCCGAGCACTGCAGGTAAGAGCCTCACTGAGATGAATGTAGATTCTGATCATAAGGAGAGAATAAATCAAGAGAAGATTTGTTGTGAGATATTTTTGCATAGGAGTTCTGCTGGGACTTTACCTACTGGAAACTTAATATCAAGTGATGGAAGACCACCATTAACAGAAGACTATACCAATCGGTGACTGTTAGTGATTAGAACAAAGTGTTGTAGATAATTTCATTATTATGTTATCATTTATTTTGATGTAATCTAGTCCTTAATTCTTGTATGTTCTTAGATAATATAAATGAGAGAAAGTTTGTACCTCTCCTCACCGATTTTGGTTGAGGTCATATTACTTGTTTTCAATTCTCTTCATGGTATCAGAGCTAGCTAGTACCTCAACTAAAATGGCTACTTCTCTTACTCTCGAAAATCTCTTTTTACTTTCTTCTATGGTGAATGTTAAACTCACCTCTAAGAATTATGTGATCTGGAGGAGTCAAATTCTTGACATTACTATTGGGGCTGATCTCTTAGATCACTTAAACAATGACGATCAGCATCCAAAACCAATGATAAGTGCAGAGGGAAAGGATGAACCTAATCCCGCCTACACTGCCTGGAGAAAGACCGATCGGCTGCTAAAGAGCCTCATCTCCGGTACAGGTCTGGAATAGGTCTGGAATCATCACTTGAGGTATGGTGTTATTTAGAAAAGAGTTTTGCTTCCACTTCTGAGCAAAGAGAATTCAATCTTAAACGTGATTTACAACGAATTCGCAAAGAAAATTCTGAATCTGTGGCAGATTTTTTGGCCAAATTCAAGCAAATTTGTGATGAACTTAGTGCTATAAAGAAGACCATGATCGATTCTGATAAGGTCATGTGGGCAATGAATGGTCTAGGACCAAAATTTGATCCACTAATCAATGCAATCCTGGCAAAACCCCCATTCCCCACATTCTCACAGTTTGTTCAGTCTTTAACGGGGTACGAAGCAAGGAATAAACTATACCCTAACAATGAAGAAGTTCATGACTTTCAAGTTTTGTATGCTCAGAAAGATAACTATGGACGAGGAGTTAACAACAACTTCAACAAATCCAAAGGGAAGAATGTCACATTCAATTCAAGAGGGCGTGACTGCATGCAAACTCCTAATGTCAGGGATCAGCAAGTGAAAGGCATACAACAAGACAACACTAAAGGCAACAAAAATTCATCCTTTTTACAATCATCAGAATGTAGTATTTGTGGAAAAATTAATCATTCCACAATAAATTGTTATTGCATTCCTTGTCAGATTTGTAATAAACAGGGACACAATGCTATGAATTGCTACAATCGATATAATCATGCTTATCAGTCTGAAGAAATCCCTCAAGCTCTTTCTGCATTGCAAATCACTAATCCTAGAGATCCAGAGTGGGTTCCTGATATTGGAGCAACCTCTCACATGATAGGTAACCTAGGTATTTTGAAGAACCTTCAACCATATTATGGTCTTGATACAGTGAAAGTAGGAAATGGTGATAATCTTTCTATAACACATATTGATAGTTCATCAATCCCTACTGGGCATGGAAATTTAGATATTAATGGTGTTTTATTGGTTCCTAGTCTCTCCAAAAATTTGCTATCTGTTGGGCAATTAATTGATGATGTTCCTTGTATTTTTGAATTTTCCTCAAATGGATTTGTTATCAAGAACAAACGAACGGGGAAGGTATTGGCGATCGGAACTAGAGATGGATGACTATATTCTTTGGGAATACATCAGCAAAGTTTATTCTCAATGAGACAAAAGAAGACATCCGAAGAAATTTGGCATCAGCGGTTTGGTTATCCAAATAAGAAGATTTTGTTTCATCTTAGTAGAACAAATCTAGTTGATGTTACAACATGGAATGATCAATTTGATTTATGTGAAAGCTGTCAACTTGGAAAATTTTGTAAATTACCTTTCATAAATAAGAGTACAAGATCTTCATTTCCATTTGGCAAAGTTCATTGTGATTTGTGGGGACCAGCCCATGTTAACTCCATGCAGAATTTTAAATTCTATGCTCTGTTCGTGGATGACTATACTCGATTTACATGGTTTTATCCTCTCAAGCATAAATCTAATTTCTTCACTTGTTTCAAGCAATTTCATACAACGGTGCACAATCAATTTGAAAGGAATATCAAAATCTTTCAATGTGATGGTGGTAGTGAGTTTCGAGAAAACACCATTCTTCTCTATTTATAGTTGTTAAATCGAGATTCGTATCGTGAATCGGAATCTTAAATTTGTGAATCGTGAATCTTATCGAATCGTGAATCATAAGATTCGGTACAAAATTCAAAAAAATATAAAAATAACATATATATTAGTTAAAATAGGCAATGTATTGAATTTTGAGTACTATTACATTGTAAAAATAATCAATTGACATAATCACGTCGTCTAAATGGAAAGACACTAGCCTTTATGGATAGAAAATGTGGGTGGGTTCGAATCCCACCGTGATTGATTTTTATATATTATTTGCAATTTGCAAGCCAACTACAATATAAAATAAAGCATATATCAAGAGAATATGTATCTATCATTGATTCATTATAATTATAATTCAAGTCTTCAATCAAAAGTCAAGTTATGGACCTATGGTCCCAAAAAATGAGAGGTGCATTGAATGACAACAAAAAGTCAAGTTGTAAGACTCATCAAAAAAATAGTAGTAGTCAAATTCTTCAATCATCATTATCTCCAAGGTCAAGATCTTCATCATCATCATCTTCTTCTACTTCAACCATCTCCGTTTCCTCATCCTCTTCTGTTTCCTCATCATCAACCACTTCAATACCATCATCTTCATCATCATCTATCTCAACAACTTTAGCTTTGCCTTTTTTAATAGCATTTAAATCCCTTGGTCCTACAAATAATAATTGGTAAATGACTAAATGGCAAATGATATATAATTATATAAATATAAATATATAATAAACAATAAACAATAAAGATTAAAGAATACCTCTTTTTCTCTTTTTGCTAGAAGATGCACTTTCATCTAGTTGAAAACATTCATGAACATCCATCCATGAGTTGTCTTCTGGTAGACATGGATCTTCACTCTCAGTAATCCACTCATCATCGGATTCCATATCCGATAGACAAATTGGATCATATGTCTCATTCTTTTCTTGTCTTTTTAATTGTCTCATTTCAAGGTGAATGTTGTACTTCACATAAACGAGAGCATTTAATCTTTGTTGCTCCAAGCGATTCCTTTTCTTAGAATGTACATGATCAAAAGCACTCCAATTTCTCTCACATCCGGTGGCGCTACACATGAGACTTAATACCCTTATAGCCAATCTTTGGAGTTCTTTGCAATCATCTCCATAACTTTCCCACCACAAAGCTATAAAAAACAAAGAGTTAAACTAAAAAATTTAAACAAGATACCTATATAGGTTAGTTTTATATATAATGTAAAAGTAAAACCATGTTCTTTAATTCTTACCGGGTTGTTTCTTGTCTCTTGTTAACACGGCCATGCTCATAGAAAATAAACCGTCAGCCCTCTTAAACTTCTCTAGTTGCTCATCAATAGAGATTCTTGTTTCGATATCTGGGTACATTCTCTCAATAGTCCTATACAAGCCAACTTTTACTTCCTTATCGCCATTAAAATTTGGATCATATTGGAACCTAAAAAGAAATTACTAGGGATTAAAACTTGGATCACAATTTATATATGAGTAAATGTAAATAGGAAGTGTTTTTGTGAACTTACTTGGGATTAAGAAAGTACCCCGCCGCATGAAGTGGCCTATGAAGTTGCATGTTCCACCTATCATCAATAATCTTCCAAATTTTTTCATACCTTTTTTCCTCTCCTTTGAAATTTTGGGCAATTTGTTCCTTAGCCCTATCCATTGCTTCATATATATATCCCATGGCCGGTTTAGCATCACCATCAACTAACTTCAACACCTTAACAAGTGGAATCACAGCTTTTAAGCAATACTTGATTGCTTTCCAAAAATTTTTATCATACAAAATTATGCTTTCCACTTTTTTAGCATCAATCTTTGAAGCAAAAGGCCCATTAGCCCAATCTTCCGATGAAAACATGCGTCGAAGACAAGACCTCCTATCATCAAAACTTTTTAGGGTGAGATATGCAGTGGCAAATCTTGTAACCGCCGGTCATGTCAATTCCATGTTGTTCGAAAACTCTCTAAATTTACTAAGCACCCAACTATGCCTATAAATGAAAAGTGTAACTTCTTTGGCTTTTGAAATGGTGTCACGAAAAATTGGCAAATCACCAATATCACTCAACATTAAATCAATGCAATGAGTGGAACAAGGAGACCAAAATAACTTCTTCCTCTTGTCCTCCAACAACCTACCGGCGGCTACATAAGCCGAAGCACTATCTGTCACCACTTGAACAACATTCTCCTCTCCAATCTCCTCCACCATTGAGTCAAGTAACTCAAACAACTTATTAGCTTTCTTTATAACCCCAAAAGTATCCACCGATTTAAGAAATACCATTCCACTAGGGCTATTAACAAGAAAGTTTGTGAGTGAACGTTGTTTCCCATCGGTCCACCCATCCGACATCAAAGTACAACCATTTTTCTTCCATTCCATTCTATATTTATCCAAACTCGATTTAACTTTTTCCACTTCTTTCTTCAAACAAGTTACTCTAACCTCATGATAGCTAGGGAGTTTTAATCCCTTGCCATACTCACCAACCGATTTCATCATTTTATCAAACAATGGACTTTTAACTAAATTAAAAGCTAGTGCATGTCCATAGAAGAAACGACATATGTCTTGAACCACCAGTTCTCTTTTCTTTACTATTTCATTTAATGTTTGTTGCCTTCCTCTAGGACCTCTAGCACCTTTCCCCTTGCCTTTAAGCACAAAAGCATCCATGGTTCGGGTCCCCCTTTCAATATCCTCTACAATGCATTCATTAGGATCCTCATTTTTTCCTTTTGCACCTTCCAAAATTTGGGAGAATTTTTCTATAACATCCGGTGGACGTTGGGTACATGGTGCTACATCAATACGAGTCCCCGCAAAATGATGTTTCATTCTACTCACACCACCCCATTTCTCAAGGCCACAATAATTGCACTTCAAGTTCATTCTATTATCACCCACACGACAACAATGATCCCATATCGGATCTTCATTCTTTTTTTGCTTCGTTTTTATATTCTTCTTTACCATTTTCAACTTCAACTCTTCAACAAGAAGTAACAATTGAAAAGAGAAAAAAAAAACAAAAGAACATATAGTTTAGAACATATATATAGTTAATAGTTATTACAATTTAGTGATTTACTAGAAGCAAAGAAAATAACAGAACATTAAAATATTACATTACAATTTACAAGAAGCAAATAAGGAACAAAACTCCTTTTCAAAATTTCAGCAGAAAACACCCAAAGTCTTCATTCATCAAACCAGCAACTTCTCGTCTTCTCCATTTCAGAATGTCAAATTTTCAACCAAATCAACACTCCATTTCAGCCACAAACACCCAAAACAGAAACCCCCATGGACAGCCACAAACACACAAAACAAATCAACACTCCATGGACAGCCACAAACACCCAAAACAAATCAACACAGCACCGAAAAAAACAGAGCAGCAAGTGAAAACCAGAGCATCATTTGAAGTTTGAAACCCACATTTATATTTTTTATATACAAAAACCCTCATTCATATTCCTCCACCCACAGCCCACAGCAACGAAAAAAAAATAGAAATTAATAAACTAAGAAACTACAACAATAAAAAAAACAGAGCACAGCTTGTATAAAAAACAGAGCAAAACTTGAAGAAGACGTACAGCCAACTATAAGGCTGTAACTATTTCGTTGCGGGTAAGAAGAAGAAGAGAAGGAAGGGACATACCTCAGACCGATGAAGCTTCAGCCAGCGTGTGGTGTGGTGGGTCTCCTTCAACAGAAAACTTCTTCAACAAAGTGAGAAAGAGACAAATATAGAATACTTGTTTATTAGGACCTGGGTTCTTCAAAAACGACGTCATTTGACTGCCTAAGCAGTCAAAACGACGTTGTTTTGACGTCTTTCTGGGTTTAAAAAAAAAAAGAGAACAAATCGCACGATACGTACGATTCGGTTCGGTTCGGTTAGTCCGATTCGTGCGATTCACTTCCGATTCCAGACCCAAATCGATTCATCCATAAGATTCGAATTGCCCAGCCCATGAATCGAATCGAATCGTACGATTCGACTCGCGAATCGGACGATTTTAACAACTATTTATCTACACATGGAATTATTTGACAAGTTTCTTGTCCATCAATCCAACAGCAAAATGGTGTTGTGGAAATAAAACACCGTCACATTCGAGAGTTAGGTATGACAATGTTGTTTCATTCTGGATTAAGTAAACGAGTATGGGTCGATGCTTTCTCAACGGCTACTTTTCTTATTAATCAATTGTCGTCTACAACACTTAATATGGTCTCACCCCATAATCTCTTATTTCGTAAAGATTTTGATTATTCATCATTGAGAACTTTTGGATGCAAATGTTATCCTTATCTCAAGGATTACAGTAAGAATAAATTTTCAGGGAAAACCTTACCATGTGTATTTATTGGTTACAGCCCTCTTCATAAGGATTATTGATGCTTGCATCCTCAAACTGGACGGACTTATATCTCTTGACATGTTGTGTTTAATGAAGTGTGTTTTCCGTTTTCACCTTCCAATATTAATTATACTTCTCCCAGTTCCACTGATCAACCGCTAAACATCAGAACATACCATGAATGGATTTATCCAAAAGTTGATACCATATCCTTTAGTCTTCATTCTGGTACGATCAAGGGAAGTATTAATTGTCCAATACCACTATATTCAGGGGGAGAGTCTTCTACAAGCACACCCTCAGTCAGTGCTTCTTCTTCAGTTTCACATTCCCAGCGAATCACGGACAGTGTCATACAGCAGAGCACAGAGAACGCAGACGCTGTCTCTCCCCATTCTTCATCTCTCAACATTATTGAACCTATCATACAAAGAGAACAGGCATTACCAAGAGAATTAACACTAGCAACAACGGAACAAGAAGAGTCTTCTGATCTGTCTACTCTTACTGACGAGTTGGAATCAACAGAACAAGGATACTCATCTACTTCTTCTCATGATTTCCAATCTGGTAACTTATATATGGATCTCAGAGCACCCCCTCCTTCAAATTGATCATCTAAATATCAGCTAAATACTCATTCAATGCAGACTCGAGGCAAAACTCATTCTGGACTTATCCATGTTGCATCCTCTTCTTCTTCATTTATTATTCCCTGTGAACCTAAGTCAGTAAAAGCAGCCATGTCTCATCCAGGATGGCTGGGTGCAATGCGTGAAGAATTGAAAGCGCTTCATCAGAATAATACTTCGACTTTAGTTCCAAGACATGAATCTCAACATGTAATTGGGTGTAAATGGGTTTTCAAAACCAAGCTTCATGCCAATGGTACACTTGATCTCCTGAAGGCACGCCTTGTTGCAAAAGGATTTCATCAACTTGTAGACATTGATTTTGGTGACACTTACAGCCTCGTTATTCGACCCCAAATAATCAGAATTGTTCTCACTTTAGCACTTTCCCGAAATTGGAAGATTCAACAGTTGGATGTCAAAAATGCATTCCTTTATGGCACCTTAAAGGACTTTGTACATGGATCAACCCCCGGGATTCATTGATTCAAATTTTCCAAATTATATCTGCAAGCTTTCCTGTGCAATCTATGGGTTGAAACAAGCTCCTCGAGCTTGGTTTGACAAATTCAATCAATTTCTTATCTCCTTTGGATTTGTCTGTTCCCAACCCGATCCTTCTTTGTTTTGTCTCCACAATTTTACAGGCACTCTCATTTTACTTTTATATGTGGATGATATAATCCTAACAGGTAATAACCATCGGTTGTTACCCATATTCCTTAAAACAATCAGTGACCACTTTGCTATATAAGATTTGGGAGACCTGTGTTATTTCCTTGGCATTGAAGTTACACCTACTCTTCACGACATCCTTCTTTCGTAGCATAAGTATGCTCGTGATATCCTATCACGTGCCAAAATGGATACTTCAATCCAATTGCAACTCCATTAGCCACAAAGACTGATTGTCTTGCATCTACAGACACTCTCCCTAATCCCCTTCTTTTCCGTAGTCTTGTGGGAGCACTTCAATGTTTAACCTTAACTAGTCCTAATTTCACTTATTCTGTAAATTTAGTCAGTCAATAAATGCATAATCCCACCCTTTCTCATTTGTATTTAGTCAAACGTATTCTTCGTTATGTTCAAGCAACTTCTCATTATGGTCTTCATTTGTTGAGGAAAAATGCTCTTAAGCTGTATATGCTTTTTCCGATGCCGATTGGGCAGGTTGTCCTCTGACTCGTCGTTCTACCACAAGTTATGCAATATTTCTTGGTTCAAATCTTATTTCATGGGGTGCTAAGAAATAACCTACAGTAGCTTGATCGAGTACCGAGGCTGAATATCGTGCACTCGCAGTTACCACTGCTGAAATTACTTGGGTCACATACATTCTTCGTGCATTAGGTTTACAACTACCTCGGCCTGCTACTTTGTTTTGTGATAATCTAGGCACCTTACATCTTTCCATTAATCCTTTTTTTCATGCACAAACAAAACATATTGAGTTCGATTATCATTTTGTTCGGGAAAAGCTTGCTCAAGGGACAATTATTACCCAATTTGCCCACTTCACTAATCAGCTAAGTGACATATTCATCAAGCCACTATCTAGAGAGTTTTTATGGGTCTCTTCACTGCAAGTTGGGTGTGATACCCGTCTCCCACCTCAACTTGAGGGAGAGTGTTGAGAATCAAGACACTATCCAGAATATAGAGAAGAGTCCGAGCACTACAGGTAAGAGCCTCACTGAGATGAATGTAGATTCTGATCACAATGAGAGAATCAATCAAGAGAAGAGTTGTTGTGAGATATTTTCGCATAGGAATTCTGCTGAGACTTTACCTACTAGAAATTTGGTATCAAGTGATGGAAGACCACTATTAACAGAAAACTATACCAATTGGTGATTGTTAGTGATTAGAACAAAGTGTTGTAGATAATTTCATTATCATATTATCATTTATTTTGATGTAATCTAGTCCTTAATTCTTGTATGTTCTTAGCTGATATAAATGAGAGAAAGTTTGTACCTCTCCTCACCGATTTTGGTTGAGTTCATATTACTTGTTTTCAATACTTTTCAAAACTAAATAAAAATTATTCATAACGTAGTCTCATAACCAAATCTCATAATTTAAACTAGAAAGAAACATCTTTAAGCCTTCAAATCGGGATCCACATTCTGATCCTCCTCAAAATCAAAATCTAAAAAAATATTTATATTGTAAGATGAGTAAAGAAGCCTAAGCCTAGTAGGAAAATCTTCTCAAACCAAAACAAGATTTAGAAATCATAAAAACAAGTGAGTCTCAGTTTGTAAAATAACATATATCCATTTGAAATAAAACAATGACATTTAGTAATGATCTCAAGTTTGAGACAAAAAATCATAAAGTTCATAACAAGATATAATCATTTGCAAAACCACCTCTTAAAATATTTTATCTTATGTACGTAGGTAGACTAGTATGAATCTACACATCGAACCTATCTCTTTCACCCATCACAAGTACAAACCATCTCACATCAATCCTCGCAGGATCACAACACTGACAACAACTTTTGGAAAGGGCATCTACCAACTTTTTAGCATTGATAAATCCTTCCCAAGAATAGTATACTAGCCCTCAACCTCGAACCTACGTGAACAATAATGGTTGGTCTCACAAGAAATCAAACCCCCTACGAGTGTTAGGCAACCATCAAACCCCTCAAAATAGAAAAACATCTAATACTCTATAATACGCATTCGAGTGTAATCCACCTCATCATACTCACTCATACAAGATTTAACACAACACTTTTTCCATAAAATCACATACACCAAAATTCGTAGTTTCATAATTCTCAAGTAAAAGTATAATTGGAGTAAAACATGCAAGAGATCGTAACACGAAACTTTTATATTCACAATATTCAAAATCTAGGATTTTAACCAAGAATACTTTTTTTCGATGTAAAACATGTCATTGGATATAAATCATAGGTTTATTCACGAATTGTAACACATTTAAAAAGAATGTAAAAACATTATAAATCTATCACATAGATAGAATTGTAAATCAAGAATTAGGGTTTTTCATCAAGAACGAATAAATCTTTAATGTAAAATATATATTTTGTTCAAGAAACGAATCATAGGTTCCAACCAACGAGAAAATATTATGGGTCTATTATTTATATCGTAATAGAGATGAAAAAAGTATAATTATATAATCCTAATCTCAATGTATGAATTTAAGGAGAAAAAAAAACCTACCTTAAGCTCTGTGGATCTTGATCTTAATGCAGTTTGTTGCGTTCCACACTTAGATCCTTCAAAATCTCTCCATTCTACGTTCTACCAATTCTCCTTAGCCTCCTAGTGTTTAAAGCTGCTAAAACATGACCTAAAGAACGTCCTTAAGGTATTTATAGGGTCAAAAACGAAAAAAATCTTAAAAACTAATTGCTAACACTCGTGCACCCACATTCAAACGGAGATTGGCGATTGAACAGACTTTGCTCCCAATATCTCAAGTTCTATCAGACTTGCGTTTGAACGGAATATTTTGCATTCAAACGGAACCCAATGCCTATCCCAATGTTCCAAGGCCATTTTGACCTAGTTAGAAGTTGATTCAAGAAATTTTTATGAAACATACTTTTGTATCCCTTGAAGTCTAGTTTTTATTGTTCAAACATCCCATTAATTGGACGTCGAAGTGAAAAGGTATGGGTCAAATACTGAGA
The DNA here is from genome assembly GCA_951799425.1 of Ilex aquifolium. NCBI lineage: Eukaryota > Viridiplantae > Streptophyta > Magnoliopsida > Aquifoliales > Aquifoliaceae > Ilex > Ilex aquifolium. The sequence continues at coordinate 14,456,968 of OX637391.1, read as the reverse complement.
TAATTTCAAATTCCATTGTACCCGAACTCTCTCCAACATGCGTTTCAACTCTAGAATACTTCCAAACTTCTAATATACCCCATATTACTTCTCCCCATATTTTTTGAAATTTCAGATTCAATGGTGGCTTTATTTGGACCTAAAAATATTTAGAAACTTACTTAGTCACCCTTCTCAAATTTAAACACCCCCAAAACTAAACTTGACTCGAAAGTCAATTTGCGTGAAACTCAAATTTCATGATCAATATTTCAATAACAGTTCAATATTTTTATTATCATTTTAGAAGTACTCTTAATATCATGGCATCTATCTTTAAATTTTGTATAGGGTCTTACGTCGAGTCTTGCTAACACCATTGAACATCTCGACACAAAACGATAGCAAATCACTAAAATTTTAATCTTAGTTTTCATAGGTCTTGGATTATAACCGAGTAAATCAACCTACAAAAATTATTTAATAAGTAGGTTAACACAAGTCTGATTATACACAACATAAACCTAGTTATGCACAACTATATATAGATTAGGTAAAGTTTAAGGAAATTTTTACGTAATGCAACTTTAAACATAAAAACAATCCATTATCATGGTGTAATGAACATAAGGGTCGTTTGAGGATTTGGGCGAGGATTGATAGGGTTTTCACAAATTCCATTTTTATAAGGGAGTTCCATTATGCGGAAATGGAGTATTTGCCAAGGAAAACTTCGGATCATTGTCTGATGGTAATCCATTTTGATAAGGCTTTTAGGCTATATAGTCCACCTCCTTTTCGTTTTTCAGAAGATATGGTACCGTCATGACTCCTTCAAGCAGTGCATGACAGATGTATGGAGTGAGCTAGTGAGGGGAGACGGGCTATGGATGCTGTTGGAAAAACTGAAGAAGACTAAGATGGCGCTTCGTACCTGGAACAAACAAGTTATTTTGTAGACTGCACAAATAGAGAATTGGAAGAGCGACTTGTAGTGTAACAATATAAGCTGCAGGATGGTTTTACTAAGGAAAATGCTATTTGAACTAATTTGGAGACTTTATTTGGGGGGCCTAATGATGTACAACTATTGGATTGGTTTGGGGTTCCATCTGACATTGGAACTCACAACTAATCCAATAATTGCATTGAAATCACATCATTAGGTCCCCAAATAAGGTCCCTATAGTATTGCTCTTTTACTAACGATATGGAAACGGATTTCCTTGTCACAAAGTTGGAATTGGGCGTTTGGGAAACAACATAAAAGATGAGACTCAAAAAAAATTCATGCAGTGGTTAATCAATAGAGGAGATCGTCGCTTATCTCTTCTATGGGCCTTGCAGATGGGAGGATTTTAGCATCACCTGAAGAGGTCCATGCTGGTGCGATGGCATACTTTGAGGAGTTCTTGCAAGCTGATGGAGCCAAGGTGCATTCAGATTTATCCGCCTAGGTGTCGAAAGAGATTACATATGGGGATAATGTGGGTTTATGCCAACAACCATCAGAGGAGGAGGTAAAATAGGTTTTTCTCTCGATCCCGACAGAGCGCAGTCTGGGACCAAATGGATTTGGTTCTAATTTTTATATTTCTTGCTAGGACATAGTGAAGCAGGATGTTGTGGAGGCGACAGTGGATTTTTTCAACGGTTCATCATTGCCAAAGTTTTATACTTCTTCCTATATAGTATTAATTCCAAAAGTTCAAAATCCAAATTTTTTTGATAAATTTAGGCCAATTAGTCTTTGTTCGGTGGCATACAAAATTTTTTCAAAGATTCTAGTTCGGAGAATGACGCTTTTGTTACCAAAAATCATTTCTTTGAAACAAGGAGCGTTTATCGCGGGGCGTAGTATTTTCAAAAATATAAATCTTACACAAGAGTTAGTGCATTCCTTGAATAGGAAAAATAAAGGTGGGAATGTGATACTGAAGATTGATATGGCCAAAGCTTATGACATAATTCATTAGAATTTTTTGATGTCGATACTTGAAGGGTTTGGGTTCTCTGGGAAATTTTGTGGCTTGGTGGGCAAATGTGTGAAAACACCATGGTTCTCAATCATGGTGAATGGGACTTATAAGGTTTTTTTCAACCCACTAGAGGCATTCGTCAAGGAGATCCTCTCTCTCCTTATTTGTTTGTTGTTATGGAGGAGATTTTGACGTACCTTTTGAAATGGAGCTTTGACGAAGGTAAAATTGGTAATTTTATCATCATGTTGGTGCCTCTATAGTTTCTCGTTTGTTATATGCAGATGATCTCGTAGTATTTTCCAATGGAGAAAAGAGGTCAATTAAAGCATTAATGAAGATATTGGAAACCTACGAGGGCTGGTCAGAACAACTAATTAACAGGGAGAAGACTGCGATTTTCTTTTCAAGGAAAATAAATTTAGTGAGAAAGAGGGGGTTGCTTCGAGAAACAGGATTTGCCAAGAGGAAATTTCCAGTGATTTATCTTGGAGTTCCAATTGTGTCTGGTCGACTCACTGCCAGAAATTTAGAACCGTTGGTAAATAAAATCAAGAACAAGGTTTCGGGTTGGAAGATGCAATTATTGTCTCAAGATGATTGGCTGATTCTGCTTCAACATGTCCTCTCAAGCATGGCGATTCACCTATTAACCGTTTTTAATGTTCCGAATGTGGTATTATCAAAATTAAATTCCATATTATCCACATTTTTTTGGGGCGAGATAAATGGAAAACCAAGGAAAAAATGGTGTGCTTGGGGAAATATATGCAAGCCAACTCGGGAGGGTGGCCTTGGAATTTGGGATTTTAATGAGGTCTAACATTCGCTATACATGAAATTTTCTTGGAGACTCATGTCAATGGATAGCTTGTGGATGAGATTCTTCAGAGCGAAGTATATAAAATATGGACATCTAGCTTTGGCGGAAAATCCCCGCTTGGGGTCCAGATCTTGGAAGTCGATATTACCAGTGTTACCAGAGGTTTATGAGAATTCAATTTAGCGAATTCAAGATGGAAGAACTTCTTTTTGATTTGATCGTTGGCTAGCAAGTGGTCCTTTATGTGAACTTGTACATGATATTGCTAATCTCAGTCTTTAGGTGTGGGACTGCTGGCTATAGGACAGTTGGAATATTGAGTATTTACATGAATTAGTTGGTGAGGACCGGGCAGAGGAGGTGTTAAATACTATTGGTGAGAGGAAAGAGGGAGCAGATTTGCTCATCTGAAACCAGTGGGCAATGGTGTTTTCTCAACATCTAGCGCTTGGGAAGTCATAAAGGTGAAATGCCCGGAGGTACCATGGGCAAATTGGATGTGGCATAAACTTTTGCTGAAGAGGGTTGCGGTATGTATGTGGAAAGCAAAGTGTAATTCTTTATGCATGGATGCCCGTTTGTGAACAATGGGAATTGCTTTAGCATCCAGGGGTGATTGTTGTGAGCATAGGCAAGTGGAAACAACAAATCATGTCCTAAGTTCTGGTGTAATTGCCCTAGAAGTTTGGAAAAGTGCATCGTTGGCCCTGGAAATTAATTATGTTGCTGAACAATCGTAGCTGGCTCTGGTGGATCGATGGTTTAGTTGTGCAAAGCGATTTTCACAGTGTAGCACATTGATTGGATTGTTGCTAAGTTTGATTACTTGGCGTCTATGGGTGCGATGTCGTAAGGCCCGAATGGAGGGTGTTCTAGATTCTGCCAATGAGGTATGGCTCTCGGTTCAATTTTGGTTGCATAAATTATCAGTAGGAATTTCAAAGGTTAGTACTCTCTCCCGTATAGATCATAATATTCTTATAGCACTTGAGGTACCCACCACACAGATATTAACTAGGAAACCACATCTGATTACTTGGAGGAAACCACTTGATGGGAGAGTGAAGTTAAATGTTGATGGCAGCTATTTGGGTAATCCGAGCCACTGTGGAGGAGGGGGTCATTAGGGATTCGTTGGGTAATGTCCAACCTACATTTTTGATTGTTTTTGGGGAAGGAACGAACAATGAAGCAGAACTTAGAGCAGTAATTTTGGTGTTGCTTTGTGCAGAGAGATGAGTTATAACTACATTGATATTGAATGCGACTCTTCCTTTGTAGTTTCATGGATATCCTCTCTGTTGGAATAAATTAAGTTATTCCTTTTCAAAAATGGTTCCATCTTTCATCCTTTCCCTAAGAGATATTTAAAATATTTTGAATTAATTATATATTATATATATGTATAAGATATGACAGTTGGTGGAGTTCAAACTTGAATTTTAATTAGATTTTTTTTAAACCATTGCAATTGAAATCCAAACTGTTGCACTGCAACGGCACCTTTACCCCTGGTTTGTGCAACAGCACCTTTACCATTGGTTTGTGCAAAGGCACCTTTTTCCACTGGGCATAACTTATGCCTATAAAAAGACGAATTCTTTGAGTATTTACTGATATGGAAAAAACCTCCCAGCAACTTGAGTGAACTTTTGTCTCATTTCGTTTTTCATACAACAAAAAGTTGGCAGATACTTTTTGGTCTCATTTTACATTGGTTATTCACACAGGGCTTTGTTCTTCTCTACATTCTTAAGTATTTTGATTATACTAAATTTTGGGCAACTCGATTAGAGTCTGATTCATCCCCACTCTTCGATGTACGTGAACCCTGAGGAGTTCTTGCTTTTGAATCTGGTTTGTATCTTGGAGCCGCTGCAGTTCGCTAATACCTTCACGTAGGGAGGCTCAGTCGCATTAAGACAACATTTCAACGTGCCTCACAGACCCTCAAAGTCTAGATCTTTCTAATTTATTTTTCATTGTTTTATATTGTGTTCAATTGCATTTGTTTAATTATTAGTTTTAATTTGATACATGTGTCAGTAGTTATATTATATGCATCCACAATATATAATTTGCTACTGTCAAAAATAGTTTATCAAGTTGTTACTATTTCACAAATTTATCCATTATTTAGTTTAATTATTAGATTATTTGTGTTAGGCTTATTTGTTGAATATTGCTAAGTTGGAGATCATTTTGACTTTCTGTTCCTTACATTCTAAAGAGACTGAAGTATATTTTTGGAAGTTGTGTTCTAGTTTAATCTAATACATAAAACAGTGACTAGTATTTGAAATTATAAAAAACTAGGAAAATAAAAGGTTTAGAAATTATTTCTGTTAGTTAAGTTTTGTACCAGTGAATTGTTTTAAAGTTTAAAAATCAGTACTTGAGAGTTAAGTTTATATTTAATTAAAAGATTTGTTTGTAGCATTTAATAGACAAAATAAAACTCAAAGTGACATTTGAATTTAAAATTTTTCTTACAGGATAATCTAGTATTTCTCTTTGCCCTATAACCAAAATTTTGAAATGGGATATTTAGATGAAGCCAATAGTGTGAGACCCGAAAAGTTTAATGGTCAAAATTTTCGTAGGTGGCAAAAACAAATGCGTTATTGGTTAACTGTGTTAGGCCTAGTATCTGTCTTAGGGGAAAATCAATCTGGTGAAGAGATATCCTCATGGTTGACTCCAGAACAAAAAGAGTATCAGTGCCTCAATAGGATACTTAGTGTCTTATCTGATCATCTTTATGACGTGTACCAAAACACTACAAAAACTGCTAAAGAACTTTGGAATACATTAGAGGTCGAATATGGAATTGATGATGCTGGAATTAAAAGGTTTGCCATCTCCAACTTTAATAGCTACAAAATGGTGGATAATAAATCTGTGGGAGACCAAATTCATGAGTATCAAGAGCTCTTAAGACAAGTAGAAAAAGATGGGACTATTTTTAACGAAAACTTTAAAGTTTCGAACTTAATTGATAAGTTGCCACCTTCATGGGATAATTTTGCTAGGACTCTTAGGCATAAACAAGGAGAGTTCACCTTGAGCCAAACCATAAACTCTCTTAGGGTGGAAGATAAACATAGGGCGATTACAAACTCACAAAATGGGAGACCTCCTAAAGTAAACCTAGTGGAAAATAATCATAATAATTATAGGAATAACAACAATTATAAAAACAATTTTCGGCCTAAGGGTAGAAATTTTAAAAATAATCGATTTAATAAACCCTTCAATAATGACCCTAATAATAATAATCAAAACAACCAAAAGAATAATAGTAATAAACCAAAGGGCTTAGAGAAAGAGAAAAGATCATGCTATGTCTGTGGAAGGACCAACCATTTGGCTAAGGATTGCTATTTCAAGAGGACTACACCAAGGAATAATCCAAATCAAAGAGGTCAAAGAGCTCAAGTTAATATGTTGGTGGATAGATACAATTCTGCCAAGCCATGTTTTTAGGTATAAAACTTCTTTGATTAATTTTACTTATGAAAACAAAGATTGGTGGTTAGATTCTGGAGCTAATATACATGTTTGTTTTGATGGTGAATTTTTTAAAACTTATCAGAAATCAAGTGGAGGAAGTGTAACTCTAGGGAATGATTCGGTCGCACAAGTGCTTGGAATTGGTGACGTGGAATTAAAGATGACATCTGGGAAGACTTTGATTTTGAAGGATGTGCGACATGTTCCGGAAGTTAGAAGAAATTTAGTTAGTGGATCATCCTTAGTTCAACAAGGATATAAAGTTGTTTTGGAGTCAAATAAGGTAGTAATAACGAAGAATAATTTATTTATCAGAAAATGATATGTTTGTGATGGTTTGTTTAAATTAAATATTCAGTTGAAAGTTCGTGAAGTTTCTCCCAATGTTTTTAATGTTGAATCTTGCAATGTATGGCATGGAAGATTATGACATATAAGTTTAAAGAAAATTAAAAGAATGATGGATCTCAATTTTATTCCTAAATCTAAATTGGATTTTAAACATAAGTGTGAAGTGTGTGTACAAGCCAAACAAACTAGAAAACCTCACAAGAGTGTAGAAAGAAACACTCAACTCCTAGAACTTATACATAGCGATGTGTGTGATTCTACTAGACCATCGACTAGAGCTAGAAATAAATATTTTGTGACTTTTATAGATGATTGCTCTAGATATTGTTATGTCTATCTTACTAAGACCAAAGATGAGGTATTTAATAAATTTAAGATCTATAAAACCGAGGTGGAAAATCAATTGGAAAGGAAAGTGAAAAAACTTAGGTCTGATAGAGGTGGTGAGTATACTTTAAATGATCTTAGCACCTTTTGTGAAGAACATGAGATAATACATGAAGTAACTCCACCTTATTCACCCCAATCAAATGGAGTAGCGGAGAGAAAATATAGAACATTGATGGATATGGTGAATTCAATGTTAATTAGTTCTGGCTTACCTGAGAACTTGTGGGGGGGAAGTTATACTAAGTGAGTGTTTTATATTGAATAGAATAACTATAAGAGAAAATGAGAAAACACCGTATGAAATCTGGAAGAAAATAATTCCAAATCTTGGTATCATGAAAGTGTGGAGGTGTTTAGCTAAGGTAGCCATACCTGAACCAAAAAGAAGGAAAATTGGATCTAAAACTGTAGACACTATCTTTATAGGATATGGTCAAAATACTAGTGTCAATAGATTCCTAGTTATTGATTCTGAAATAAATGGAATATCTAATAATACAATCATAGAGTCAAGAGATGCTACATTTTTTGAAGATATATTTCCTTTTAGAAGGAAGATACCAACCCAAGTGAAACAAACACCTTTGACCAATGATGAATCTTCTACTAGCAATAGTGATCTTTTAAGGAAAGACAGAAAGATACCAGTAGAGTTAAGAAGAAGTAAAAGACCAAGAATAGAAAAGAATTTAGGAGATGGTTTTTTCACTTTTCTAGTAGAAAGTGAGCCTACATCTTACAAAGAAGCTATGTCCTCTTTAGAAGCTCCTTTTTGGAAGGAGGCTATTAATAGTGAGATTGAATCAATCTTACGAAATAACACTTGGGAGATAGTAGAGTTGCCTCCTGGAAGCAAGGCAATAGGATGTAAATGGTTGTTCAAGAAAAAATTAAAACTTGATGGGAGTATAGATAAATACAAAGCTAGATTGGTAGCCAAAGGATTTACACAGAAGAAAAGAATAGGCTATTTTGATACATATTCACCAGTGTCTAGTATCACTACCATCGGAATTTTAATTGTCTTAACGTCTATCCATAATTTAGTGATACATCAAATGGATGTCAAAACTGCATTTCTGAATGGAGACTTAGATGAAGAAATATATATGGACCAACCCGAGGGCTTTATAGTAAAGGGACAAGAACATAAGGTATGCAAGTTGGTAAAATCTTTATATGGTTTGAAACAAGCACCTAAACAGTGGCATGAGAAGTTTGATAAGGTAATCCTAGAATATGGTTTTCGAATAAATGAAAGTGAAAAATGTTTATATTATAAGGAAAATATTGGAAGTTGTGTGATCTTATGTCTTTATGTGGATGATATTCTAATTTTTGGGACTGATTTAGAAATAGTTAAAGAAGTTAAATCTTACTTATCTAAGAAGTTTGATATGAAAGACTTGGGAGAAGCCAAGGTAATCTTGGGCATGGAAATAGAGAAAATTGGAAGTGGAATATCTCTTAGTCAATCTAACACCATAGAGAAAATGTTGAAGAAATTTAAGTTTTATGACAATCAACCAGTATCGACGCCATATGACCCTCATATACATTTAAAGAAAAATAAAGGAGACCCTATATCACAATTGAAGTACTCACAAATGATAGGATCTTTATTATACTTAGCTAATAAGTCTAGACCAGATATCTCTTATGTCGTGGGAAGACTAAGTCGATATACACAAAATCCTAGTAAAGAGCATTGGACTGCTTTAGAGAGGGTATTTAAATATCTTAGAGGAACTCTAGATTACTCTTTACATTATAAAGGATTTCCAAATGTCGTTGAGGGTTTTAGTGATGCGAATTGGATCACCGATAGTTTAGATATAAAATCCACTACTGGTTATATTTTCTTGTTAGGTGGGGCAGCCATATCTTGGGGATCTAAAAAGCAAACTATAATTTCTAGAAGTACAATGGAGGCAGAGCTTATAGCCTTAGATACCACCTATACATAGGTTGAGTGGATTAAAAGCTTATTACTAGATATACCTTTATTGAATAAGCCTATACCTGCTATATCTTTGCATTGTGATAATAAAGTTGTGATTGAGCTTGTGAAGCAAACTCATACTAATAAAAAGATGAGCAGACATATGCAAGTAAGATATAAATCTGTGAAGAAAATGTTTAAGTAGAAACATAATTCACTAGATTTTGTGAAGTCAGAATTGAATATTGCTGATCAACTAACAAAAGGACTTTCAAGAAAATTCATCTTAGAACTGTCGAAAGGAATGGGTCTAAGCCCACAAGGAAGTCACCTAAGAAAATAACCCAACTTCTGTGATTGGGAACCCCATGAAGGAAGTTCAATGGGTAGAAACAATTCGTACTGCGTGACTTATTTAGCACTTAAATTTTGAGATATCCTAAGAGGCGATATTCTCTTACTCATTCCTATGGCAGAAGTGCATTTGAAGTGTGACATTAAAGAAGGGTTGTTACCCTGAATGAGACCGAGACAATAACACTCTTACAGGGTAGGGGTCACATATGCCCTTGGAGGTTTCACCTAAATGAGAGTCGTCGTGAGGCCGCAACTATGAGAATTGGGTTGTTCTTTAGAAACTCTCATGAGAATCAAGATCGAGTGCATGGCCTTTTATAGCACTAACCCGCGAATCATGACTAATATCAGTACTGTGTGTGTAACATGTTGGACTCTGACTCAAAGGGTTTAGTTCAAGTCTTTGGTTACTATAACCTTTCAGAGGAAAACATTTAACACTAAGTAAGGTTCAAGTCCGAAAGACACCTATACTTATTGCACAGTATTGTAGTTGCCCAATTTTTCTTTTATATATAATTTGTATATTTGGTTTTTAAAAGGAAAACTTGTGGGGGATTGTTGGAATAAATTAAGTTTTTCCTTTTCAAAAATGGTTCCATCTTTCATCCTTTCCCTAAGAGATATTTAAAATATTTTGAATTATTATATATTATATATATGTATAAGATATGACGGTTGGTGGAGTTCAAACTTGAATTTTAATTAGATTTTTTTTAAACCATTGCAATTGGAATCCAAACCGTTGCACTGCAACGGCACCTTTACCCCTGGTTTGTGCAATGGCACCTTTACCATTGGTTTGTGCAAAGGCACCTTTTCCCACTGGGCATAACTTATGCCTATAAAAAGACGAATTCTTTGAGTATTTACTGATATGGAAAAAACCTCTCAGCAACTTGAGTGTAACACCCCGCATTTTATTTTATATATGCATATAGATATATAGTAAATAATTGTTGTAAAAATGGGGATATGTGTAGTGATGTGTGTTTGAATTTGGTAGATTGGAAAAGTAGAGATTTAAAATATTAGTGGAAATAATAGTTGAAATTCAGTTTTAATAAGTGAAAATATGAAATTTTAGGTCCTAGAACTTGTATTAAATAGGTTTGGTGTAAAAATATGTGTTGAAGAGGTTTGGGATGGATTTGGTTGGCTTAGGAATGGATTGGAAATGGAAAAGGGATGAAACAGTGAACAGTGCACGTAAACAGTGCACTGGCTGCAACTTCAAGTCCAATTTAGACCTTGATTCAGTCAATATCTTTCAAAACTCAAAACATTAAAGTTGTAGAGCTCTTTCTTAGCATTCCATATCATCTTGAATCATCTCAATCGGAGTTCGGATGAGAGAGTTATGCCCCGATAACGAAGTGATGTCGAAACAGCCCATGAACAGTAAAAAAAAACGGAACTGCTGTGTTTAAAAACACAGATTTCAGCCATTTACTCTCATTTCTCTCATTCCACTCTCAACCCACTTCTCTTAGGACTCTAGAGGAAGATCAAGAAGGGAGAAAAGGGAAGGAGGAGATCACAAGAACTTGGGTTCTAAGTTTAAAGTCTTGATTTAAGGTAGGGGATTTTCTCTCAATCTCTCACATTGAGGCTAGGTATATATATATATATGTTTCTTCACTCTCCTTCTCATATATATAATATTAAATACATGATTCTTGTTCTATTTGTAATAAATGTCATGTTTTGAACAATATGAAGGGTGGGTAACCACCAAAGCTCTATTTTTTTTTATCTTCAAAACCCTAGTTTTCAAGAAAAGGGGATTTTCTCCTAATTTCTTATTTGTCTTTGATTTCAAAACTTTAGTGTTGAATATTATATAACAAAATGATATAGATTACGATCTCTTACATATTTTCTTGGATTATTCGATTATATGACAAATGTGAAAAATTGGGGATTTTTACTATATTTGGGAAATTGTTGTGAATTGTGAATATTCTTGGTTTCCTCATTGTATGGTTGTTGTGATGGACTTGGATTACCTTCGAGAGATGTCGTAGAGTGTTAGAGGTTAGTCTATCCCAGTGGGGTTGAGATGGTTGTCTAATGCTCGTAGTGGATCGTTGTTGTGACCGCGATCACTATTGTTCACATATATATCGAGGAAAATGGTTAGTATACTAGACACCTTGGGAGGATTTCGTCAATGCCGTAGGAGACGGTACACGCCCTTCCTAAAGAGAGTTGTGATTGTTGGTTGGAATTGGTGGACTAGGTATGATCGTTGGGTAGATTCACGGAAAGCAATCAACATACATGGTACGAGGATGAACCAAAAATACATGGAATCAGGAGTTGGGTCGTTCTTGCCGATGCATTGGTATGGGACAATGCATGGGGAGAAGTCCTTCTTAAATAGCTTAAATTGGAATTTTGTTTATCGATGTTAAACTCACTTTATTCTTTTAATTGATTATTACTACTGTTTAAACTTGATATCTCTTTTAAAATGTCACTGTTTTCATTCCTAATCTATATATATGTTAGTTGTGAAATGAGACCGACCGTTTTCTATGTTTTCCAAACCTTGTTTGAGTTGAGAGGATTTTGCTACAGAGCTTCGTGCTCACCCCCTACAAATAACATTTTCAGATTTCACACTTGAGGAGGAGCTAGGAGCCGAGGAGCCCGCCCATTGGGAGACTACGCTTGACGGGAGTGTGGATCCCGAGGTGGACGCTTAGAGCGACACTTTTATTTTGTTCTAGACTAGATTATGCTTAGAATATCCTTTCGAAGTCTAGTTCTTTTTAGTTATTTCCGCTGCGTTATATTATTACATTTTGGAGATGTAAAGGCCAAGATTGGGCCTATTCTTTTGGGATGATAGTGTGGATATGATATATGGTGAATGAAAGTTTATTTTATGATGGATAAATGGACCCGGTGTGGTCAATAGTTATGCATATGTGGATCCGGTGTGGTCAATTGTAATATAATTGTACAGGTTGTGTTTTGGGTAGAGCTCCCCGTACAAAGGAGACTCTGCCCAAATTTTGTTAAAATATGAATGGTTGATGAATGAAACTTTCGTCGTGATGGATTTACTTAGTGCTCTCATGCGGTGAATGGTTTTTAGAATGTAATGTCACCCAAGGGGGTTTTTGGGGCGTTACATTGAGTGAACTTTTGTCTCATTTCGTTTTTCATACAACAAAAAGTTGGCAGATACTTTTTGGTCTCATTTTACATTGGTTATTCACACAGGGCTTTGTTCTTCTCTACATTCTTAAGTATTTTGATTATACTAAATTTTGGGCAACTCGATTAGAGTTTGATTCATCCCCATTCTTCGGTGTACGTGAACCCTGAGGAGTTCTTGCTTTTGAATCTGGTTTGTATCTTGGAGCCGCTGCAGTTCGCTAATACCTTCACGTAGGGAGGCTCAGTCGTTTTAGGACAACGTTTCAACGTGCCTCACAGACCCTCAAAGGCTAGATCTTTCTAATTTATTTTTCATTTTTTTATATTGTGTTCAATTGCATTTGTTTAATTATTAGTTTTAATTTGATACATGTGTCAATAGTTATATTATATGCAGGGGCGGAGCCAGGAATTTTAGTCAGGGTGGGCACTTTAATTACGCACTCTAATTTTTTTCCTCATAACCAATCACATTATATAATATATTTATATTTTATTATATTATATTTAGCTGAAATTAATATAAAAAAATTCAGTTCAAGAATGACAAAAAAGTAAGAATAAAAACAAAATTATTGTGAAATAGTAAATTCAATTTTTATTTAGCCAAAACAAAATCCTAACAAAAAGACACGAAAAAAAAATTTAGTACATTTTTAACATAATTATATATTTCAATATAATATATAAGATTTTAAAATCTCTAAAATTTTGTATGTGAATTAAATGTAAATTAATTTTTCACTAAATTTCTATTAATGTGCACAATCACAAGTCTTGTAGTAAAATTATTCTTTATTTAGTTGCAAATTTTGGTTGAGGTCATTGTCATCTTATAGAGAAATTTCCTATTCAAAATAGTTTAAAATATTTTTGTGTTACAATATTTTGTCTTTTGTATACAATCGTATTTTATTAGGTTATATGTTACTATTACTTAAAAAATGGTAAATGAGAATTAAAAATTGTTCTTAAAAAATAACGAACGTTGTGTTAGATAAATAGAAATATTGTATATTCGTCAATATACAAATATATCATTAACTCAATTCAAAACTAACATATTTATTTTAGAGGGTTAGTGGTCCACTAATTTATTGAAAAAAAAAAACTAGAACCATTGAAATTTTCAAAAATTTAAGAGGGCAAATATAATATATAAAATAATTTTATGGGTTCTCATCTAAGGTTGTCCAAAAGTGAGGGGGGCAAGTGTCCACCCTGATCCCCGCATGTTTCTTATAAGGGTTAGGTCATGTCTGTCAAGTGGCCAAAAAATTGTTTTTTAATGGTGGGTCAAAAGTTTTATTTTTTAATAGATTTGGGTGAATTGTGATAGGTCATAGATTTGATTTGTTAATAAGTTTGGGTAGATAGTGATGAGCTCAAATTTTTTTGTTTTAAATGACCTTAATTTTTTAATTTTTTTGGGTAGATAATGTGGGCCTAACATTTTTATTTTTTGTTTTGGGTGGGCACAAATAACATATTATACAAATATATAATATATATACATAACTAATAAATAAAAAAAAAATTTGAGGGGGGGCACGTGCCCACCCTGGCCCATGCCTCCCTCCGCCCTTGATTATATGCATCCACAATATATAATTTGCTACCGTCAAAAATAGTTTATCAAGTTGTTACTATTTCACAAATTTATCCATTATTTAGTTTAATTATTAGATTATTTGTGTTAGGCTTATTTGTTGAATATTGCTAAGTTGGAGATCATTTTGATTTTCTGTTCCTTACACTCTCATATGTGTACAGTTTGATATCTATGGGATTACTAGGATGAGTTGATGAATGAGCTCAGCATGATTAATTTCACTATTCAACATCAATATAGGGAGGAAAATCAAGTGGCAGATTATTTGACAAGGCAAGACTCGGCAGGAGAGACAACTAAGTATTTGAGCAATGCACACATGCCTCTACAACTTAGAGATGTTTTATGGCTGGATAAGCTTGGGATGCCTAGTATGAGGCTCTAATTGGTTATGATATGTGCTAGTTTGTGTGGGTTTTTTTTTTTTAGCTTTGTTTATTTGTAACCACGGTATTCCTTCGTTACAAGTGAGGGTGATCTAATAAATTTCAGAGGTACCGTTCTCCTCCTTTAAAAAAAAAAAAGAGATTCATTGTCAACCGTTATTAAGTCTTGGTTCATATAAAGGATCTCGATTGGCCATATTATTCCCATTGTCATTAATCGGGATCAAGCAAAGAACTAAAATTAACTAGCATGGATATATTATGGCAATAAGTGATTACCCATTAGGAACTTCAATGACCCTCTAACAAGTAAGGATGTTACTCTGGGAAGAATTGGGTTTATTTGAGTGGTTACATCTTGAATTTTGTGGGAACTGATTCTGCTCCGACATATAAGCAGCATTAATAATTTGATTCTTGAATGGAGAAAACTATGTTATCGAAAAAAAAATTGCAGTATAGTTCAAATATAGGCGTGGTTCCCAAGGATCCAATATAACTACTTAAGTCTATGTTGCCATAATATTGTTGTAAAGTTTACAAGTTTTGTGGGCTAAAATACAAGTTTTTGGATTTGTTTACAATAAAATTTTTTGGGTTAATTTCAAATTGCACACCGAAAGATCGTTTGAACCTCAATTTGCACCTTCAAAAATCAAAAATCTTAATTTGCACCCTCAAAGATAGAAATATGTATCGATGCGCACCTTAAGCCAACAGTTGTCAGTTTGCAATCTAAAACTAAATGGATAAATTACACCTAGACCCCTTATGCTTGTTACTTAATCACCTAGACCCCACATTTGAAATATTACACCTACATCCCTTTAGAATCCAAATATGACTAAAAATGTTCTCCCAATTGGGCATTCAAATCATTCGGTTTAAGTGATGTATTGCATTGGATATAAATAATATTATATAAATATATGCATTATATTAGTCATTCAAATGGTAAGCTTAATTTTGAATTTTAGAGTATAATAGACCCGCAAAATAAATGGTAGTATGAAAATTATAATTTTTTATTAGGATGAAATCATATTTTTTAATGGTTATATTAATAGATATCAGCGACAATAAGTTATGTGTTACACGTACACAAACGTTGTGAGGTGTAGGAGTAATATTTTAAATGTGAGAGGGTTCAAATAATTAAGTGACAAGTATGAGGGGATCTAGGTGTAATTTATTTATTTAGTTTTAGACTGCAAACTGATGACTGTTAGTTTCATGTGCGCATTGATACAAATTTTTATATTTGAGGTTACAAATTGAGATTTTTTATTTTTGAGAGTATAAATTGATATTCGAACAATCTTTCAGGATATAATTTGCAATTAATCCAAAAAAAAATTCAATTTTTAGGGTCACATTATTACTTTTACAGCCCAAGTTATAACTTTTAGGGGCCATTTCCAACTTTTGAATTTGGTCTTAATTAGGTCTCTATATCATTACTCGAGAAAGTGTCCATTACTCAAGAAAGTGACACATGTTGGAATAAGAAAAATTCAAAGAAAAATAGGTGGCTTTAAGTTGTCTCACAAACTACTTCTATCCAAACTGGTTTTTATCTACGAGAGACGCTTTGTGGCCAAGAAATGTGATGTTTGGATAGGGATTCCATGGTTGGTTCCGGTGTGATGTATATCATATTAAAGCAATACTATGTTTACTAAATTTTGTATTCTAAATTAGTATCGGTGGTTGGATCAGTGAGGTTTATTAATTTCACTACACATTCAATACAAAGAATTATGACATATCATTTGGGATATGAGATTTGATAAATAAATTTAGACGGCATAGTTTTTGACAAGCCCAGATCTAGACTAGGTCTGGACCAAGTTCATGGGTTAAGCCCAAATCATCAAAAGGCATGTCAGACTTAGCTCATGGCCTCAATCCAATCCAAAATTCAAAAGTTTAGGGAAAGTCAACGCATGTGGGAGAGCAATCATCGGGATTGTCATTACTCCAAGATAGTGTCTATCCTCAATTGTAGCTATCTTCGCCGATAAATTAGTAGCTTGACCTTCATATCACCGCCACATCTAGGGCTTTGTACCTATAAATTATAAATCCCTTGCACAGAGGATACATACCTCACCTTAAAGCATACTCATACTTTCTCTCTCCTATTACCTTGTATTCTCTCATTAATAGAGTTCTGCGGCCACCGATGCCGTCTTCAGTGGTTAGATCACCTAGACCCAACCACTCAATTTTTGTCTCTTGTTATTAATTTTTTTATATCACACATTCAACTGATTTGATTATGCATGGTCAACTTTGTAGATCATCAATTTTATCCATCATATTAAGCCCTGAAACAAGACACCAACTACATTTATGTTATTTTCTCATATACAAAGGGCATATTTGATGAGTACAACAATAAAAGACAATCTAATTCAAGGGCGGAGCCACATAGGGAGGAAGGTGGGCACTCCCCCTGCCCCCCGAGTTTTTCAATCTTTTTCCTTATGTATTATTAAGGGCTGATAGATTAGTTATTTTAATACATTTGTCCCCTTGATTTTTGAAAATGTTTACAACGGTATTAACTTATTTTTAATTTTTGGCAAGTTAGTGGTCCATTGCCTCCCCCAAAAAAAAAATCAATGTTTTAGTTTCTGGATTGAGTAAATCAACAAAATAAATGATGATTTCAACTAGTTTTCGCAATATAAAATGAATAATGATTTTGTGTGGTTTTGTATATTGAAGAGAATTTTTAAAAATTTAGTTTATTATCAATACATTATAGACAAATTTTGAGATTTGAAATAACATCGTATTCTACTTTAGTATCTAATTAAGTTGAAATGTAATACTATAAGTTATTTTATGGTTTGTTGTTCATATTTTCTTTAATTTAAATGGAAACTGGTTTTATTGTTTTAATAGTAATCAAGTGTTGAATCTTAAAATATTTTTTCATGCTTGGAAATGTTTTGTATAAAATGGTGAAATTTTTTTCTCTAATAGTTTGCCCCCTCTAATGGAAAATCCTAGCTCCGCCCCTAATCTAATTTATAAGACTCTTGCCATTTCCAAGTCTAAGAACAATTAGATGAATGCGACTATACTCCAATAAATGGATAACTTATTTCTACGGCTCGAATTGTAATATTTCAATCATAATAGAATAACTTTATCTATTCATCAAAACCACACGACTAAAGAGAATGAAAAGAAAAATCGAAAATGGGACTAAAAAAGGGAAACATATTAGAATAGAATTGCAATTCTCTTCCATTATTGATTATTTCCCTAGGATGTGGCTTGTAAGTTTATTCATTCTTAGCATCTTCATCTTTAATTTTTTCTCAAGAATTAAAACATTGGATATATTACTGAGTTGGGTAAAATGTCTAATTGATGTTCTTGCTAACTTTTATTACGAGTTCAAAATACAAATGTGAAGAAACAAAAAGAAAACCACTATGGTACAAAAATTTCCCCATCTCCTTATCATAAATGGAAAAACAAAAATTTTATCCTAAGTGGGAGCCCGTTCTCGGCGATAATTGAAGCAACGACTTAGTATTATTTTTGGGGTGGATGATATTTTACATGCTACAATCAAACAATGAGAGGTAAAATAGGGGCATATTTTTCTCTAATAGTCTCTCTCTCTCTCTCTCTCTCTCTCTCTCTCTCTCTCTTAATCTATTTATATTAATATTACAACAACTCAATTGCACTAATCAGTTACATCAATCAGTTACAATTGTCTTATAATACACCAAACAACTACTCATGCGTTCTAATAAACCAAATAGCTACTCATGGGTTCTAATAAACCAAACAGTTACACAAAATTAGAACATTAACCCAATTTATCATTCAATTGTTTACATAAACTAAATAGTTGAACCATTTAGTATCGCGACATTGTTACACCATCATGCCTTAACAATTGCATGAGACTATGATTGTTACACCCATTAAAAAAAATAGGTACACCTATTAAAAAACAGTTACACCCATTAAAAAAATAGTTACATCCATTAAAAAATAGTTACACACATTAAAAAAATAGTTACACACATTAAAAAACAGATACCCCATTAAAAAAATAGTTCCACTCATTAAAAAACAGTTACACCTATTAAAAAAATAGTTACAGCCATTAAAAAACAGTTACACCCATTAAAAAAAAACAAAGAAGTTCTTTTTTTCCTACATCCCAACAATGAACAACACATAATATCTAACAAAACATCTTGACCAATTTTTTTTTTTTTTTTTTGGGAAAATTCAATGTTTATTCACATATAATTTGTGGCATTTTAATCAAATTCAATTGCCATATAATCCTGTTGTCGAATGAGAAGGGTTTTGATCATTAATGCCCCTATTTTACCTCTCATTATTATTGTTAATCTTTACATATTTGTTTCCTCAAATAACTGTCAATGATGACTGCATAATTTAAGGGAGGATATTTAGGTAAAAATATTTTTAATTCATTTGAATTTTGTATCTAAACACAAAAAATTTTATAAAAATTGTACTTAATAGAGTAAACAACTTATTTATATACTTTTGCTCAAATAAGTCTAAAAAATTGTACTCACACCCAAAAAAACCCACTTTTTTTTATATGTATAGAGATATATAAGTTTGAATATTATTCAAATATTTTGTGGTGGTCATCTTATTACTTCTATCTACAGCAATATTTTATGAAAAATGTGAGTTGCAATTGATCTACAATTTCATATTTTGTCTGTTTTATAGTTTTGGACTTTCTTTAATTGAGTTTGAATACATATTTATGAATTTTTTGAATTTACGTTCTTAATTTAAAAGTGAATTTTTTTGAAACCAGCCAACAATTAATCTTTATTTTTCTACGACTTGTCTTTATTTCTCTGCAACCTATTTTTATTTTTATACAACTTACTTTCTTTTGTTTGATAAATTTAAAATGAAGATTGAGAGAATTCAATCGTATAACTGAATGAATACCAATGGATAATTGATAGCTTGATTACATATATTGAAAAATATCTTTGATGATAATTTTGTTTTTTTTTTATTAATCATTGATTTTTGGGCCTTTTGTGTTCAATAAATTTTTATATATCAATATGACATAATAAATATAAATTTTATTTTATTGTATCGATTAGAAGAAAAAAACTAAATCTTGTAGTTAAAATATCCACCCCAGAAAAAAAATTTGGCCCTGCCCTGATAGTGAAATGCATATACATATAGTTTTATCAAATACCACCGGTGTGTGTCTAAATTGAATTCGCAAAGTATATCTCACTAACAGCGCTGTAATTGAAGGGTTCAATGTGCAAATAAACTATTTCTTGTGGTTCATTGTGCAAATAAACTATTTATTTTGGCTGTTAGCATATGCACAGAAGGAATTGCCTTCAAAATTCAGTTGAATTCCTTCCCTCTATGAGTTGGTGGGACTCAATTAATGTCAGTCGTTGGTGAAATTCCGAGTAAGATAACATAATCCGAACAACTGAAAAACACCCGAAATATTATTCAATTTTCTGCAACCACCAAAATCTCACCCAAAACCAAACACCCAAACTCAGCAGACCCAGAGAGCGAGAGAGAGAGATGGCAATGGCGACGGCGCTTCGTAGGTTTTCATCTTCCGTCGACAAACCAATCAAGCGTCTTTACAATGGCGGCTCTCTATATTACATGGTTGTTAGCCAAAAGCAATTTATCTGATTCTTTCTGCAGTTCTAAATCCCGATGTTTGTGTTTTCAAAGGTTGCATATTCATTTGATTTTGGTGTTGTAGTCTTCTTTGCCGAACGAAGCAGTGTACGAGAAGGAAAAGTCGCGTGTCACGGTAAGCCTATCAATTGTTCGACACAATTCTTCACTTTCCTCACCACGGCGTGATTCATTCAATTTTATGATTGTTTTGATTCAATGTTTGTGTATATGTCGATTCTGAAAGTGGAATTGTCGATTAATTCCAGTGGCCAAAGCAGTTGAATGCCCCGCTTGAGCTGGTTGATCCTGAAATCTCCAACATTATCGAGCTCGAGAAAGCCAGACAATGGAAGGTACACACATCCATTGAAAATTTCCCGAGTATGAATTATAAAGTTGCATTTTAACTTGGAACTGGTTATTTTATCTGGATTTTTTCCGTTGTGTTTGTATAGGGCCTTGAGCTAATTCCCTCGGAGAATTTCACATCAGTCTCTGTGATGCAAGCAGTTGGGTCCATAATGACTAACAAATACAGTGAAGGATATCCGGGTGCTAGATACTATGGAGGAAACGAGTATGTGGACTACACTCAGGTTTTGTTTCGCTTTTCTATGCTTTATGTGCTGTCTGCTGATATCATCAGCATTAGCATATACTTTTAGTTCTTTTCCTAATTTTACCCTTTTTTTAGTAGTTTTCTTTCCCTTAGAGCATTTGCAAGTAGTTCATCCCCTTACTGACATGCTTCTTTTAGGTACATTGACATGGCAGAATCCTTGTGCCAGAAACGTGCTTTGGAAGCATTTCGGTTGGATCCTTCCAAGTGGGGAGGTAATTGCATTTTATTTATCTATGCAATATTTTTAAGCAGATTCTTTTGGTGTATGCTGAAACATTTGAAAAAAATTTCCTTCTTTTATATATACAACATGTTGCAGAAGTTTCAATGCCATGTTTCCAAATCCATCAATGATGGAGAGTAAATACTAATAACATTGATAGGCAAGAGGCAGGCAATTGACAGTGCTTAAGAAGTAATCATGTGAATTGTGTAGTCAAACTGCTTACATGTGTAAACTGCAAAAAAAAAAAGGAAGAGGGTTTGTTTCCTCGTATTGAGGACATATTTGATCCTCTACGAGTGAATATCTGCCTAATTAATCACCTTCTATGATGCAGTCAATGTGCAGCCTCTATCAGGATCTCCAGCTAATTTTCAAGTTTACACTGCACTATTGAAGCCTCATGACAGAATCATGGCACTTGATCTTCCTCATGGTGGGCATCTGTCACATGGCTATCAGGTGCTTGCACCTTCCATTGTGTTTTTCCTGCTAAATAGTTCATGGTATCCTCCTTCTTGGTCATGAACAGTATGCTGTTACTTAGTGTGCAAGGGTGTACAGAACATTTATACCTTCATAGTTTGAAATGGGGATGATTTTGGGTGTTAGTTCCATTGAATTACATGGATATCAATGCAGCTAAGTGTTATCTTGGTTTTTGCATAATATGCTTGCTTTACGTCATCAGCTATAAAATGTTATACTTCAAGCATTGCTTATATATGTTATGAAAACTCTACTGAGCTTCAACGGGAGCGCATTCTGAATAGTTATGCTGCAGTCAAAATAGAATAATTAAAATGTTATGCATGTGTGATTATCTTGAACAGAGATTATAAAAACATTCTACTCAGAAATCTTAGAAGGAAACTTCATTTTTTGATCCCTAGGATTTTGCTAGTGTGAAATATACGAGTGTCTGCATTATGGCGCTTCAGTGAAATTCCAAATACTCAAAACGTGGCCACCCAGGGTTGGATCTTATTTTTACTGGAGCCAATGTAGTAAACTATTTTGAATCTTTAGCTTTCAATTTACCAGGCATCAAAATATTAAGACTAACGTGCTAGCATGAGAATGATCACTAGGCTGCAGTATGTCTTCATAAAAAGGCCTCAGCAACCACAACCTTAAAGATCAACATGAAAAAATTATAAATCGGGTAATGCATGTGATACATACAAAAATGAAAAAGAAACATGCATTGTTGTGAAGAGCTTTCTATGATAACAACTGTCCACGTTATACATTGCTCATGAATTCTGATTTCAAGGGTCAACTGGTTCATAATTGATGCTACCTTGTTACCTATTCGAGCTAAAAGAAAAGCTTCCCATCAATCGGGGATGTAACATGCATCTTCACTCGCTCCTCTCAAGAGTATTCTATTTCTTCCTCTTCAAAAGAACCCAACACTTCCTCCCTAGTCTTAATAACAATAATCCTCTTGTCAATTTAACACGATAAAGAAGCAACTCCTGGACATTTAAGTCAAAGAAGAGGAAGATTACTCTGCATTAGCCCTTCAGTTGTAACTTCTTTTTTAGTTACGGATCCCTTCTGTTTGATTACGATGACTCAAAATATGGTATGGTATCAGTACGGTTACTTAGGATCTATTAAACTCCAATTGATTAAGCTCAGATTAGCATATCTTGAGATTTGTCCGGTATATCTTTCATGGAGGTTATCACGTGAAGAGACGTCTGCAAAGTTCAAAAAATTTCAAGGGTGGACTTTACTTAAATAGGGTACAGGTCCTTGGGCTGGGTAGTATATGCAGGATTTCCAAATCTTTATTTTTTTTTTTTTGGTGGGCGGGGGGGGGGGGAGGGGGGGGGGGGGGGGGGGGGGGGGGGGCTTGTGTATGTGTGGTGGTGAGGGCTTAACAACTTCAATGAAATTGTAACATTGGAAGTGAGTAAAGAGATAAAAATGAGGCTAGTTGCCCAGAGGACTTCAAGTAACTTATTTCCCCCTTTGGGAAAATACAATGAACTTGGTGAGATTTAAATAAAGGTTCCTACTAAAAGAGAGCATTGCAAAGATGCCAATTTCAATGGGTGAGGAAGACACCAACAGTAATAAGAGAACTGAAATTAGCTATGTTTTAAGGCCTCCTGTAAAATCTAGAGTAGATCATGGAAAAGTGATTCTACTTCCAAAATTCAGAATGCAATAATAACTATTTGGTGATGCTTTGTATGTGTATTTGAGATATCCGGAAGTTAGTTTTCTTGGGTGACTTGTAGTTGATGCAACAAGTGTGTAGACAGATATATATTGATTATATTCCCATGGGGTTCATGAGTGTAGTTAATCGATGCATCTTGACAAAATTTATTTGTTTTTGATGTCATTCTCTTCTGATTTTGTCGTAGTAAAATTGAGCTCATGCTTTCTTTTATATCTACAGACTGACACAAAAAAGATATCTGCGGTCTCCATATTTTTTGAGACCATGCCCTATAGATTGAATGAGAGCACTGGCTATATTGATTATGACCAGGTAGCTTTCTCCTTTTTTTATAATCATGTTTTTTTTCTGTTTCCCTAATTTGCTAGTTTCTTCATCATAGTTATCAATATATCATCATTGAAAGTTTCTTTTTTAGTATATTTTTTATACTTTTCCTAAGGTTACTGAATTTGAGAAACAAGGCTACATTCGGGGTAGAGAGTGATCCAAGTTTTGTGGAATAAGTAAAAGTTTAAAATTAAATATTAGAGGAAATACACTGTATAACAGATGGTGCAGAACTAATTGAAAATTTTATGTTATGGCGCTGTGTATAATCAGAGTGTTGTGGAACAATGTGATACACTAAAATGTTCGAGAGTGAACACAAACTTATACATGCCATCTGGTGCTCCATGTGTTGATAGATGGAGCAATGTCTTCAAAACTTGTATACTTTGGATTCTTCCTCCTAAATGAGTCCTCAGGGGATCCTTAAATTATGATAATCTCTTAATTTGGCGTACCCAATGCACAACAGTTTTGCCTATAGTGGGTTCTGGGAGAGTTAAATGGTAGGCAGTCTTACCCCCATTTTTGTAGGGGTTGTTTCCCGGATCCAAACCCACAATCATTATTAAAATGCCTAGACATACTATGGTCATTGTTACAAAGTTGGAATATAGCAGATTGAACTGAATGCGGTGATTTTGAAAATGAGTTAAGATCCAGGGCCACTCAAAAGCATGAATGCATATGTACATGTATACCAGTATATCTAGCAGCAAAGAGGGAGTTGTTCAGTGGACTTCTATGCCAGCAACCCACCTTGATGTTATGTGTTCCATTCCCCTGATGATAGAATCTTGCCTTTTTCCCGAACACACGTTTGTGACTTGAAATCTATCAAATGGCAGATGGAGAAAAGTGCCACCCTCTTCAGACCAAAATTAATAGTTGCCGGTGCCAGTGCTTATGCACGTCTTTATGATTATGCACGTATTCGTAAGGTAAACTCTACTATTTATTCTCTCAATCAATTTGTTTCACATATCTTGTAATAGAGCTTAATTTGACTTCACTTGACATCCTAAAAGCTTCGAGTTTACACTTTCTGTGTATTTCATAGGTTTGTGACAAGCAGAAAGCTATCATGTTAGCAGATATGGCACACATTAGTGGGCTGGTTGCAGCTGACGTCATCCCATCTCCCTTTGAGTACGCAGATGTTGTGACCACCACAACCCACAAGTCACTTCGTGGGCCACGTGGTGCCATGATTTTCTTCAGGAAGGGAGTGAAAGAGGTTAACAAACAGGGCCAAGAGGTGAGTTTTCAAAGAGCAATTACTATATGATTGCTAACCCTTGCCTCATCTGGTCCTGCCGTTGTCATTTAAATTAGTTCCATTTTTTGCTTCCAGGCAAATATTAGTTGATGTAATCTGGTATATTTAAAAACAAACATTAATGCTTTAATTTTTTTGAAGGTGATGTATGATTATGAAGACAAGATTAATCAGGCTGTCTTTCCCGGACTTCAAGGTGGACCGCACAATCACACAATTACTGGCTTAGCTGTTGCACTGAAGCAGGTTTGACGTTGACATTTCATTGAAATTTTTTCGAAGTGGGATTTTGAATATAAGACCACTCAATGCATTTATATAGTGGGAAACAGATTCAGGCTTTGCCCAATTGTTAGAATGAACTTTTCTTGGTACGAAAGTCACCAGAGATGCCAAGTGGTCTTTGAAGTACTCAAACTAGAAAATATAAATTGTTTGATCTACAGGCAAACCAAATGGTCGATGGTTGATAATCTGAGTAGTTTGAATGGATCATTTCGTAAATGGTAAGTATACAAGACTCTGGCAGGTTAAAATTGACCTAGGCTTTAAGTTCTTTGATTCGGCTTTGACATTCAAGGAACATATTCTTGAATCTAAAAGAGATCTACACAAGCCAAAAATCAAAAATAAAATTTATGCAGTATACTAGGGTGTAACTGGAGCAATATTTAAGAGGACTTACTTTTAATGGCTGCAAGAAAATGTTTTCTACATGCCCAGGTAGGATTCAGATCCTTTTGTATCCTTTTCCATACCCATAATTGCAATTACTAAGCAAAGCATGCCATTTTACTTGGAATTGTTTGGTCCATATAGTAACTGAAATAAGTCTCTTGGGCATGTTCTCTTACACTTTTGTGACTGTAGGCAACAACCCCAGAATACAAAGCCTACCAAGAGCAAGTCCTCAGCAATTGCTCGAAGTTTGCACAGGTATTATTCAATGACATCTTGGGACCTGTAACTGAAGCAATCTTGTGCATATCAATCTTTTGTGGTTCAGAAAACGAACTTTTCGGCCAGCATGATACTTCAAATTGCTGTAGACATTTACACTTCATATGCGACATAATGCTGAAATTTAACCAATCTTACAGACTTTGGCTGAGAAGGGCTATGAACTTGTTTCTGGTGGAACCGAGACCCACTTAGTTTTGGTGAATTTGAAAAGCAAGGTAAATGAAGAAAATTCTCTAGTGAACAGCTTGGTAACCTTCATGTTCCAAAATTCTGTCTGAGATATTGTCCAACCTTATGGGTAGCTAGTGCTTGGTGGCCGTTTCTGACAAAGTTGGCACAGATATTCTACTATTTAGCTGTGTTTAAAGTCACTGTTAGTTGTCCTAACATGACATAATGAAAATATTGGTATCTAATTGTTGTGTTTCTACTAAGCTTTTATCTTGGAAAGAGGAAGATGTCACTTTATTTATGATTATTCTTTCTACAGGGTATTGATGGTTCCAGGGTTGAAAAGGTGTTGGAAGCTGTTCACATTGCAGCCAACAAAAACACTGTTCCTGGAGATGTGTCTGCCATGGTTCCTGGTGGCATCAGGATGGGTACAGGCTCCTTTCTTGATTAGTTTTTGCTTGTCTGGTCATGTTATAACTGACTCTCATGACAAACTTGTCTCTCAGGAACTCCTGCTCTCACTTCAAGGGGATTTGTCGAAGAGGACTTTGCTAAAGTTGCTGAATTCTTTGATGCTGCTGTGAAGTTAGCTTTGAAGATTAAAGCTGAAACCAAAGGTTCCAACGTGATCATATGTCATTGCCTGAGCATGCAATACACATGCATACATATATTCTATACATCTTGCTCGTTTGTGTTGTCTCCTTTTACTTCTTGGAAACATCCATCTTTTTGTATGTGTTAATGTGTTGGGAACATGCACAATTCATCATGCTCACTGCCTCGAGATTTTTTAGACTCCACTTATACATGAAGACTTGCACTCTCTGATTCAAATGAGCATATGCATGGTTAATCTCAAGCATGCCATAGTGCTAAAATTTCTGACTTGTGGAGCATGCTGGTTTTTCATGTGACCCAGGGACAAAGTTGAAGGACTTTGTGGCCACGTTGCAGTCCAGTGATCCCATCCAATCCGAGACTACAAAGCTCCGGCATGAGGTGGAGGAGTATGCAAAACAGTTCCCAACTATTGGGTTTGAGAAAGAAACCATGAAGTACAAAAACTGAGGAAGAAATTCTACATGCCAGGTACTGTCTTCTTGAGGATTATAGGAGCTACTATAAAAAATGTCTGAAACTCTGATTGTTAGTCTGTAAGATTGTTTAGTAAGAACTGCTAATTCAAATATTTTTCTCCTTAGTGGCACACGACGAATCTCTAAAACATTCTGATTCTTTATTCATCATTTGTTTGTGGGAACAGGTAGCAGAATCGAAGATCAAATAATTTTACTACTTAGTTAATTGGGGATGAAGTTATCTGTTGACTGTATATCAAGGATGTTTGAGATGAGGGAGTGGCCATGTGGCTTACTCCAAATGGTCACGGGCTCAAACTCATCCCCTCCCAAAAAAAAGAAAAAGATGTAATTTACGATCTTGATATGTATAAACTATAAAGTACTCCAGCAAAATGTTGATTCCCATATTCGCTCGAAGTGTATATGTACATTACCTGAGGCTCTATAAAGCAATGAACTTGCTGTTGATTTCAATAAAGTTACTTTATGTGTTAGCATGATGGTTTAAACAGGCTTAGATCTTTGGGGCTAAGTCTGAGTTCGAGGGATTAGTCGACGTAAACCTGAATATCTATTAGATTTTCCATCTAAATTGACAGGAATGCAATACAAGCTCGACCAAAGTGGTCTAGACGTGGCTGTTTAGATTTCTAAATGACCAGAATGCCACTCAACCCAGTTTAGGATGAAGAGAGAATGGGACTGTTTCTGCCATGCAATAAACTCTCCAACACAAAGCAATAGTGAATCTTATTCACCAGTCTAAAGAAGCTTCTCTTCTCTCTCTAGAAATCAGTCACCAGTGCAGAAGATGACCAGAAGTTGCTGGGGTTGTGTTTCGGATCCGAATTGTGTTGACCCGCGCCCTTTTCCTTTTTTCCCTCTTCATTCTGTTCTCTGTTCAAATCCTCTTCTTTCCTTCTCCTCTCTATAGTGTTGGTGGATGTAAAAGTCTTATATTTATCATGAGTCTTGGTTTCAATTCAAGCACGTTTGAACACATTGCTATCTGTTTTTTTGCTCCAATTCAAGCACCAGGGGGTTATGAGAGATGTGAAGATCAATGTTAAAGAGGGTAGAAGTGTCATTTTGCGTTTTGGTTAATGGAGTTACCAATTTCATTTTGATATAGAAACATAGGGGGTTATGTATCTATTTTTAAACGGTAGGGAGGTAATCCGTTTCTGGTTCTAACCACATTGTGATACATGGTAAATATGGCGGCAACATTAAAAGTCAAGAGTCCAGAATGGATGGATGTAGTTTATGACAATCAATTGCAATCCTCTTCGTATCGAAATAACATTGGGAGAGATGCGTAGAAGATATTTTATCGGGTTTGGCTCCACTACGTTAAGGGAGTTACCGCATGATATGCAGTTTAATTGAACGGCATTGTTTGAGCCGTTTTTGGAATTTTTTTTTTTTTTTTGGTTAATTATACTGGAGATCCTTAAAGTATGAAGTTTTTTTCTCATTTTGATCCTCAATATTTCAATTGCATCATTTTTGTTCCTGAATTATTGAAAATATATTTATTTAGCCCTCACGGAGACAATGTTCATATTGTTAACAATTTTTTATTATAAACTTGTCACGTGATACCTAAATATGGATAAACAAAATAATTTAAATAAATCTTCACCAAATTTTTGTGGAAATTTTGATCAAATACTCAAATTATATAGTTTTGATCATGAAATATCCAAATTTTGGTAAAAAACTATCCATATTACACATTTTGATCAATAGTGACCTAAATTTTGATCAAGAGCTAATCAAATTATTTATTGTTCATATTTATGTATTACGTGACAAGTTTATGATTAAAAATCGTTAGCAATTTAGATGTTGTCTGTTTAAGAGACCACATAAAAACATATTCAATACTTCAAGGACCAAAATGATGCAATTGAAATATTGGGAACCAAAATGAGACAAACCTCATACTTTGGAGATCTCCAATACAATTAACATTTTTTTTAAAAAAAAAAAAATACCTTATCAGAAATGACGTCGTTTTTTGTCAATGGCATATCAAAATCAGAGATCCCCTTTTCTCCCACTTCTTCTTCGTCAAACAGTCTACCTTCTCCCTCCTTCTTCTCAAAATTAGAGATCCCATTTTCTCCCACTTCTTCTTCGTCAAATGACGGTACGGTATCAAAACTAGATTTCGTGCATATCGTTCATTTTTCATTTAGTTCTTTCATTCATTTTTTTTTTGTTTTCATTTCATGCTTATGTGTATGTTTCATTATTTCATTAATAGAGCTATTTTCTGATTATATAGCTTTCCAGTATATGCAAATGTGTTGTTTTTAGTATATGCATATGTGTAGTTTTTAAGTTTGAGTCAAAACCTTATTGAGTTAATAATATTAATATTTTCTGGAACTTGAAAAAATTAATATTTTCTGTTTTTGTTATCAATGTTGTGCCAATTTGTTTTTTATTTTTTTGGAATGTCATGCATATATTATGTGTTTCATTCACCACATAATGTCATTTCAATTAAATTTTTTATTGTAGGATACTATGATGGATGATTTGGGAGGTAATGTGACCGAGAATAGACCTCATATTGATATGCAATTTGATGTTGAAGAAGATGTTTATGTGTTTTACAATAATTATGGAGGGCCTACGGGATTTAGCGTGAGAAAATATTTTCAGAATAAAAGTTTGAAAGATGGTGTTGTCATTTACAGAAAATATGTTTGTTGTAAACAAGGTCAACAGAGAGTGACAAATAAGGAAACCTCGAGAAGAGGCGCGAATAAATTGCTAAGCTTATATGTGCATATCTCTTAATAGAGAAATTGGCAAATTTGTTGTAGTGAAATGGGACGACAACCACAACCATCTTTTTCACCTTGCTGAATGTATGCATATAATGTCATCTCAACGGAATGTTACCGGAACACAAGACATTAATATTGATACGATATCGGATTGTGGAATATCACTTAAGGCTTCCTATAAACTTTTGAGTACTCAGTCGGGAGAAAATGAAAGTCTAGGTTTTACTCGTCAAGACCAAAAGAATTACCTTCGTGAAAGGAGGCAACGAGACTTGAGGTATGGTGAGGCGGGTAGTTTGTTGAAGTATTTTCAAACAGAGGCAGCTAAAAATCCATCATTCTATTATGGAGTGCAATTGGATGTGAAGGATCATATTACTAATATTTTTTGAGCCGACCTAAGGATGATTATTGATTATGGCAACTTTGGGGATGTTGTCTCATTTGACACTACTTTCAGAACGAACCAGGAGTATCGACCCTTTGTTTTTGTTTTAATGGCTTCAATCATTTTAGGGAGACAGTCTTATTTGGAACTGCATGAATGTAGGGTACTCCGAGTGATTCAACGCATGTGCATTCTTTAATTGATGCTAAATCATTTTTCATGAATGATTTCTTCGGGGATGATTTGCGACATTTACAATGAGCAACAGTTGTAAGGATGCTTGGGGGATAGTAGTTGGAATGATATTTTGTTGAAAATCATGTATTTTTTATTTTTAATGAACATGATCATGATGCGTGATTGTGATTATGTGCATTTTTTTTAACGAACATGATCGTTTTTAATAAATATGATCTTTTTTCCAAGTTACAACACAATACAAAACCCACAAGGTCATTCAAATTAAACCACAAGTTTATTCACAACACAAGTTCCATCAGTACACCATTGCTCCTACATCTCTACTTCACTAGAATCACAAACATAAGCATCACCACTAGTAACGTGGCTACAAACATATATGACTTCACATTGCTCCTTCATTTATCTCAACACATTGAACTATATTAGAAAGTTCTTCAATCTTCAACTTCAATGTGTCTTCTTCAATTCGTCGTACATCTAGTCTTTCATTTGTAATTTCCGAATAAGGCAGAGTAGTAGGAGTCATCTACTTAAAAAATTGACATCCTTCGTTCGGACATTTGTAGTATAGCTTCCCAGGATTTTTTGCATATTCGAAAACTTTGATAGTCGATCTTTTCTATTGGTGCAATGCATATTGCGATATGTTAACTCTCTGTTGCTTGTTGTCGTGCTTAACGATATCATTCTTCAACACTACAAACATGAAAGGACAATGCTCAATATTATAAGTTGCAGCCCATTCATTCATGTTGTTGGTATAGCATAATGTAGCTAAGATACAACCATGATTCTTAAATTTAAACCCATTACAACCATGATTCTTAAATTTAAACAAATCTCCTAGACAATGGTACATCTTCCAAGGTAGTTCAAGACTTAGAATTACCTGGAACTAAGGTTAAAAATAACAAATCTTCCTAAGATACAGACAACCTCATGAGTAGTTTTAGAAATACACCATAACTACCTTCTTTGACCTCTTTCATTTCCCAAGGAATATTTCTTTCTAATAGTTTACTGGATATGATTCTGGCTCAATCAATCAAAAAAAAGTGAATACACTTCAGGTTGTGAATGTCATGGGATTATTTGACAATTCCTCCCAAACTACGGATGTCAAACTAGAGAAACTATACTTGACTTAAGTGGCAAATCAGAGTTTTTGGGTTACTGGCACTTTAACTAAATTCATATTTGCCAGTTTTTCCCAACATGAATACATCCAAGTTATATGGGGCAAGAAATGGAAACCAAACAAAATACTTTGTCATAACAATGTAGTATAGTAAAATTATAAGTAAATACTTCTATAATTTCACTGAACCATTTAGCTACACACAAGAAAGACTGAACAAAAAATTACCATCAAACTTATCATTCTACACAACAACTATCAGTGATCCCTCAAGCTGCATCAAAGCAATAAAAAATCAAGCATGAAAAAACCTAGCAGCAAATTCAAAGAAAAGTGAGAATAAGCCATTAACCCATCAAGGTAGGAATTTAAACCAGAAAAAAAAATCAAACAAACCCATCAACCAATCAACGATTGACGGAGATCTTCAGCACGTTATAGGTCTTTAGCACGTTGGCAACCTTCCATGGCATATGACGAAGAAGACTGTAGGCGAAGAAGAATGGTGAGGAATGAGGGATTTGGGCAGATTTTGAAAAAAGAAAGGTTTGGGGATTTGAGCGAAGAAGGATCTTTGGTTAGGGGAGATGACAAAAAAGAGGGGTTAGAGATTTGGGGCAATAGTGTAGAGAAGAAGCTAGGTCTGGTTTTGATATGGAAGAGGTAAATAACGTCGTTCTTGGTTCAGGATTTTCAAAAAAAAAAAAAAAAGAAAAGAAAAAATGTTGTAAAACGATGTTGTTTTATTAAACCGCATATCATGTGGTTAATGGCTTACCGTAGAGGAGTCGGACCCTATTTTATCACGATTATACACGTGGGATGCTATACACAATCCAGAGGAGGGTGAATAGGTTAATCCAAATTATGATTCAAACAAACACCAATTTCAACTTAATCTACTACAATTATCAAATGCAAAGATTGGTTTGTCAATTAATGAACCCATTTTCAACCCAAAAAACTCTATCATGTGAATTGATGTAGAGATATAGAAATTAATTGATTTACACTCAAATTTACCATGACTACGATCCCACCAAAATCAATTGGATTACAAAACCCTTTTAGATAACTTGAAAGATAAACAATCAATCATTCAGACACGTGGTGTCCCGTGTGTGCAATTATTAGCATATATGCAAAAATTAAAACAATAAAGTAAACAAATAATTTGTTTACGTAAAAACCCAACGGAAAAAAAATCGCAGAACCACTCGGGGTTTATCTAGCCTAATCCACTAACTCCAAGTCAATTTATAAGTACTTGTGACTTATGCATCAACCAATATTGATGAGCCCAGATTCAACTGGGTCAGACCCAATAAATCAAGTTAGCCCAAGTCAGCTAAAAGATAGGTCAAGCCCAGTTCGTGAATTCGACCCAGCCCAATGCCTAAAGAGTCCAAGAATGATTAGAGCACGTAGGGAGCAATTCTCGGGATACTCACTCTCGAAGATCAAGGCACCATTTAATTGTACTTACCTTTTATAGCTATCCTCCCCGAAGAATTAGTGCCTTCCCCTCAAGTCACCGCCTCAACTAAGGTTCTATGCCTATAAATTGTAAGTTTTCTCCATTGAGAGGAGCATCTCTACACCTCTCTACATACCCCCACACATATCTTTTCTCTCTCCTAGCTATTGTATCCCTCCCGGAGCTAAACATTGTTCTATCTCTCTCTCTCGTTCACCTTACTTTATTAATAAAGGTCCCCCGGCCACCGTTGCTGTTTCCCGGAGTGGAGTAGGTCACCCAGACCGAACCAATATATATCTGTGTGTTGACCCGATATTTACATTATTGTTATTGATTGCTCTATTAATTGTCCATTAATTACACTTTATCACACACTCGACTGTTGATCTTGAATAAACCTGTTTTGTGCATCATCAAATATCATGATTAATGCTCCTTTCTTTTAGTAAATCTCTCTTCTGGATTCCCCCACTAGAGTTATGAGCATCTTCACTTGAACGTCTCCACCACAAATAGATCATTTAGGCTCTTTGAGCTACCTTTTCCGCCAATATCCTCGAGATGCATACTTCTTCAATGGGAAACAAGAACTTTTTCTTCAAGGTGTGAGATTGAATTGAAGATTTAAGATAGCATTTGGTCTTATGAATCTAGGGTTTATCTATGATCTCTTAAGGTTTAGGAGGCAAGAAATTAGCTCACAAAGAGATTTTTTAGCTCTAGAAGACTTTCTCTATTTATAGGCTTGGAATTATATTAAGCTTGGGGTCTGAGTAAACCAGAATTCATGAAACACCCCTCGAATACTAGGAAAACAGTTATCACTAGAATGGAAAGAAGAAATCAAATTAGATCTATTTTCAAACCACTCAAGTGGCCTGAGAATGGCCAGAGGACGATCGCCACTGCCCAACTCGTTAGTCTTCTCCAAATTTATCCCTAAACGTTTAGAGAGACTTTAGCCGAAAGCAAACGAGCAGAGGGGCAGTCCCTATTAGTTTTAAAGCCAGAAAAAAAATCTAGTACCCTTAAGCACTAAAGGGTGTTGCTCAAGTATAGTTTGATAAATGACTCAATCTATATTTTGAAAACACATTTAAGGTTCAAGAAAACTTTTTTAACCTTGAAGGTGAATCGGAGAACACTTGACAAGACTTTGTAGCTTGAACTCCTGCCTTCTTTGACACTTACAGATGTTGATTTTTGAAGCTCCATGCCCATACAATTAAGTTGATATTTGCACAAGACTTCACAAAATTAGTCAATTACAAACATATTCCTAACATAATAGATCTATATCTCCTCCAATACATTTTCTCATCAATCTTTTTTTAATGGATCATCCACCATTAATGAGTTAGGGACCCACTTGTATATAATGGATTCCACTTAAATACATGTACCCATTATATACAAGTGGATCCCCCTCACTCATTAATAGTAGATAATTCATCAAGAAGAGAATTGAAGAGAAAATATATTGGAGCGGATCTCCCTCCCAGAATAACCATGGGCGCAAACAATATTGTCTAATAAATAATTTTGGGGGTCTGTGAGGAGGTTAAATCTAAGAGTACAATTAATATGTATTTGTCCGGATCTTATTATTTTTGAATTTGAGCTGAGTGTTAGTAAAATCTAATTCAATCTATTAAATAATTGTGTCAAATGTCTCACTACTAACTTTAGTTTTTTTTTTTCCATTAAGGGGTGGGGGTAAAAGAGAGCGCCTAGAAACCACCCGATGGCATGAGATCATGAGACCCCTCACTAGGGAAAAAACCATATAGTTGATAGACAACTCAAGTTAACATTGTAGTTGTCATGCAATATAGTGTGAACAAAATGAAAAAACTATATTTATTTCACACAATATAAATTAAATGGGTTTGTAGTGTCGAAGTCTGATTATTCAAACCCATCCATTATTTGGGGTATTAAGTCGTATTATTTTTGGTTCATATTATGAATTAATTAATTTTAACTCACTGATTTTGTATTGTGACAAAAGATTTCCTAACTTAGTTAAATCCATTTCAATTGTTGGTCAAAAATTATCTTGCATCCCGGTAAGATTTGGTTTTATATGGTATGAACCATTTCTTTTCTTCCATCAAAAAATAGAAAAATAAAGACGGTGTCGGACGTTTCTTACCTTTGAGAACATAACATTTTCACTTCCAATTACTCTTAAAACAACAAATAAGAGTAAAGATATTAAAATGAAGTGTGTTGTAATGAGTTCATGTATTTAAATTTGACCTTATTAAAATTCACTCAATTCTTATACAACTTATTTATGTCTTTTTTACCTAACGATCTGTTTCATACGATGCACATGATTATAATTCGTTTCTCTTTTTCTATTTTATTTATTTATCTTTCTATTTTTTGTTTTATCACTTGAGAAAGTTAGATAACTAATTATAGAAAGTTTTTGGGTGACGAAAAGTAATTTTTTTGAATGAATTTTAAAAAATAGTAGTTAGTTATTGAGGAGTAGTTACAAATGACACAGCGTCTAAGTGGAGAGTATCCTTAGATTTTAAATTAAAAAAAAAATCAAAATTCTAAGAAATTAGGAAATCGTGAAGGAAGACTTTGTAAGCTTCCTTAACTTCAAATTGTTTATTATGTATATTCACTAACGACGATCCCGTATGATGCACGGAATTTGTATGTCACCTTCCATTACCCCTTTCTCCTCCTTTCTACCCCACCATTTAAGAAATAAAGAAGTTAGAAAAATAATTATAAAAATTTGTGGGGTTGAAAGTAATTTTTAAAAAAAAATTAAATGAGTAGTTATTAGTTAGTGGAGGGGTGGTTATGCCACTAGGTGAAATATAATTGGATTGAATGTAATAAAATAATCAAAATTCTAAAAATTGAGAGAATAGGGAGGGAATGCCTCCCAAGGTCTCTCCCATGTAATTTGTTTGCTATATAATATAGTATAGAAATACTAGCAGACGCTCATGTGATGCACAAAATTAATTTTCTCCACCATCACTCTGTTTAACCATTTTTTTAACTTTCATATTACTGATAAATTACCTATTAATGAATTAAAATAATATTTATTAAATGTGACAAAGTGAAGAAAGATGAGTGAAATTTTAAATTTAAAATAATATAAAATGATAGTGGAAGTAGTTACATAAGATAAAGGAAGTAGTTAATTAAATAAGTCAAATGACATAATTTGATTGGAAGAGATTAATTAAATATTTTAAAAATCTAGAAATTAAGTATTTGGGAAGAGAAAGCTTTTGAAGCCCTCTCACCAAAAACAATTTAGATACAAGCAGACGCCTTGTGAAAATTTAAATTTTAAGTAATTTAAAAAGATGGTGGAAGTAGTTATAAATATTGGAGAGAGTAATTAAATAAGTCAAATAGAATAATTTGATTGGAATGAGGTTAATTAAATATTTTAAAAATCTGAAAATTAAGCATTTGTGGAGGGAAGACTTCTCAAGTCCTGTAACCCAAAAATTGCTTACTTTATATATGACCAATGTTATTGGGACTTTATCTGATTGGAAAAGTGTTGATCTACTTAATAAAAGAACATACAATTAATTTAAGAGGGATTTGGAGATCGGTCCCTAGGTCCAATAGAATTTAAAAAAAAACCCACTCCCTAATTTACTTTTGGATTAGGTCCCTATTAAAAAGTCAAAGTAATTGACATAATTAACGCCTTTTATAATTGCAAAAAATAATGATAATGTCATTACTTAATTTAAACACCTATTTTAAAAAAGATACGGCATCATAATGTATTATCTTCTCCATAAACACAAATCATAAGACATCTACACTAAAAAAAATAACAGGTACGCAATTAAAAAATATATATATACCTTCGAGTCAAAAAAAATTATAGGTACGTACCAAAAAAAATAATTGGTATGCAATAAAAAATAAAAAAATAACAGGTATGCAATAAAAAATATAAAAAAATAACAAGCATCAATAAAAAATATAAAAAATAACAGGAATATAATAAAAAAATAAAAATAATAGGTATGCAATAAAAAAATAACAGCTACGCAATAAAACAGGAATTTAAACAAAATTTAAATATCGGCCTCCAACCCAAACCAGAATTTTATATCTCAGATCCCAGACGCTCTCTCTCCAATGCTTCAACCTTCGGAAGAACGGCAACATGACACTCGAAGACGAAGAGGATGAAACTCCTCATGATCATGACCGCATTCCTCAACTCACAATTCCAAACCCTAACCCTAATTTCAGCGATCGTTAGTTTCCTACAACTCCGACTCTTCTTCACGTCTCATACAATCAAGATTATGGATGTTTTGCCACCAGCACAGATTGTGGCTTTCGAATCTATAACTATGACCCTTTCCACGAAATCTTTCATCAAGACTTCGATCACGGGAAGAAAAAAAAATTAACTGTATTTGAGGTTGAAATCATGTGATGAGGGCAAAATAGGTAATGAAAACACATTAAGTGCCCATCTCCTATTCCTTCGAGCCAACACAGGGATCGCATGCAAAGTTTTCAAAAACAACGAGGTCTTTTTTATATACTAAAAATTTAGTAGGACTAAAATTGGTTTAGACACCAAAAGACGGATCCTAGCCTAATTATCTATTAATTTAATTATGATCCGAATTAAGGTTGCGTTTGAGATGACTTATAAAATTTAAAAAATACTTAAATAAGTATTTTTTAAAAGTACTTTATATTTTCTTTAAATAAACACCATTTGGAAAATTAAGCAAAACAAATTCAAATAAAAAGTACTTTTATCTAAAAGTGTGTTTAGATTATCAATTTAAAAACACTTATCTATCTCTCAAAATTTATTATATCTCCAAAACATATATAAAAAATTGAGCAATGGTGGTGGGTAGTGGTGGTTGTATAGTAGTGGGTGGTGGGTGGCAAGTGATGGTGGTGGTCTGGGACGAAACTTGAAATTTATCACAAAGGGGGCTAAATAAAAACAATGACACAATTAAGAATTTAATAAAATAAGATTATCCAATAAGTTATTATTAGTACTATATTTTTAATTATGAAGACCCTATCACTGTATGATATTATCACAAAAACTTAGTTCATAAAATCCAAAAACTATTTCTTTTTAGGTAATTTAATTTGTGACAATTTCATAGACCACTTATTCCCTCATTTTATGACATGATGCAAAAATTTTGAATTATATACCATTATAAATCTTTACATGATACCATTGTAAACGTTAGTCATAAGTCACTGCATTATTGATGATATAAAATCATGTTCTTTATATCTTGATTTGACAGCACGTTTCCTTCTTTTTTTTGCTGGTCACCAACTTTGCCCATATAAATATTTTTTCAATAAGAGCCCACTCGTCCATGTGAATAATATCTCTCATGTAGTTATGGTTTTTCAACTCTATTGGTCCCCAAATTATTACTTCTTTTTCATTTTAGTCCTTTATATTTCAATTTTGTCATTTTAATCCCTAACATTTTAAATTTGTGTCTAATTGGTCCTTTTCCTAACCTCTGTCAGTCCAGGAGGTTTTCATTTGTGCAACATGCCCATTGCCCACAATAGCAGAAAGTCAGAGGCATCGCAAATGGCTACAAAATCTTCAAACACTTTCAAAATCCAGTTGGCTTAAGCTACAACTTCAAAATCGTTACCTTCACTATACAAACTGAAGTGCTTCAGTTCAACGCCCTAAGCAGAAGCTTTAGAATATAGAAGGCAGAGATGTATCATGGCAGCTTCACTTCAAAGTCGATGTATCATGGCAGCTTCAAAATCGTCCCTTGGACTATGTCTCCAAGCAGCTTCAAAATCTTCCATTCGGTCTCTCAGAACCCTAACAAACCTTTACCCAAATAACCCTAACAAGCTTTGCCCAATTTCCCTCAAATAAGCAAAAGAACAAATGTTGTTTGCCAAGTTTGCCCCTCACAAGTAGGTCACATGGGAAGCACATGTCACGGTTATGTTAGGGATTTGGACGGAGGTTAGGAAAAGGACTAATTAGACACAAATTTAAAAGGTTAGGGACTAAAATGATAATAAATTTAAGAATGAGGATTTTTTTGTGGAAAAGTGATTTTATAAAAGAATAAATTATTTTTTTTACGTTTACTTAGATACTTATTTAAGAGATGAAACCCTTTTAATTTATTAAAAAATAATTAAAATAGATTGGTCCAACAACAAATTTTTAAAACCATTACCAACCACTTTCTCTTCATTTCATTCCGGGTTGACCCGTTGCATTTATAATTACTGGCCATAAGAATAAGTTCCTAACTCTTATTAACGTGATAATGTCGTGCTTGCCTTCGAAGATCAGACTAAGATTTTTCAATTGAGTACTCTCTCTCTCTCTCTCTGAGTGAGCAATGGCACGAGCAGGTGGAATAACGAACGCAGTAAACGTGGGGATAGCAGTGCAAGCAGATTGGGAGAATCGCGAGTTCATATCTCATGTTTCCCTCAATGTCCGTCGCCTCTTTGACTTCCTCGTCCAATTCGGTGAGCCAAATATTTCCTTGTAATTTTTCCTACTCCAAATTTAATCAAACTCAAATGCTATGATCTAGCTTCCATTGAATATTTGTGAAAGTTATAGTAGATGCTAATGATTGGGCCTTGAAATCTGTTGTTGTTTGATGCTAACAGCACCTAAAGTTCTTGCCTTTGATCTTGATTCTGGGCTGAGATGTGCTTCGAGATTTGGCTCATTTCTCTCTTAAAACTGTATGCTTTGAAGTCATAATGTTGTGTTATTATGTGAATTTTGAACTAAATTCAATTGTTTATATTTCTTGACTGTTATTAACTGTCGAGGAAGTTGATTTTTTCTTTTTTGGAGAAATAATAGAAGTCTCGAACATGCTAATATTATAAGTGTTGTCTTCTCAATTCAAATGCTTTGGAAAACCTAGAGAAAATATTAAGGTATTAATTAATCAGTTGCAGTTTTTCAGAATATATATCAAGGTTTCCGGAAATTGTAAAATTAATAAATCATATGTTTTTGCTCTCATAAGCAAAGATCCTAATTCTAAAACTGCTCTCGTAAAAGTTGTCAAAATTTTCGATGGACAAAATTCAGTTTATGAGCTTGATTCAATTATACTCTGTAAGCATATGATGAATCTGTTGAGAACTTTTAAGTGAACCTACGCCTGCTATTGCAATTTAGCAATTAGGTGTTCTAAGTTCAATCCAAGTGCTTTGAGTGCCCAGTCAAGGAATGCATAGTTTGTCTGACCAGCCATCCTCTTCTCAAAATGTGCCCTTCCATTGTACTTTTGGTCACAATATTGTCTTCGAAACTGGAATCTTCCTGAACATTGGCGATCTAGTACAAGTTCCATTGACCATGTTTTGTCTGCTCAAAAATGTTCTTGAGTGAGTTTGGTTCTGGATAGCAAGTTTAAACTTCTGAGTTGGGTTGAATCTTGCCTGATTGTTTTCTTCTCTTTTGATGCATAATTTCCTTTAAATGTCTTATTTTGAATTCTTTCCTTATAGTTGATATGTACCTAGTCACTGATTCACGAATAATGCACGTTATTTAGAAATCACTAACATGAATCCAATCTAATTTGTTTGTTTATGATTACTTTCAGTTTCATTTTTGTAATAGTTGCAGCCCATGAGGTAGAATTATGCACAATTTGAATGTAATGGGTTTCCCTTTTGGCATCATGATCTCTTGTCTGCCAGAGGCTACAACAAAAAGCAAGCTGGCATCCTTGAATGAGAAGCTTGATACACTGGAGCGTCGTCTAGAACTGCTTGAAGTCCAAGTGGGTTCTGCAACAGCCAACCCATCTCTGTTTACTGCCTGATCTACACTGGATTGCAGCATTGTAGAAATATAGCTTGCATGTAAGCTACCTCTTATCTGGACTATGATCATGTTGCTTGATTTAGGAATCCAACATGAAATGATATATCACTATGTTTACCAATTGTATATTTTTCTTGTTCTTTATGGTGTGGATACCTCAGTTGCCCGTTTGTGCTGAAGTGTTTTTTCGCACGAAAGATAATGGAATGAGTTTGGTTTTGTGTCATTTTAGTTTTCTTTCTTTGTGTCATTTTAGTTTTCTTTCCAAGTTGACATAATGAGAATTCAATTTGCTTAGATTGCTACAAATGAAGCACTAATAAAAGCTGAATGGCACATTGGTGCTTGTTGATGTTGAAAAAGAAAAATATGATCTAATACATTGCACTCAACTGAAACCTGCTCCTACATCTTGGGTCGATCATGCACATCCGTCACACTTTGCATATCATTGGACAATTTTTATTTGTCTGGACCTTGGCCCATGTATCTCCGGCCTTCCCCTTGTTCTTGTATCTCCTTTGGTCAGAAACACATCTCTGTATTGGTGCCGTCACCAGTCTTTTTTGCAGATTCAGGACAAATTTTAGCTGACCTTCTACCTTGTGGTCCTCATGGGGTTGTTACATCAATTTCTTAGAAATGCATGCCTATATATCACTTTCCTTTTGCTAAGCTTACCATCATCAACTTCCAAACATTTTGTTTTGTGAATCAATAAAATAGTCATTTAGGTTAATGCATGAACAGGTTGACTTCTAACTGTCTTTGTTTTGCCTTGGATTTGTATATGAACAACCCTTCCACTTAATCTGCTTTGCTCAATTTACTATGCGGTGTCTTCTTCAATCCTTCTCTCCTTGATGATTTGTCACCCCATACTGCAATGTATTTGCATAATTTTTCCATGCATGCTTGTCTTGGAAAATTTTCCCTTACCGTTGCTATTTTTGAGAAACCAAATACAACAGGAAAACATCTTTGCTTGGCTTCCACTCACATTTGCCTTTTTCTTTTTTGGTAACTCCATTCACATTCCTCTAGGTGACGACTTCACATTCTTTCAAATATATGGGTAACCTAATGCCTCTTAGCAAGAAATTCATCCAAATTATGTGAAAATGTATTCTTACCTTGCGTTAGTCAAGAAGTTTACAGATAAACATTCAAGTGAATTTCTGCATGGGCTAACAATACCCTGGATTGGGCCTTATCTTACGTTCTTTATGTAGAAAACGATAACTGAAAGTTAAGCTACAATAGTTGGCTCATCTGTTTGTTCGTTTATTGGATTGAACTCTGGTGGTAACTTTACAACTCAACTGCACTTTTCTCTCTTGCCTCTTTTTGAATATTTTGTACACCTTAGGGATCTCCACGCTGATCTTCCTAGTTGAATGCCCAATTTTCGTGATGTTTAGACTATTGTTACATCTCTATTTTTGAATGACCAAAAGATCATTGGTTCTGTGACTAAATTTACAACTGAACCAATTTTATAGCCTACCCGTCACAGTTTGTATATTATG
This sequence comes from Ilex aquifolium, assembly GCA_951799425.1. Lineage (NCBI taxonomy): Eukaryota > Viridiplantae > Streptophyta > Magnoliopsida > Aquifoliales > Aquifoliaceae > Ilex > Ilex aquifolium. The sequence continues at coordinate 14,414,479 of OX637391.1, read as the reverse complement.
TTAAATATGACAGGAAAGTAATGCAATACAGTGCCTACGTAGAATTCTGTAGGTTGAACTTGCAAAATTATGTCTGGACTTAAGAAACTAAAATAAATAAATAAAAGAATTCTTTAGGTAGATTGAAGGTTTATTATCTAGATTGGTCCCTGTGAACATAGAATTACTGGCTGGGTGGAATGGATACAAACCTAATCTTTGAGTTACTGGGAGGGTGGACTGGATACAAACCTAACATCTAGCATTGTTTACACAAAGTGGCTTCTCTCACATTTGAATCCGTCGCCTCACGGTTGTTATTTCTTCTACCTATAGTCCAAGTATCCAGCTGTCCCCCGTACTTCTAGAGAAGCAGCACTATCTCCTTCTTGAGGAGCATATTTTGAAAAACCAAAGTCTGCAACCTTTGCGCACATGCTGTGATGTAGGAGTATGTTACTCGATTTTACATCCCTATGTATGATGCAGCGCCCAGAAAATGAGTGAAGATGCGTCAAACCTGACCAATAAAACTACTCTTTAAACATTCAGGTATCTATTCAATGTCAGAAAACACAAAAAGAAAAGGAAATAAACTAACAAAGGGTCTTACTTGTGTGGAATTGACGGAGGCTACCAGTGTCAAAGCTAAGGTTTGGCCTAGGGTGGCCATGTTCCCCCTCAAAAATTTGAAAATATCCTATAGTCCTCTTTATTTAGTGCATTTGAAAGGTTTAATGGACATTTAATAATCACATGAGGGATATTAATCACATGGAATTATTGTTGGAGACGAACATATTTTTACAATTGTAAATAAATAAATAATTGGTATATTTTATGATTCAAACTACATTTCACAATGGTTTTACATGAAAGTTGATTTTGTTAGGTTTCATAAAATTAAAAATTTGACATTAACAATAAGATGTTGAATGACCATTATAACATAAAATGTGTGTCATTATTTATATTTGTCCCTTCCCTCCCCTTAAGATAAAATCATAGTTCTGTCCCTCGAGACTGCATGACATGTAGTACAAGTGAAATGATGATGTTGGGTTATTTTTACCAAGCCGAGAATTTAGATAAATCATTAAATTCATTTAAAGCATGTGGGATTTACTGTTGTAGGACTGATGAACTACATCACTGGTTGGATTGATGAACTCTGCAACAGTTCTATTCTGGTATTTGTGAATGCTAGCTCCCCATGGTCATTTAATGCACCCTTCATCTTCATAGGCATGTTATTCTGAGGATTCACTTTAGCATTAGGGTAATGAAGGTAATGGAGGTCCTTTATGATGCAGTCTCAGGCATGGTTATCAGAATCTTGATCTAGATCATAGGATTTTACGATGCTATGATCTGTTTTAGGCAAATCAATCCAAATCTCTTGTAGAATCCCTAATTTATAGGATCTTACTTTATTGTGAATCAAATTTTATAGGATTGTAAAATTTTGGTCCAAATTGTGATGTTACCAATCCAAGTTACCGAGTTTGTTTGTTATACTAATATAATTATTGAGTTGAGCCAATTCATATTTATTGTTTTAATACATAAATACTCGATCCAAGTGCAATTATTTCGTATGGTTGTCAATCAATTGTATCATTTTGGGGATAAGAAAAGCTACAGAAAATTCTTGTTATTACACATTTGGATTGAGCTCCCTTCTTTTGTTTGCCTCTCGTTGAAAAGTTGAAAACAACAGTTAAGTTTGATCTTCTATTGCAGCAAGTCATAGTAGTTTATTCAAGGGAAAATTTCATCCACACCCGTTTTAGTTAGGTCTAAATTCAATGACACCTCCTCTCGATTTTGAAACTTCATTGTTCCCCCTCCTGGTTTATACTTTCAAATCAAAGACATCCATTTAACGGTAACTTTTAACGATTTGAATATATATTTTCTAAAAATGTCAAAACTATCATTTGTTATATAAATAGACTAAAATGCCCTCAACCCTTGCCCCATTACATATAAGAAAATTTTCATCTACAATCCTATAGTTAGGTCTAAATTCAATGACATCCCTTCTCGTTTCTAAAACTTTAATGCGTGCATACCCTTCTGTTTATATTTCAAATCAATGATACCCCCTTAACGGTAACTTTTGCCTCTGCTAGTAGAAAAAGTAATGATTTGACTAAATATTTTGTGAAAATGCCAAAATTACATTTTGTTATGTAAATGGACTAAAATGCCCACAATCATTTTCCTATTATATATGTCCTAGCCAACTAGTAAGCGTCATTTCTATCATTATATTATCCCGATGAATTTTTATCATTTTAAAGTGTTGCGTGATAACTTTGTGATAATATTAGTTATCATATTATCACTCATTTTGTTACATAATTGAGGTTTTATAATTTTTATAGTTAAAAATAATTTTCTATAATAAAAATTACGATCGATAAAATCAATTTCAAAATCCCATCTATTTCTAACTCCATTGCTATCGTTTGTCCTCCACAACGTCACCTAACTACTCTTCACACATCACACTTCATATATAAAATTTAAAATATTATTTGATAAAATTTAATATTAATTGAATAAATTTGATCTTAAATTTGATAAATTTAAATATTAATTTGGTGTTAATTTGATAAAATTAAATATTAATTCAGTGTTGATTTGATAAAACTTAATGTTAATTGAATAAATTTAAATGTTACTTTAATAAAATTGAATGTTCATTTGGTGTTAAATTAAATAACTGACATTAATTTGATAAAGTTAAATGTTAAATGAATGTAATTTAATATTCTATTTAATATATTAAATTTTAATTTAATAAAATTGAATGTCAATTTGGTGTTGATTTGATGAACCTAAAAATTAATATAATAGAACTAAAAAGGAGTGCAATGAAATTTCAAAATCGTGAGGGGATATTGTTAAAAATAGGTCTATTCACAGGGGGTGTCGTTGAAATTATGTCTTTTTATAAGGGATGTGGATAAAATTTACCCTATAAAATATTTAGGGATATTTTTTGTAAATTAATGATCTCCGTTAATGTCGTAACCCTGACAAACACAGACAATGGGTGACAGTGAAATTTCAAAATCGCGAAGGGGTGTCATTGAATTTAAACCTAATTACAAGGGGTGTGGATGAAATTTTCCCTTTGTTCAAAAGTCTCTCAACTTTTCAGTCTTCGCACCATATTTGTCTCTCTCTAAAAGTTATGATCAAAATACGTCAATTATTTTATTACTCTTTACAAAATCCCACAAGATCAATAGATTGCCTTTGGTTTCAACCCAGTTCAATACTCATCTTATAGTTTTATAAATTTTAATATCTTCTAGTTTTATGTCTTTTACCATTGTAGTCATTACTCAAATAGTTCGTTGCCCACTCTGATATAAATTATAATCCACTAATTCACAAATCAAAACTAGCCACAAGATAAGAATTTCCATAGGTTTGAAAGTTTTGAGAAGATATGTCAGATTGCAACAAAGTGTATAATTGAAACCTAACCACACTTGTCCTCGAATTATAGCTTCTAAAATGTGTACACTAACGATCTATCTAATCCATTCAAAGGTAATTTTAGTAATTAACCAACTATACTACTTAGGCTAAGGGTCAAGTTATATCTCCAAGATATTTGCTCCCAGTCCCCAATCTTGAGCTCAAATCAATAAGCCTTACAATCCCCTCATAACTCACTTGTATTCAGATTCATACTTTTAAATCAATCTTAATATCTCTACATATTCACCAACTCAATTAATGCCAATTATTTTTTCTATCTCCCAAGTATTCATTCTCAATCTCTAACATTGAGCTTGAATTAATAACCATGTAATCATTTCTTAGTGACTTTCATCAACATCACAACTCTTTTCACCATAACTATACTTTTGAATCTCTATGATACAATCTAGCATAATATATATCTTGTAATATACCAAAATGTGAAGATAGACTATCGAGGATTCCAAAATATCTCTCGATTCTCTATCACCAAAATTTTTATGATATAATCAAAACTAAAACAAGACTCTCAATGATTCACTTAATGTTCTTCAATTTAATTACATTAGTCATCACAACCTTAGCAATTATTCATAATTCCCAAGATAATAACGATCTGTTAATTAGTAAGATAATCATAGTTATTTATCCCAAAAATTATATAAATTTTCTACATTAATTCATGTCAAAGTCAATCTTCATAGGTATCATCATTGATTTCTCAAATTACATCTTTCCAATTATTACCATTAACCGTAAAGTTCGAATCTTCAATACTCATACCAACAATCTTCAAGTATAATTAATCAAATCTATCTTAATAATGTATTAAGAGAGACAGAAAAAAAAAAGAACTTCAGATTCCCCCAACACAACTCAAAAAAAAAATAAAAATTAAAAGATCCCACAGAATAATAGAAGTTCATATTAAACTTTGGATATCATCCTTATTTTAATAATTGTCTGCTATATCTAACCTCGATCTTTTAAACCTCTATAATCTTTAATCCTACAATATCTAGGGTCAAAGATAACTACTACAACTTAGTCAGACTTCCTAAATTATCTTTTTACATGTTTATAAGTTCGTTTCCATAACTCGATCTCAAATTTTCAATCAAAATTTGCAAATATAAGTCAACTATTAACTCCACACTCAACCAAGATATTCTTGATTGTTAATACTTTAGATAGTATAAGTATAGTGAACTAAGCCCACCACGAAATAATGTTACCTAATTATATCGCCCTCAGTGAATATTCTACTTATGACCCTTCTAAACTATTAATACTTTCAAAATAAATTTAATCAATACTCCGTAATATTTTCAAACTAATATTGGGAACCTCAAGTACGTAGTTATGAAACAACATCCTATCCATTTAAGACCTATAACCACAATTCCAATCATTATTCCAAAAATAGGCTTTCATTCGAGGTTACTTCACCATATCTCTTCAATTTCTATAACTTTTGAGTAACACACATAATTTTCCCTAACCTTGTTATTCAAAGTTTAGTCCATCTAAAAAAAAAATTCTAAGTTGACTTTATCTCCACACATTCAAATGGGGTTATCACATATCCTTAACTTCCAAAATATAAGCAACACTAATAGTATAATAGAATACTTAGAGTCGACAAGACACCAAATCATAGTCATATTTTATTTTGTTATCCATCAAAACACTTCAATCAATAAGGGGGTGTCTCTAAGACAAAGCCTAAATAGTGTGGAAGCTCACTTAAGGATAAGTCTTTCTGAGTCTAAGAAAAAAATCACGACACTTTGATATCCAAGGAATAGCGCAGTGCATATTTTTGATCAATTTCGGAGAATAAACTAATTTAACTCAGGTATTTCTAGTGTGTGTGACTTATATGGTTGGAAAGATATACGAGTTAAGTTTCTAATATAAAAAACGGTGCACAATTTGGACTTTCCAACAAAGAGTTATGGTCCAATTTGTGAAAGATGACTTGACTGATGGTTCTGCTACACTTGTCCAATTCGAGTTTGAGTGTCTTTTGTCACAAATTCTATCTCATACTCATCTCCAATATTGATAATACCACTTGCATAAAGATCCATTCATAGCATTATTTACAAATCAAAAGTCAAATTACCATCCGTCTCCTATAATAGTCCATAATAACATGATATAAAACTAGCATATCCATCCCAAAATTTTCGTAAACTCCTTTAAGCAAGCTAATCCATGAATTTGAACAAATAATTAATTCCTAACCAAACTAAACAATAAATTACACTTATTTTATAAACATATAACTTCAAAGAAATTCAAGTCTAGAGTTTCATCAATCTAACTTAATACTCCAGTGATAATCCACAACCTACAGCTCCTATGTAAGATCTAATTCCTAAATTCTGATACCAAACTTATAACTCCCTAAAATCCACCCTAAAAGACATTAACTATCTATATAACATCCAACCATGAGAGCATATTAAAGTACCATTAAATAAATAAAATCGTTCATAATTCAACATCTGATTAGATAAATTCTCAAAGAAAACATAAATAGATCATTAACTTAAGTAAACCGTCAAATATAAACTGCAAAGACTAAAATTCATTCTTAAACTTCCACAACTGAATCCACACTATGATCCCCTTAGCATGCCAATCTACCATCACATCTAACTCTGGATTCTCCTCAACACTAAAATCTGAAAAAATATTATGGTAGGATGAGCAATAAAGCCCAGTAAAAAATCTTCTCACACCAAAACAAGGTTTAGAAATCATGAAAATACGTAAGTCATATTTTGTAAAATAATATATATAATTTTGAAGTAAAACAATGACCTTTAATGAGATCTCAAGTTTACGGTACCAAATGGTAAAGTTTACAGAAATAAAACTCATTCACAATGCAATAGTTATTCACAAATATTATATTTCATGTACGCAGGTAGACTAGCATGAAACTACAACACGAACATATCTGGTCCACACCACATCACAATCACAAACCATCAAATCAATCCCCGCAAGACCATAGAACTTTAGGAAGGGCGTATACCAACGCATCGACAAAGACGAATCTTTCTTAGGACTAGTATATTAACCCCTAACCTTGATCACTGTGAACGAATAGTAGTTTGGTTCTCGTAAGGCACCAACCCTACTACGAGTGATAGGAAACCTTAAACCCCTCGAGGTAAGAAAAAACATCTAAACATTCTACGATATAGATTTGAGTGCAATTCACGCTCATCACATTCACCCATACAAGAGATAAATTTCAAATTTTTTTCATAAAATTCAACTACAATTAAGAATCATAGTTCCATAATTTTTTCAAATGAATAATTCAAGAAAACATACAATAAATCCCTCAGAAAACATATTTGAATTGATGGTAATTAAGAACTAGGTTTTTTGTAATTAAGACATAAATTTTGATGTAAAACATGTGAAGATTAGGTTATAAATCAAGAACCAGGGTTCTTCAATCAAAAACATATGATTTTTGGATATAAAACATTTATTTGTATGTAAATAATCTGTTTATTCAAGAATTTAAGAATATATTAAAAAAGAATGTAAAAAACTTTGTAGATCTATCACATATATAGAATAAGAGTCAAAAGAACTAGATTTTAAATCAAGAATAGATAGATCTTGAAAGCAAATCATGTATTTTGTTCAAGAAACGAATCATGGATTCAAAAGAATGTACAATCACTGTAGATCAATTATTTATATCATAATAAAAATGAAAAAGATATATCATATGACCCTAAACATCAATGAATGAATCTGAGAAAGAACACCTACCTTGATTCTTAAGATCTTGATCCTAACATATTTTGTTGCGATTACCACGTGTTAATCCTTCAAGATTCAACCCGTTCTTCCTCCTTTTCTTCTATTCAAACGTTATTAGGATTCTTGGGGTTGAAAAGATAGGTAAAGACACTTTAGATCACGGCCCTATGATATTTATAGGCTTAAAAATAGAGAATTCCCTTATGGGCGCTGGTAACAGTCTGCCTCTGACTTCAAATCAATTTTGATCTTGTAAGAGGCCGACTCACGAAATTTTCGTGAAATACACTTTTGTAGCATTTGAAGTCTAGTTTATCCTGTAAAAATTTTAGGTCAATCAGACATTGGGGTAAAAAGTTATTGCCAAAATACTAATATAGTATCAAACTCTTTTCTACCAAAATTCTCTCCAAAATAGTTTTAACTTTAGAATACTTCTAAACTTCGAATACAACTCATATAACCTCTTCTAAGGTTTTTCGACTTTTCTAATTCAATGGAAATCTTATTTTAATCTAAAAGGATTTATAAAATTACTTAGCCACCCTTCTCAAATTTAAACATTTACGCTTGAAACTCAAACTTCATAATCAATCTTTCAACAATGATTCTATGTTTCTACCATCATTTTATTCATTTTATGAAAAATGTTAAGATAATATTATCCTTGTTTAATTTTAATACAGGATCTTACAGATTGTTGCTCCAAAATTTGATGGGATCAACGAAAATCTTTCAATTGACAGACAGTTTCTAGGCGATTGTTTGGAATGAGTTTAAATGTCTTATTTCAGGACTTCTTTGAATGAAAATAATGGAGATTCTTACTGTGCAAAGGGTAATTAAAGCAAAAGAACTAATAAAAGAAAATTCTTTTATTAATCCAATCGAAAGAACTTCAGTTACAAGAAACTAAATAAAACATTCTTGAATACAGCATTAACTGCTTCCTAAACTAACCTAAAACTACTCCTAATGATACTCTGATCGTGGGTCTTTTGGAGATTTGAACGTGTGTCACTCGTTCATTGAATGACCTTTTATTGTCATCTTCTTCTATGGTTTTGCTTCTCTCGATGGTTACTTAATGTTAACTTTTAGTTCGTTACTTCATTCTTTTCAAATGTGGCTGTAACTAATCATCTCTCGCATTTCTTCAAATTCTGCCATGTAACACTTACTTCAATAAATCTATGAATATCAAGTGTCAATACACTGAATATTACTGAAAGTTTATATTTTAGGTCGAGCACATTCTAACAAGTGTTTTCATGGCTTGCACTTACAATCGTGTGATAGCAAAAACAAAGATTGGAAAACAAGGGAATAAAAGTTTGATAATTTGATTCCACAACCACATTTAGGCTCAATATTTTTATGTGCCAACAGCGGAAAGTTCGTCAACTAATGATGTAAAAGTTCAATAATTTTTTGTGACATTGATTAGCCTAAAGTGATGATAAGTGCCCACCTCCTTAAATATTATGTCACAACTTCGAGTCTGAGAATCAACTGCTTCAAATTTAGAAGAGTAGATTAGCAAACGCTTATCTTTCCCAAGCCTTGCTATAGGAATATGAACTTCTCTTACTTTTTCTGGACATCGAATGACAACTAAAAATCAACAAGAACATCATAGTAAGTGATTCTCATCATAGTAAGTGATCAACAAGAACATCTAGTAATGGGAGTCGAATGTTCTCAAAAACCAACAAACCCAACCTATGCGAAGAACTGTATTCATAACCAAATATGATGTTTACATATCTTGCCATGGAAAATATTGGAACTTATAAAACAAAATGAGAATAGATTCTTTACAGGCTGCCTGTAAATAAATTGTTTACAGACTGTCAATCAAAATTGAGGAGTTATACAAACTCATTGGGAATCCTCAACATTAATTTATGTGTTTGTGTAACTCCTCAATTTTAATTGGCGGCCACCGTAAAGAATTTACTCCCAAACAAAATAATTCACATGATGATGAACAAAAAAAAAGCTTTAGAAATTCATTTGTTTAATAACCTTAAATATAGAAGGGCTAATCTTAACTTACATCCCGAAAGATCACTCAAATCTCAACTTACACTCTCAAAATTTAAAAATATCAATTTACACCTTGAAAGATACAAATTTGTATCAATGTGCACCTAGAACTAATTCTGTCCATTTTTCCATTAAAAAAGTTTGGATTCATTATAAATTATACCCTCCAAGTTTAAATATTTCATATTTATGTTTTAAAAATAATTTCATCTATTAATGCTCGTTAAATAACTCTCAATTGTATCGTATCATAACATCATCGTGTCGTGTTCGAGTCAATAAAAAATATTTTTCAAAATTTTAAAAAAAAATTATAAAATACCTATTTGTTGTCTACAATACTCGTTAAATAACTATTTTCTATCTACAGTTAGACACAAATCTTTTAGTTGTCTAATCAAATTAAAGTTAGATACAAATAACACAACTGTAAAAAAAAAAAAACTATTTAACAAGTATTATAGACAAAAAATTGGTATTTTTTAATTTTAAAAAAAATATTAAATAGTATTATATGAATTATCGTAAATGTAAAATATAAGACACAACGCAATTGACTCTACACAAAATATTTTTTGTTAAGAATATTTTTTTATTAACTCGAACACGACACGAAAATGTTATGATACAATACAATTGAGAACTATTTAACAAGCATTAATTGATGAAATTCTTTTTGGACCACAAATATGAATTATTTAAATTTTGAAAGGTGTAATTTATAATTAATCCAAACTTTTTTAATGGCAAAATAGATAGCAGTTGGTCTCAGGTGCACATTGATACGTATTTACATCTTTCAGAGTGTAAATTAATATTTTTCAATTTTAAGAATACAAATTAAAATTCGAATGATTTTTCATGTGCAAGTTGAAATTAGCCCAATATAGAAACCATACATGAAACTCCAGTTGATTACAGTATCAAATGTCAAATCGTACCAGTATACTTATCTACTCTACTGGTACTAATTCTACCATGAGCGTGGCGTCTTATCCACAAAATCAACATGTTACTGTATATTGTAGAACGAAACCCTATAGAGAGGTTCAACATTGAAAACTAAACGGAAGTTTGCAAGAACAAATTCAAAATCACACCTTCCCACTTCGATTTCTATTTCCTCTGGCTCTTGGAAAAGAAACGGAGAACAACATAGAACAAAATTCTATATAGAACAGCCCAACCCAACATTATGTAAACCTTATCCCACTTCTTAGCTTCCTCAGTATTAATATTCAGCGCCTTCAAGATCTGAAACCCAGACACGTTCTGATACTTATCAAAAATTATCGGGGTTTGATATTGGTTCATCAAAAGCCCTTCATATGGGTATGTCATGGTCGAGATTGTGTTCATCCACTTCCAATATGAAGGAATATCATTACTGTGAAGAAAGTACCCACAAAACAAGAAGAAGAGAGCAGTGAAAGCAATTACTGCTGCATAACCTAAGATATAATTTGGCACCACTGAGCTTACAAACACCACGAAAGAGTTGGTGGCGATGAGAGAGACATAGAGAACAATCAAGAAATAAATGAAGGGTCCACGAAGCTTTAAGGCGAACCAGACGAGAAGGGCGTAAACTAAAGCCTGAAGAGCAAGAAAAGGAAGATAAGTGATGAGTCCTGCTATGGTGTACGATGAGGCTCTGTATGCGTTGTGGGACGTCTCGCGGACGAATATCAAACGCTCTTGAATGAATGCTGGGACGGCATCATTAGAGGAGAAGAAGAAGAGACAGACTGTGAAGACAAAGAAACTGATGCGATTTGTGATTCCTTGGGCATCCTTTGGGGGGTTTTTGAACATGGTGGCCATCATGAAGCCCATGATGGTGAGGACTACTAGTCTGGAGAGGAAAAGCTCCGGTGTTCGCCCAATGTTTTTGAAGTTCCGGCGCATGAGTACCCATGTCTCGGAGAAGAAGGAGTTTGTGAACTTTGGACCGAGGTGCTGGTAGGCCATGTTGGTCGTAGCAACGTTGGGGGTCAGATAGTCGTTCTCGTTGACGGTGTAGTCGCTGCTGTGAGGTGTTGGAGTTCCGGCGAGGATTTCACTGGAGTAGGTGTAGTAGCCCGGTGATGCACTGCTCAACCCCATAGAAACAAGAAAGAGAGAACAGAAGTCAGTCACTTCACTTGTTAACAATACGTGGTGATGGAAAATGCAAGTTTAAATTTAGGTTCAAATAGTATTACTCATGTAAGTTTAACAAGAGAATTAGAAAATGCATGATTAAGCCGAATTCGATCATGAATTTCAGTCCTGAGTGATGCAACCGAAACTCAAGCTCAAATTGAATCTCATCCAAATTAAACTTATATTTCAATTTGAGTTGAGTAAATTAGAAATTCAAAATTTGAATTGAACCCGATTTCAACATGAGATTTGTAACCCAAGATGAGAATTTAAAAAATAGGCGGTGCTTTCAATTGAAAGTTTTGGGTTGGAGTTCAGCTCCACTTGAGTCTGAATTAACCTTTTAACCCATGTACCCTACATGAATGTGCAAAAATGAGAAAATTTTTAGTAGATTTAACACACTAGGTGGGTAACACACTAGGTGGCACTGTTATATGGTATACATTATTAATAAAAAATTGTACATGACGAATGCATGACAAATATCTACTTGAAAGGGATGGTTACCTAGTTGGGTTCTGAGTTCTATGATCATTCCGCTGCCTAGAAGGTGTAAACCCAAGTGTTTGCATAACACCACTTTGGCTAGCACTCCAAGACCTTGATTGGTTCCATGGACTCCTCACACTGTGATCAAAATCTTTCTCATTATCTGCACTAGTTTGCAAGTGAAGCCGCTTTCCAGACTTGTCTCCATGCCCATCTCCCTGATTCCGGGACCGCCAAGCCGGAACCTGCGACGGAATGACAGTTGAAAGCGACATCTCCTCCTTCGATAGTGGTGGTGGTTTCGTTCCAGTAAGAGCAAACTCCGCCAGTGCCTCGACTCCTAGCTCAGACTGATCATATTGTTGTATCACATCAATAAGGTACTCTATTGAATTCTCCCCCTTGGGGACTTTTCGCCCCATTTGGCCAAGATGAAGAACAACATCTTTAGGTGACCCATGATACATAAGCTGACCACGAGCCAGGATGATCATATGGTCGAGCAACAATTGGATTCGAGATGAAGGTTGATGGATTGTGAGGATCACGGTGCTGCCAGAACGTGCAATGTCTTGCACCTTTTCGATCACACTGTGTGCACTGGTGGAATCCAGGCCAGATGTGGGCTCGTCGAGGAAGAGGAGTGATGGTCCATGGATGATGTCCACGCCTATTGTCACCCTTCGACGCTCGCCACCAGAGACTCCTCGAGTTCCTTCGTCACCGATGTAAGTGTTCCGAGATGTCTACAACCACGGCATCCATGGATCAGAGCACAAACAAAAAGCTTGAAGTTTATTTTGTGCTTGTATCAATTTTAAGCAGCATAGGAAAGTGACTTTGTAAGTTTAATTTTTAGTGTTTCCGAACTTATTGAATATTGGTTTGACTATGTTTCTAATTATTTTGTAGTGCTAAAATTGTCTGAATTTGAGAAACCTTTCAAGATAGAACAAATGACTTTGATCCGACTAATGGGTGTGTCTAAGTGCAAGAAAGTCGCCCAAATGACTTTCAAAAGCTGGAAATATAACGAGATGGGCCATCTAAAAGAATACAGCAAAAAAAAAAAAAAAAGCCATTTGAGAACCAATTTATGTGTTCTTAATTCTATGTAGTATGCAGTAAGTTTGAATTCACCCGATTAATTCTATGAAGTATTTTTTTAGAACCAACTCAGAGTTTTGATTCACTTACTGTCAAACCAAGCTGTTCGATCAGCTTCTCAACCCGCTGCTGCTTATCAGCCCTTGAGATTGGCCCCAAACGAAAATCAGCAGCAAACATTAAAGTCTCATAAACAGTGAGCATCGGAAAAAGCCGATCATCCTGCATTATATATGCAGAAGTCCTCTTGATCAAGCTTGGGCTCATATCGACCCCGTCGAGGGACACCCGACCTTTAAGACTCCCACTGGCAATTCTTCCGGCCAACCCATCCAAGAACGTCGACTTTCCTGCACCACTAGGACCCATAACCGCAGTTATGCACCCTTTTGGTGCATACCCAGTGATCCTGTGAAGCAAGTCCACTTCCTGCTTCACCCAATTCCCATCAGTATCTTTTTGCTTCTTTGTCACAGTGTATGTCAAGCAGGTGTATTCAAGCCTACCTGTGAACCTAAAATCAATCGATGTGTCCGGATTAGTATGACCCATCTTGAGACAGAGAGAGAGAGAGGCACAGAAAATTAATTGGTATGTCTCTTTGGGACTCCCAAGTTGGGTAGGTGGGTAAGGGGGAGTTAAAAGGAGGGAATGTTGAGAATAAGGACTTCTACAGCTGGTGGACCTTCAGAGGAGGTAGTTCCAAAGTTTGTAGGAAGATGTTTTCATTGAACAATCCGTTTTCAGACGTATTGTTCGAAAGAATAGATCTCCTTCTTGTTTTCTTCATCGTGTGGTTTCAACTTTAGTGGGTGTTTTGTGTCATAATCACTGCCAACCCTTTGCCCATAACTTTGGATTTGTGTTTGTTATCTATCCAATTTGGGTGGGATGTGGTCATCTAGAAGTTTATATAGAGAAAATCCAGAAAAATTCAGACGGAAGGGTGTTAAATGTAGCAATGCAATCCGCAGCTGGACCACATTCTCAACAATTTTGCTTTAGTTTACGCCAAAAAATAAAATAAAATTATACTACTTATAAATATCAGAATTTATAAAAAATTTTAAATTTTTTATTTTATCTCTAATTATTAGTATAAAGTCAATGATACTCACATATTACTTTCATCCAATTTTTATTTTATACCCACATATTACTTTCATCCAATTTTTATTTTTTATACTTATTTGATTTTTAAGTTTTTTTGAACTGTTTTATTAACATTATTTGAATTTAAATTTTTTATTACTTTCATCCAATTTTTATTTCTTGTACCTACTACTTACATACAGTTTTTTATGTCTACGTCAATATTTATATGAATAGATAAAGTTTAATCTATATTCTATTATTATATACATGCAATTGTCAAATTAGAATCTATGGCCAAATATATGTCATATTTGATTTTTTGGTATGCAATAATATTATAATAATATAATACAAACAATAGTGTTGCAATTTAATCAATCTCTTTGACAAAAAATTAATAAATTTATCATATAATTAGATATGTAAATAGTTAATAATGATAATCTTACAATGAAACTTCATTATAAACATAAGAAGAAATGAATAATAGGTCGGTGATATACTTAAAAAAATGACATATTAGATACTGAAAAATGGGGTAAAATAGATCAAATAATTACGTTTAACAATAATTAAAATAATAATTAATTGTTCAACACATAATTTATTATTTAATTTTTAATTACATATATAATTTAAATTTCTTACAAAAAAAATATTATTTAAATATGTTTACGTGCGTCTTGCTAGTAATAATAAAAAGTTATTTTGTTTGAGGATAAATTACACTTTGAAACCCTCAACTATGCCTCCTATCCTGCATTACCCCCTAAACTGTCACATTTTGCACATCGCATTTCCAACAATTTTAGACATTGGAAATTCAATTAGTTGAGGGGTAATATAAGAAACTCAATAGTTGAGAGGACTAAGTGAGACTAAAAACATAATTGAAGAGTCAAAATGTAACTAGTCTTTTGTTTTAGATTAGCTTCATAAACATGTGACAACTAAACATCATTATCAAGAAACGGGTCGATTTCAACATAGTTTGCCCATGATCTTGTGCTATAGTCATTCATGTAGAAATTTCGGAGCTACCAATGTAAGCTTGCAATGGTGCTTAACACTCTCTCGGTGATTGGCTTGAGTTTTGAATTGATTCTACGTCTCAACTTCTTATGCAACAGGTTTTCCCATGTAATTCTGGCAGCACTTTAGGTTTTTTTGTCCTTATACAGCCAAATTCCCCTTGATCACAAAATAATAAACAAACAAAACAAAACTTTCCTCCCACCCACCAAAGATTCTTTCGTTTATACCACCACATGTAAGAAGATGGCTGAAGTTACATGGATTTCTAGTGTTTCGAAGTGATGGGACATTTTGTGAGAGCCTCACGATGACGACACGTGGCCTCGGCACCAAAGTGCCACCGATTGTTAGGGAGACGACACGTGGCCTCGCATCAAGGGGTATCCCACTTACCCGACACGTGTCCTCGGCCCCAAGGAATTTCAGTGTTCTCCAGCGCCCACGTGTCCTCGGCTCCACGACTTCTCGGGATAAAAAGACCCGACTACGCGTACTCGGCGTCAAGTCACCCCCCGTATGACCTCATGACGCCAATCCATCCTCAGTTTAAAAGACTCTTTGATAGGAGCACGTCATCTCGGCACCAGGGGATGCCCCGACGCCCTCAACCTATTAAACTAAGTCAAGTAATGAGTCACTAGCCTGCCCTTTCCATCAAGTCAGAAAGGCAGGGTAAACAGAGCTGCCAACCAATAGGGTATGGACACGTGGCGTTATGAACAGAGCCGTACATAGCTTTACAGAAAGGTCTCAGCCACTATGCAGCTGTGCAGGGGATCATTTAATAAATTCCCAGAATGATGGGACGTCCTTGATGACTGATGGAGCCCGGAAAGGGGCGCATTAAGTGCCTCAGAGATCAGACATTTAATATATTTACATAGAAACAAGAGCATTTATTGCTCGGGCGCCAAGGGAAGAGATCATTGATTGTTCGGGACGCCGAGCATTTAAGAACCGGCAGTCATCCCTGCAAAAGAGAGAAAGCGCTTCCCCATGACTGGCACAGCCTACTACTCACTAGCCTGTAATGATTACTACCAACAAAGGTATAATTAGTCATCTTAGAGACGAAACAGAGGTACGCAAGAAACAAAAAAAAGACAATGCAGTGCTCTCCATATTCTCTCTCTCTAAAAGAACTGACTTAACCGTCGGAGGGGATACGCCGGAGACACTCCGGCCCCTTCTAACCCTTCTTTTTTTGATGTCAGGATATGCCGTAATACACCACCGTCCGCTGGGATTGATCCAAATACCCCGGGATTGAACCGTCCTAACTGACCAAGTTGCCTTTGGTTACATCACGTCTACCTCTTTGCCACGAGATCGTTGACACTCAAGGTAAAACACAAGTTCACATGTGTCCTATTTCTACTCATACATCTATTGTGCAAAAATTGGTACGCACAATCTGGCGCCGTCTGTGGGAAAGATCATACTTCCCGAGGATCAGTGACCATGGTGAATACTCGTCAAAAGGGAAAGAGCACTCAGCAAAAGAACCTTGAGTTAACAGCCCCCTCCATGTCGAGAACAAAGGATCACGTGGAAAGCGTGAATAGGGAGTGTTCCGTTCACTCCAAAGAGCTGACCCACCAGAACAACATGGGTGTTGGATCTGGGAAGTCAGCCCCGTTGGCACGGCAACTCGCCGAAGTGATAGAGGACCAGTTCGGGGACCGCCTGAGACAATTGGAAGAGGACAACGTCAATGTCCTAAACCGGCTCAATGAGTTCACACTCTCCAGCGGAGGATCTCGGGACCAGCGGCGATCACGTGAGCCCCCCGTCAAGGGAGTGGGGGCTCACGATCTGAGAAACCGCCTCAGTGGTGGATCAAATAATTCCAGGGCTCTGAAGCGCCCGAGGGCCAGGAAAGAGCTCCCGGAGGTCCTAGCCAAGAAGACGAGGTCACTGGCGTGGAATGACCTCCGTCGGAGACTTTCCGGGTGAGGGGGCGTGAAGGAATCCGAGGAGGGGTCTACCCTCTCAGTGAGGAACAATAGGTCCAGATGTGCCGTCAGGCACCGGGATGAGCAAGAAATAAGATCCCGACGCCAAGGGGATCTCCAGATGCGGTTGAACTCCACCAGAAGGGACAAAGCCGCGTTAGAAGACGATACGGATGACGAGGTCATTCAGTCACCCTTCACTAAGGGTATCGCGGACATGGAAGTGTCGAAGAAATTCGTTGTACCAAGGTTCAAAGTTTATGACGGGCGATCAGACCCTGAAGCTCATTTGAGGCAGTATAAGCAAATGATGTCTCTCTATCACTCGGACCACCGATTACTGTGTCAGGTGTTCTCGATGAGTCTGGGCGACTCCACCATGAAATGGTTTGAAACCCTTCCACCCAGCAGTATAGGATCTTGGAAGGAGTTAACCAAGCAGTTCTTGGCTCGATTCATTATGGGGAACAAACGCCCGAAAGATGTCGGGTCATTGTTGACTTTAAGACGAAGGTAGGGGGAGACACTCCGCCAGTATGCCACCCGCTACTGGGAGGAAGTAAACGAAGTGGAGGGGTGTTCTGAGGTCATGGCAGCTGCCTCATTCAGACTTGGCCTCTCACAGGACACCGACCTCTATAGATCCTTGACGAAGAAGACGCATGTAGGCATGGGAGAGTTGATGGCCCGAATCAATAAATACTCCAGGGTAGAGGACGAAATGTTGGGGGGCAAAGGAAAACTCTTAGCCCCAAGGAAGAGGGAAATTGAGAAAGGAGACCTTCCCCGGAAGGGATTAATGCCCTCGTCCGGTGGCTCCTTCAAAGGAATCCAGACCGTGTTCAAGGAACCTATCTACAGGCTACTCAACAGGATTAAGAGGGAGCCCTTCTTTAAATGGCCGCCTAAAATGCTAGGTGATCCATCCAACAGGAACCAGAAGGTAAGGTGTTCATACCACCAAGATGTGGGACATCTTACCGAGGATTGCAGGGTCTACAAGTCTTTCCTGGAAAAGTTGGTGCAAGAGGGGCACCTGAAGGAATACATTGAGGAAGCAACCCCAAGGGAGGCCCGTGTCGCCGATGGACAGACAAATGTCCAAGGCAATGTCATTGACGTCATCCACGTCTGCCCTACGGATCGTCCGACGTCCAACACCCTCAGGTCTGATTTGAAAAGGGTGACTTTCACGAGAAAGGTGGATGAAGAGAAAGGAGACCGGCTTAGTAAGAAGGTCCGGACAAGTGATGAGGATATTACGTTCTCCAACGCCGACTTGACGGGCGTTGTCCTCCCTCACGAGGATGCATTGATCCTCACTCTGAAAATTGGCGACTTCAATGTTAGGAGAGTCTTGGTGGATTCCAGGAGTTCCTCCGAGGTAATGTACTACGAGGTCCTGAAGCGTATGGGACTTGGTCCCCAGGATCTCGTCAAGGTGGACACACCCCTCGTCGGGTTTAATGGCTCATATGCTCTGCCCTTGGGAAAGATCATGCTACCGGTCGTCACGGGGCCAGTTACGACGAACACGGAATTCGT
Organism: Ilex aquifolium; assembly: GCA_951799425.1. NCBI lineage: Eukaryota > Viridiplantae > Streptophyta > Magnoliopsida > Aquifoliales > Aquifoliaceae > Ilex > Ilex aquifolium. The sequence goes on along the minus strand of OX637391.1, from coordinate 14,395,775 downwards.
GGTGATAGACTCTGATTCGCCGTACAACATAATCATGGGACGTGCCTGGCTGCATGCACTAGGAGCGGTGCATTCCATGTACTACCAGAAGTTAAAGTTCCCTACTCCGGAGGGAGTAAGAGAGATCTGCGGGGATCAGGCATCAGCCAAAACATGCTTCTACTCAGCTGTGAAGGCAGGGGTCGCTTCCAAGGAAAAAGAACGGCCCCCGGAGGAGTTGCTAAATAAATAGCAATTACAGTCCGGGCGACTCAGGGTCGATGAGCCACGGGTCGACCCGGCGGACCGGTCAATGGAGGATCTCCTGAACGTACCTTTGGTGGAGGGACATGAAGAAAGATACTTCCTGATTGGTTCCACCATGTCCCTGGTTGAACGAAGGGACATGACTGATTTTTTGAGGAAAAATGCAAACGTATTTGCATGGGATTCCATGGAGATGAAGGGGATAAGCCCCAACGTTATCACTCACAAGCTTCATGTCGACCCCACCCATAAACCTGTAAAACAGAAGCCCCGACGTGCGGCTCCGCATCATGCCCAAGCTGTAAATGAAGATGTGGAAAGGCTCCTGGAGGCTGACGCCATCCGGGAAGTTCAATTTCCGGAATGGCTATCCAACACCGTTTGTGCAAAGAAGAAAGGTGGAAAATGGCGCGTTTGTGTGGATTTCACAAATCTGAACAAAGCTTGTCCAAAGGATGACTTCCCCCTCCCAAAGTTGGACCAACTGGTGGATGCCACGACAGGGCACCAGCGCATGGCCTTCCTGGACGCCAGAGCTGGATACCATCAGATCCCCCTCCATCTGTCTGATCAAGAGAAGACCGCATTCATTACTCCCAGGGTGGTCTACTGTTACAAGGTCATGTCTTTTGGCCTAAAGAATGCTGGGGCCACATATCAGAGACTTATGAACCGAATGTTCAAGAGACAGATAGGGGACACGATGGAAGTTTACGTCGACGACATGCTCGTAAAGAGCCGAAGGAAGGATGACCACATCAGGGACCTGGAGGATACCTTCTCCACCCTTCGGGAGTATGGTTTAAAGTTGAACGCGGTGAAATGCGTCTTTGGGGTTGGATCCGAGAAGTTCCTAGGGTATTTAGTAAGCCGGCGAGGGGTCGGGGCCAACCCGGAATAGATACGAGCAATCCTGGACGTCCACAGCCCCCGGACGGTTCGGGAAGTCCAAAGACTCACTGGAATGCTAGCCGCACTAAACCGATTTATCTCTCGGTCATCAGACAAATGTAAGCCCTTCTTTGATGCTATCAGGAGATCCGGGAAGGGGACTTGGAACAATAAATGTGGAGAGGCGCTTGAAGGGATCAAGGAGTACCTCCGGGTTCTCCCAACCCTATCCGTCCCGGCACCAGGGGAAACATTATTCCTCTATTTGGCGGTATCAGAATTCGCAGTTAGTGGGGTGCTGGTTCATGAGCATGAACGAGAACAGAAGCCAGTGTACTACATAAGCAAAGCCTTGTTGGATGCAGAGACGAGATACTTGCCATTGGAAAAGTTGGCTTTAGCATTAATTATAGCTGCGAGGAAGTTAAGGCATTATTTCCAAGCACATCCGATTGCGGTCCTCACAGATCAACCTCTGAAGGCTATTCTGAGGAAAGCCGACCTTTCAGGGAGGGTAGCCAAGTGGGCGATGGAGATGGGGGAACATGATATCCGCTATGAACCACGTACTGCCATAAAGGGGCAAGTATTGGCGAATTTCATAGCAGAGTTCTCCAAGGAGAGGCCTCCTCTCCCCCAGGAAGGACCCCCCTGCGCTGTCAAACAGTCTTCGTCTCCATCCCAGGAACCTTCTTGGAACCTTTTCGTAGACAGATCTTCCAACAACAGGGGTTCCGGTATCGGGGCGTTACTAGTCTCCCCGGAGGGAGTGGTCACAGAGCAAGCTGTCCGACTAGGGTTCAAAGTATCCAATAATGAAGCAGAATACGAGGCTCTCATTTCTGGGCTCAAACTCGCCGACGCAGCAGGGGCAACAGGATTGACAGTCCATTGTGACTCCATGCTAGTGGTCAATCAGGTCAACGGAGAATTCGAGGCAAGGGACCCTAGGATGAAGGCCTATTATCATGAAGCCGTGACTTTGTTCCACAAATTCGAGAAGAGAGAAATCAAGCAGGTACCCCGAGGCGAGAACGCTCATGCCGACGCCTTGGCATGTCTGGCCTCGGCGCTGGACTCCACCACAACGCGAAGGATCACCGTGGAATACCTTCCTGGCTCCACCATAGATCTAGTCCCTTGTGTGACCGTTATCCAGCAGGAGGAGAAGCCCCCTAGCTGGATGGATCCACTACTCGGGTTCCTCCTCTCGAAGGTACTCCCCGAATGTCCAAAGGATGCTAGGAAGATAAAGGTAAGAGCCCCAAGGTTCTGGGTTTCTCCAGATCAGAAGTTGTACCGAAAGTCATTTTGCGGGCCGTACCTACTCTGCGTCCGCGAAGACGAAGTTGAACCACTCTTGTACGAAGTGCATGAAGGCATATGTGGGGGGCACTCAAGAGGACGATACATGGCCCACCGCATCATGTCGCAAGGGTACTGGTGGCCGCGAATGCAGAGAGATGCACAAGCATACGTTCGAAGATGTGATCAATGTCAAAGGTTTTTCCCAGCTATTCGACAACCAGCCGGGGACTTACACTCGTTAACTTGTCCCTGGCCGTTCGCCCAGTGGGGACTCGACTTGGTTGGGCCCCTCCCTAGGGCCCCCGGCAACAAGAGGTTCCTAATAGTGGCACTACAACAAAAATCGTTTTTTGCGACGATTTTTTTCGTCGCTAAATTCAAAAAAATCGTCGCAAATTATTTTTTGCGACGTTTTTTTTTCGTCGCGTGTTCGTCGCAATAGCCTCGTCGCAGAAAGTTTTTTGCGACGCAAATTTATTTTCATCGCAAAAAAAAATTATTAGCGACGTTTTTTTTTCGTCGCTAAAAGTAAAAAAAACGTAGCTAAAATCTATCCCACCAGCGTAACAAAATAAAAAATAATAATTAAATTAATTTTTTGCAACGTAAAAAAATCGTCGCCAATAATTTTTTTAAAAAAAATAATTAAATTAATTTTTTGCGACGTAAAAAAAATCGTCGCGAATAATTTTAAAAAAAAAATAAAAAAAATAATTAAATTAATTTTTTGCGACGTAAACAAAATCGTCGCGAATAATTTTTTTTAAAAAAAATAAAACATAAAAATTTAATTAATTTTTTGCGACGTAAAAAAAATCGTCGCTAATAATTGTTTACAAAAATAAAAATGTAAAAAAACAATAATTAAATTAAGTTTTAGCGACGAAAAAAAAACGTCGCAAATAGATTTGTACATAAATAAAAAATATAAAACAATAATAATTTAATGAATTTTAGCGACGTAAAAAAAACGTCGCAAATAATTATTTTAAATAAAAAATGCAAAAAAATAATTGAATAAATAAATTTGCGACGATTTTAATTTCGTCGCAAAAAAATTCATTTTTTTTTAAAATGACCCTTTATTAAAAACTTGTAATAACCCGTACCTAAAGGCACTTTACCACCTAAAAAAACTCGACAATTTGAAATAAATTTTCCTCATTTGTTTTAATTAAAAAAATTTCAATAGAATTTCTTATAAAGGTAAGAGCTTAAAAAAATCTTAACCTGTCTACAGAGCTTATATATCTCATTATATATATCATTGTCCAACTCAAACCATCGCATTATCAATCTCAAGAAAAATTTACTCGATGAACCAAACAAATCATTTTTTTAAAATTCACAACTCACTACATAATCCAAAACCAATCAAAGAACCAAAATTCACAGTTCATAATCATACATAAAAATTATCATAATTCAAACAAAACATATAACCATCAAAATTATATATAATAATCATCACAATTCAACTCTATTTTCCACAAAATCACCACTCCAAATAACCCAATTTTATACTTAAATGGAATCCATGAAGCCACCAAACATATCTCCAAAATAAAACATAGCAAACATAGAATGCACTTGACATCCAAGAGGGGTCACTTTCATAGTTGTTGTCGATAGATACATATAGGCATCACACTTGTAGAAAACACACCTCCACCGCTGCCCCAACCTATAACCACCGCTTCCAAGCACCCAATCCACGTCAATCGATCGCAGGGTTCATTATAAACATTTCTAGTAAGATCAAACTGAAATTAAAAAACTACATAGTTAGCATAAAAACAAAGATTGAAAAACAAAATCATTGTGCAATTAAACTAAAACACTACTTATTTTAAAACTACATACTAATTCAAGTTTAAAGCAAAAAAAGTGGCGTACCAAAAAAAAATCACATACTAAATCACTAAACGAAATCCCACAAATCTGAATATGTTTTAACAACCAATCTAGTGTAATCATCTTCAAAGCATACATACAATGTGCTTCGTCTTTCATTTGCTTAGTTGGAAATCAATAAAACACAGGTCCAAATAAATAATAAAACAATAGAAAGGTTATTACTACATAGCACTCAAGTAAACCAACAATAAGTACCCAAAACCATATTGGTGCCATCAAATAGAAGTTGAACATTGAATTAATTTATCAATCAAACAAAAACAATATTGTAAGCAAGAAAAAGAAAAAAAAGTGTATGTTAAAGAAGTAAAGAAAATTTCAAAACTCTTTATAGCACCCAAAAAATTGTCTAAAGTCTAAACCCAATTACACGCATAAACTTCTTTCACATGCCAAAAACAAATGTTAAATCAAGTACCTTAAAGGAATAACAAAAAATTCCTAAAAATAGATGATTTATAAATAAACCAACTAAGAGAAGCACATAACCTTGCGAGCAATGAGAGGAGATTTCAACAAATGTAGTGGGGTAAGCAGCTTCACTCTCTACACAATTTTTCGTATCCAATTTCGCGTGGCTACAAAATTGAACAATCCCAAATAATTAAACAATCCCAAGAAAAGTAATAAAAACAAAATAACTCCAAACTAAAATCCAATTGAGTATCAATAAACCTCAAATTCAATTGCGAGTTTCAAGGAAACCAAGCAATGTAACATCAAATAAAATCAAATAAGAACTCACAATCCCCAATTCAAGATTCCAATAAAGTAATCAAACCTAAAATTCAAATCAAATCAAACCATAGCAAAATCAAACCCAAAGTAATCACAACCTTATTTGAAAACTAAACCTAAATTTTCATGAAATCAAACCTACTTAGAAAGCTCACATCAACTCGAATCTAAAGTAATCGTAAAATGAACCTAAACAAATAATATAACAAAAACACATGATACAGGTCATCTAACTTCTATATACACTAACATGAAAATATACCAGCATTTAATTCTAGGATCCATATCCCCCAAAGCCTCCATTTGAGTTGTTATAGCTTATATATAGGACTCATTCAGTAGTCCACCCAAACATACCTACATAGGTGCATGTATTAACATATAAGAATTTTACTCACAAAAGGAAACATGAAATGGAAAAAGCCATTAAAAAATTAGTAATCTTCTATCTTGAAGGTAAAATATCAAGGAACCATTATTTTTTTTATCAAATCAAGGAACCATATTGGAAAAAAATTAAAAGAAAATAATATAAAAGGATGGAAAAAAAATCATACATATAAAGTATGCATGTAAGTTAAGATAGAAATTGTTACCCATTTAAATTTATAAATCATCTATTTTTAGGAATTGTGCAATGTATTTAATCTGTATACCTTCAGACACCATATAATATAATAAGATGGCTAGTGCATGAACTAGTAAAATGTGCAATGTTAGCTTTTTTTTTTTTTTTTTTGAGTATTACGATCAGAGTATTCATGCCAACTTATCTATATATATATTAGTCTTTTTGTTTACTCCTTTCTTTTATTTCTTTTATGTCTCTTGTTGAGGTAGCATTTTTATGTTTGAAAATAAATTCTATAATTTATGGGTTTTTTTATTATTTTTGGAATGATCTATTTTTTGTTGCTATTTTTGGAATTTACACTTTGTTAACATGAATTCGTACTCACCTTCGAGCGTGTATCGAGCCTTGGTGCTTAATTTTTTTTATTTTTTTTGGTACTCCTTTTTTTACTTAATCGCAATTTATATGTCAGCAAAAAAATAAAAACCTACCAACATGGGATAGAAGTTTAAGATAGAAGGAAACAGATGGTTTCCTAAACATCAACTAAGCATGAATGCAATTTGTAGCCCACTGGCCCTTTTGAAAAAGCATGTACTATAACTTACCACACTATGTTCGACTAGAAGAGTTCACATGTCAAGCACAGCTGCAAGTCAAGGGAGAGAGTGTCTTACCCTTTAGTTTCTCGCTCCGATTAGCTTTAAAGAATTTTGCCTCCACAGACTAGTTTCATAAACTTCCTTTGATAGCCGCATAATCAGAATGGCCAAAATCTGGATGTACTGCATCTTCTATCAAATAGACTGAAGAAAGAGATTAATCAAGCAAGAAAATTAAATGCATGATGGAGTTTGGAGAGAGATATTGATGTGGCAGAGTCCTTAGAATTCAAGGAGTATTGATGTGAAGAAAGAGAACACTGAGGTGCCTCACATCCATTGATAAGCCAAGAATCACTCTCCTTGAGGTCTTGTGGGATTGAACTAAACCACTAAATGCACAGAATCACACCAAACACAAAAGCTGCAAAATGGCCCTTCAATTCAGAGTTAAATCTATAGCGGAAGGCTAGCAAAAAAGGTCATTGCTTAAAGCTAATATAACATTTGGAATTGCTTTTAAGTAACCTTTTTTTGAAACATGTTGATTACCATTTTATATAAGTGATCTACATGCATCATCGTATTTGAATGTCAACTTATATGCATTTGTATAAATCCTATTACATATGTGATTATGCGAAACAAATGCTACTTCGAAAAAGCAAGACATATTTTTAAAGAAGTTATCAAACGGTACCTAAAGAATTTCAAGGAACTCCTTGAGTGCTTCACGGTGAAGTAACATATTTGCAGACTAGCAGGTGAGAAAACTCATTCATGCCTAAGGACATCACTGCACCGCTAAGTAACCTTCATTCTAGAGTAAGCAGAAGTATTAAAATAACCCCCACTACCAAAATTACCGAATATTCTTCATTAAGTTAATTAAATCTGCTGCTAATAAACCTCCAAAATGGACCAGAATATGTCTTGTAGAGAATAAGAACTACTTTTCTCCACCTTATACTTTTCTAAACATCAACCCTCAATTAATATATTTTAAACGAAAATTTATAAATCATCTATTATACATCACAAACCTTAACATCCAGCTCAGCCTTGTGCCTCATTGTTCCGAACGGACCTCCGGTCTTAGACTTCACATCAAAAGTACCAGCAGAGTGCCACCTACAAGATCATCACAATTGTCAAAGTATCAACCTCCATAAGTTAATTAAAATCTAACTAAATCTACGTAAATAAGAGGAGATCGATCGAGATCGAGAGAGAATATACGCAAGACGGAGCATGAGAGGAGCACAGTTCTTCTCGGCTATCAAGCCTCTCAGTTTCTTCTTGCATTTCTGGATGGCGATCTTGTACTCCTCGCTCACAGTTGGGTAGCACTTCCCCATGGCAGTGGTTCTGCACCAATTTCAAACACAATCATTTCAGATTCAGATCAAATCACACAAAAACGTATATAAATGTATCTCTCATAGTAGAGATCGGAGTTGCATTGAATGGTGAGAGAGATCTGTGAATCCGAACCTTGAGAGAATGAAAAGAGAGAGAGAAATGGAGATGCAGAGTGGTAGCACGAGTGTGGCACAAGCAGTCTGGGAGAGGCGGCCCGAAAGGAGAAGTGGTATAAGGGTTTGGAGAGAAAAAATGATCCAGAAGCTTGTTTCAGGCCGTTGGATTAATGAGATCCTGCGGTGGATGTTGGGTTATTGAAATAAATGGCTGGGATTGGTTTTGAGGGATGGCATGTACGGTTGGGATTTTGTGGTACGTGGAAAGTGAAAAAGGACAGAAAATCAGTTTATTCGGCGCGCGACGACTATAAAACGTCGCAATTAATAATTTTATTCACTTCCCGCCATCTTTCGGGCCAAAAATAAATTGGGAGGGAACCTCATTTTGCGCGACGTTTTTCAAAAAACGTCGCAAATGAAATTGCCAAAAAAGAAAATTTGCGACAAAATTCAAAAAACGTCGCAGATAGTAAACATTTCAATTCATTTAATTAACACCCAATTCATTAAATTATCATTCAGATTTGACCAATTGGCATTCAATTTCATCAAATTAACATGTAATTTATCAAATCAACACCAAATTAACATGTAACTTCATTCAATTAAAAATTAATTTATCAAATTAAAACAAAATTAACATTCAGATTCAACTAGTTAACATTAAACTAATCAAATAAACTTTCAATTTCATTTAATTAATACTCAATTCATCAAATTAACATTCAAATTAACATTCAGATTTAACAAATTAACATTCAATTTCATCAAATTAACATGTAATTTATCAAATTAACATGTAATTTCATTCAATTAAAATTTAATTTATCAAATTAAAACCAAATTAATATTCAATTAATCAAATTAACACGAAATTAACACTCAATTTCTTCTAATTAACATTCAATTTTTTCTAATAAGCATTTAATTCACTAAATTAACATTCAAATTCAACTAGTTAACATTAAATTAATCAAATAAACTTTCAATTTTCATTCAATTAACACACAATTCATCAAATTTACATTCAGATTTGATCAATTGGCATTCAATTTCATCAAATTAACATGTAATTTATCAAATCAACACCAAATTAACATGTAACTTCATTCAATTAAAAATTAATTTATCAAATTAAAACAAAATTAACATTCAATTCATCGAATTAACACAAAATTGACATTCAGATTCAGCAAGTTAACATTAAACTAATCAAATAAACTTTCAATTTCATTCAATTAACACTCAATTTCTGAAATGGATATTCAATTTCATCAAATTACCATGTAATTTCATCAATTCGACTTTCAATTTCATTAAATTAACATTCGATTTATCAAATTGACATTCAATTTCATCAAATTGACATTCCATTTCATCAAATTAACATGTAATTTCATCAAAATTGACTTTCAATTTCATTAAATTAACATTTGATTTATCAAATTGACATTCAATTTCATCAAATTAACATTCAATTTATGAAATGGATATTCAATTTCATCAAATTAACATGTAATTTCATCAAATCGACTTTCAATTTCATTAAATTAACATTCAATTTCTGAAATAGATATTCAATTTCATCAAATTAACATGTAATTTCATCAAATCGACTTTCAATTTCATTAAATTAACATTTGATTTATCAAATTGACATTCAATTTCATCAAATTGACATTCCATTTCTTCAAATTAACATGTAATTTCATCAAAATTGACTTCAATTTCATTAAATTAACATTTGATTTATCAAATTGACATTCAATTTCATCAAATTGACATTCAATTTCATCAAATTAACATTCAATTTATGAAATGGATATTCAATTTCATCAAATTAACATGTAATTTCATCAAATCGACTTTCAATTTCATTAAATTAACATTCGATTTATCAAATTGACATTCAATTTCATCAAATTGACATCAATTTCATCAAATTAACATGTAATTTCATCAAAATTGACTTTCAATTTCATTAAATTAACATTCGATTTATCAAATTGACATTCAATTTCAACAAATTAACATTCAATTTATGAAATGGATATTCAATTTCATCAAATTAACATGTAATTTCATCAAATCGACTTTCAATTTCATTAAATTAACTTTCGATTTATCAAATTGACATTCAATTTCATCAAATTAACATGTAATTTCATCAAAATCGACTTTCAATTTCATTAAATTAACATTCGATTTATCAAATTGACATTCAATTTCATCAAATTGACATTCAATTTCATCAAATTAACATTCAATTTATGAAATAGATATTCAATTTCATCAAATTAACATGTAATTTCTTCAAATCGACTTTCAATTTCATTAAATTAACATTCGATTTATCAAATTGACATTCATTTTCATCAAATTAACATTCCATTTATCAAATTGACATTCAATTTCATCAAATTAACATTCAATTTATGAAATGGATATTCAATTTCATCAAGATAACATGTAACTTCATCAAATCGACTTTCAATTTCATTAAATTAACATTCGATTTATCAAGTTGACATTCAATTTCATCAAATTAACATTCAATTTATCAAATTAACATTCAATTTATCAAATTGACATTCAATTTCATCAAATTAACATGTAATTTCATCAAATCGACTTTCAATTTCATTAAATTAACATTCGATTTATCAAATTGACATTCAATTTCATTAAATTAATATTCAATTTATCAAATTGATATTTAATTTCATGAAATTAACATGTAATTTCATCAAATTAACATGTAATTTGATCAAATCGACTCTGAATTTTATTAAATTAACATTCAAATTAAATTGATAATTTTTTTAAAATTTTTAATTGAAGTAAAAAGTTTATTTGCGACGTTTTTGGAAAACGTCACGAAAAATCATTTAAATTGTTATTTTTTAAAATGTAAAATTGAAGTAAAAAGTTTATTTGCGACGTTTTTAAAAAACGTCGCGAAAAATCAATTAAATTGTTATTTTTTTAAAATTTTTAATTGAAGTAAAAAGTTTATTGGCGACGATTTTCAAAAATGTCGCGAAAAATCAATTAAATTGTTATTTTTTAAAATTTTTAATTGAAGTAAAAAGTTTATTGGCGACGATTTTGAAAAACGTCGCGAAAAATCAATTTAATTGTTATTTTTTAAAATTTTTAATTGAAGTAAAAAGTTTATTGGCGACGATTTTGAAAAACGTCGCGAAAAATTAATTAAATTGTTATTTTTTAAAATTTTTAATTGAAGTAAAAAGTTTATTGGCTACGATTTTGAAAATCATCGCTAAAAATCAATTTAATCGTTATTTTTTAAAATTTTTAATTGAAGTAAAAAGTTTATTGGCCACGATTTTGAAAAATGTCGCGAAAAATTAATTAAATTGTTATTTTTTTAAATTTTTAATTGAAGTAAAAAGTTTATTGGCTACGATTTTGAAAATCATCGCTAAAAATCAATTTAATCGTTATTTTTTAAAATTTTTAATTGAAGTAAAAAGTTTATTGGCGACGATTTTGAAAAACGTCGCGAAAAATTAATTAAATTGTTATTTTTTAAAATTTTTAATTGAAGTAAAAAGTTTATTGGCTACGATTTTGAAAATCATCGCTAAAAATCAATTTAATCGTTATTTTTTAAAATTTTTAATTGAAGTAAAAAGTTTATTGGCGACGATTTTGAAAAACGTCGCGAAAAATTAATTAAATTGTTATTTTTTAAAATTTTTAATTGAAGTAAAAAGTTTATTGGCTACGATTTTGAAAATCATCGCTAAAAATCAATTTAATCGTTATTTTTTAAAATTTTTAATTGAAGTAAAAAGTTTATTCGCGACGATGTTGAAAAACGTCGCGAAAAATCAATTTAATTGTTATTTTTTAAAATTTTTAATTGAAGTAAAAAGTTTATTGGCGACGATTTTGAAAATCGTCGCTAAAAATCAATTTAATCGTTATTTTTTGAAATTTTTAATTGAAGTAAAAAGTTTATTGGCGACGATTTTGAAAAACGTCGCGAAAAATCAATTTAATTGTTAATTTTTAAATTTTTTAATTGAAGTAAAAAGTTTATTGGCGACGATTTTGAAAAACGTCGCAAAAAATCAATTAAATTGTTATTTTTAAAAATTTTTAAATGGAGTAAAAAGTTTATTCGCGACGTTTTTAAAAAACGTCGGGAAAAATCAATTAAATTGTTATTTTTTTAAATTTTTAATTGCAGTAAAAAGTTTATTGGCGACGATTTTAAAAAACGTCGCGAAAAATCAATTAAATTGTTATTTTTTAAAATTTTTAAATGGAGTAAAAAGTTTATTCGCGACGTTTTTAAAAAACGTCGCGAAAAATCAATTAAATTGTTATTTTTTTAAATTTTTAATTGCAGTAAAAAGTTTATTGGCGACGATTTTAAAAAACGTCGCGAAAAATCAATTAAATTGTTATTTTTTAAAATTTTTTATTGAAGTAAAAAGGTTATTGGCGACGATTTTGAAAAACGTCACGAAAAATGAATTTAATTGTTATTTTTTAAAAGTTTTAATTGAAGTAAAAAGTTTATTTGCGACGTTTTTAAAAAACGTCGCGAAAAAATTGCCAAAAATTGAAATTTGCGACAAAATTAGAAAATCGTCGCTAATATTTAACTTTTTGCGACAAATTTAAAATCGTCGCAAAAAAATCGTCGCAAAAAATGCTTTTTGTTGTAGTGTGGGAACCAACTACTTCACGAAGTGGGTTGAGGCAGAGCCTCTAGCTCACATCAGAGACGTGGACACCAAGAAGTTTGTGTGGAGAAACATAGTCACAAGATTTGGGGTCCCCCGTGCCCTCGTGTCAGACAACGGGACCCAATTCAACAGCGGGTCTTTCAAGTCTTTTTGTGAACACCTCAAGATCCGGAACTATTATTCCACTCCGGCGTACCCTCAGGGGAACGGGCAGGCTGAATCCTCGAACAAGGCTATCATCAATAGTATCAAGAAAAGGTTGGAAAGGGCCAAGGGAAAATGGGTGGAGGAGCTCCTCAATGTCCTGTGGGCATATAGAACCACCCCTCGAAGGTTGACAGGGGAGATGCCATACGCCCTCGCATACGGGATTGAGGCAGTCATCCTTCTTGAAGTAGGTCTTCCCACTATAAGGACACTGGCCTTTGACACAGGGGACAATGACCGCTAACTCGGCTTGGACGTAGATCTAGTGGAAGAGAAGAGAGAAGTAGCCGCCTTGAAGTTAGCCAAATACCAAGAAGGGGTGTCTAGGCTCTACAACAGGAGGGTCAAGTCTCGAGAATTCCGCGTAGGTGATCTTGTGCTTAGGAGGGTGGTGGCAAACACCCGGGATCCGGCGGATGGCAAGCTGGGGCCCAATTGGGAGGGTCCATACAAGGTCACGTCGGTAGGAGGCTCCGGCTCGTATGAATTGGAAGACATGGAAGGAAATGTTGTAAAAAGACCTTGGAATGTAATGAATTTGAAAAAGTATTACTTTTGACGTTCAGATCTCATGGTAAATGTACTATCTTGCAAAAGGCTTGACTCCGGAGGCGGAGTCCCCGACTCCTGCCTCAAAACAACAGACAAGGGCGTGCCTCCCGGAGAGGACATGGCCCCGAGGGCGAGGTCCCAGACTCTTGCCTCCGAACGAGGAAACAGGAGCATGACTCTTAAAGACACGATCCCTCGGAATCAAATGGCGAAGGGACCCGACTCCGCCTCCTCGGGCCAACAAGCTAAAAAGATGAAGCTAACCGGAGTGAAAAATACGTCAAATTGTCACCCAAATAAACGCCCGACAACGGGAAACCAAACCCCGATGGGAAGGATCCCCCGACGTCCTCTACATGGGTATAGCGTTTGGCCTATGGCCCTGGAGTTCATAAGAGAAATATATAAAAGGAAACATGTCAAAAACAAAGTTGATTTTTCATTTCCAAAAGGGGCTTTGCGTCCCCCGAGCTACAAAAGTTGGAAATAAAAAGTTACAGAACAAGAGGAAAATCCTAAACTACTGTGCTGGGGGTTCGGTCACGTCTCCACCGATGTTTCCCCCTATGTCTCCGAAGAGCTCATCGATGCTGGCAGACAGGGTATCCGCAGCAGGGACGTTGGCAGGAGGCACCGAGGCAGAGGTAGGGGCAGGAGGATTGGCAGACGTTTGTGCCGCACTTGGAACTTGAACATCTTCTGCACCATCAACTGCTTCTTCCCCAGAAACAGCCACTATCTCTGAAGAAGGGACGTAAGTGTGCTCCTGAAAAAGCGGGGAGTCGTCAGGCACCCCGGCCGCCTTCAGGGCCGCGTCCCAGCCAAGCTTGAAGAACTCTTTCTTCTGTTCCTCGAAAGCTACAAGGATGTCGTCGGCGCATTGGTCAACAATCTCCTGTCGGGTCTTGTTAGCAGCTTCCAGCGCAGCTCGGACTTTGTCCAGTTCCTGGGTAAGGGCTGAGCAAGTCTGCTCCGACTCCGCCGCCGAGAGCTGCTTGGTGGATTCAGTAATCTTCTTTTCGGCATCGGCGAGGGCGGCGTTGGTTTTGTCAGCTTTTCCCTTTGCCACCTCGGCCTCCTTTAGAAGTACAGCTATCTGAGCAGCCTGGGAAGACAAAGTATTGTCTCTCGCCGCCACTTCCTGTAACACCCCGCATTTTCTTTTATATATGCATATAGATATATAGATATAGCAAATAATGGTTGTAAAGATGTGGATAGGGGTATTGAAGTGTGTTTGAACTTTGTAAATTTGAAAAGTAAAGATTTAAAATGTTAATGAAAATCATAGTTGAAATTTAGTTTTAGTGAGTGAAAATATAAAATGTTAGGTCCTATAACTTGTATTAGATAGGTTTGGTGTATAAATATGTGTTGGAGAGGTTTGTAATGGATTTGGTTAGTTTTGGAATGGATTGGAAATGGAAAACAAAAGAAATAGGCAAAACTGGGTAAATGGTACCGGTACCCCGATTCCAGAAGGTTTCTTGTACCGGTACTGGGTACCGGTACTGAGTACCGGTACTACCGAAACCAGACTGTTTATTTTAAGTCACGAACAAGCCGATTTTTCCTCCACTATAAATACATTTTTGTCACCTCCTTAGCCTTCATTACACCACTCCAAACCCTAGAAAACATAAGAGAGGAAGAGAGAAAGAGAGAAACACAAGATCAAGAGAAAACAAGAGATTGAAGGGTTGATTCAAGATCAAAGCCCTAATTTTTCCAAGAACATTAAGGTAGAGGATTTCTTCTCTTTCTCTTACATTGATGTTAGGGTTAATAAATATGTATGTTTTGATTCTTAATGATATGTATTTGCTATGGCTCCATTGTTTCTTGGTTCTTTTTCAATTGTTAACATGTTTTACACAAATTTAGGGTTGCATACCCATGAAATCCCTCTTTTGTTTGAAAAACCCTAGTTTTCAAGAGTGATGGGTTTTCCTCTTGAACTCTTCCTTTATTCTTGATTTCAAAATCATAGTGTTTTGTGTTGAGTAATAAAATGATATTGTTGTGATCTCTTGCATTTTCCTTGTTGGTTATTGAAAATGTCACATGCTTAAATTGGGGATTTTTAAGATATTCTTGTAAATTGTGAAATTGGGTTTGATATTGTATCTCTTATGAGTGTGGGAAGACCATGGGAGGCCTTTGACGAGATATCGTAGAGTGGGTAGACGTGTTGCTTGCCCCGTGTGGGTTAGCATTTCTTCTACCACTCGTAGTGGGGTTAGTGCTTTGGTAAGACTAAACCGCTATTGCTCACGGATGCCGTGTAAGAGGGTTAGTATACTAATACCTGGGTTGGATACGTCACTGTCATGGGTGTGGCATACGCTCTTCCTAAAGGATGGATATCTTTGATAAGATTTGTGTGGGTGTGTGTGGGTTAGATATTACTCAATGTGTCGATTCATGGGGTTTGCCTTACATCATGTTTGAGATACATATACATATTGATGAATTGTTGTATTATTGTGGAAAATGGTTTCCTACAAGGACTTGTGGGAGTATGGGATTCCACAAGGTCTTGTGGGAAAATGGTTTATATTTTGGAAAATTGATATGTATTGGATCTTGGTTTCTTTTACTGTTTAAGTAAATTACTGTTGCTACTTAAACTTGAGATCCATTTTAAAATGTCCCTGTTTTACTTCAAAGATTATGTATGCTATTTGTAAAATGAGACCGGCCATTTTATATGTTTTTATAAACCTTGTTTGAGTTTGGGAAGATTTTGCTACAGAGCTTCGTGCTCATCCCCTACAATTAATATTTTTCAGATTTGGCTTTAGAGGAAGAGCTCGGTGTGCATGAGCCGGGCCTTGGGGAAGCTTCTTTGGAGGGGTACCTAGATCCCGAATGGGACATCTAGAGATATAGCTTATTTTGTTCTAGACTAGGAGATTTATTTCTGAACAATGTAAAGTCTAGATTCTTTTGAAACTCCGCTGCGATATATTCATGTAATTCTTTTGGGGAATGTAATTGCCATATCTGGCCTATTCTTTTGGGATAATGTTAAGGATAGTATAGATGGTAAATAGAAATTTTATTGTTATTGGATGGTTAAATGGACCCTGTGTGATCAAGTTAATAGAATTGCACAGGTTGTGATTTTTGGGTGGAGCTTCCTGTACAAAGGAGACTCTGCCCAAATTTTGTTAAAATTAAGAATGTTTCTTATTCGATGGATATATATTTAGTTGCTCTCATGACATGAATGGTTTCATAGTGTAATGCCGTCCAGGGTGGTATTTGGGGTGTTACACTTCCTCCTTGGCTGTTGCAAGAGCCGCCTGGGCCTCGCATTTTTGCTTCTCCAAATCCTGAAGCACGTCCCGCTGAGAATAGAAGCGATCGGCAATGGCAGAGACTTGCTGGGCAGTCTACAAGGGAATTGAAAGGTCAACAAAGTTAATGAAGCCAGAGAATAAAAGAAACAGGTTAACTTGGGCACTCACCACCAATGAGCTCTGAATGATGTTGCAGAGGAGTTGATTCAGTGGCCTAGCCCGGTGTTCCTCCATGTCGGCATGAAAGAGGAAGGTCTCACTCACGGCGTAGGCCACGTGAGGAGAGTTGATGATTGAGTCAGACACTCGGATCGGCCTACCTTCACGATCCCGAGCCCGAGGGCGCCACTCAGCTGCTTGAGTCGTTGGCACCGGTGGAGGAGGCGGAGTTACGTCAGGAGTTGATGACGCTGAAGGGGGAGCTGGAGTTCCCCTACCCCGGCCAGCCCCATCGTGTCTCTGTTTTACTCTCCTTTCCTCTTCTGGTTGTGGATCTCTCTCGCGGCCTCGACCACGTCCCGACGACCTCGAAGGAGAAGGAGGTGGAGGAAGATTAATGGGTGGAGTCCTTCTAGGTAGAGGGGGAGGAGGTTCGTTTGAACTAGACCCTCGGCCCTGACCTTCTTTAAGGGTGGCTCGCTTTTTGATCAAATTCAGGTCGAGGCGATAACCAGACATCGCGACCTCAAGGGCGTCCTCTACGTTCAAGCTGTGAAGAACTTCGAAATTTGGCCAAGTCTCCCTCGCCGATGTGCTGGGTTCAGTGTCAGTAGCAACGACAGGACCCCTTATCTCAACGACCTCGTCGTCTTCCTCCTCAGCGGCTACACCTTCGGCGACCCCCTCTACCTCGGCTTCAGGGGCCCTATCTGGGTCGTTCTCTAAGTTTTCTGCAGCAAGCTCTACTTCCGCCGAAGGGTCAAAGTTGTGAGGGGTTTGGGTAAACTTCTTGTACCCCGGAGTGTAGTCAAGAAGGAGATGGGCAGCTCGGCCTAAGCCCCTGGTTCCCAAGAAGTTCCACACGGAGCTGATGTCTCCGATGTTCACTTGATTTCGAGGAAGAGCCGCTGTCTCGGCGTCGGGGATCCCTAACAACAAAAATTATTGTCAGTTGTTGAGCATTAGGAGAAAGATTAAAGCTTAAAAATAGAGAAGGGTCGACGTACTCGTAGTCCTCCACTGCTTGGGACACCACAAGTCAGCAGCGTATTCTGGACCAGGCCCTTTCTCCCATTGACCGCCGAAGATGAGGAGGTCGTCCTTGTACCTTTTGTCGGAATCCGGAAGGTGCGTGACAAGGTACATAGTGGGGTCCCGAGCCTTGAGATAGTACATCTGTTGAGGCATGACCCTCACCAAGGCGTAACAGAAGAGGATGTCGTCTAGACCGAGGTGCAGATTAAGACGCTCGTTCAACGCGATGACACCCATGATGATCCTAAAGGTATTGAGGCAACACTGCCCAGGAAAGAGTCGGAATCGGCACAAGAAGCGAAGAAGGAGAGGGTGAAGGGGAAACCTAATTCCCCCCTCCATGATGGCCTTCGTATAGAAAGGCATCTCGGTTTCGGTGCCAACATTGGCCTTATGCTGATCTGCCTTGAACTCATCTACCGTCACCTCGGGGGGAATGGAGTAATGGGTTTTAAAGTTCACTCTTTGTTGCCGACCCGCTACGGTATATTTGCGAGGCCGAGAAGGACCAGCCTCGTCTGCCTCGGCGAACCTAGTTGGACGGCGTTTGGGCATATCTCGGGGGAAGGATATCGTAGGGGGTGTTTTCCCTGGTTAATGGACCTACGGGGTTCAACGGAAAACGCAACGACGAATAGGAAGCTGGTGAGACCAAATTGCTGTTGACACTGGTGAAGAAGGGAAAGGCGACTGGTCGCCGGAAAAACGAAAATAAGAAAAAGAAACGAATGGTGCAAGTAAACTCACCGGAATAAGGAAGAAGGGTGGAGGCAGTAACAACGGGTGGCCTTCGTCTTCAGAAAAACGTCAATGGAGGAGGCAAAACAAATCAGCAGCAGTGGCTCCGGCGACTCTCCGGCGACTAATGGCTCCAAAGGAATGCTGACTTTCGAAAAGGTGAGCAGACAGGGGCTAAGTCTCGTTTATATAGGACCTGTCCCCATCATTGCGCACGAAGCACGATGTTGGGCGCATTTAATGTGCACGACCTCCGAAGAGGGGAATGCGGCTGCAGAAATGATGGGGTGGTTGAGCCCTTTCACCTTACTGCCGACGCGTGTCCTCTGCCGTACGAAGGCCAAGGGCTGGGGGGCAGTTGATGGGACATTTTGTGAGAGCCTCACGATGACGACATGTGGCCTCGGCACCAAAGTGCCACCGATTGTTAGGGAGACGACACGTGGCCTTGCATCAAGGGGTATCCCACTTACCCGACACGTGTCCTCGGCCCCAAGGAACTTCAGTGTTCTCCAGCGCCCACGTGTCCTCGGCGTCAAGTCACCCCCTGTATGACCTCATGACGCCAATCCATCCTCAGTTTAAAAGACTCTTTGATAGGAGCACGTCATCTCGGCACCAGGGGATGCCCCGACGCCCTCAACCTATTAAACTAAGTCAAGTAATGAGTCACTAGCCTGCCCTTTCCATCAAGTCAGAAAGACAGGGTAAACAGAGCTGGCAACCAATAGGGTATGGACACGTGGCGTTATGAACAGAGCCGTACATAGCTTTACAGAAAGGTCCCAGCCACTATGCAGCTGTGCAGGGGATCATTTAATAAATTCCCAGAATGATGGGACGTCCTTGATGACTGATGGAGCCCGGAAAGGGGCGCATTAAGTGCCTCAGAGATCAGGCATTTAATGTATTTACATAGAAGCAAGAGCATTTATTGCTCGGGTGCCAGGGGAAGAGATCATTGATTGTTCGGGACGCCGAGCATTTAAGAACCGGCAGTCATCCCTGCAAAAGAGAGAAAGCGCTTCCCCATGACTGGCACAGCCTACTACTCACTAGCCTGTAATGATTACTACCAACAAATGTATAAATAGTCCTCTTAGAGATGAAACAGAGGTACGCAAGAAACAAAAAAAAGACAATGCAGTGCTCTCCATATTCTCTCTCTCTAAAAGAACTGACTTAACTGTCGGAGGGGATACGCCGGAGACACTCCGGCCCCTTCTAACCCTTCTTTTTTTGATGCCAGGATACGCCGGAATACACCACCGTCCGCTGGGATTGATCCAAATACCCCGGGATTGAACTGTCCTAACTGACCAAGTTGCCTTTGGTTACATCACGCCTACCTCTTTGCCACGAGATCGTTGACACTCAAGGTAAAATACGAGTTCACATGTGTCCTGTTTCTACTCATACATCTATTGTGCAAAAATTGGTACGCACACGAAGGTTCAATCATGGATCACAATGACATGCTATACCTCCGTTTGTTGAATCAATTATCATACCAGTGTCATTTTCATATTTTCTCCCCCAATATCATTTTTTTGAAATTCATTTATAAAATTACGATTGTTCCTCTAAAAGTGAGCTAATTAACCCACGTTTTTTAATTTAATGATGCATTTACAAATCACGCTTTTATAATTTTCTATCAAAAACCTGCTTTTTTATTTTGGAAAACATGGATGCACCAATGTTTTTGTAAAAACAAAAATAATTTTGGAAATAAGTTTAAAATTATAGTAGAAAGGAAATAAGATTAAAAACGCACTAATTACAAAAAAAAAAAATCATTTTCTTATACGCCATCGAGCATGGAAAGTACCACTTTGTGTCTAATATATGGCATCTATATGCTTACATGATTCAAAGTATCAGTCAATACCAATACGATTTAGCCAAATTATATCGAAGTTAGTACCTTCTGAACTGGTATTGTTCCATGTTTAATATTAACCGCGAGTCTCACAAATTACTTGATTTACTTGAATTGTGAGAGCCATTGCTACTGATATTGCTACTGAACCAGTCTTTACCGTTTTGCGACACCACTATGTTCTGAATATCTCGTTATAATTAATTTCTTTTTTCTATAGCTCTTTGTGCATATTGTTCGATACCATTCCACAATACGGCAATTGAAATGTCTTATTGCCCTCCTAATTGATGGTCGATGCAGTGACATAAAACCATACATGGTCATTTCCTCATGCCAAACCTTTGTACTATGTTCTCAAATGTTGCTTAATAATCAATAATCAATGAGTGACCATAAAATTGTAAATAATGGAAATGATCCATGACCAAAAGCATATAGATTTTGGGGCCAACATTCCCAAACATTTTGTTTTATATTAGTTGATTATTTTCTGTCTCTTGGAAAAAAGGACTTTGAGTCCTCTTTGGCTCCATAAACACATGGCAACCACACATTCGTATCTTATTATAATGTTATTTTCTTGCTATTCCAAGAAAGATGTGGATTTCAACATAGTTTCTCCAGAGTTAATCAGGATCTTGAACCACCGAGTAGGGTGGTTTAATGGTGGTATCGGTCTTACTTCTCACCTAGAGGTTGGGAGTTCGAGTCCTGAAGTTTTCATTAGAATTCGGTGGTTGACCGCTATACTAGCCTAGTTAGGTCTAGTCCCGAGAGGTGTTCCAGGCGCAGTCAGGGGCCTTATGATCCCACTGGTGAGGGCCTAACGGGGTGGTTACTGAGCGTTCTTCCTTGTCCCCACCCCTTTTTTTTCTCAAAAAAAAAAAAATTTCGGGATCTTGTGCTCTAATCTAGTCTTTAGAAATGTTGGAGTTATCGGTCCCCAGGCCCCATTGCTGGAAAAGCTCGGCTTCAAAACCGTACATGGAGCTTCTGCTTCATACAGCTCCTCTAGAGATGGAGGTAGGCCGAGCCCACTTCAGGCTTGGCGGTTAAGGTTGTTGTACACGACCTCATAAGAAAAGAATGAAGAAAATGATGTTTACAGCTTCTTGTCTGTGACAGAAAGAAATAAGTAATAACAAAAGGAACATCTACAAATTTTCTACTAGCTAATACAACAAGAAAGACATGGACGGTTTACTCATGTAAACCAACACAAAAGACAATAAAGGAAAGAAATGAAGCAGAAACTCAAACTCGAGATCTCGTATCACGGGTTTTCTCAAATTCTTTGAGAAACTTATAGAATTTCTGAAAGATTTTTTATAATTCTATATTTCAAGTAAAGATCGAGTCAATTGGAGAATTCCGCTTTACAAAACAAAAAATCTTTCCTAAGAAGAACCTAGCTAGGCAACTGGCTTTAAAGCGGTGCCATCCATTTTTGAATGTGAAAAGACACCAGCCAGGTTTTAGATGAAGGAAAGGAGGCATTTCCTTGTAGGAATAGCTTCATAAACGATTTTAAATAATATGAGACCACCAAGGCCTCTCAAAAGATTCTGACAGAAGAAGATTCTAACAAACAACCCTATGGAACCACAAACTTGGTTTCTTCAAGGAGAATGAAGCCTAGTCCCTCCTTAAAAGAGAGACGAATAGAACGACTATGATATTGGTAAGCATTCCCTCGCCGGGCTCAATTTCGACTTTCTAGTCTCGTTCCCTTTAATTGCACAAAATAAGGAAAACGAGAGATCAAGCGACAAGGAAGTGACGGTGAGGGAAAGGCTGAGTAGTCAGAAGCAGGAAGCATTTCACTACTTCAGGAGCGTTTCTTGTCCTTAAACAACCTGTTGGAAATTGGACAACTTAATTATAAGGAAACTGACGAGTAAAAACAACTTGTCTATGGTAGAAAATTAACATAAAAAATTCTGCTAAACAGAGGGAAAAGAAGACAATGAATGGGCAAAATTTTTTAATTATTTCCTCATACACTTGCATCAGTTTTCCACTTGATTTTTATACATGACTTAACTTCAATTAAATAAAACTATGAATCAGTAAATAAGGCTTAAGCCTTAATTCTTCTACTGAAAAAACTGTTGAGAATAGAAATATTGGTCTTCTTGCACATTAACTCAACATTGCTCCCTTTAATGTGCTGCTCTTGGAATCCCAACAACTCCCTGAGATGTTGAACATTTTCTTTTGGAAAAACCTTTGTAAAGATATCAGCCACTTGATCTTCAAGCATGCAAAATTTAAGCTTGTTTTCACCTTCTTCAATTGCTTCTCGGATGAAGTGATGCTTGATTGCCATATGTCGAGTATGACTGTGAAAAACTGGATTCTTGGCCATATCGATAACTAATTTGTTGTTGCAAAAAACATTAGTTCCCTCTTATAGCTTGTCACCAATCTTCAAGAATTATCCTCAACCAAATTGCTTGGTATGTTGTCATACCAACTGAAACATATGCATCTTCAGTAGAGGATTATGCCACCGTTTGTTGCTTCTTTAACATCCAAGTAAATATCTTGCAAACAAGAAAACGCATAGCACGAAGTGCTCTTCATATCATCAACACCACAACCTCAATCACTATCACAAAAACTAATCAACTTCCCATTTAAATATTTCTAATACTTGATACCAAAATTCATTGTGCCTTATATATATACTAGTTATTTTCCGTGCCTGAAGGCATGAAATAATAAAAAAAAAATAGTCAACATATTTGTATTCATATCCAAAATCAAATCACAAACATAGAGGAGAGATAAAAAAATTTAAACACCGATTGTAATGGGGGTGAGCGGTGGTAGTGGTGGTGGATGATAGTGGTGATGGTAGGAGACAGTGATGGTCGAAGTGGGAAAGGCAACGACCGTGGTGGTGGTAGTAGCCGTGGGTGGCAATGGTGATGGTGGTGGTGGATTTTGAGTGACGATGATGGTAGTGGCAGCTGTGGGTGGCAACGGTGGTGGTGGGCGTGAGTGGTGATGGACGACGGTGATGATGGTTGGCAGTGGTGGTCGTGGGATGATGATGGTGGTGGTGGGCGGTAATGATGGTGGTGGTAGGCGACGATGGGTGCTTCTAAATGACAGTGTGATGAGTGGTGGCAAATGGCGGAGGTGGTAAGTGTGGTAGGGTAGGTGACAGTGGGTGGCTGCAGTGTTGGGTGATGACAGGTGGTGGTGGTAGGTGTGGTGGGGTAGGTGACAGTGGCTGGTGATGATGGTGGACGACGATGGGTGGTGGTGGGATGATAATGGTAATGGTAATAAATATAAGAATAAGATGACGATGGTGGTGGCCATGGACAACGATGGTAGTAATCGGTGGTGGGTGACGATGATGGTGGCGATGGGGTAGTGAGGGTGGAGGTGGGGCAGTGGCGATGGTGGGGGTGGGGGTAGTGGGCTGGCGATAGTGGTGGTAGTTGTGATGGTCATGGGGGTGGTAGAGGGGTGGGGTGGTAAGGGTGATGGTGAGACAGTAACGGTGGTAGTAAGCTGTGATAGAGGTGGTGATGATGGTAGGGTGCGACAGTGATAGTGGTGGGGATGGTGGTGGTGGGGCGGTGGAAGTGGTGGTGGTGGGGGGCGGTGGAAGTAGTGGTGGCAGTGATGATGGTGGGGTGGTGGTGGTAGTGGTGGGCGGTGGTGATAGTGGTTATGGTGGTGGTGGGGCAATGAAAGTGGTGATGGTGGTGGTAAGGTGGCGGCGGTGGGGTGATGGGGATGGTAGGGTGGCAATAGTGATGGTGGCAACGGCGGTGGTGATGGTGGTGGTGGGGTGGTGAGTATGGTAAGGAGGCGATAGTGATGGTGGCGGCGACGGTTGTGATGGGGGTGGTGGTGGTAAAGGTAGTAGTAGGGCGGTTCCAAACACTATTTTTTTTTTTAAATACTTATGAGAAATAATTCATAAAAGTACTTTTAAAAAGTCACTCCAAATACACCTTTAGAGGCCTATTTTTCCTATTAAATTTAAGGTGTTAATATTAGCCGTTAGATTAAATTTAAAATAAAATTTAAAACGATCTCAACTGCGAATAACAAAAGTCATTTTATTTATCTTTTGAGATTTAAATTATATTGTACTTTATTATATAGATATCTCAATACTCTCTTTGCTCCTCTAATGTGAAAGTGGCTTGGAGATCGCATAAACCACGAAAGTAAAGTTGATTCAAATTTGATGTCCAGTCTTGTAGCTGTAAGATCACCAAACTTTTAGAAAAAATCTCATTCATCTTTCTTCCACCATCTTGCATTAATTTTTCATTTACAACGAGTGGCGTTGCCATGGACTTACAACCAAACATTCTAAACTTCTTGATAATATTTTCAACATACTTCTTTTGAGAATGAACCATCATCTTCTTGATAGATTATTATTATTTTTTTTGAACATATCTTCTTGATAGATTTCAATTCCAAGAAAAATAGTGTAACAAACCCATGTCACTCATTTCATACTTCTTAATCATTTCAATTTTGAACTCTTCAATAATTTTTTAATTGCTTTCGATATATATCAAATCATCAACATAAATGGAAAAAACAAAAGTGTTTGACATACCTTTGTTCTTCACTTATAAAGTAGGCTCACATTTATTTTTGGTGAATCCTCTCTCAAGATTTCTCAAGGAGTCTTGAATCTTCACATATGAATTTGATATTTATCCTCGGCCTCACATTGTTTGGCTTCTGTCGGTATCCTAACAAATTGACAACCTTGAAAGATCTAGCTTCTACGTTTGATTATCTAGTAAGGACAGAGATAGAGATAGAGATAGATGGATGTATTTTACTTGTGCTAGCAAGAATGTGTAATAGTCACCACACCCCCCCCCCCCCCTCCCAAGAGGGGTTTTTTTTATAGAGCCTTAGTAGACTCCAATCATAGTTCAGGTCTAGTTACAATTCTATAACTACACAATGGCTCCTTTATTAACCATTAATTATAATAAATTTTCTAATTAACTCTTAATTAGATTTTCACCTCAATTAATTATTAATTAATTTTCTCTTCTTTATCCTTTAGTTTTCAATCAATTCTATTGTGTGTGACCCTATAGGTATTAGACACTAACTTCAAATAACATATGAAATTGATCTTTTTCTAATTTTGTTTGAACTAGAACTCTTATAATTTTCCCTACATGAAAAACAATATATTTATATTAATTTTTTTTTTGGGATTCTACTAATCATGAGTAACATCTATTAGCATATCATGATCAACCATTAGATAGCACGAAGTAGGTAAAAAAACTCATTCAGTCTACAATTGTCATGAAATTCAATCATTTTATCACACAATGCCCTAGTAGAATTACAAGGACATGGAACTATTGTCAATTCAAAACTCTCTTCTAATGTTATTCTACTTTGGTCAATGACTCCTTGAGTCATATTCTAAAAGATCACATAGAATATTCTCTTTTTTTTTCTAAAGGTGATAGATTTCATGTTGTATACTCATAAGTATCCATGCATATCTAATTCTACCCAACAATATATATCTTTTTTTAAAAAAAAAAAATTAGATATGCATGGAGACTCAAAAGTTACATGGTTATTATATAAATATTTTGTATAGTTAAAATATTTTGAATAGTTTGTATAGTTAAAAAAAAAAGATATATATTGTTGGGTAGAATTATATCAAAGTTACATGGTTATTATATAAATATTTTGTATAGTTAAAACTCAAAAGTCCAAGTAAAGACAACTATGGTGTCTCAAAGTCTAAAGATCAATTGCATAACTGTAACTTAGAACTTAACATTGATAGACATGTAAAACTTCATATGAAAAATCATATGTTAGTCAATGGTCATATTTAGTGTACTGTTCTCTAACAAGCATCTCATAATAGTGTCTTCACACAAGTGACTCGAGACAAGTCATCTCATATCAAATATGAGAAAGCAAAGTGTATACTAGTCTATCATGATTACATAGTGCCCACATATGTACCGAAAAAAAAATTACATATTGCCCACATAGTAATTAATCTTATGACTAAAAACCTTTAAAAGTTAAGTACTAAGAAGTGTAAGTCCTCTCTTCTCAATACCTTAAGAAACTATCTTCTTAACTTATACTACATGAACTTTATCATGTATGATAAAAGTGAAATAAAGCAATAACATGGTAAATAAACTTATCCTTTTATAAAATTAAGTAATTGATGTTTGTCAGTGCAACCCTAATGTTATATGTGCGATTGATTTTAGTGCATACAAATAAATAACGGATAAAACAACAAATCTTTTTAAGTGGCCATACCAATGAGAGTTCTTATGGATTTAAGACGAGTAACTGGGGCAAATGTCTCCTGAAAATTTACGTCGGGCTATTGTGAGTATAGCCTTTAGCAACGAGTCGTGTTTTATTTCTTTGAATGAAACCATCGGCATTTAGTTTTGTCTTGTAGACCCATTTTATTCATATAACTTTTTGATCTTTTGGCTTCTTCATCAACTCTCGTGTTTTATTCTTTTCAATCACACAAATTTCTTCTTCCATTGCTTTTTTCCAAGCTTTTTCTTTAAACGATTCTCAAACTTTTCTAGTTCAAATACACAAAAATTACACCTTCGATATATGTCTCAGAGACTTCTCATTTTTTATTGAAGTTGGGCTTCGAGATGACAAGAATGAACTCGAAGAATCTTTTGAGGGTGATGATGAACTTGATCTTGGAGGGGATTGAGGTGAAACTCCATCACTTTCATCTTCAAGTGCAATCTAGGTTGCTTTTTCATCAAATAATAGATCATGGCTGGCTATCAAAGTCAATAGAATTTGAGGTATAACCCATAAATATTCACTTATCACTTGTCTCATCTAGCTTTGGTCTTTTTTTTCTTTTCTTTTTAAAAATTTGTGCATTGCAAACACAACCAAAGACTTTTAGATGTCTAACCGAAGGTTTTCTTCCACTCAAAGCTTCAATGAGAGTTTGATTTCAAATGACTTTTGTAGGAACTTACTTATCAAATACACAAATGTATTTATAACCTTAGGTCAAAACACTTTAGGCAACCCTTTTTCTTAAAGCATTGATTTGCCATCTCTATCACTATTTAAGTCTTCCTTTCGAATACTCTATTTTGGTGTGCAGTATAGTCAATCGTAAGTTGTCTTTTAATTCCTCCATCTTTACAAAATTTATCAAATTCATAGAAGTTGTATTCTCTCTCTCTCTCTCTCCCCTTTTGATGAGGATTGGGTTGGAGTAAGATAAATGATGATTTATTTTGAGTTTTTTTAAATTTCTTTATATATTATTTTGTTTTTATCTTTCAGTGGTAGAGTATGATTACAAATCTTTAATTTTAGGGGTTTTTGAGTTCTGTATATAACAGGAATGAAGTTATTATTTTTAGGTAGACTTGAATAATTGAATAATATTGAGAATTGTTTCTCCTTAATTTTTTTTATCTTCATCACCTTCTTCCCTTCTCATCTCCTATTTTTAGGTAGACTTCTTTTGGGAAATGAACACTCCATCATCTTCTTGTTAGATTTCAATTCCAAGAAAAATAGTGTAACAAACCCATGTCACTCATTTCTTACTTCTTAATCATTTCAATTTTGAACTCTTCAATCATTTTTTAATTGCTTCCGGTAAATATCAAATCATCAACATAATGTGCAACAACAAAGATGTTTGACATACCTTTGTTCTTCACTTATAAAGTAGGCTCACTTTTATTTTGGGTGAATCTTCTCTCAAGATTTCTCAGGATGTCTTGAATCTTCCCATATGAATTTGATACTTATCCTCAGCCTCACATTGTTTGGCCTCTATCCATATATATTGACAATCTTGAAAGATTAGCTTCCACCTTTGATTAACTAGTAAGGAGAGAGATAGAGATAGATGGATGGATTTTATTTGTGCTAACAAGAATGTGTCATCGTCACCACCCTCCCCCTCTAGGAGGGTTTTTATAGAGCGTTAGAAGACTATAATCCTAGTTTGGGCCAAATTGTAATTATTCTATAATTGCACAATGGCCCTTTTATTAACCATTGACTCTAATAAATCTATGTTTAACTCTTAATTAGGTTTTTACCCCAATTAACTCTTAATTAATTTTCTCTAATTAATCCTTCTGGAAAGTCAAATAGCATTACATAAGACAATCAAAATGTACAAAATCATGGTGATACCCTACAAAAGACATAGGTATCCCCTGTTTCTTAATTCTCAAATACGCCTATCAAGAGCCTTGTCAACTTAGAATTTCAAAGGAAGTAAGGGCCTTAAGCCCTTACTTCCAATCAAAACTTGTATTGCCATAACCCAATATCAAAAGACCACTACTAGGAGATGAATGTAACAACATAGCAGTCTATTAAATAGGACAAAAAATTGTCTCAACCTACTGAACTTAAGCCATTACTAGGTAGCTTCCAAGCTTAAGGGAGTGACAAGTTTTGGGGAGAACTCTTGAATTTGAGTGCGACCAACCTATCTTTGATGATTTGCATGACACACTTCACAAGACTTCTATAATCTCTAAACTGGTTTGTATGGAGCCTCCTATTCCTTTCCTTCCATATTATATACATAGTAGTTGCCAAGCACAACTTCATTAACACCTTGTTAAGTAATTTACCTTTTCAACTTTGACTTGCATAAGCTATGAAAGTTTGCCAAGAGCTCGGTAGGTCTTGTTCACCACACAGTTGCATCAGATATAGCCAAATATCTTGTGAGAACTGGCATCTAAAAAAGAGATGAGAGTGAGATTCCATGTCATGCTTGCAGAGGATACATGTCACTTTAACATCCGGTGCAAATTTTTGCATTGTCTTTAGTGCTTAGCATTTCCTTGATTGCTAACCATAGTATGAAGCTCATCCTGGGTATGTAATGTCCATACCATAGCAGATGGTGCCAAGGTACCTCTTGCCCAGGGTCCTAAGATGATTCCAAGCAGAAGCAGAAGAAAATTGCCCATTTGCTGCTATAGTCCCCTTCACCTGGTTTTCCTTATTTTATAGAGGAATATATGTAGGCATATGATTTGAAATCTCCAAGAGTTCAGGTGCACCTGTGAAAGGCCATGACCACCTATTGTTGCCAACGACTGCTGCCACTTTAGCATCCTTAGGTAATCCTGCATGTTCAATAACATTATCACTCCATTTAAGTAATAGAGGACCATGGGGGTTCCAATTATCCAACCAAAGGCTAGTACTCTCTCCATTGTTAATAACATGTTGTATTAGAGGTCTAACCATTGATCTCAGTTTCAAGAAGGTTTAGTCAATTCCAAGAACAAGAGTGAGGTGGTTTAACTTCTCAGATACTTGTGTCTCTTAAATGGTAAGAATGGATCCATTTTTCCCAGAGGCTTTCTTTGTCGGTAATTAAAATCCACAAATATCTCATCATCAATGCAAGATTCATCTTCTTGAGTCTTCTATCCCCCAATCCCTCTTCTTTCTTAGGTCTACAAATGTCCTCCCAGGCCACTTTAGCTCCAATGGGCTTGAGTTCAGTCCCCTTCCAAAGGAATGATCTAAGAATTCTTTCTAATTTATCTAGTACTTGTTAGGGAATAAAAATATTGGATGACCAGAAATTTTGGGTGCTATTGAGCACATAGGTAATCAATTGAAGCCTTCCAGCGAAAGATAGAAACCTATTGGTCCAAATTTTTACCCTGGACTCCATTTTTTCCATCAGAGCATCACAATACTGCCTCTTGAATCTAGGGGGAACCAAGGGGATCCCCAAATGGCTTGAATTGTTCCTCTTCATGCTCAATCATGAGCTGGGTATTCCTTACTTTCTCATGCGCAACAGTATTGAGCTCTTGAGGACTCATAGGAGATCTAGAATTAGGATGATATTTGGGATTTATGGATGGTTTGATGGTGGGTTTGTTGATTGTACAATGGTTTCAGAAGTGGATGCAAAGGATTTAATGTGAGAAGGGGTAAGGAGGAGAGAAAAAGATGGGATATGGAGGGGGTTTTGGAAACAAGTGGTCAGAGAATGAATTAATGAAGGTTGAGGATAATAGATGGATCAAGAGCTATGGATCAGCAAAGAATGGATGAATTAAGCGAAGAGAGGGACGAAAAAGTGTTTGGTGTGTTCAAAGAGGAAGAAAGAGTAGAGGTGGCATTTTTCCTCCTCTTCTTTATCTTTTAATTTTTAATCAATTCGATTGTGTATGACCCTATAGGTTCAAGCATACCCAGTGTCCTTCTGTGAAAAATAATATATTTATATTAATTTTGTTCTTTGGGATTCTATGACGCCACAAAATCCGGGGGTTCTTTTTCAACTCGTTGATCCCCCATCAATCCGTGGAAGTACCCGTGAATGCCATATAACCTGACACCTCGTCATCACATCCCTTTCACCGGGATCGTAACCAACATAGAGTTTAGGTAGAGCCTCCCTTGTACCAAAGCACTCTCAAACCCATAACCTATGCACATATCAGTCACTTGACCATTCCAAGGTCAAATTCCCATCAATTTACACTTAACATTGAACCAATTACATCCTTTAAACAAAAAGGCTCAAGGTCCGAAGGTTTGGAGAGTTATATTTGAATTTTTGAAAAGTTTGAAAGAGGTATCGGTACCTGTTGCACGTAATACTGGTACCTGAGCCTTCTGTTTGACAGGTAATGGTACCTGAGTAACGGGGTACCGGTACCTAGACCTTCATTTCTTAGGTTCCTTCCAATTTCCAGGTACCAATACTTACGTGATGGGGTACCGGTACCTGAGCCCACTGTTTGCTAGGTATCGGTACCTACGTGTCGTAGTACCGGTACCTAAATCCACTGTCCATATAGATACTGGTACCTAAAGCCTTGGTACCGGTACCTGAGCTCACTGGAATCTAGGTACTGGTATCTGTATGTCAAGGTACCGGTACCTAACCTATCCAACAGAGTGGTACTGGTACCTAATCACCTTGGTACCGGTACCTAAGCCCAGCTTTTCCTCAATTTTTTCCAACCTTTAACATTTACCCATCCAATCTCATTCCTAGTTCCACTAAACCCATATAACATTCAATTATACTCAAAATATAATTCATAAGAATTCATTACATGTCCTCTTAATACAATTTACAAGTCCAAAAATAAATTATATCATTGTTTTACAAAAAATGTAATTCTAAAGCCACATTCCGGCTTCTTCTCAACAAGGATCCATGTGAGGGCCGTCCACCGGCACTTATCCCGCACCTGAAATGTTGTTCCAATAAAGTATGAGTCACGCTCAATAGGGTATCTCCTAAAGAGGCTACTCCCCAACCCAAATGCATATAAAATGTTCACATGCAATTCAACAAGAAATCAAACATCCATTCAAAAATATGTAATTCATAATGGAATCCACAATGTCATGACATGTCATGAGATGTCACTCACACATGTAATGCAACTCGAGCCCTCCATCGGTTCCCATACCAGATACAATGTCATGCTTATGCATCCGGGCATTTCAAGCCCCCGCCATTGATATTACACATTCAATGACCATTTATAAATCCCGGGTCTTTCTTAGGATGGGTATTTATAGACTTCCACCAACGGATACCCAACTGACACGGCATCTATGGACTTCCACCAATGAATACCCAACCAACACGACATCTATGGACTTCCACCAACGGTTTCGCATACGCCGACGCACTTTATGGACTCAATACCAACGAAGTGTGTAAGACCCCATACTAGAATTAAATAAGAATAATATTATATTAATATTTCTCCTATGACGAATAAAAAGATGGTATAAACTTAGAATCATTGTTGAAAGATTGATCATTAAATTTGAGTTTCGAATGAATTGACTTTCAGGTCAAACTTAGTTTCGAATGTGTGTAATCTTAAGAAGTGTGATTAGGTAAGTTTCTAATTTTTTTTAGGTCAAAATAATGCCTCCATTGAATCCGAAAGGTCAAAAAACATTGGGAGAGGTAATAGAGGGTGTATTAGAAATTAGGAAGTATTTTGGAGTTAAAACCTATTTTAGAGAGGATTTGGGTAGAAAGGAATTTGACATTACCTTAGTATTTTAACCATAAATTTTTATTCCTAATTCTAATTGATCTTATTTTTGGATAGTAGAAACTAGACTTCAAGGGCTATAAAAATGTAAAAATTTTCTGAATCGACTCCTAAATAGGTGAAAACTGCTCTGGAAGTTAGAGCAGAAAGTTGACACCGTCCGGACGCCCCAAGCACCATCCGAACGGTACTCCCTACCATGAAAATTTATTTTTCATCAAAAAAAAAAAGTGACTTTGAACTGTCCGGACGCTCAAGGACCGTTCGGACGCTACGCTAAAAATAGCCCCGATCCGTTTAGGGTTTTTCTCCGTTTTTCACCCTATAAATACCATAAGGACGTCCCTTGAGCTATTTTCCATCATTTTTCAACCCTAGGCAACCTTAGAGGGCAAGAGAGAAGAAGAGAAACACAAGATTGAAGGGATTCTCACGTTGGAATGAATCGAACACACTAGGTTTACACGCAAACTACGGAGTCAAGGTAGGAGTTTCTTCCTAAACTTGTTCATTGAGGTTAGGATTAATATATAAGTATGTTTTGATTATAAATCGTATATATATGTTATGAAATCATTATTTCTTTATTTTCTTGCAAATCGTATTATGTCTTGAATGAGGTTATCGTTTGATAACCATAAAAACTCTTGTTCTTGATATCAAAACCCTAATTTTCAAGAAATATAGATTTTACCCTTGATATTCCAATGTTCTTGATTTAAAAACTCTAGTATTTTATTTGAACAATAAAATTATATTTCTTGATGATCTCTTGCATATTTTCTTGAGTTGTTCTGGAAACATACCTGTGGAATTATGGTTCTTGGTTTACCTGTGGAATTATTGTTCTTGGTTTACCAGTGATTTGGTAAATTGGTTTGATATTGTATCTCTTGTGTGGATGTTTTGATGAACATGGGTAACTGTTGACCGGGTATCGTAGAGTGAGTAGATGTGTTTCTTACTCCGAGTGGGTTTGAAGGTTCCCTACCACTCGTAGTGGGGTTAGTGTCTTGCGAGGACCAAACCACTATTCACTCACGGGTATCGAGGTTGAGGGCTAGTATATTATTCCTGAATTGGATTCGTCACTACCGATGCGTCGGTATACGCCCTTCCTAAAATTGTGTATCTTTGCGAGGATTGGTTGTGTGTGTGTGGGCTAGGATATTCTCAATGTGTGTATTCATGTGAAGTCTTACTACATACCTGAGATACAATGTTGGTAATGGGAAGTTAGATGGATGAAAACGTGGTAATGTTGATTTTATTTCTTCATTTAATTTATTGCTATTACGTAAACTTGAGATCTGATGAACTGTCACTATTTTATTTCAAAAATATATATGATATTTTGTAAAATGAGACCGACCTGTTTTATATGTTTTCAAAACCTTGTTTGAGCTTGGAAGGATTTTCCTACAGAGCTTAGTGCTCACCCCTTACAAATAACATCTTTTTCAGATTATAGTTTAGAGGAAGAGCTCGGATTGGATGAGCAGATATATTGGGAAGCTCAAATTGATGGGAATGTGGATCATGAGGTGGATGTTTAGAGTGTTTCCTTTATGTTCTAGACTGAGAGATTAATTATGAGACAATATTAAGGATAATATTTTATTTATTCCGCTGCAAGATAATATTTAGTTTTTGGATATAATTGTCATGCTTTGGGATATTTATTTTGGATGATATTTTAGTTATTATGGATGATGAATGGAATTTTATTTATTTATTCATTAGTTGCTCTCATGATATGAATGGTTATAGATAGTAATGTCTTCCAATGTGGATTTTGGGGCGTTATAGGTTTGATATCAGAGCTTAAGAATTAGGTCTTACATGGGAGCTGTAGGTTATGGATTATCATTGGATTATTAGGTTAGGTTGAAGAAACTCTAGGCTTGACTTTGTTTGAAGTTATATGTTTATAAGATAAGTGTGATTTGTTGCTTAGTTAGGTCAAGGATTAATTATTTGTTCGAATTCATGAATTAGCTTGCTTAGAGGTGTTGATAAAAATTTTGGGATGGATATGCTAGTTTTATATTATGTCGTTATGGACTATGCTAGGAGACATATGATAATTTGGTTTTTGGTTAGTAAATGATACTAGGCATGGATCTTTACTCAAGTGATATTATCTATATTGGAGAAGGGTATGAGATAGGATTTGTGACAAAAGACACTCAAAGTCAAATTGGACAACTATAGCAGAACTATCAGTCGAGCATACTATCTTTTACTAATTGGACCATAAGTTTTTGTTGGAAAGTCCAAATTGTGCACTATTTTTTTGTTGTTGTTAAAAGCTTAACTCGTATATCTTTCCAACCATATATGTCACACATGCTAGAAATACTTAAGTTAAATCAGTTTATTCTCCGAAGTTGATAAAAAAATCTACATTGTGGTATTCCTTAGATAGCAAAGTGTTGTGCTTTCTTTTTAAACTCTGAAGGACTTATTCTTAAGCAATTGCTACACTATTTAGGCTTTGATTGAGAGACACATCCATGTTGATTGAAGTGTTTTTTTATGGATAACAATATAAAATGTGACTGCGTAAGTATTCTATTGTACTATTAGTGTTGCTTATATTTTTGAAAGTGAAAGAGATGTGATAACCCAGTTTGGATGTGTAGAGGTAAGGTCAACTTAGATGTTTTAAGATGGACTAAGTTTTGAATAATAAGGTTATGGAAAATTATGTGTGTTACTTAAAAGTCATAGAAATTAAGGAATGAATGTAGTTTTGAATTTTACGATATGAACTATGAGAGTGTTATATTTTTCTCTAGGGTGAGTACGATAGTATGAGAATGAATATGGTGAAGTAACATCGAATGAGAGCCTATTTTAGAATAACAATAGGAATTGTGGTTATGGTTCTTAAATGGATAAGAGTTTGTTTTCATAACCACAAACTTGAGGTTACCAATATTGGTTTAAAAATATTACGGAGAGTTGATTAAATTTACTTTGGAAGTATTGATGGTTTAGAAGGGTCAGACATAGGATACTCATTGAGGACGTTATACTTAGGTAATCTTATTTTGTTGTGGGCTTAGTTCACTACACTTAAAGTCTCTAAAGTATTAACAATCGAGAATCTCTTGGTTGAGTGTTGAGTTAATAATTAACTTGTATTTACAAATTTGATTAGAAATTTGAGGTCAAGTTATGGAAACGAACGTATAGACATGTTAAAAGGAAATCTAGGAAGCTTGACTAAGTTGTTGTGACACCCCAATTTCCGGGGGTCCTTTATTAACCGTTGACCATCCGTCAACCCGCGGAAATACTCGTGATAGTCGTATAACCCGACACCACGTCATTCGCATGCTTTTAACCGGATTTACCATCCACAAGATCAATTATACCTCAAATTATGTCCATTTATGTCATAAGAACCAAAGAAAACCAAGCCCAAAAGCATGGCTAAGCATTTTGAAAATTTCAAATTTTTGGAAAAACCTTCCGGAAGGTTTTGACTCAACCTTCCGGAAGGTTTGCTCACTGGAAAAGTTCTTCCGGAAGGTTTTTCTTAACCTTCCGGAAAGTTTTGCCTTCTGGAAATAGATTGAAAAAAATGAAACGTGTCGGCCTTCCGGAAGGTGTACTCAAACCTTCCGGAAGGTTTTGCTCACTGGAAAGGTTCTTCCGGAAGGTTTTTCTTCACCTTCCGGAAGGTTTTGCCTTCTGGAAAATAGATTGAAAATGAGACGTGTCGACCTTCCGAAAGGTGTACTCCACCTTCCGGAAGGTTTTACCTTCTGGACCACAATTCTGCCTTAACCTTCCGGAAGGTGTTAGTGACCTTCCGAAATGTTTTGCCCAGAATTTCTTCCTTCCTTAGTTTTTCAATTCGAATCCGTTTCAATTTGCTTCAAAATCATCCAAAACTTATACAATGAAGTTTCTAACATAAAACATTGTTTGTACAAGTTCTATTACAACCCAATACATATATTTACATGTCAATATCAAATTTCCTTAAAATTTTTACAAACATTCAAAACAAAGCCACATCCGGCTTTCTTCGTCCTTGAAGCCCGTATGAGGGTCTTCCACCCATGCATATCCCACACCTGAAAATGTTGTCCCACGAAGGGTGAGCCACGCTCAATAGGATATCCTCCTACAGAGGCTACTCCCCAACCTAAATGCATATGAAATGCGCACATGCAACGATCAACAAGCATCAACCAATCCAACAAGAATATACACCTCAATGTTAGAAAGCTACCATGCTATACTATGTCATGCCATGATATGAGATGGAACTCACTCATGCACCTTGTCCCGAGTCTTCCCCGACTCACACCACACAATGCAAAAGCCAATGTGTATGAACCCGTCTATTGACGGAAAAACCCTCCCAATGATCGTTTGAGATAAAAGTTATGTCTTTATAAAAAATCAAATCATTGTTTGAGGCTACCCATTGGATGGGTGTTTTTATATAACAAAATCTTGTGTCTTCCTGGGCAACGGATTTTGGAATCGCACCGCCGGCTCCGTGGGCCTATCTACACTTTTTGGACTTGCACCGTCGGAGTGTATGAACCAGTGGTTCCGGGTTTTTCACCCGAGGGAGTGTCTAGCCCTACTTGCTTTACCCGACACAAGTTTTCCTTATGCAATGCAACCGTGCAACTCAGTCGGATCTTCGATCCCGACTTTCCCGAGTTCACATACCAACCACCAAGATTTGGTGTTTGATCCGCAACGCATGCACACACCCACACTCATGCCTATGACCCATGAATGCGATGTCAACTCACCCACACATACTCATGTCTTATAACCATGAATGTGATGTACCCATGTGAATGCAATGTAATGTACCAATTGCACTCTAACCACATGTTCGATATGTATGAGTGCCATATGAACAATGTCAAGATAAATCTACATATTCATGGTACTTCATATCATAAGCACATAAATACCATAATTCAACACATTATCAATATATAGCAAGCATGCCTATATCAACATTTCATCCAATAACCATTTTCAAACATGTTATCACATAAGCATGCAATTAACATAGCAAACTCATCAATACATCATTCTAGGCATTTAATCAAGGAAGTGATCTAAGTCATTTCTCTAATTATTTTGTAAGTGTTAAGGCTCTAACACCCTTCTTTTCCATACCAACATCTCATATAAGCAACTAAGGTGAGGAATAATCCCAAATAGGAAGAATCCTACACGTCATCATGTATCACAAGAAATTACTCTAAGTAATTTCTACACCACCATTTCAAGATAGATTATATTGTATCCACTTTCAACATCCATCTAATCATGTCACCAACAACAGGTAAAAGCCCCATTTAATCAAGTCACCAACCATAGGTAAGAGTCCTATACAAGGTCTCCTACATCAACCCCTTTTCACATAAACATCATAGCCTGAAATAAGCCCAAAACAGCCCATAAGTTTAACCCAAAACAGTCCGCAATTTCAGCCTCAAGGCAACCACAATTTCAGTCCCCAAACAACCATAAAAACAGTCCACTAATTAGCCACAAAACAATCCACTAATTAGCCACAAAACATTCCACTAATTAACCACAAAACAGTCCCCAAATTAAGCTACATAGCAGCCCCGAAATAGGCTATAAACCAGTCCACTATTTCATTCACTTCCACAAAGATATACAAGTAACTTCCATATATCAATTGTAAGCTAAAATTTAGCTTAAGTTATTCATATAATCAATTCTTCATTTCCTTAAAAAACATACAATTCCAATTGTGAATCACACCACCCAAACATGTTATTCCACTTTCGTTCAAATAACGACTTTTATCCTTTAAGGCATTTCATCAAACGCCATATAAGCATAATGTCATGTAACCACAAGGTATAGCCCACACACATCAATTATCATCATCAAACTCAAGAAATCATATCTAGTGATTTCTACATAACTATACCAAGATAGAATTTATTCTATCCATTTACTAATATCCACATATCATAATCCCCCAAGAGAATTATAAAGCAACCACCTCTAAATGTCAATTCCATTTAGAATTTCACTTTACCAATTTTCCCATATCCATTTTCTACACTTCAAGTTCCTTCATGAAATTTACCCAACAAGTAAATATATGCACCCATTTCATACCAACCTTGCTTAGCACATTTGGTACCCATTTCCCACACATAAAATGCATTAGTGGTACATTAAACTAGAGAATGTGATTTAAATCATACCAACCATTCTCAATACCCATTTCACCCAATTAACCACAATAGGCAAGTGATACATATATATATACACCTACCCATTCCATATAACCTTCCTAGGTTGGAAATAAACCTAAGTAGGAAGAAAACCCTACCTCTTGTAGCGTGTAGAATCGCCGTGGGAAGCTCCTAGAACTCAAAGCAAGCTTGAATCCTTCACTTCCAAATTTTCGGCCCTCCAACGTTCGGTGAAAACCGTCGTTTTTGGTACCCACGCGTAGCCCTCGACGCGTAGAGCAACTCTTGTTCTTGGCCCGAGTCGATTTGAGCGCTAGAACGGAGTAGATCGTAGAGAGAAGGTGGAGTTTTCTCTCATTTTCCCTCTCTTCTTTTCTCTCGGCTGAAACCGGCTGAAGGGTGAAGGAGAAGTCTGATTTTTCAGACTTTAGGCCCCTATTTATATTTTTAGGATACTTGGCCCACAATTGGCCACATGTCCTATTTAATTTCGGGTCCGTTTTAATCCCGAAACGATTAAATTTCGCTCCGGTTTGAGTTCAAAATATTTTTATTTTAACTTGCCTCTAATATTTCCCCAAACTTTAAAATTTTATAAAAATTTCGTGTACGGGGTCACCCGAGGCCCGTTCGTCTCGTAAAACGCGAAAAATCCGACCATCTCGGAATTCAACGAAATTTGACGTGGTAACTAGATTTCGCGAGACGAATCCAACGGTGAAATCCGTTTCGTCATTCGAGATCTAGAAAAATTCAGTTTTTCAACTAGTCCCGAAGTGGCAATTCACCTATTGCCCTTGTTCGTCAAAGTTTAAATTTTCCGGGGTTTCACAGTTGTAGTGGTTACCTTTGACTATAAATATTGTAGTATTAAATATTATATAGGTTTAAAAGCTCAAGGTTAGATATATCAGACAAGTATTAAAATAAGGATAATATCCAAAGTTTGATATGAACCTCTATTATTGTGTGGGATCTTTTAATGTTATTGAAGTTGTGTTGGGGGAATATGAAGTTCTTTTTCCTATCTCTTTTAGTACATTATTAAGATATGTTCGATTAGTTATACTTGAGGATTGTTGGTATGAGTATTGAAGATTTGAACTTTATGGTTAGTGGTGATAATTAGGAAGAAGTAATTTGAGGAAACAATAATGATACCTATGCAGATTGACTTTGACATGGATGTGAAACTTTTTGTAATAGTTGGGATAAATGACTATGGTTATCCTAGTAATTAGCAGATCGTTATTATCTTGAGGATTATGAATAATAGTTAACACTATCGTGACTAATGTGGGTAAATCGAGGAACATTGGTTTAATCATTGGAAGTCTTGTTTTAGTTTTGATTATATCATAAGAAGTCTGGTGATGGAGAATTGAGAGATATTTTGGGATCCTTGACAGTCTATCTTCACATTTTGGTATATTACAAGATATATATTGTAATGGATTGTATCATAGGGATTCGAAAGTATAGGTATCGTGAAAAGAATTGTGATGTTAATGAAAGCCACTGAGAATTGATTACATGGTTATTAGTTCTAGGTCAAGGTTAGAGATTGGGAATGAATACTTGGGAGATAGAAAATAATTGGACTTAATTGAGTTGGTGAACATGTAGAGATATTAAGATTGATCTAAAAGTATAAATTCGAATACAAATGAGTTATGAAGAAGATTGTAAAGCTTATTGATTTGAGCTCAAGATTGGGGACTGAGAGCAAATATCTTGGATATATTACTTGACCCTTAGCCTAAGTAGTATAGTTGGTTAATTACTAAAATTTCCTTTGAAGGAGGAAGAGGGATCATTAGTGAACACATTTTGAAAGTTATAATCAAAGAACATATGTGGTGAAACAGGACATATCTTCACAAAATCTTACGAACCTATGAGAATTTTTATCTGGTGGCTAGTTTTGATTTGTGAATTGGTGGATTATAATTTATATCAGAGTGCGCAGCAAACCATTGAATTAGATTTAATATTAGTGAAATTAACCATTAGTTACGGTTACAGTGGTGAATGTAGAGAATATAAGCTTGAAGAGGGAGATTCAATCTCTTGGAAAACATGGTGTATAGTTTGATGGTTATAATTTTTGGGAATCTTGCGGTGTCCACCAAACCATAGAAATTGATAAGTATCCATAGGATGTGAAGTTATTATATTTTAAATATTGTGAGTTTATCTAGTCTAGTGAGAAATAAAGTTATTAAGAATGATGCATCTATTTAAGGAATCATTGTAGATCTTGCCATAATGACATTACTAAGTTTTAGATTATACCATAATTTGAGTAGAGAAAAGATGAGTAATCCCTTTAGCGAAATTGAATTTGGTTGTTATGAAATGTTTATGGATAAGCTACATGTAAGACGCAAACATGAGATTTTTTTTAAATGATTGTTACATTCAAAAGAGAAGTGATATCTAATGAATAGAAAATAAGTTGAAGATCTAGTAATTATGCATGATATGGAAGTAGTTTAGACAATCACATGAAATTATTGAGTGTAAAGAATAATCGAAAGTAGTGAATGGAGGTAAATTTGGGGACTTCACTAACTGCAGTGACAATATAAGTTGAAGGGATGAAATTAAAATTTAGGATATGATGTTTTATTTTAATCTTTGATTTGATGTTTAAAGGATGAATAGAAGTGGAGACATCATGACCAAATGATAATTAGATAAACTAACTCGACGATTAAGTTTCGAGGACGAAACTTTCTTTTAAGGGGGTGGATTGTAAGACCCCGTACTAGAATTAAATAATAATAATATTATATTAATATTTCTCCTAGGACGAATAAAAAGATGGTATAAACTTACAATCATTGTTGAAAGATTGATCATGAAGTTTGAGTTTTGAACGAATTGACTTTCGGGTCAAACTTAGTTTCGAAGGTGTGTAAACTAAAAAAGTGTGATTAGGTAAGTTTCTAAATTTTTTTAGGTCAAAATAATGCCTCCATTGAATCCGGAAGGCCAAAAAACATTGGGAGAGGTAATATGGGGTGTATTAGAAGTTAGGAAGTATTTTTTAGTTAAAACCAATTTTGGAGAGGATTTGAGTAGAAAAGAATTTGACACTACCTTAGTATTTTGACCATAAATTTTTATTCTTAATTCCAATTGATCTGATTTTTGGATAGTAGAAACTAGACTTCAATTACTACAAAAGTGTATTTCAAGAAAATTTTCTGAATCGATTCCTAAATAGGTGAAAACTGCTCCCCAGTCCCCACCATTGCCACCGAAACCTCTCTAGCCAACAAACGCCTCCCCACCCCCACACGCACACATTGCTACCAAAACCCACCATAGTCACCGAAACACCAAGTGTTTGTATTATTTCTTCAATAAGCGGACCAACATTATCCTTATTTTTTAACGAACTTACTTTATCTGCTGTAGCGACCATCTATAGCACGACAGCGCAGCTCCAGCGATCAGCAATGGCACAACTCCAACGAGGCGATGATCTCTTAAAAAGTGGTTTATTGGTTTGAGTTTGTTATTTTTTTTAGTTTTACATATTTTTAGGTTATTACAATCTTTTTCTGTACGTTCTAGGATATGAGGACCTAAGATTGGTTCAGGCTAAGTGGTCATTTGTGAACAATGATGAATTCATATATTTCTGGTATTTGTTTTTTTTAAAAACTGCAAAGAATTCCGGAAGAACTAAGGAGCCCTTTTGATCAAGAGCCAAACCTTTTGTTTTTTTGGCACATTTGGGAATGGTTTGCATCAAAAGAAAGCAAAAATGACAAGAACCACTGTGAGGTGTATGCATGATGTTTTAATGAGTTCTCCATACTGCTATTCAAGGTTCTTTAGGTTGTAATATCTGTCTTTTAAAATATTATTTTCTCTCTAAAAAATTTCAATTCTTGACTTCAATTTAATGCTTTGTGCACATTCATAAATTCAACTTGATTTGTTGTCAATATGTCTTATAATTCATTTGATTTGTTGCCAATTTGATACATTATTTGGCTTGAATTGTAGTTAAAAGTAAGCTCGCCTTCTCGAAGCGGTACCGATGGTTGCTGAAGATATGTTTTAAGTTTGGAAGTGATAATGATGGTGGTCTTAGTGATGATAATTAATCTAGAAGTTGTGATGGATGGGTGGTGGCAGAGTAAAACTCTTGGGACAAATTTGTCCAACATAAAATTAACATAGTTGATGAAATTTGGTTTGAATTGAATAGCAAAATTAATTTAAATAGTTGACTTGGTTAGATTTAATTTCAATTTGAGCACAAAAATTTATTAGTTATCAAAATTTAGGCTAAGTGGTAATAATGGTAATTGTGGTATTAGTGGTAATAATTCTGTATAGTTACGTTTTTAGAGGATTTTGCTTGAATTCTTTATGGGACTCAAATTTTATTCATTCAGTTTCTCAATTTGATAATTTTAGCGTAGTTGGATTTAATCATGAAAATTTGATCAAGACCAGTTTCCATTGATGACATGCTATTTCTCCACGAATATGTTTAAGTATGATATATGAAAAATATTTTTATTTGATAAAGTTTGCACATCGTCATATTTTTGTAGAGTCTTATTTTTAGAGAAAATTTAGCCATAATTATTTAGAAGAATAGAAAAAAAATATTATATTTAGAGGCACGAACATTCTCTAAACTATCAACATACTATGAGGACAAAAAGTGTAATTTAACCCGATAGAATGTTAAAAATTTAGATTTTGTTGTTGTTGTTTATTATATTTTTTGTTGCAATTCATCTCTTAATCCTCATTCCTTGCTTTTTATCTCATATTTATTTGATTGTTTTCATACCACAATGATTTTTGAATTTACTACCATTTGGATATCAATCAATAATTAAACAGTCATTGAACAATGTTTGAGATTGTTTTGATTTGTATTCTATCAATTTTTTTTTTAAAAAATAATGGACCCATATTATATTTATCAATGTTTTTTCTTAATTTTTCTAATTGATAATTTTTTATGGCATACAATCTCTTAATGCACATGTATTTGTTTTTAAATTTTTTTTTTGTTACGTCGTATCTTCAACACGAGCAATTCTTAGTGTATATATATATTTGTCATAACCCGTGCCTGAAGACACGATATAACAAAAAATTCGAGTTCTAAGAAATCGATATCGCTATAAATACACCTAATTTTAACAACACTCCTTGTAAATAGACCTAACTTTAACAACACTCTCTCTTGATTATGAAATTTCAATGCACACCCTTTTAGTTCTATTATATTAGCATTTATTTTGATCAATTTAATATTCAATTTTATCAAATTAATTTTCTTTATTTAATTTAAACTAAATTAACATTTCATTTCATTAAATCAACACAAAATTGATATTTAATTTTATCAAATTAGCATTTAGTTATATTTATTTAATATTTCATTTCATCAAATTAATATTATTTCTTTAATTTAATATTAAGTTATTATTTATTTTTATCAAATCAACATCAAATTGACATTCACTTTTATTAAATTAAACTATTTAATTTATTAAATAGAATATTAAATTTCATTAATTTAAAATTTAACCTTATCAAATTAATGTCATTTCTTTAATTTAACACCAAATGAACATTCAATTTTATTAAAATAACATTCAAATTTATTCAATTAACATTAAATTCAATCAAATTAATACTAAATTAATATTTAATTTTATCAAATTAAAACTAAATTAATATTTAAATTTATCAAAATTAAGATCAAATTTATTCAATTAATATTAAATTTTATATATGAAGTATGATGTGTGAGGAGCGGTCGGGCGACGTTGTGGAAGACATATGATAACAGAGGAATTAGAAATGGATGAGATTTTGACATTGACTTTATTAATTGTAATTTTTATTATAGAAAAATTATTTTTAACTATAAAAATTATTATGATAAAAAAATATAAAAATTATAAA
Organism: Ilex aquifolium; assembly: GCA_951799425.1. Lineage (NCBI taxonomy): Eukaryota > Viridiplantae > Streptophyta > Magnoliopsida > Aquifoliales > Aquifoliaceae > Ilex > Ilex aquifolium. The sequence continues at coordinate 14,351,139 of OX637391.1, read as the reverse complement.
AACTTGATTATGTAACCAAATGAGTGATAATATGATGATTAATATTATAACAAAGTTATAATACAACTTTTTAAAATAAAAAATTCATTGGGATAGTATAATGATTGAAATTACGTTTGTTGGCTGGCTAGCGCATATATAATGGAAAAAAAATTGATAACATTTTAGTCTATTTACATAATAAAGGGTAATTTTAGTATTTTCACAAAATATTTAGTTAAATCATTATTTTATCTACTGATAGAGACAAAAGTTATTGTTATAGGGGTTGTCATTGAATTTAGACTCAACTACATGGTGTTTAGATGAAACTTTCCCTAGATATAATATGTAGATAGAGTATGTATTCGATCTTTGTACTATATATATGTACAGTAAATATGTGTGTGTGATATGGACAGTAAAGATGGAGAACAACTGCATTAGGATAGAATTTTGGGGAGACATGTGTCTCAGTTTGGAAAGAGAATCATGAAAGATGAGAGTGTGAGAGACAGTCAATGTCTCAGTATAGAAAGTGATCCCTTAACATAGGAAATAAAATCAGGAAAATAATGATAAGAGTTGTAATCTGTATTTTAGGGAGAGAGAGACAGAGTTGAGGAATGAGATATCGCTTAATTGTCGGATTTAATTGGGTTGGGGAATTAAATTTAGGAATGTTAATTTTAGAAACTAAAAGTTTTGAGCGGCAAAAATTTTCAAGAGCTAATCTGGTACGTCGGATCGAAACGATCTGAGACGTCAATAGCTTGAGACAGTTTGAAATATCGTCGGTCGTTGGATGATGTTTTTTTTTATCTCGGAATGATCTGAGTCGCTCTTTGTTTCTTGAATTCCAAATCGTTCTACTTTATTATATAGATATACTAGTTATAACCTGTGCCTGAAGGCACAGTGTAATAAAAAATAGTAAATAATAAACATATTTATATTCATATCCAAAATCAAATCACAAACATAGAAAAGAGATAAAGAAATTTAAGCATCGGTTTGTAGTGGGGGTGAGAGGTGGTGGGCGGCAGTGGTGGTGGTAAGAGACGGTGATGGTTGTGGTGGGTGGCAATGACTGTGGTAGCAGTGATGGCGGCGAGGGAGGCGATGGTGGTGGCGGTGGTGGTGATGGTGATGGCGATGGTGGCGGCGGCGGCGGCGACGGTGGCGGTGGTGACGACAGTGATGGTGGTGGTTGTGGCGGCGGCGGCCGTGGTGGCAGCGGCGGCGGCGGGGGTAGAGGTATGGTGGGGCGGTTTCAAACATTATTATTTTTTTTAAAGTATTTATGAGAAATAATATCTAGAAATACTTTTAAAAATTAACTCCAAACACACCCTTAGGACCCTATTTTTCCTATTAAACTTAGGATGTTAATATTAGCCGTTAGATTAACTTTAAAGTAAAATTTAAAATGATCTCAACCGCGAATAGCAAAAGTCATTTTGTTTATCTTTTGAGATTTGAATTGTAAGCTACTTTATTATATAGATATGACAAGTTGATTTTCGGGGATAGTGATTTATTGGGCTGCCAAACACAAAACTATATCGTTTTAGTTAAGTGGACGAAACGGTCCCGTCTCATTTAACCGCGCCATATGCTGCTTGCTTGTCAACTGCGGAGAAGCCACGCTCGCGGTGAGAGAGGTTTAGATGGGTTTTTGGCAATATACGACGTCGTTAAATCAACGATGGTTTATCAGCAATTGCTGATTCAAATCATCCATTCTTCCCGTTCTCTCTCTGTATCCCCCTCTCTCTCTCTCTCACAACTGCAACCAAGCAAAGAATGAGCCATCTCTTGGGCGAGACATTAATCTCCGCCACTATCACCACGCGCTCTCTCTTCAGCACCACCTTCTTTCTTATCAATGGAGAATTACCATCAACAACCCCCAAAATACTCACTAGGTCCTCTCCATCTCTCATCCTACCCACCAAACATTCCAACATTCTCAAACCAAGAAGACCAAAAAGAACAGAAAATAACTTCAGAATACGTAAGTGCATACTTCCCCTTTGCTCCATAGATACATCTATTCATGCTATATGAGCTGCTTACTTCCAATTTATGGGTTATCTTTTCGTGTGGGTATTCTTTGCAGTGTATGTGTTTTTAGGTGATTTTGAAGTTGTGGGTAGATAATATTTATGGAGCTTTCAAAAATATCTTTCTTGTTCAGGCCTCCTAGCAAGCAGTATGTCTGCTGCACAAGTTGAGGAACAAATTGAGGTTGAAGTTTCAGAGGGGTATACTATCACCCAATTGTGTGACAAGATTATAGATGTGTTCTTGAATGAGAAACCCAAGTCCAAAGATTGGAGAAAATACTTGGTGTTCAGAGAAGAGTGGGAGAATTATAGGGATAGATTCTATAATCGATGTCATACACGGGCAGATACTGAGAATGATTCTGCGATGAAGCAAAAATTAATTGCTTTAGCAAGAAAAGTCAAGAAGGTATAACAACCTCTGTAAATGTATTTAAGGATTGTGAATTCTTGATCTTATGGGTTTAAATTTATGCCTTTTTAGAGCTTTTCACACTTGTGTTTGATCAGGAATGAGCATTGCAGATTGATGATGAAATGGAAAGGCATACTGAACTTCTTAAAGAAATTCAAGATAGCCCCACGGAAATAAATGCCATTGTTGCTAGGAGGCGCAAAGACTTCACGGGAGAATTTTTCCGTCATTTGACTTTACTTTCAGAGATATATGATAGCTTGGAGGATCACGATGGTAATTTTTCTTTTTTCTTTGTTGTTTTTTTTTTTTTTTGGATCAATCTCTTTGAACATAAATTACTTTGATGAATTTTTTTCCCTTTTCAGGTAAAAGCCAAGAACTTCATTAATTAATTTGATAGATTTAGATGACTGATTGTTCATTTTGTTACATGTATATATTGAATGCCTTCGAGTAAAAGCCAGGAACTGCATTAATAGATTTGATAGATTTAGATGACTGGTTAATCATTTCGTTACATCTATAAGTTGAACGCCTCCATAGTCCATTCACATTGCCCTTTTGATGCTAATTTCAGAAGACATCTAGCTTTCGTAGAATTGTCACTATCATGTTATAGGAAAATTATTTCATCACCTCTTTTGCATTAACATCGATGTCTAAGCCTTATTTTTCATGATCATTTCACTTTGGATATAGGTACTGGATGGCCCCCTTCCTTGAGTGGTTATAAAGTAAGCCATATTTTTCATCAAGAAGTTGTTATGAGACATCATTGTGACTACTAATATTTATTGAAGATAGAGTTATTCATAGAAATCTTGATTTGTCGCTATGCAGGGGTTTAGGGAAGCATCTGGTCTTTACAGAAATTTTTTTATTCTGAAAAGACTCATTTAAATCCTCAAACAAAAGATGGACTATTTAATTTTGTGGAGCAACAAACCACCCAGTGTCTTATTTATTTTATGCAACCAGCAGTGGATGAAATAAAGAGACGATGTTAAATGAGGGAAAAGTTTTGTTGATTTAAGCTAGACAAGGAATCATCTTGTGCACTTTTTCTCCACATAAATTTTTTAGCTTAAGATAAATTCTTTTTACGAGGCATATACAAAAAGACCTAGCTCATCTGTCATCTTATAAATAATTCTGAATCTATTGATTTCATTGAAAATCATATTCATGATTGAGGCCTTCAGAACTGATTATAAGACATCTTTGATGCCATAATTAGACACTCACTGAGGAATTTGGAAAAAAAAAAATTGCTCCTGAATACTAATTATTGGGAGTCAGTTGCTTTATTGAGTAGCAGATTTCTGGAAGCTTCTGATTAAGTCTTTGAAGTCAGGAGATACATTGCATAAAACTACCACAAATCTGTGACAAAGAATTGAATTCAAATGAATGATTCTGAGTTTACTTTCATATTATTGTACTATTCGTTTGATCAGCGATGGCCAGGCTTGGGGCTAGATGCTTGTCTGCAGTCAGTGCTTATGATAACACATTGGACATAGTGGAGACATTAGATGCTGCCCAGGCCAAATTTGATGATATCCTGAACTCTCCTTCAGTTGATGTGGCATGTGATAAGATTAAAAGCCTTGCAAAGGCAAAGGAACTTGACTCTTCTTTGATCCTATTAATAAACAGTGCTTGGGCTTCAGCAAAAGAGTCCACAACCATGAAGAATGAGGTATGGGTGACAGCTTGCATTATTTTCTCTTGCAAAGGAATTCGTACTAAGTGCTTATGCTAATGATACATAACACTTCTGAATCGCAGATTGTGTTTTCTGGTTTTTAAAGAGCTTGTATTTTTGTTTTGTGCCTTCACCATATCATGGACTTGTGGCTAGAAGCCTAGAACATCCAAAATGCACAGACATTGGGTTTGCAAAACTGATTCATTATGTTGTCTGGTACTGGGACTTGATCACTACCCTAGTGAGTATACTCATATCATTCCGAGTGCATAGAAAAGATTCATATGATAATGGTCTGTAACACTTCTTTTGTATCATGGATTGCAATGTCTGGTGTTTAAAGTACAATTTTCTAAACCTCAATTCGTACGAAGTTACGGAGTCGAAATAACCATCACTTGTCATTGTTTCAGAGGTGATTTACCTTTGGTTTTGCCCAACATAATTTTACCTCCCAAATGTTTGAAATTATGCTCATAACCCCCTTATGATGTTGGAGCAAAGTGTAACCGCTGGTTTTATAATCAAAGTGACGGAATGTATAGTTCACTTGCCAAAAACGTATTGTGGGCATTGAATTACATGGTTTCCCTCCAAAAAGCTCATGATCAATGCCTAAAATGCCCCTTCTAACCTTTTAGTCTTCCTCAACTTCTTCATTTTGTTTTGTTCCAGTTCTTTTTCTAGTCTTCTGCAACTTGTTCTCTGTACAATTCCTATTCACATCTTTGTCACTTAAATGATTTTGGGTCATACCATATATGGGTTAAATGAATTTTCATACCCCATATCTTTGAAAGGTTTGAGGTTGAACTTGAAATTGAAAAATTGAAATGGGTGTTAGAAAATCTGCAGTATGTGCAGGTTTAGTCCATCTAGGCATTTTGTAATCAGTGAGATTGAGACAAACAGCACGCTTAAAGAAGCTCTTGCGAGTGGTTCTCACTTCTATAGTGACTCCATAGGATATTTCAATCGGGACGCCTGCACAATACTTATTTTGGGGAATGGTTTGTCCAGAAGCACACTCCTCCTTGGCAGTGGATCACACCCATCGTCATGGCAAAACAATCATGGTCAATGCTAGTGGAAGTTCCATTAGCTCCATGCACCCTATGCAACAATCTAGGAGGCTCATTTATTTGCCCCCACAGAAACTCTAGGAGTTCATTTCCATGCCCTCTACCCTTTCTCTCTCTCGCTATATATAAATACATGAGAAAAACGAAAAAGGAAGTAGAACATGAGAACAAGAGGAGGAGGAGGAAGAAGAAGTAAAATTGTCATTTTCTTGTTTTCATTAATGGTGTTATGCTTTTGTCACTTTGGGCCAGAATCAAAAGAGGTTTGTGAGTATAATTTTAAATATTAGGGAGGTAAAGTTATTTTTAGTCAAACCACAAGGATTAAAAAAAAAAATCTTCTTTTTTTTTTTTTTTAAACTTACAATGAAATGTCTTCATGGACCTTTTTCTGTTATTGTTTTTTTTTCTTTTTTTTTTTTCTGACTGGGGTTGGGGGGAGCCACATTTTTGTTGTTTTGATGACATTTCTGTTGGCATTCTTTGAAATCCTGAAAATGAATCACATAAGAATCTCACGAGGCATTTTACTTAATTGAAAAGTGTGTACAACACAATGGATTGATTCTACAATTGAAAGATAAATGAGATACAATATAATCAAGATGCACAAGATCCGTTATCACACTTTGTTATAAATGATTTCAGAAACTATCTTGTAAAAATAGACCAAATGTTATTGTAAAACTTCAGAGTTAATGATGTCTATGCTATGACCTCTGCTCAATCTTCACATGCAAAGTGATCGTTTTTTTTTCTTTCGGAATGTAGGTAAAGGTGGATTTTACCGGGTGTCAATTCATTACTTGTTTATTTCATACTTAAATGTAAAAGATGCAAACCACCAGAGCTGTGTGCAGAAATGTGTTATAATTTGAAACATAGGTTCCAAAATGCAATTCAGTAACATGTTTTGAAATGTAAATTCGAAAAACAATCTCCTTAATATTATAGCTTCTATAAACTCTGGTCTAGATGCTCAAATCCGTGGATAAAAATGCTAGATGTTCCCCAAAACATTTAAATTCATTCAGTTGAGCTTTGGCTGCTTGATTTGACTTTTATACTTTGATTCTGATATGCAATGCTTGTATTCTCCTATCCTTGAGCTTAAACATACGGTTGCAGGTGAAAGACATAATGTATAGGCTATACAAAGCCACACAGAGTAGTCTGAGGAGTATTGCACCAAAAGAAATAAAGCTACTCAAGTATTTGCTGAACATCACAGATCCTGAAGAGCGATTCTCAGCATTGGCAACAGCTTTCTCCCCAGGTGACGAGCATGATGCGAAGGACCCCAGTGCCATATACACGTAAGAGAGATTCACCCCACTGCAGATAAAGTATACAAAAATTGTTAGTTGAAAAGTTGGGTTTTCTGCTTACAATTTAATATTTTGAGAAATATTTATCTTTTGCGAGCAGGACTCCCAAGGAGCTACACAAGTGGATTAAGGTCATGCTTGATGCATACCATCTTAACAAAGAAGAGACGGAGATCAGGGAGGCAAAGCAGATGACCCAACCGGTGGTTATTCAGAGGCTTTTCATCCTGAAGGAAACAATTGAAGAGGAATACTTGGAACAAGGTGTTAAAGCAGAGAAAGATGCCAAATCAGAGGAGTTGTGATGTGCTGCTCTTTTTCATCACTACATCTACTGTCACTCAGTCTGCTGTCATTATCTGCTAGAGTTGAACTCCAAATTGTGTGAGCTGAAAGCCTTCCACCCGGGAGACATCTTTGTTGTCATCTCTAAAACGTATCAATTAACTTGCTTGATTGAGGAGAAGAGAGCTTTGATACTTTTTTTTCTGGGTTTGTTAGCTAACCTTGTTATTTCCCAATGGGCAATGGAGGTTAAGAACCCATGTTGCTTGTCGAATGTAGTGGTAACTGGCATATTATACAAGTTCGAATTAAGATGTGCGAGACTGCCACTTAGGTGGTATTTGAGATGACTTATGAAATTGTCAGATCTCATATAATCACTTTTCATTGTGACATTTGGCAAATTATATTTTATATCAATTATTTCTTTTTTTTTGAATAGTTATATCAACAATTTCAGACCTATTCTTTTGCACGTTTCTAAGGTTCGAACTCGTTACTAGGTACCAAAGCTCTAAAACATGAGCTATCCATGCTGTTGTGCTTTCATGAGGAGAGTATACAAGAATTATTTCATTCTCTTTCAATCGATTGATATCAAAGGATCAAAGGATGTTTGACTAGTCAATTGTTGTGCTTTTATTTGGTAATGAACAGTGTGTCAGACATAAGCAACTCAAATCAACACAAAATTAATACAACACAAAACAATTCACCTTTTAGCTTTAATCATATAGGGTAGGAGCGTCTAATTCTTTATAGTTTAGAAAGTTGTCTCTCAAGGAAAAACAAACCCAATTATTAGAACAGGAAGGACTTGTTGCTTTTGAGTTATTCTCAGAGACATGTATACTCTGAGAATAAGAAGAAATTTGGGAACAAGAAGAAATTTGGGAACATTTTCAATAAGAAAAAAGGAAAATATGCTTGTCAGGCTCACCGAAATTCAGAAAAAGCTTTGCCTAAGTTCCAATCCTTTCTTAATTAATCTGGACAAACAACAGAGGGAAGAATACCAGACCATCCTAAGGCAAGAGGAAGAATTTTGGGCCTTAAAATCTAGAATTGATTGGTTGGCTTTTGGGGATAGGAATACAAAATTCTTTCACATCTCTACATTGGCTCGGAAAATGAGGAATAGGATTAAGACACTAATGAACCCAGTGGGGGAATGGATAACCGACACACAGGAGAAATAAAGAACATAATTGAAGCCCACTTTAAGGAAATTTTTGCCCCCATGAACGAACCATCAAGCTCACAGACCATAGAATATCCAGTACTCCCCCAAATAGCCAGTGAGGATAAGGATTTCTTGATTCAAACCCCAGACCTTAGGGAAATAAATAATGCTTTGTGGTAGCTGAAACCCAGGAAAGCTAGTAGTCCCAACAGTTTTCATGCTATTTTCTTCCAAAAAGAATGGGACAATGTGGCAATAAGTACTCAACACAAAAATTCAGGGACTGTCGGTGATGGAACGGTGGCCATTGGTGGTGCTGTTGCAGTTGTGGTGGTTCAACACCGGAGGCTAGGGGTTGAAACGTGCTGAGATTGAATTCGAGGCGTTGATGGATCCGAGAAAACCCCGAATTTGGAGCTGAAACCATATAACAGTTTTTAACTTTGAAACCATTCACCCATATGTCATAGAAACATTTCTCTGCCTAATTCCAAAGGTGAACAACCCCCAATCCTTGAATCAATATAGGCCAATTAGCTTATGTAGAAGGTATTATCTAAAATCCTGGTGCAAAGAATTCGTCCTCAACTAGAAAAATATAATACATCCACTTCAATCTAGTTTTGTCCCAGGAAGGCAGAGCGTGGACTATGTAGTCATAGCCCAAGAACTCCTGCACACCATGACCAAAAAGAAGGGTAGAAAATGGATAGTGGCCATTAAAATAAACCAGGAAAAAGCCTATGAAATGACTCCGGTGGGATTTCATTGAGCAAACCTTAGAAAAAATAGAGCTTCCCCAAAAAATCATTAACATTATCATGGCGTGCGTGCGTGACCTCAACCAAATTTGCAATACTAATTAATGAAAGTACCACAGAATGGGTTAGGGCGACTAGAGGAGTCGGGCAGGGGGACCCTTTGTCACCCTACCTATTCATCATTTGCATGAATGTATTGGCCAACATGATAGAAAGGTCAATTGAACAAGGAAAATGGAAACCAGTGAAAATAGGCAGAGGAGAAATAAGTGTATCCCATATAATGTTTGCGGATGACTTGTGAACATTTTAAGGACACACTTGAGCTGTTTTGTACAATCTCGGGGCAAAAAATTAAGGGTAAATCTCATTTTACCCCTGAAAGATACAACAATTCTCAATTTACACTTTGAATGATTAATTTTCTCATATTGTCCCCTCAAAAAAATAAAAAACATTACAATGTGGCCCACCATCTTATTTTCATTTGCTCACCCGACACAAAACATATGGACAACCAAACGAAAAGAAAACATTAGACCACATTGTAACATTTTTATTTCTTTGAGGGGCAATGTGGGAAAATTAATCATTCGGGGGCAAGTTGAGAAATTTTTTATCTTTCAGGGGACAAAATGAGATTTTTCCAAAAATTAATTTTCAAAAGTAAAAAATGAAGTTTTCTCCAAATTGTACACAAGAAGTGACCACTGAATTGAGCAACACCTTGGGAATTAGTTGCACAAATAATCTTAGGGAAGTACTTAAGATATCCTTTGATCCACAAAAAACCCAAACAAGCGGATTTTCAATTCCTCATTGATAAGATTAGAAATAAATTGGGTGGATGGAAAACAAAACTCTTATCCCTAGTAAGTCGGGCAACTTTAATTAACTCTGTCACATCAACTATCCTCCAATACCTTATGCAAGTCTTGAAACTTCCCGTAGTAGTATGTGAGAAAATTGATAGAATAAATCGAAATTTTCTTTGAGGTTCAATCGACAAACAAAAAAAAAAGATCCATTTAGTTAATTGGAAAGAAGTGTCCAAACCAAAGAAGTTAGGAGGATTGGGAATTAGTCGAGCCAAACATAGAAACCTAGTAGTAATGGCAAACATAAATTGGAGATTCTTGACAAATCCTACCAAAGTGTGGACCAAGACTCTTGGACAAAAATACCTTGACTGTAGGGGGCTAGAAAAGAGGAAAACCAGCTCATGTATTCCAGCATGAAGGCAAGTAGGACTTTGATCCTAAAAGGAATACAGTGGATAGCTAGAAATTGGCATACCATTAATTTATGGTTTGACAATTGGATGGGACCTGACACACTAAGGTCCGTTTTGATAGTGTTGGGACCTAAAATAAAAATTACATAAATATTTGATGTGTTGATATTTGGCAAATCTGAAGGTATTGAGAAGATGTCATGTAGCAGAAACTGAAGAAAGGCAAGAGATAATTGACCACAACCATATTTGAAAAGAAGAAATAGCCGCTTGAAAATTATCATCCAAATAACCGTCGAAGGTAGTGACTATAAAAGACATACAATGGAGAAGATGAAAGAGACATTCAAACTCCTACAAGAACCACGATTGGGACATTTTTAGGATTAGTTTTTAGATTAGTTTTAGGACGTAGTTACTACTGCAATCAAGAATGTTAACTCAGTCTTTTCTATAACTGAAATCCTTTAGTCTGAATTAATAAAAGAAATCTCTTTTATTAGTTCATTGTACTATGTGATTATCTCTTAAAATTCATCCAAGAAAGTTCTAAAAAAAAGGCAATTGCACCGAAGTAATATATAATATCCTTTTTCACTAAAAAAAAAGATAGTTGTACTTGTGTGGCATGTAAGACGTCAATAGATAGAACACACAGACATTTTTATTAGATGCATTACTGCTATTTGAAAAATTTTGTCAATTATACGAATATCCAATTTTTAAAGAGGTGAAATAAAAATTTTAATTTTTTTTAGAGTTAAAAACATCATTTATCAAAAGAAATGGAGCGGGGGCTATTCCCACCCCACAAATATCTATTCTCAATCCATTAAAATTTTTATTTTCAAACAACTAAGCCCACTTCTTCTATATGCACCCCATTTTAACTAAATCCACCCCATACTATATACACCATTTTTGTATCTTTACATTATCTAAGCGTATTTTAGCTTCTATCAAAACAACCTCTATTAGATTAACATGAGGAGGAGTAGCTTGTGTTGTTATGGCGTGGGCAACAATATTAAATTCTTTTTGAATGGACACAAACTAGATCAAAGATTTTTGTTGAGTATACATACGAGAATAATTTATATATACAGTTATAAGTAATCAACGAATTTACAAAGTTTCGTTTTCTCTTCTTATTGTAAACTTTTATGAATACACTAGGGGGTAACCCATGTCTGAAGGCATGGTAAGTATGAAGTGATGGATTTAGGAGGTAAGGGGAGGGGGAAGGAAATGCAATGTGAATGGTTTTGAAAGGAATATTGGTGGCCGTCGAATGAGTCTATTTGAGACCGTCAGATAGACTTATTGAAACTTATCGTGTTATATATATATATATATATATATATACATACATATACACACACACATACATACATACACACACACATATAATCCTAAATCAAGAATAATTAAGCTTGACAGAATACCAAAACATAAAAAAAAAAATTACACACAATGCACTTGAAATCAAACAAAAAATTAAATCGAGAAGTAATTGTAACATGTATGTTAATAAAGAAATCCATATTGAAAAAGCTTTGTGTGGGGTGTATGAGAGGAAATAATGAATGAAACCCTAGTTTTAAGAAGATAAAATGTGAACTTGTTATTAAAAGGGTGGGTATAGTATCGAGTGGACTTAGTTAAAATAGTGTGGGTATATAAGGGGTAGACTTAGTAGTTTGATTATAAAAATTTTAATGGAGTGAGAATGATTATAAAAATTTTAGGGAAATTTGGAGGTCGGTCCCCCTATATGGACTTATTTGGACTTAAGTTCGACAAAGAAACTTATTTGTTTTGAAGTCCGTTTTTTGTCAATTTTACTAGATTATCTATTCTCTTTAGAAGTGAAGTAAAACAAAAAATTAAAAAATCATAAATTTTAAGAGTTTGACTAACATTAAAAAATCTTCTCTCTCATATCTATCTATATCCATATATAGGTTATGATTATATATCTCTCTCATATATCTATATAATAAAGTAGAGCAAAGTTTGAATCTAAAAGACAAAGAGAGGTTCAGATCGTTTTGAGACAAATCTAATGGACAACGTAATCCCAACATAAAAGACAGTTCAGATCATCTTAAAAATAATAATCCGACGATCATAATTAGACTTAACTCTAACACTCCTATCTCTCATATAACTTTGTCTCTCTTATCTCTTAGACATTTTAAACACACTATCTCATCTGATCTCCTCTCTCTCTCTCTCTCTCTCTCTCTCTATATATATATATATATATATATATATATATATATATATATATATATCTATATAATAAAGTAGCTAGATTTCTTTGTCTTTAGCTTTTCGCGGCTCAGATCATTTTTAAGTTTTTGATCCAACGATTCTAATTAATCTACATTCCTACAGGACTCTACTACATTCCTTTTATCTCTCATCATCCTCATTCAAACCATTGGAGAGATATCTACATCCTTACAGGACTCTACTACATTCTTTTTTATCTCTCCTCATTTCCATTCAAACCATGGGAGAGATTGACTTGGACGGTTATATATATACACACACACACACACACACACATATATATATATAATAAAAATAAAATATATCTAAAATCTATTAAAACTCTAATAATAAGGATTATCTCTAAAAAAAATATAAGTTCATTAACATATGCCGTCATATTTATATATTTATATTGATATCTATATCTATATATATAATTCAATTTATATAATAAACAGTTCAAACGCGTAATTTAAAATTAACAAAATAATAATACAATAACAAGGATTATCGCTAACAAAATATAGGTTTATTAATATATGTTTAATAAACGGGTCATATTCGGGTGAAACCTGTCAACCCGTTTAAATAAATTTAATATAATAATAAATTATATATATATAAAATAATGAATGAGTAAAGAAAAAAAAAAATAAAGAAAACATTTCAAAAAAAAATAAAATAAGCATATCAATAGTAGGAAAGTGAAGTTTTGAGCTTTGAGGCATTGAATTGCCTTTTGGCCCTTTTCTTTGAATCCCACATCAACAAAGAGTGGAGAGGGGAGACTTCAGTTGCCTATAAAAAAGGTAGTGAACTTCTCATTTTAACTAACCTTTGTGGTGTGATTTTCACGTAAGCTGTTGGCTGGAATTCCTTCAATTGAGGAAAGTACAGTTGGAAGCAAAGAAATAGAGTGTAAAAATTTATTAAAATAATATTTTTTTTTATTTTTTTGTAAATGGGTTAAACGAGTCATGTCGTGTTACCTGTTTATTAAATGGTTCGTGTTCGTGTTAAAATTTTTTAAATTTTTTTACCGGTTTACTCGATTATCGGTTTGAAGTGATTATGATTAGAATTCGAATTTAGCTGAATTTGATTGTCAAGTATAAAATATATATTTTTGTTTAAACTTAACTTTGCTTGAATTTTACCAATATTCAAAGTTGAAGTCAAAATTGAAATTGATTGTAAAAATAATAAAGAATAATTAAATTATATAGTAAGTGAGAATACGCTATGCTATGAAAAAATCTGTATTTAAATTATATGGGTTAAAATACAAATTTTTAAGTTTATATACAACAAAAAAATTTAGAATTTAAGGTCAATTTCATGTTGGTTTAATCAACAACAAATAATATTAAACACGAAATGAACCTTAAATTGTAAATTAATATATATTTTTATCAGAATTTGACATTTAATTTTGTCCAATTTATATTCAACTTTGTCAAATTAATATCAAATTAATTTTTATTGTTATCAAATTAATATTAAAATTCATTTAATCAATTTTTTGGGGGTAACGTAGTGCCTTCAGGCACGGGTAATTACTAGTCTATATAATAAAGTAGCTAGATGTCTTTGTCTTTAGCTTTTCGCGGCTCAGATCATTTTTAAGTTTTTGATCCAACGATTCTAATTAATCTACATTCCTACAGGACTCTATTACATTCATTTTATCTCTCCTCATCCCCATTCAAACCATTGAAGAGATATCTACATCCTTACAGGACTCTACTACATTCTTTTTTATCTCTCCTCATTTCCATTCAAACCATGGGAGAGATTGACTTGGACAATTATACACACACACACACACACACATATATATATATATATAATAAATATAAAATATATCTAAACTCTATTAAAACTCTAATAATAAGGATTATCTCTAAAAAAAAATATAAGTTCATTAACATATGCCGTCATATTTATATATTTATATTGATATCTATATCTATATATATAATTCAATTTATATAATAAACAGTTCAAACGTGTAATTTAAAATTAACAAAATAATAGTACAATAACAAGGATTATCGCTAACAAAGTATAGGTTTATTAACATATGTTTAATAAACGGGTCATATTCGGGTGATACCTGTCAACCCGTTTAAATAAATTTAATATAATAATAAATTATATATATATATAATAATGAATGAGTAAAGAAAAAAAAATAAAGAAAACATTTAAAAAAAAAAAAAAAAAAGCATATCAATAATAGGAAAGTGAAGTTTTGAGCCTTGAGGCATTGAATTGTCTTTTGACCCTTTTCTTTGAATCCCACATCGACAAGGAGTGGAGAGGGGAGACTTCAGTTGCTTATAAAAAGGGTAGTGAACTTCTCATTTTAACCAACATTTGTGGTGTGATTTTCACATGAGCTGTTGGCTGGAATTCCTTCAATTGAGGAAAGTACAGTTGGAAGCAAATAAATGGAGTGTAAAAATTTATTAAAATAATATTTTTTTTTTATTTTTTTGTAAATGGGTTAAACGAGTCGTGCCGTGTTACCTGTTTATTAAATGGTTCGTGTTCGTGTTAAAATTTTTTAAATTTTTTTATCGGTTTACTCAATTATCGGTTTGACGTGATTATGATTAGAATTCGAATTTAGCTGAATTTGATTGTCAAGTATAAAGTATATATTTTTGTTTAAATTTAACTTTGCTTGAATTTTACGAATATTCAAAGTTGAAGTCAAAATTGAAATTGATTGTAAAAATAATAAAGAATAATTAAATTATATAGTAAGTGAGAATATGCTATGCTATGAAAAAATC
Source organism: Ilex aquifolium (assembly GCA_951799425.1). Classification (NCBI taxonomy): domain Eukaryota; kingdom Viridiplantae; phylum Streptophyta; class Magnoliopsida; order Aquifoliales; family Aquifoliaceae; genus Ilex; species Ilex aquifolium. The sequence goes on along the minus strand of OX637391.1, from coordinate 14,336,008 downwards.
TGTATTTAAATTATATGGGTTAAAATACAAATTTTTAAGTTTATATACAACAAAAAAATTTAAAATTTAAGGTCAATTTCATGTTGGTTTAATCAACAACAAATAATATTAAACACGACATGAACCTTAAATTGTAAATTAATATATATTTTTATCAGAAATTGACATTTAATTTTGTCCAATTTATATTCAACTTTGTCAAATTAATATCAAATTAATTTTTATTGCTATCAAATTAATATTAAAATTCATTCAATCAATTTTTTGGGGGTACTAAATTATATCAATTTTTTGGGTACTAAATCAAATCTTATTTTATTTTATTAAATTTTTAATTTTTTTGGGTACTCAAGTTGGAGAAAGGAAATTATAAAAATAATAATTTTTTTGGGATAAAATCATCACTTTACGTTAGCAATATTGAAGGAAGGGAGACAAAGGGGTCTCTGTGTAATAAATTTTAAATTTTGGGGATTTCCGTGTTATTTATAAAATATCAGGGGGTGTCTTCATAATATTGTCAAAACTCAGGGGAAGTCCGTATTTTTTTTCCTATTTTTTAATTAGATATTAATTTATTATTATTTTATCATAAAAACTTGAATTATTATATTTTGAATTATTACATGGAGATAGGGTGGATTGAAAATATGGTGATTAAGTTTATAATTATATTCTATTATTGGATTGAGTGGTGGTAAATGTGATAAATTTTTGAGTCTTATAAATGAGAAAATTTTTATTTATTACTTAAAAATTGTAAATTTCAATGGATTATGTTAATATTTTTTTTTTTCGGAGGCATTTGTATATATGGTGTTGTTTTGAAGAGTTGTATATATTTTTACGACAGTTCTATTAATATGGAGGATATGATCGACGATATATTTCGAGTCATTTTAAAATAAGAATTGGTATGAATATTTTTTGCCCATTCTTTTTGAATTTGAACAATTGTGTAAGAATTTTTTGTTTGTTATATAGTGCCTTCAGGCACGGGTAATGACTAGTATATATATATAGTAACATTAAAAATAAAAAATAGTAACATTCAAATACAAAAAAAAGGTATCATTTATACACAAAAAATAATACCATTTAAACACAAAAAAATAATAACATTTAAACATAAAAAATAGTAACATTCAATATTAATATTTTAAAAAAATAATAATAGTAACATATTCAACAAAAATAGTAACATGCTTAACAAAAAACAGTAACATGCTTAACAAAAACAGTAACATGCTCAATAAAAAAAATAGCAATATGGAACATTGAACAAGATTGAAAATAGAAATAATAGCATTCAAACCCATAATTAGAGGAAGAAGTCTCCAATTTTTCAGCATAAAAAAAAAGTAATACTGAAAAAGTAATAACATGTTCAATAAAAAATAGTAACATGAAAAAAAATAGTGATATGTGTTAGTAAATTACGTTTTGAAATTGATGTTACTAAACTAATGTTACTATGTTAACATCAAGTACTTGGCGTGCACTGCCCATGTTATTTTTTCAAAATTTCGAGCTCGTACTCCAGCTTCAACCTTCATCCCTTTCAAATTAGCCTCAAATCTAAAAAGTCGATTATTTAAATGTATAACAAACAAAATAATGACTAAGAATTTGAATTTGAAGTATTATGGAAAACTTGTGATCAACAATTACCATCGTAAATCAAACATTCCTATATTTAATCATTGGCCTCCATATGTAGCTCCTTATAAATAATGTGATCAACTTTTCATAATTGACCAACTAACACTGTTAAAAATATTTTTGAGATAAAAAAAAATGGACTTAACTCCTTACTAATAAGATTAAAAATGGACTTACCCCAAATAAATTTTTTTGACGGACTCAAATTATTATAAGTCTATCCAGAAGGACTGAATTCTAATTTTCGCAAAATTTTAATAGAGATGAGAATGAATATTTGTGAGGGGGAGAATAACCGCACACCAGAAAAAAAAAAAAAAAAAAATGTCACACACAATGGACTTTTCCCCTTCCCCACGAAACCCATCTTTTAAAGACCCTTTCAACCCACTTCGGCTTTCATTTCTCTTCTCTCTGTGGAGGCTAAAACCCTGGCATAAACCCTAACTTTTAGCTTCTGTGGGGAAGAGATTCATCCAATGGCTACGTCAATGCTTCTACGATCCATGAGGCGTCGAGAATTACATACGACCTCTTTAGCTTCCTACAGATCCGTTAGTCTCTTTCTATTTTGCATATGCTACTTTTAGTAATTTGGTTTTTGTGTTAAGAGATGTTTTTGTTTATAGAGATTCTCTTTTGTGTTTTGTGGATTTAAGACCATATTGCTTCAAATCAATAAGTTTTTACAGTGGGATCTGGGTCTCTATTTGATTTCGATTTTCTTTTAGTTGCTATAGTTGGTCGATTCTTTTATAGGTGGAGTGTTTTTCCTGATCGTTATTTGTTATCGTACATAATTCTATTTGTAATTTTTCTATGAGTTTTTTTATGTGAAATCCATCTCTATGCACTGGAGTGTACTTATCTGACAAAATCTGAAGGTACCTGTGTTTATGTGGCCTTCACTCAATCGTTTTGTCCCGATATTCATGCTGATTTATCGCTTCTACTGTTTTCTCTGTTGATATTGATTTATAGGGTAATATGGACAATGAAATTGGAACGAAATCCTAATGTTTTTTATTCAATTTTTGTAATTGTTTGGACTGGTTACCTACATAGCCAATATACCACAAACTAGTTTGAGTATCTGTTGAGTTTTGTGGAAAGTATACTTATATTGATTGTAGTTTGCTTCTATGGAAGTTTGACATCACTTTCGTTGCACTGTTACCTTATGTCATTTTTTTGGTTATCCACAGTTTTCATGAACTTAACAAGCCCTGTCATTTTTTTGGTAATCTACGATTTTCATGAATATATCTAAGTCAGTGTTGACAGAATTGTGCTCTATTCATTTCTAAGTACCTTTTTCCCCATATCAAACGTCTCAACTGATGATTCAAGAGACAAAAGTTCCAATTGACCTGAACTTTGCTAAATTTTGTTTTCTCTTATTTTTTAGAACCTGTGAATAAATGCCCTATTTACTAATTTCTTTGCATCCTTTGCAAACTGCATTCTCAACAAAATCTTGTTTCTAATAATAATTTAGCAGGAATAAGTTTGCTATCTAAGTCATGATGGTATTTTACATACTGTTGGTTGGATTATTCTTTGAAAATCTAGATGTGACATAATATGTGACAGATTTGTGACTTATACTGAACTGAAAACAGTTAGAAAAGACTAGTTGGTTAGATTCACTGCATGCCTTATACTCTATGATTCAGCTATAGAATTTTTTCGCAAAACTTGAGGAAGTCCCTTCATTTCAGTTGTTTATTGCTCTCTGTATCTACCTCATTTATGCCTGAGTTTTTTTTTTTTTTTCTGGTTTGGAAGATTTGTGTCTCAAGATGTTGTTACTTTACCCACTTAAACATTTTTAATTATTTTGAGATTTAGCATATCTAGATGTTGTTATTTGACCAACAATTTATACGGAAACTTATCAGTGTTTTTGATCTTTCAGTTGACGGGTAATGCTAAGACATTGTCAGTCACCTCACCTTTGGGTAACAAATGTGCAAGTTTTGCAAGACACTTCAGGTAATCGATTGATACTCACAACATTCATCCTAAGTGTACAGTGTTTACTAATGTGTTCTCGTTGTGTTACAGTTCAAAGCCACTTGGAAATGATGTTATAGGCATTGACTTGGGTACCACAAACTCTTGTGTAGCAGTTATGGAAGGAAAGGTGGGCCTTTTATTTGTTTATCCTTTTGCTTTTCGGGTTTTGATTTTAGTAAGGCTTATATTTTTACTTTCTTTTCCATGGAAAAGATTGTGTTTTCTGTTTATTTCCCTTGGCTATAGCTCTGATTTTACATGTAGACTGCCAAAGTGATTGAGAATTCTGAAGGAGCTCGGACCACACCATCAGTTGTTGCTTTCAGCCCGAAAGGGGAGCGACTTGTAGGAACCACAGCTAAGCGTCAGGCTGTGACGAACCCAACAAATACATTTTCCGGGACAAAACGTTTAATAGGGAGGCGGTTTGATGATCCTCAGACACAGAAGGAAATGAAAATGGTGCCTTATAAGATAGTCAGAGCTCCCAATGGAGATGCTTGGGTGGAAGCTGCTGGACAGCAGTACTCCCCAAGCCAGATTGGTGCATTCGTTCTTACCAAGATGAAAGAAACAGCTGAGTCGTACCTGAACAAGGGTGTTAACAAAGCTGTAGTTACAGTTCCAGCCTACTTCAATGATGCACAAAGGCAAGCCACAAAGGATGCTGGGAGGATAGCTGGTCTAGATGTACAAAGAATTATTAACGAACCAACTGCTGCTGCACTATCTTATGGTTTAAATAACAAAGAAGGCACCATTGCAGTTTTTGATCTTGGAGGCGGTACTTTTGATGTTTCTATTCTAGAAATATCCAATGGTGTCTTTGAGGTTTGCATCTGTTCTCATCCCATGAAATGTTGTACCTATTTTTTTAAGCAAGTTAGTCTTAGTATGTTGGCCAACAGGTGAAAGCAACGAATGGAGACACATTTCTTGGAGGGGAGGATTTTGACAATGCACTGTTAGAATTCTTGGTGGGTGAGTTCCAGAGAACCGAAGGGATTGATCTATCAAAGGATAGGCTTGCACTGCAGAGGCTTCGGGAAGCTGCAGAGAAGGCTAAGATAGAACTCTCATCGACCTCTCAGACTGACATCAACCTGCCTTTCATAACTGCTGATGCTTCTGGTGCCAAACATCTAAATGTAACATTAACCAGATCAAAATTTGAGACTTTGGTGGATCAATTGATTGAAAGGACTAGAACCCCTTGCCACAATTGTCTGAAGGATGCTGGTGTTTCCACCAATGAAGTAGATGAAGTTCTTCTTGTTGGAGGTATGACTCGTGTTCCCAAGGTACAACAAATAGTTGCTGAAATTTTCGGAAAAAGTCCAAGCAAGGGGGTTAATCCTGATGAGGCTGTTGCAATGGGAGCTGCAATTCAGGGTGGTATCCTCCGTGGAGATGTGAAGGAGTTGCTTTTATTGGATGTAACTCCACTATCGCTTGGCATTGAAACTCTTGGTGGCATTTTCACCAGGCTGATTAACAGAAACACCACCATTCCCACAAAGAAGTCCCAGGTCAGTGCACTTCATTAAAATTTGGAATTTTAGAAAATGTAATCGAAAGGAGATTAAGGAACTAAAAAGAAGAAATTTACTATGCAATGTGATACTGGTAATTTCATACTTAGTATATATACGCCCGCACCCATGAACTCGAAATGCATGCAAATATGTATAGGATCACGCATGCATCTGCTTTACAGTCGACGACATGGTATGCTTCGTTCGTTGCGAGAGCAATTTTTGATTTCAGCTTGTGGATTTTACGTTCTTTCTATGTCAATTGGTTTTACTCGATAGACAAGAATCTATTGTTTGCTAGTGGATAGTTATATGTGTGTCATATTCATTCAGACGTAGTGCAAGTGGTTGGACTGCCAGTTTTTTTTCTTGCTAATGCCCTTTCAGTTTTTAAATAAGTATGCAAAGTTTATATGTAGAGGGGATGCTTTAATTGACGACTGTTATATATTGTGAGTTATGGGGAGAGGTAGATATACACAGTTTTACCTCCATGTGTGGAGAGGCTATTTCTGTTACAAAATGGAATTAAAGTATTTCACATTCTTCTGTCTAGTAAATACTTGCTGAGGTATTGGATGAAATCTTAGAATTGGTGAATTCATGCCCCTTAGCTGGATAGATGTGTGTTGTGTTCTATACATACTGGTAGCAAGTTTATGATACACAAATAGGATTTTTTGGCTTCATTTGTGGTCACAGGTCTTCTCTACAGCCGCAGACAACCAGACCCAAGTTGGAATCAAAGTGCTTCAAGGTGAGCGTCAAATGGCTGCCGACAACAAGCTTCTTGGAGAATTCGAACTTATGGGTATTCCACCTGCACCTAGGGGCTTGCCACAGATTGAAGTGACATTTGACATTGATGCCAATGGTATTGTTACTGTTTTTGCCAAGGATAAGACAACTGGAAAAGAGCAACAGATTACGATCAGATCATCTGGAGGGCTTTCAGAGGATGAGATTCAAAAGATGGTCAGGGAAGCCGAGTTGCATTCTCAGAAAGATCAGGAGAGGAAAGAACTGATTGACCTCAGAAATTCTGCTGATACAACCATATACAGCGTAGAGAAGAGCTTAACCGAGTATAGGGACAAGATTCCATCTGAGGTGGCAACAGAAATCGAGTCTGCTGTGTCAGACCTAAGGAAAGCAATGGGTAATGACAACGTGGAGGAGATAAAGGCAAAGATTGATGCTGCAAACAAGGCTGCTACAAAGATTGGACAGCATATGTCTGGAGGCTCCGGTGGGGCTGCCTCTGGAGGGTCCCAGGATGGGGAGCAGCCTCCAGAAGCAGAATGTGAGGAGGCCAAGAAGTAGAGGTAAAGATAATTTATAGATGATGTAATGCAACTTCACACTTCAGTTAATTATGGTTGGAATAGATTTCATCAGAGGAAGAAGATTGCAAAATCCATCAAGGATTTGGGCAAGAATAAGAAACAATGCAGTTTTAGTATATTTTACAACAACTTATTCTTTGATGCTTTGCCATCATTCTGAAGTTTTGATATCTGAAACATCTAGATTTTAATTAGCATTATAATCTGCATACTTCTGTTGCTAATTTTTTATTTTGTATGATTTCATATTGTTGAGAGCCTTTCTGTGTTTGTTTACGGAATCATGTTTTTGGGATCCCTGTTATTGTTTGGTTGGTTTTTTTTTTTTTGTGACTATTGTGGGCTTGTTAATGGGTAGAGAGGAATTTGACTTGCATTCTAAGGTAATTTTCGAAGTGCAAAAGCGGTTAGGTAATTGGAATACTATTTTACATGGACACCTAGAAGATCTAGTCAAAGTGGCTCTGCTCAGATTAATATTGCTGCATTATTGCATGGTTATAATCTTTACTCGAGGCATTCTAGCCACCCATGCAGTACTAAAGTCATTTGACAAGGCACATTTAGATGGCTATGTAATGTTTGTGATTTTGCGTTTCCTTTACATTGCGAGGCAAATGCAGCAATACGATCACCGATGATTTTTCTAGGTTGGCAATTTTCTACCTTCTTGTCAAAATGGTATTGTTTTTTGGTATGAATTTAGTCTTAATACGTTCAGATTGACCTGCTAAATCCGTTTGATAAACACATTTTGATTATATAAGACTGTATTCGACTTTACAATTATAAATGGACTGTGTATGCTTCAAATTTTAATGTAACAGCACAACTTACAGTCAACCCCAAATATTTTCATACAATCTTCTTGTCGTGGCTCATCATTAATTTCATCTCCTCCAACACAAAACAGATTCCTAAAATCAGTGTTTGAGCGCAATACCTTTTGATATTCGCCTTTAATCCCCCATTAAAAGACGATTTTGGCAATTAAACATTAAAACGTTATGATGCTTCTCGAAAGCATATCCCCTTAAATTCACAATGTGATGTGAAATTCAAAGGCCCATGTGGTAATTTGAACATGGATCTAGGGGATAAAATTAATTTATGGATAATGTTACTCGTATCTAATTTGGAGTTAATGTATTGTGTTAATTAGATTGATGGTAAATTTCATTTAATATTGAGACTCATTATTAATCCAATAATCAAAATACATTAGGCCCTAATAACATTGGACAATGTAAGCATTCAATGTCACTGTCCATTTTAATGTTTTTAGGTTGAAATCGGACAGTGTGACTATCCTATTTCACTGTCCTATGTCACTATCTTATGCTGAGCAGGACGCTTTTTTTTTTTTTTTATCAATATAGATTTGTTTTGCATTCTTGCTATTTTTTTAGGGTTTGGGATTTTGGGTTTGGTATGTGTTACTGTGTTGAACTTCTATTTTACAAACTAGGACTTTAAATCGTATCATTTAAGGTAATAAGAATACATACATGCATGCATGCCCCCGGCATAAATCTGCCCTTGGATAAAGAGATCAGTAATCATCCATTGTTTAGTTGTCTGTGTTTATTTAGATTTAATATACAATATTTCATATTTAAAATGGTTTACATGCAATGCACGTCTATACGATCTAACAACTTAAAAAATGCTAGGGGGGCAACTCGGGCGGGTTGGACAGTCAACCCTAACTTAACCTTAGGTATATAATCTTCAACCCTAACCCTAACCCTAACCCTTACCCAACCTTTGGTTGAGGGACTCAACCCAAGTACTGCCCGAGTTTAATTTGGATGGGCTTGGGTTGAATTCGGGTTAATGATTTCGGGCTGATTTCGAGTTATTTTATGAATTCAATTTGGGTTGAGTTCGGGTTGACCCTAAAATAGGGTTGTTGTTCTAAACCTGATGCATTGTCCCACAAACCAGTTGCAGCATACATGCTTGCTAGAACCATATAGTTTACTGACTTCTCAGGTTCTATATTAAATAGATGTCTGATTGCAATTTTTTCAATAGACATATTGCCATAGTTATTACATGCCCTAAGAATGGAATCCCAAAGTGAGGCATTAATTTTGGTTGAACCCGATTATTAAATCGGGTTAGCCTGATTTTAATATTCGGGTTCAACCAGTGAATTCGATGGCTTAACCTGAGACCCACCCAAATTAAATTCGGGTTGAAATTTTTTAACCCAAACCCAACTCAAGTATTAAAAACTCTAGCCCAAGCTCTAATTTTTTCGGGTTGGGCTCGGGTTGAAATCGGGTTAACCCGCCCAAGTTGTACCCCTAAAAAATGCACATGTAACATTTTTTTATTGATCAAAAAATAAAAATACCATAATAAAAAATATCTATATAATAAAATAGCTTACAATTCAAATTTCAAAAGGTAAACAAAATGACTTTTGCTTTTCGCGGTTTAGATCATTTTAAATTTTACTTTAAAATTAATCTAATGGCTAATATTAACACCTTAAATTTAATAGGAAAAATAGGCCCATAATGGTGTGTTTGGAGTGATTTTTTAAAAGTACTTCTAGAAATTATTTCTTATAAGTAATTTTAAAAAAAAAATAGTGTTTGAAATCGCCCCACCACTACCACTACCTCTACCACCACCATCACCACTGCCACCACCACCGCCGCCACCACCACCACTGCCACGCCGCCACCACCTCCACCACCGTTGTCGCCGCCGCCGCCAACCCATCGTCGCCACCGCCAACCCATCGTCGCCACCACCACCCCCACCGCCGCCCCCACCACCACCACCACCGTCGTCGCCGTCACCCCCACCGCCGCCACCACGGTCATTGCCACCCACCACCACCTCGCACCCCCACTACAACTGATACTAAAATTCATTTATCTTTCCTCTATGTTTGTGATTTGATTTTGGATATGAATACAAATATGTTTATTGTTTACCATTTTTTATTAATCTGTGGCTTCAGGTACAGACAATAACTAGTATTTCGATTCGATAAGACTCTGCCACTCCGAGAGCCATCAAATATTATTTAGTAGATGCAACTGTTTCGTTGGGATGCTCCTGCATTATCTGGAACATGCTAGGAATAGATTCTGACACATTCTGTTGAAGGATCCTCTCAGATCTAGAAAGCTTGCGCTCTCTTCCTCCAATCAAACTCTCAGTTTTAGGCTCGGGTCGGCTTCTTCGAATTGTAAAATGAGTCGATCACATAATGTATGCCTCAATTCAATTCTAATTAACTCAGATTCAATTTTTTCTATATTTAATGTGAAATAAGCTCTATGTGATAAGATAAAGGATCCTAAACTTTTCCTAAAATAGCTACAAATAATATACACTTATCTCTTCCTCATTTCTCTAATAGGTTTTTGACACAATTGAATTTATAGGGTTTGATTTTAGGATTGATTATGTAGACTTTGTAGCATTTTTTTTCGAGAAATTGGTCATTTTTGCGATTGATCATTAAGTTCTATGGATTTAATTTTCAAAATTTGTTACTGAGAAATTGAACTCAATTTTTTCTCTAGTTTGACTTGAATACTCGTAAACTTCTTTTGTACTAAGATTGAGGAGGAATTTAAGCCCGACTCAAGCTTGACCAATCACAATTGAACCTAATCAAAGCATATTTGAACTCAACAAGCTTGAGTCATTTAACATCCTTATATCTTCTGCAAATTTATTGTGATATGCCCTGTTTATAGGGTTATTGATACCTAAACCTCATGAAGTTAATTATATTGCATCATGGTAAATCCATCTCTTAGAGTATGAAGAAAAATGTCAAAAAAAATTCATTCCTTTCTTCCACAATAACATATTCTTACAACAAAAATACAAAGACTCAATTATTCTCGTAGAAACTAAAATAAAATATCAAACTCTCAAGTCTAGAATAAGGAAGAACCTTAAACTATGTCACCTCTAGAAAACAGAGTATTGTCCACATTTATTTTCTGGGGTTTTGGGTAAATGCCAGAAAAAGAAGGAATTTACCGGCGTTTGATCAAAATGCCGCAGACATTAATATAAAAACTTAAATTTTTGAGAGAATTATATCCAAACTTTTTTAAGTTTGTCACTTAATCACTTAAACCTCTGACATTTGAAATATTATACACAGACCCTCGAAGGTTTATATGCGCGTAACACTTAGACCCCTACTGCCAAATGTCCGTTAATATATCCGTTAATAAATTATAGACAGACTCTTTGAAGTTTATAGACATATTTACTTAAATCTCTCAAGTTTAAAATGTTATATTTAGACAAAAAATATTTCATTCAAAGATAGAATATCAAATATTTCAAAATTTTATAACCAAAATTCATTATTTATTGTATCATTTATTGAAATAAAATCAAAAATCAAAAGCCAAATTTTCCTTAAAAAATCGTAATTAGTATACCATTATATTATCTATTAGAATGAAACTAAAAAAAATAAAACAAGAGGTCTAAGTCATTCATAATAGAACATGAGTGTTATAACAAAAATTCATGTTCTATTATGTTATTTATTGAAATAAAATCAAAAATAAGAATATAATTTCTTCTTAAAAAATTAAAATTAGTATACAATTATACTATCTATTGGAATAAAATAAAAAATAAACAAGGGGTCAAACTATAATTGATACAAATATATTCTAGTTTTAATTGGGGTAATTTGGTCGTTTAAATTCCAATAGATAGTATGATTATATACTAAGTATAATTTTTTAAGAAAAAAATTAAATTTTTATTTTTAATTTTATTTCAATAAATATAATAATAGAACATGTATTTTGATCATAAAATTTAAAATATTTGATATTTCATATTTGATTGAAGTATTTTTTGTCTAAGTATAATATTTTAAATTTGAGGGGTCTAAATATTACAAGCTATAAATTTTAGGGGGTCTGGATATAAACGGACATTGATAGTAGGGATGCACGTACAAAATTTAGGGGAATTATATGTAATATTTTAAATGTGAGGGGGTCTGAGTGATTAAGTGACAAACCTCAGATAGTCTGGGTGTAATTCTCCCTATTTTTTTTTTTTTTTGGAAAAAGCGACGCCGTTTCGCTTTAGGCCTGTCTTCAATTTCCCTTGCCTCGAAGAAAGATTTAGTGTAAATATTCTTTCCCCCAAATCTCTCTCTCTCTCTCTCCGGAGCTATTGCTTGTGATCTTTCATCCAAAAATCACCGGCAGGTTCAGATCTATCTCCATCGACGAAGCGGCCCTCATCGACGGCATTTACGACATGTTTTATGATAGTCAGCCGGAACAACATTCCAATTTACGAAGCCGAAGTCGACACTGCACCTGACGAATGATTTCTTTCACCACTTCTCATTTTGTAGATCGAAAGCATCCTTTTGATTTTTCAATTTTCACCGATTCAATTTCATTTGAATCACAGTAATTCAAGTTTTCTAGGGTTTTCAAATTCACCTTAATCTAATTCAATGTGTAGAAGTAAATCATCAGACAGAAGATGCTGCACATCTGCACCAGTTCATACTTCGTGCCGCGTTGGATATTGCCTAGGACCTTGCTTGGGCAACCATTGCTATGTGAGATTCAAACCACACAGCGTCTTCTTTCTCTCTCTCTCTCTCTCTCTCTATATATATATATATCCTCTGTTTTTTTTTTTTTTGTAATTGATATTGCTTTTATTGTTTGGTCTCTGATTGTTTTCCCTCGGCCTTGAATTTGATCCAGGTTTATAAAAGCAATTGACAAATTCAATGACTTGGTGGTTTTCAGTATATGTGATTTCAGGTCATATCCTACATATATTCCAAATTAAAATGAATGTGATTCAGATTTATGTTGTTTTTTTTTTTTTTTTTTGATCAAAAGATTTATGTTGTTTGTATTTTGTTTTTTGTAGTCTTATCCATGTGAATTTAGAATATCAATATATGAATCAAAGAAAAGACAAGGAGGACCAAAAAAGGTAGTTACTGTTTTACCAGGAAACAAAAAGAAAGAGTATGCTTGTGCAACAGGCTATCTGTTACAGGCTAAATGCAAATACATAAGGAAGGTGACTCAACGTTCTGGATAGAGAGAAATTATCTACATAGAATCTTTGGTGTTCCTCTGTGTTTTTTGCTGGCCTTATTTGCTCTGTGTTCTATCTGCTTTGGTACTTCAATTAATTGCTTATACGCTGGATGAATTGGTAGTTAGTTATTTGTTGATGTCTATTGCTGGGTGTGTAGGTCAATTTCTTTTATTGTCACTGCAACTGAACTTTGTTGATAAACAGATTTGTCTCTGCTAAAGTTGTTTGTTGTGCAGTTTTTTTTTGGTTTCGCATTGAAAAACGAGCTTAGATTTGTTTGAGTTTTTGGAGGGATATTTATACCTAGATTCGTAATGATGTCTCTCATCCAAAGTCCTATCCTAGAATTTAATGGTTTGGGTTCGCAATCTAGTATAACGACTGTTATTCCGTCATGTCTCATTAATGCTAAGTGCCCGAACAACTGGATCTTCTCTTGGGACCCTGCCGATCATTCATGGTTAGATCTTTGGCCATCGAGTGCTCTACATAGGTACTCAGAACCCATAGCCGAGCCTTTATGAGAAGGCACTAGATCCCCTTGGAAGCCCCCCGAGTGCTCACCCTCGATTTAGTAGCCCTTAATGCCTTGTAATGATGATTGTTTTCACGTCCTTCGATGATTAGACAATTATTAATGGCCTGTCATACCAATACGACCCACATTAATGAGCTATCATACTTCATTTAATGCTAGGCTCCGAGTAGCATACTTGGTCCCGAGTATCCCACTTGCTCTGCGCCTCCTAGTAAATTGTATGCGTTCTGACAGTTGTGAGTATACATGTGTCAAGTTTTTATTGGCACGCCGCCTAACGTTCCGTCACTTGTCATCGTATTAATCAATTTGCTGTGAATATTTCACGCAATCTTCTTCCAGATTCGTAAGACCCTGGTACATATTATAAATCACAACAACCCCATACAATTACAACATAAACTGGAGACCCTGTAGATTCATTCTTCAGGTCAACTGCCAATTACAAGTTACAACATAAACTAGAGACACTGTGTATATCCATACTTCAGGTTAACTGCCAAAACATAGTAAATATGAATGGTTATGATCAGAATAACTAACAAAAAGAAGATTGCTCCCAATGACAACTACAATGAGGTATCAGTTAGGGGTAAACAAAACATTGCACCAAATAAGAACTACTATGATTTAATGATTTAAAACATAATAATGATCAGAGACCAGCTATAACTAAGTTAAGAACAGCAACAGTGATGAAGTATTGATGACAAAGTCAAATTAACTAGTATTTCAACACAACAATGAAGATGGAATAGAACACAACTTCTAACAACTGACGAGGACTGATTTGGTAGCATTCGCCAGCAGACTAATAGATAATAGTCTCTCCAGAGCCATCTGCACCTGACAGAGCCAAGCAAAGAGAAATTATTAGGCTTTCATCTTGACAAGGTTGTATACCCAAAGAAAGAAAAACAAATGAGACCAGATAAAAATTATAAGATTTCGGTAGAAGGGGAAAGGAAAATAATGTATTAATAAGGTCCACAATTTTGATGCTACCGCAAAAAAAAAAAAGAAGAAATTTCAAAGGATCAAATGTACCTTAGTTCTTTTGCTAGAAATCATATGATAGATTTTCCTCAATGATTGAAGTTAATAGGAAAGACGAAAACAGAGGAGACAGTAATTTTTAAGGAAATTTTGTGATGAGATTTGATGTACTAACTCACATGTCATCCTTACGAGGGCTTTACTGAGACCCGTTACTCTTCATCTGGAGGATAAATATGGACCTTCAGCCCTTCATTGCCCATGCTTTGTTGCTCCAGTTGAATTTTCCTGGCAGATTTTGTGGCTGACTGGCTTGACCAATACAGTTCAATCATCTCTAGGGTAAGTATATCCCCTATGGTTGATGGTATGCCTTGGAGCTGTTTACACTTATTTAGCACTAGTCGCTGGAGACTCGGAAAGTGAATATTGGAGGCAATCCACTGCTGCAGATCCATATGTGAGAGTTTCAAGAATTTGAGGCGACGAAATCCCCCTTCACTTGTTTCCCATTGTGGTCCTTTGAAGGAATCCTTTTTCAATTTGAGAACTTCGAGGTTGGGTAACATACCAAGGTTTGCAATTTCCTTCCACTCTAAATGGCTACCTGATAAGGTTAGCTTCTTTAGATTTGCCGGGAACTTACTTGGTGAAAGGGTGATAATAGGGTCCCAACTCCTATCAACCAACTTTAACGTTTCAAGGTAATACAAGTTGGATAGATCAGGGAGGGAGAAATGCCCTTGGCCAGATAAAGGTCCCGAAAATCCCAGTTTTCTAAGATTTGGAGACCTTGTCAAGAAATCCTTGCCAATACCGAAATCCCGTAACGTGTAAAGTGTTTGCAGGTTATTCAATTTAGAGGCATAAAAATCATAATGAAAATGGCCTCCAAGTTCGATATTCGAAATACGCAGGTGCCTCAATTTTGTCATTTTCCTGATGCTATATGACATGTTAACTCGGCCACTTGGCCCTGTATCAAGAATAAAGGTTTCTAGGCTACAGAGGTTGGATATTTCTTCTGGTAGTCTGTGAAGATGACGAACCCTAAGTGCAAAGTATCTCAAATGAATTAGTTTCAATGTTTCATCTGGAAAGTTGTTTAGACGGATGTAACTCAAATCCAACACTCTAAGGAGCTTATAAATGAATGATGCAGTCAGCTTACAGAGTGGACTCCACTTAGAAGTATACGAGATGGAAGAGGGGACGTGTGGGGCACATGGCTTCGCAGAGATATAATGGAAACCATGAGAATGGAAACATAAACAATCAGGAAAACTAGAACTTGAAGCAGAAATAACTTGTTCGTACCGGCTAATCGGCTGCAGAAAATTCTTTTTCTTGGCTTTTCTCAAGCAAAATTCACGTAACATATCATGGATGCGACATGTTTTAATTCCTCCATTTGACATTTTCTTGGCAACTATCACTAGACTTCTATCTATTAGATCCACCAAGTAATCCTTTGCTACCTCTTCCAAGCTGTTTTGCCCGATTTGCTGTATAAAACCCTCAGCAATCCATAAGCAGGTCAACCTCCACACAGGGATTTCTTCATAGTCATCTGGAAATGTTCCAAGATAGAGAAAGCATGATTTCAAGTGATGAGGTAAGTGGTCGTAACTCAATGCCATTACATCCATGAATTGCAGTGCGCCGCCGACAATACATGAACTTACACTTCGTGCGACTTGTTCCCACTGGACTTGCGTCTTCTCTATTTTTGCTAGAAATCTACCGACAACAACAATTGCAAGTGGTAGTCCTTGACATTTTTCTGCAATTTGCTTTCCAATTTCCACCAACTCAAGAGGGCGACTTCCATTTTGGAATGCCTTCTGTTGCAATAGATCCCAACTTTCATCTTTTGTTAAAAACTGCAGACAGTGTGGAGCACAACCAGGTTTAATATTCGAAGCAATGTCTGTTAGTCGTGTAGTAAGCAAAATTCTGCTTCCATTGCGGTCATTTGGAAAACAATTTCTCAAATCGTTCCAGGCATCAATATTCCATATATCGTCTATCACAATCAAATATCGCTTACCCTTTAAGCATTTGTACAACTTTTCTCCCAATTTTTCATCACTCATTGTGTGAATCTCATCTTTTTGCTCAACAACAGAATTTAGAATTCCAAGCAACACATTTCTCTTTCTATACACCTGAGACACATATGTCCATCCTCGAGCATAGAAGTGATACACAATGAAAGGGTGATTGTACACTTTTCTAGCAAGAGTTGTCTTACCAATTCCTCCCATCCCAACAATCGAAATAGCTTCTAGTTGATTCTGTACTCCAGTAAGTCGCTCTATAACTGTCATTGCGTCATCATCAAAGCCCACCACAGTTTCTTCCTCCAGAGTGGGACTATTCCCTCTTGGCAAATTTTCAGTGGAAGATGTTCCCACTTGTGGTACTCCGACGCCATCCAAATTCCAATGATACATCTCTGTAATCTCCTTCTTTATAGACATGAATTCTTCTGCAAAATCTTTGAGCACTGGAGATTTAACAAAGAGACGAACGATATTCCCAGCCTCCCTTTCATCTTTCTCTGTAAGGCAATTAACTACATAGTCCAACTTCTCTAATGCCGTGCAGACCACATCTCTAATATGTGTTACTAAAACTTCCAATTCTACATGTCCGTTGCCATTTTCTCATGAATATTTGAGGAAGGCTCTTATGAGTTCAAGATCCTCACAAAGAGATTCGATTTGATCCGGCTCCACAACCGAAAAATCAGGACAAGTGCTTGAAATTTGCTTCAAGTTCTCCAAGAGAACACCAACCTCAGTATCAGCCATTTCCCACTATCTCTGTCTCTACCTCTTTTCTAGTTCTATTAAGTATTTTTATTTGTCTCTCCCTCTTCCTTTTTTCTAAATATGAAGCCTTGGAAACTGCCTAAATGATTTTTTGTGCAGGCTGTCAAACAAAAGACATTTCTCCGAAAGAACGTTCACCTGCAACAAGAGTTTGACTTACACAAGCACAAGATATATTGGGGTGGTCCACTCTTATTGCTTATTCTGTGAAGGTAGATATGGTCCACTCGTATTTGCTTATTCTATGAGGGTAGATGTGGTCCACTCTTTTGTTCCATCACTGAGTTTATAGGTTGCAATAATGAAGAGGATAATTTTTTTTTTCTTTTTTTTTTTCTGATAATGATATGTTTTGTCTTTTTTATACCATCTTTATGCCATAATAATAATGTAGTGCCCGATAAATTTAGGATAAATGTCTACGCCATAACAAGACAAGAGACAATAATTATCAATTACATGGAAATGGGGCCCAACAGGGTCTAGCTGGACCAATATGGATAATAGTGCCAATCGCGACATTCCCCAAGTGCGATTCCCCACACGTAGGTGCGACGCCCTTATGCGCAGCACCACAACAGGGCGAAACACATCCCTATCGCATTGGAAGTGACAAAAATGGACCATTCACCAAGGGTGGACAAGAGTGAAACAGCAGAAGTCTGGGGCCAACCTCGGCGAGACTAGCCTCCCTCATTGGGGCCAACCTCGGCGAGACTAGCCTCCCTCATTGCGGGAGTGGTATCGTCAACCTATTGGACACCTTTGCTCGACTGGCCCACTGGACTAAGAGGAGGGGTCCCCACCTAGGGACAAGGAAGTATGACCCTCCTCCATGGAAAATTAGGCAACGGAGGCGAACGAGCATGATTGTCAACCTCTGCCTAGGGCAAGGTCTCAAAAGTTTAGTTTGCTTGAACAGGCCTCCCAGTGTATGACTTACTGCTCACTAGGATGTGATTGACTGGAATCCAAAGGGACTCCTAAGGCAACTGTTGGGCCATTTGTGGAGTCAAGTTTCTGAGGCGTACTGGAAGGCGCGTCCGGACGGCAGAAGAGCGCGCGTCCGGACGCAAGTGGCAGAACGTTGAAGGAACAAAACTGAACTCACTGGAAGTCGCGTCCGGACGCGGTATAGTCATGCGTCCGGACGCGTGTCTGTTTCGTGGCTTAGTGCACAGAATGTATAAAAACCCTTTGTCTTGGTGATTAGGGTTATGAGAGTGGTGTGAGATATTACATAGCCTCCTTCTTTGTATTTTTTGTCTCTCCTAATAGTGAAATCCCTGCAGCGTCGTGGATGTAGGCAAATTGCCGAACCACGTAAATATTGTGTGTCTTGTTCTTCCTTGCTTGTTATTGTTTTCTGTTCTTGATTTGCTCTTGGATTGTGTGTGTGTTTCTGTGGGTTTTAATAACGGTTAAATCCCCATCAACTGGTATCAGAGCTCCGGGTTAGGAGGTCAAGGGTTTGCACAATGACCGAAGACAAAGTCAAGATCGAGAAATTCAATGGTTCGAACTACGCGTTCTGGAAGATGCAGATGGAGGATATTCTGTATCAGAAGGATCTTTATCTGCCTATCGATGGCGAAAAGCCAGCGGATATGGAGCAAGCAAAGTGGGATGTTCTGGATCGCAAAGCCCTAGGGACTGTGCGACTGTGTCTCGCGCCGTCAGTTGCGTCGAACATCGCCAAAGAAAAGACTACATCAGGTTTATTCAAAGCCCTAGAAAAGATGTATGAAAAGCCTTCAGCGGTGAATAAGGTATATCTCATGAAGAAGTTATTTAATTTAAAGATGTCTGAAAACTCTATTGTTGCTGAACATATCAATGAATTCAATACGGTCACGAATCAGTTAGAATCTGTGAGTATTGTCTTTGATGATGAAATTAGAGCTCTTGTACTTTTATCAAGTTTGCCAGAAAGTT